>CM060309.1:58101533-58119033 GCA_030674185.1 Monoplex corrugatus
GGCAGCCATTTATGCAGCTACCTTTACAGAAATTCTTAACATTACATTTTGTAGAAATTTTGTCATAACGATATAGTGTTTTTGGTCATACAATACTGAATACTTCTACTGACGTGCTGATTGTAGTTGAGAATTTATCATGGCAAACACTACAATCTCCAGTAGTTTGGTTGAAGATGGATGCATTGAAATCAGGTTTAATGAATCGGGATATCTACCTTGGGACAATCCTGATAACATTATCAGTGTCGAAGTAGAAAGAACAATACGTAGAATTAAAAACAATATGCTTGCTGTTCTCTTCCTGATTGGTGGACCAGCTAATATCATCAATATAGCAGTGTTCTACAAACAGGGTCTTAAGGATCGTGTCAATCTGTGTCTCTTTGCCCTGTCTCTGGCTGACGGCCTCTTCTTAACACAGGCAATGTTTTTACATGGTGAACAGATGTACCAACAGTTTGTCACACCAGAAGTACACGAGCCCGTGACGTCTTTCATGGCCAACAACAATTTGATTGGCTTCTTTGGCTTCCAGTGGGTCTCACAGGTTTTGTCTGCCATCATTGCCACAGAGAGATGCCTTTGTATCTCTTTTCCACTCAAATTCCAGACTTTATTGCAAACTAGAACAATGGCTGTTATCATAGTCATTGTCTACTTTCTGGTCGTAGGATTCTATTTCCTTGTATCTGTTAGATACAGAGTAGGATGCATTTACGATCCAGTATCTGGTGTGGTCTTAAAGGAACTTGTTGCTGGCCAATTTTACAAATCTCACAAAGAATTCATAACTTACCTCGACAATTTTGTATATGGTGTTTTCATACCCGGGTTGGCAATACTAGTGGTGATAACAATGACGTTAATTACGAGTGTCAAACTTCGACAGATTGTGACATGGCGTACTGGGGCCTCGTCAACCATCTCCGCCCGTGAAGTTGCTCTGACCAAGATGCTGATCGGGAATTCATTGTTGTTCATTGGTTGTATTACTCCTGTTGGTTTGTTCCGTGTCGTATGTTTCTTTATGCCTGACTGGGACATTGGACAACGCAATCAAAATATCTATCAGGCTGGCTTGTGGATTGTACAGATTGTCTCTTACACCAATTCCACGTTCAACTTCTTTGTGTATTATGCCATGGGATCTCGTTACCGGGAAACGTTCTGGGCATTATTTAGTAGACAACGTAAACTAGATACAAAATAACACATAGATATGTAAGTTATAGTGTACGTGTATTAAAACACAGTTAAAAAAAAGTGAAGACCGACATAAACAGACCCCCACCCCCCCCCACCCCCAAAATGGAAGAAAACACCAAAAACATAATAAAGAAGCAAAAACATGATTTTGTCCCATGCATGGTCTGTGTATATGTAAATGAAAACAAGCAGACAAACGAAAAGACTAGAAATAATAAGAGAACAACACTAGCAATTTATCAATGAAATAAAAACTCTAATATAAGCAACCAATTAGTGAGAAAAGAAAAAAAAAATCGCGTAAGTACAGATCGTTAAAAGACAGGAAAATTGCGTAAACTTTTGCAAGGTATTTTTCGATTTTCTGCCCGCAAATTAGTTTCACTTTGAAAACAAATACCTCTTGTCTGGAATATTTTTGTTAGATTTATATGTTAGCTTTAATGATAGTGGCAACTTCACAGCATTTCACAATAGCACTAAATCCTTGATAAAAGCATGAGAGACAAAGACAGATGCGCGTAAGGTAAATATAAGTCATTCCTACAACTATAATGAAAACAGATGAGCTATGATAATAACAACATGGTTAAGACATAATAACAATTCATTATTATTGAATATCCACTTCATATGTAGAAAAACAAACTGAAAGAAAATCTTATTTTGTTATGCACAACCATACACAAACATCCACACATACCCACACCCCCACCCATCCCCACACACACACACACAATCCACACACACACACACACACACACACACACACATATATATATATATATATATATATATATATATATACATACATACAGGCACACACACACACACACACACACACACACACGAATGTACATATATTCAGTCACATAAATGCATATACATTTTGAACAGATGAGTCCTCAGAACAGATTTGCTAGTAAATGAAGTGATTGAAGATGACTGTAATGTGGACAGGGAGTTCGTCCAATACATCTTGACTTTGGTTAGCAAATCTACTTTGACCAAAATAAAAAAAAATACAAACTGTTATCTGATTATCATGACCACTACATCAAAATGTTCATTTTTAACATCATCATCATCGTCGTCATCATTATTTTCATTTTCGTAGTAGTGGTCGTAGTGGTAGTAATAGTAGTATACTTTTTGACAAAGAAAACGTTGTCTATGGTATCCCCCTTTCCTTCAATAAATTAATGGATTCATCTATTTTCATTACCAACCCAATGTATTTGATCGTGAGTTATCTGCCAGTAGGTTGTATCTGCTTTCATTGCATCCCTTATGGATCACCCTATTGGTAGGTAGCCCACGAATATTAGTGAGCCACCAGCAGTGACACTGCATCTCATGATCGTTTGCTGACTGTATTTTCCAAATGTTTGCAATGATGTTCAAATCAGGTTAGGGTATCCCTGACCAAAGCACTACAAGAAGATGCCGTTGGCAGAAGACTGAAGCTGCAGTGGATTCCGACTCAATGAGGAATCCTTAGGAACGATCAGGCTGATGGCTATGGAAGAACATCCCAACAACAGCATCAGCGACAACGAATTGCGGAGTATCGTCAGGGTACTCACAACGCCAATAATGTTCAGGGACGACTACCACCAATTCTCCAGAGAGCAACAAAGTGTTCTGGTGATGTTACCGCACAGGGCACAACTGACTGATATTCACATGTACTGGAAGCTGAAATTCGTGTCCCCACCAACCTGTCCCTGTGGACTGGAAGATCAGACTGCAAAGCATGTGCTCTAGACTTGCTCCCTACATGAACCAGCAAGACGAGATGTGTGGCCACCGGACACTCTTTCAAAACCAAACTCCATGGCGGTTACAACAAGCTGGAGAAGACGGCCCTATAAATTACCAGAGCAGGACTGATTATCTAGTATGCAAACGAGAACAGCACAAACAACAGCAAGAACAACACAAGCAACAACAACAACAACAACAACAACAACAACAACAACAACCACCACCACCACCAACAACAGGCTATACCTCTCATGTTTAAGTTTGGAATAACTGCAATCAAAGAAAGATAAAGTACGTTAGATAATGCAGGTTTGTTTGAAATTTCAGGGAAACCATTCAAAAACAATTACCAAATCCTCAAAAGGAACATGGAATAAAGATTGTCATCACTGTCCCAACTGGAACATAGATGAGCGAGATGATAGACGTCTCGGTACTTTCGGACCATTTTTGTGAGGGCAGAAACCCATTGGCTGCTTTACCATCACCATCTCTGAGCAAGCCTAGATCCCCATTTAGAGCTGTTTGGACTAAAGGCAGCACGAAGATAGCCTTCCAAGCCAGGTTCAAATTCGTACTGTCATTCAGCAGCAGCAGCAACAACAACGACAACAACAACAGCAGCAGCAGCAGCAGCAACAACAACAACAAAACACATGAGAAATAAAAGTGTCACTGACACAAAAGAAAACAAGATCATGAGATATCTATTTTAACTTAAATGTTACATTTTTTAAAACAGTTCTTTCAATAAATGCAGCTTAAAACATTGTTGGTTTAGTTCTTAGTTTACGCATACCCATGAAATATCAAATAGTCCCATGCTTTTGCAATATTTCCTATATTTACGAGTAGTGATTTCAGTAATTTTTACTTTCACGCGTGTTTTCTGGGTTCTGTTCTTTATGAGTTATTTCAAATTACAAATAAAAACATGTACAAAACTTCACAGAGCATGTAAAGTACATTGTAATGTAAGAATTTTAAGAATTTCACAGAGAGATAGAGAAGGAGACAAAGAAACAGACAGAGGGAGAGAGAGAGAGAGAGAGAGAGAGAGAGAGAGAGAGAGAGAGAGAGAGAGAGAGAGAGAAGAGAGCAGACAGACGCAGAGACAGACAGAGACAGACAGAGAGACAGAGAGACAGAGACAGACAGAGAAAGACAGAAAGACAGAGAGACAGACAGAGACAGAGAGAGACAGACAGAGACAGACAGAAACAGAAACAGAGACAGAGACAGAGACAGAGACAGAGACAGAGACAGAGACAGAGACAGACAGGAGGATGATCTTCAATTCTTTCAAAACAGGGGAGATACATAAATACAAGTTTGAAGTTTTCCACAAAAAAGAAGTGCCTACCGTGGTCTCCACAGCAAGCAAGCACCATCAGGCTTGCTGCGTCAGGATACCAGCTAGACAGATCTTACACGATTGCGAGGGAAAACGGGAAAAGAACAGGTGGCTCATTTCCTACCGAATGAAAGACTTACCCGGTCATTTCCATTGTTGATATTATACGAGGGTCGTTCCAAAAGTAATGCCTCCTATTTTTTTTTCCGCCTCAAGGGATCCGAGGTGATTGCTTATGGCAGTGTTATAATGACTGAAATTTCGCGCTCATAACCTGAAATTGTCATCTCTCCGTTGCAGACATTGACGGTGTGACAGTCTAAGAAAGCAATCCCTGTCATGGACGTGCGTCAGAAGCAGAGATGCGTCATTGAATTCCTCCAAGCAGAAGTTGAACCAATCGACATTCACCGGCGCCTGGTGAACGTTTACGTAGCCGAGGCAGTTGATGTCAGCACACTTAGGAGATGGTTCGTTGATTCCGGAGTGGCGACAGAGATGCGAGTCCGAGAATGCGTCACCTTTGGCCTCGTACCGGTCCAACAATTCCTAACTGACATTCCGTCGGTGGTTCTTTTGCTCCTGCATGAGCATACGTGGAACCCACCTGGCACACACTTTGCTCTACCCTAGGGATGACAATATCGTTCCCAGTGCACTGACACCCACATCCAACTCTACACGCATTTCATTCACCGTTATCCACCGATCAGCGCAGATGAGTTGATCGAGGCGCGCTTCATTTTCCGGAGCGGTGGCTGTGCATGGGCGTCCGGAGCGTGATTTGTCGCTCACATCTCTGTTGCTACTCCGGAATCAACGAACCCATCTCCTAACTGTGCTGACATCAACTGCCTCGACTCCGTAAACGTTCACCAGCCGCCGGTGAATGTTGATTGGTTCAACTTATTCTGCGCTGAGGAATTCAATGACGCATATCTGCTTCTGACGCACGTCCATGACAGGGGTTGCTTTCTTAGACTGTCACACCGTCAATGTCTGCAACAGAGAGATGACAATTTCAGGTTATGAGCACAAAAGTTCAGTCATCATAACAATGCCATAAGCAATCCCCTTGGATCCCTTGGGGCGGAATGAAAAATAGGAGGCATTACTTTTGGAACGACCGTCGTACATGTTCATTCACCTGTCTGCACTTCCATTCCTACCTACCGACCATGTGGATTTGTGTACGCATACATGCATGTGTACGTTGATGACAATAAGTATGTATGTATATATGGTTAGGCATTTTAATATATATACATATATATATATATATATATATATATATATATATATATATGTGTGTGTGTGTGTGTATATATACACACATATATATATAAATATATATATATATATATATATATATATATATATATATATATACATTTGAATGTATATTAATGTGCATATTCTGATGTGCAGATGTATGTGTAACATATAATTCCTTCTGTATCTATTACATTCCATGTCTTGTAAAATGTTTCATGCACTGTGAGTCCAAATGAGTTGTGTGGAGAATAGCGCTGCTCAAGAATGATATATCTTTATTATTCCTCTGGCAGCTTGATCTTCTTCTTCTGCTCTCCTTTCCTTCTTTTTCTTCTTCTGTTCGTGTTAAAATATGAGTGTATATGTGTGCACGCGCGCGCGTGTGCGTGCGCGCGCGCGCGTGTGTGTGTGTGTGTTTGTGTGTGTGTGTGTATGCGTGTGCGTGTGTGTGTATGCCTCTGTGTGTGCACGTGTGACTGTGCGTATGTGCCTCTGTACATGTAAGTGTGTGTGTGCTTGTGTGCATGTGTGCATGTGTGCATGTGTGTGCGCGCGCGCGCGTGTGTGTGTGTGCAGTAGGATCCATGCAGACAACGCTTCCTGTGTTCCAGTTGATCTTAAGCTCATTTTGGATGAAAAAAAGAATAAACAAGCTAATACATTCTTACGAAATGAACATTGATGTTCTTGTTAAAGTGTACTAGACAAGTACCTTCTACATTCTTGCTTCCAATGAAAAATAGCAGAGACAGTACTTTCACCATCCTCCAAAGAATGTTTGGTAAATCTTCAAGTGTTATACACAGAAGGAAGTTTTATATAAAGAAGTTTCACCATGGGATCGTAAGCGAGCAGTAATCGTTTATCACTCTGAAAATAAATTTAATAGACTTGCTGCTGCTTATCGATACCAGCTGGAGCTGGAACATACGACTCATGCGAAAACTACACGAAATGGTAAAGGTATTTCACTTCAAAACAAGTAAAAATTCTCTTTTGTTTCATGGAGCGAGCACGCAGTTCGTTCGTTCGTTCTTTGATTTAACGTCTGTTCACTATGAGTGATATTAGACGGGGGGAAAAATGGAGGGTGGGAGGTGGGCGAGTTGGATTGGTGGCAGAGGGGAGACAGAGTATGAGACATGAGTAAGCGGGTAAATGTAAAAATGGAACAAGATCTTAACACTAACAATTAACATTAACAATGCGAAGGGAAAATTTAACTTAACGCTAAAGTACAAACTTCATAAACTTAAAGCAATACATTAACAGGACTGTGAACCAATGATTCTGAAATTTTAACTGACAGATTGATCTGAAGTTACTTCTTTAAAATGAGTTTCAGAATAGTTTTCTTGTGTAAACATTTTTGCGAGTACGCAGTTAGGGCGTAGACATACAGAATGTTCAGTGAGTAAGGGACAACATTGAGAAACTGGCGGACAGGATGCGTTTTGAACCATCGTTGAGAGGAACTATCATGGTTAGCAGGCTGTTCTTGACTGCAAGGCTGACACCGTGCTGGCAAGATTCCTCAGTCAGAGGATCTGCCCTGCCAAAACAAGGTATAGTCCTTCGTCCGTTTCATTTTCAGTTTCTCAAGATGACACCTCCGCGCTCGGAACGAATTCCATACGCACTAGCGTCACAGGTACCATATGTAAGGTGATCATGGCACAAGCCTTAAGCCTGCACATAAACCCATGATCTAGCCAGATCCTGAGGCCCTACCTAGATTATGTTTTACCTAGTCTATATTTTATACCGGTATTTTATCGGCCTGCCACTGGAATGAACTTGGTTACATGTAAATGACATGTGTACAAGGGCATCTCACCTTCCAAAAAGGAACATATAAAGCAAATAAATAAATAATTAAAGGTCTGCATCACAACACAACTAGCTATTCTGTATAAACTCGCCTCACATGACAGAACCCCCCCCCCCCCCCCCCCGACAGTGCCCAAATACTCAGATGTCTATCAAATAGATAAAGACAATATTTTCTTAATCATAGATAGGTCTGTAAGTAAGTGAGTTAGTAAGTAAGTAAGTAAGGAAGCGAATGAGTCAGTGAGTGAGCGAGTGAGTGAATAAGAAGTAAGTAAGTAGGTGAATAAATAAATACAAAATAAAGGACTATGTATATAAATATACAGGTAAGAGACGAAAATAACAAACAACCGTAAATACAGGACCAGTAAGTCTACTCATCTTTCACATCAACGGGAAAATGCATCATCATCACACTTTATGTGGGCGTATCATCATCGCTCTTTTTATGACCCTTTTACGCTCTATGTACACAAAATACTTTGGCTTCGCTTACAAGCATGTAATGCTATCCATTAGTGCTAACACAAAGTTACTGCAGGTTGAGATACAGAGCGTACTGGTTTTATGTTTATGGCTCAGGCAGTCTCAGTGTCCATCAACCTGAACTATAATGATAACAGACAAACCATAAATACGATATAGAAAAGAAATAGAAAGAAAGAAAGAAATCACAGGGTAATTTGATCTGAAACATAATGATAAGGGGCCAACATATACGCAAGATAGAGGAAAGGCTCATTTTCTTACATCAAATTAGTAAATAAGTGCAGAGGTGTATTACGTGTTGGTGTGTGTCCCTCCTACACAGACATACAGAGACACACAGACATGCACGCACACACACACACACACACACACGCACGCACGCTCACACGCACACACACACACACACGCACGCACCCACCCACACGCACACACACATACACACATCTAATGAATTATCCTCAAGTAGTGAAACATTTTCAAGTTTTGTGCTTCTTTCTCCTTGTCTCAGTTTCATTTACCTCCGGGTTTTTTCTCTGTATTTGTGTATTTATGTCCTTCTATCTGTCTTGTCTCTTTTTCTCTTTAATCTTTCTCGCTGTTTCTGTCTTCGGTGTCTGTCTCTCTCTGTCTCTGTCTTTCTGTCGGTCTCTCTCACCCTCTTTCTCTTTCTCCAGCCCTGTCTCTCGTTCTTTCTTTATTTCTCTGTCTCTCTTTTTCTGTCTCTGTCTCTTGTCATGTTTGTCTGTCTCTGTCTCTCTTTGTTTCTGTCTGTTTCTCTCTCTCTCTCTTTCTGTTTCTCTCTCTCTGTTTCTGTTTCTCTCTCTCTGTTTCTGTCTCTCTCTCTCTCTCTCTCTCTCTCTCTCTCCTCTCTCTCTCTCTCTCTCTCTCTCTCTCTCTCCCCCCTCTCCTTTTCTCTTTCATTCTCATTTCCTCATAATTTTACCAGCGTGCATATATATCCTTTCAAGCAGAAACAAGGAGACACGATCTGCCTATTTCTCTAACACGATTTGATTTTTATGGCAACCATTAAATGCACTATAAAGATAGACAAATTGCAATGAGATCAAAGGCTTATTCATGATTAGCCAATGATTTTAGGATGACTGGACCATTCAGAATGTTGCTATTAACGCATTCATTTTTCTGGTTTGAGTTCGAATATCAATCACTGGACTGTTTGTTTGTCGGTTTGTTTGTCTCTCTGTCTTTCTGCCGCTCTTTCTGTCTCTCTCCTCCATTTTATTCTGTTTCTGTATGGCATGGTCTGTCATTGTTATTATCGATTGGGTTAGTGTCGGCCTGTTGTTATTTTTGTCAACGTATTATTATTTCTGTCAGTGTACACTCTTTCTTGGTAAGGATTGAAGGCAAGAAAGCAATATTTTGCTTATGCCAAATACCCTCGAAAATGTAAAAAGTTCTTCTTCTCTCTCTACTTTTAAACGAATTGAAAGGTGTACAAATATATGCAAAACCACAAATCCATTCTTAAATGCTAGGATTTATATATGATTTCAGTGGTATCTAATGGAGACTACGTAGATTATGGTAATTTACTATCATGTCTGAAAATCATTTACTGGTACATCAAAAATTCTTAGTTTTGTTCTATCTCTTTTTCGTTTTCCTTCTCGGGGTGTTTCTTTTCTTTTCATGATCCTGAAGAGAGCACAGTAAACCTTATACCCATGAGACACAATTTTAAGGCTCTTAGTGTCCCTGCAATAATAAGAAAATCGAACACGTTTAATGTGAATTCGACATGACAAAGGATCGTACATAAAAAGGCCACAACAGACTATTAACTTGGAGGTTGTGAGTTCCAACCCCTATTAATCAGAACAAAATGTACGTTTGAATTTTTCTGCCCCGACAGGTTCTCATCTAGAACTGAGTGTGACATGGACTCATCGAAAACACTGAGGCCACAATCTTGAGTCATCCACTTTACTCCTGCGTCATTGAAAATGGTGCTCGAAATTCCCTGAACAACACTGCAGGTGTCCATACCTCTCGGGCTTGTTTGACGCCAGGACACATTAGAATATTCAGCAAAGCCCTGCTGCGCAGTCTCAGTCTTACTTGGAACTCCATACCATCATGGTCTTCACTCTCATTAACATGAATTCAATCATTATGCCATTGTGAGAAGTATGCCATATATGGGGACCTTTATTTCGTACTCTTGTGATGAATTCAGTTTCGGGTTTTTTTGCAGTGTCTTTGTCTTAAGTAAATTCAAAAAGGAATATTTAGTGACAGTGGCAACCGTTGACAGTCGGTCCATGGTCGTGGTCTTCTTACCGAAGGGTCTCTCACGTGCTCAGGCTTCACGACTGATCAATCAGTGTTGTTAGTAGAGGGCTTAGATTGCAATTATCTTAGTACGTTGGATCAGAACAGGCACTGCTGAAATCCACTAAAGTGGCCCATCAGAAATGCAAGGCCTCCTCTGAAGAGTGGCCACATCGGGGCCTGGCGTTTCCAGTTACTGTGGGATTCTTTGTGTGAACGTTTTTGTCTGCGTCTGTGACTTTGTTGTTATTGCTGCTTTTTTTTCATGCTCACATTTACACAGTCTCTCTTGCCATTTTGTCAATTCTCTTCCTTTGAGAGGAGACCACCCACAAACTTAGCCACTTTCTATTCTATTTTTACATAGGATGAAATTACTTTATAAGACGGAAAAAAATATCCTTGCACACGACACTTTTAACATAAACTCAGACGCACACGCGCGCACACACACACGCGCGCATACACACACGCGCGCACACACACACACACACGCGCACGCGCACGCGCGCGCGCCACACACACACACACACACACACACACACACACACACGAATTCCTGATGTTTCCAAACATCGGGCAACAGCCATCGATCTGTCTTTAATCTCACCAGAATTATTACCCTGCTGTACCTGGGACACTCACAGAGATACTTTAGGAAGTGATCACTTACCTATCCTCATAACACTAACTAACGAAAACATCAGGATGAAAGACAGCATTCCTGATATTATACCAAAATATAATTATACACGCGCTGATTGGTCCTTGTTCGGGACTCTCTTGCTAATCGAGATTTCACACATTATGGAAGTGAAAATGTAGACGTTATGCTTTCTAAATTCCAGGAGTCAGTTCTAGCTGCTGCAGATCTTTCCACCCCGAAACTCAAAACTTTTAAATCCAATAACCGTTTGGGTAATGTTTGGTGGACGGAGGCATGTGAGCAAGCAGTTCAGTATAAAAAAGAAAAATACAAAATCTACATCAAAAGCAGGAAACCTGAACATCATATGGAAATGAAAAAAGCTAACACCCAGTGTAATAAAATCATCGCTGAAGCAAAGAAAAATTGTTGGGCATCATACTGCACACAAAAAAAATTCAGATTCCAAGGATTTCCATAAAGTCTGGACAAAAATGAATCAAATGAAAAATGGAGCCAACTTACCTAGGTGTCCAATAATGATTGACACATATCACAAATTTCCTTCCGACATGGACAAAGCTGAAAGTTTTGTGGAACTTTTTGGTGAAAATAGTAAAGTAGATGGTTTGACTCCTACCTGCAAACACAACAGGGAAATGGCAGCTAACAACCCTATCTACACTGATCCAATACCTCAGAATGATCGCTGGTTTAATTCTCCAATCACCACAGAAGAGTTAAGAAACAATATCTTGTCTCTACATAACAAAAGGAGTTGGGTAGGTGTCGATGCAATTTCAACTGAAATGATTAAACATCTTCCAGAAAACATATTTTTTTACACAAATTTTTTTCAGAAATGCTGGGTTGGTGGAACTATACCACAATTATGGCAAAAAATCTATTGTTATACCAGTATTAAAAGCAGGAAAGCCCAAAACAATAAAAACAGTTACAGACCTATTGCGTTGACGTCCCATACGAGCAAACTATTGGAAAAAATTGGTATTAAACAGACTTGTACATTATTGTGATAAAAATAACGTTATTCCAGTAAATCAGGCTGGTTTTAGAAAAGGGAGATCTACAGTTGAGCACCTGGTTATACCACTCACATCAAGAAACAGTTTGCCTGCAGAAAAAGTCGTTTAGCTACTTTTTTTTTGATGGGAAGAAAGCTTTCGATCAAGTTTGGCATACGCGTTTATTGTACAAGCTGAAATCTATTGGTTTATCTGGCAATATGTATGATTATGTTAAGTCTTTTTTAGCCAATAGAACTATTCAGGCAAGAGTGGGAACTAGTTATTCTACTTCACGACATCTTGATATGGGAATTCCACAAGGTTCAGTGATACACCGCTTTTATTTAACATCCTTATACAGGATCTTCCTAAAGCACTCTCAAATCGTGTTGTTTTGGCACAGTACGCTGATGATATATGTATTTGGATGAATATTACTTTAAAAAAGACAACTCAACAGAGAGCACAGAATTACATTAGGAAGTTGTATAAATCTGATCTTGATAATCTTGGAAACTATATGTTAGAAAATGGTCTGTCGCTGTCAGCGGAAAAAACAACTAACATGATGCTATTTAATTCTGGTGGTACTTTAAGTAACTTGCCTACTTTCAGATTGCTTGGTGAAGTGTTACATTACAAACAGGTTGTAAAATTTCTGGGAGTCTTTATGACATCGAAATTAAACTGGAATGTCCATTTTGATTATATTTCAACAAAAGTCCTAAATTTTCTAAAGACAATAAGCCGATTACCTTGGGGAATGGATAAGAACATACTAATTCATCTATCAACAGCACTTGTGCGATCAAAATTATCCTATGCGCAAGAAGTGTTCTTCAGTGCACCAACATATTTATTTAACTCATTGGAGTCGCAGTCAAAAAGACCTACGAGTTATGCCGTGACGCATGATTTTGGCCTTATTTAAAAAATTTGACACACTTACACAAACTGATAAAAACATACAAGTTATACATCATTTAAAAGTTTATTTTACCTACTTTTGAAAATATTGAACAGTTTTACCATGGGTATTGATCATTTTTTTCACAAAATTTTTGAATTATGTCACTAAATACAAAAAAATGAAAAGTTTTAGCAAACATGTATGTTCATCTTACCAGGCTTGTAATATCCATCACCTAGTCCACTGGAAAGAATGTGGTAATTTTTCATCCAAGTAAAGATCCACAAGTCTCATGAAACAGTTTGAAGTCATATGATGCACTATATACAATGAAAAAGATGAAAAAATGAGTCACAATACCGGAGAAATGAAAGTCCAACAGAAATTATCCAAAACTACAAGTACATCAGGAAAAAAAAAAAAAAAAAAGTCTGCACACATTCTCACTGTAGCAAATTCATTCCTTGTGGTAGTCTCTGACTGTATGATACAGTTCAAAACATGGAACTGAACACAGAGGCACTTTACATTGTTTGCACATGATGGTTGTTTGTTTTTTACAGTTTTGCAGTTCCTTGCGCGACACTCCTTTTGCCTTCTTTCTTGCATAGCACACCTTGCATCCCCTCTGTGTTTTCCTGGTCTGGCCCTCTTTGGTAGGAGGAATGTCAGCTGGCCAGTGGTTGCCTGGCTGTAGCCTCCCCATGTCTTCTCCTAGGTCTGGGCAGGCAGCGCCAGAGGTAGACGGCTGTGGGTCATCGTCATCATGAGTTGGCTCTGAGGCAAAGTTGTTGCAGACAGACCTGACAAAAGCATCCAGAGGCATTGTCTTGCGGCTGGAGAGCTTCCTGTGTTTGTTGTACAGGATGTGACTCTGAATCATGGACAGGGTGAGACGATGAAAAGCCAGTTTCTTCCACCATTTCACTGTTTTGCGATGGAGAGGCAGATACGAGATCATCTGATCTGACTTATCAACACCTGCCATGTTGAAGATGTAATCCACAACACAAACAGGCTTGTTTTTCTCCTCTGACCTAGATTTCACTTTCTGCATAAGTGGGAGATGCTTTGTTGTGAGCATATACACATCTCTTTTGTCCTTCCACCGCAAGAACAGGGTCTGTTTTTTTCGGCGGTAATCCATTTCACCTTTTGCCAGGGTCTGCCGCACCAGATCTGAGGGAAGGCCAACTCGGTTGGACCGCACGGTTCCAACAACCTGAGTGTTGTCAGCACTGAGGGTTTCTGCCAGCTGAGGACTGCAATAATAGTTGTCTACATACAGTGTATGACCAAGATTGCGAAGTGGCCCAAGCAGCCGGTTGCAAACATCAAAAGGTTTATTGCTGACACCGGGGCTGTGACACATCACCTCCAGATTGTAAACATAACCTGAAGAAGACTCGCAAAGCTCGTACAGTTTGAGTCCCCACTTCACAGGTTTGTCCCGCATGTAGACCCGGAATGATGATCGCCCTCTCCATGGACACATGGCCTCGTCAATGCAGATCTCCTCTTTAGGCGTGTAGAGTGTCTTGAATTTCTGTAACAGACAAACCCCACCATAAGACAAAATGTTTCTGCCAGGATGTTTTGAAATTAAAAAAAAAAGGTAAAAATCCCTGCAAATGGAAAAAAATCAATGAATATACACACTATAATATTCATTTAGCAGTAACAATATAACTGCTGCACACACACACACACACACACACACACACACACACACACACACACACACATATATATATACACACACACACACACACACATGCACTCTCACACACATGAACACACACACACATACACATTCATACTTCACAGATAAGAAAAATATATCAAAATTATTCACTACAAACTATAAACCTATGTTTAATTTTCTGGTGACAATTAACACAAAATATAAAGTAGCAAAAAATGAAATTGTAAACGCACTCACCTGCAGCATGATCAAAGAAGGGGCGAATCTTGAACAGTGGGTCATGTCCATCTTGCCCTCTTGGGATGAAGTTGGCATTGTTGTTCAAGTGAAAAAATGCCAGGATTGAGCGGAAACGTTCGCGTTTCATCAGGCGTGAGGCAAACCCAGTGTGCAAGGAGGAATCAGTCGACCAGTAGTCAGTAATTTTCGGTTTTTTTATCAGTCCCATGTGTATCAGTATGGCTACAAATCGTGTCATATCATCTAGAGTCACAGCATACCAAGTATTGAAAATTGATCTAGCATCATGATCAGTCCTCCAGCTGCTTTCTTTTGAGCACACGTCTCCCTAGCATAGCGGTTTGTTTCTGCCTTGAACAGTTTCAGCATGTCACGGTCAACAATCAATCGGTAAAAGTCAACCGGAGTGGGCGTGGCTGGAAAGTCTTCGGGCAGTGACAGTCCTGGGGTACCAGAGAAAGGTGCATTCAGTGGGAAGTTTGTCAGATCTTTAGTCCAGTCATACATATATTCTTGTTCCTCGTCGTCGATATCTAGATTCAAATCTACCGGCATCAAGTCATTACGATCTCCCTGTTGGTTCGCGTCATTGTCGACGTCACATTCCATTTCTAGGTCAGCGTCGTTTCGGTCAGTCGGTGAATTTTCTGAGTCACTATCACTTGCAAAGTCATCATTTGGAACAAAATCTGAGTCATTATCATCAACAGAATCTCCGTCTGAACTTATGAGGTCAAATTCAACGTCAGAGCCTTCTTGTGTCACAAGTTCGACTGCCTCTTGCACTGTGTTTCGCCTTCGCCCCGCCATTGTTGTTTACCAAAAATCGACCTTTCGGGTACTCTATGAAAAACCGTCTCTTTCGACTAAATACACGATTTCATGCTAGAGAAGGGACACAATTCCGTTCGAAATTGATTTACGAACAACCTGCATTAGTTTCCCTTGAATCAGAGCCTCCTTTCCATTTAAAAAAAAAATCCAATATCCGTGGTATCTTAAGATACTGCACGTCAAATCGCGTTGACGGAGCGCGGTATCTTAAGATACCACACATCACCAATTTAAAGAAGACACAAAGCTTAGACTGCAAAAGTATTAAAATTGCTCAATGTGTCCCTACTCATGCCTCTAATCTGGAAACTTACAAAGTTGCTGGAATTCTGCTCTGAACAACTATCGTGAGCTAGCGACAGCAAAGTTTGCAGTTAGAACTACTTCACAAACGGACACTTTTGTGAGCAAGGAAATTAAAATCAGGTCTGATGTTGACTTCCAAAGCGAGCAAAAAGCATTTCATCACAAATGACTGTTGCAACTTACATATCTGACTTGGTCAAACAGCAACATAAATATGGATGAAATAACTGAGACACCATCAACGCCTACTATCCCTACATGGGAAATGCTAAAAGCCTCTTTTGATATTGATTATACAGACGCTAAGAAATCTGAAAACGTCAACATTTCGATATCCACAGTAAGAGAACACATCGATGAAAAATACCGTACCCACCTTCACATTTTTACCGATGGATCAGTCTTAGAAAATATATATGCTGGAGCAGCATTTTATATTCCAAAATTTAAAATAAACTAATTTTTCGTTGGGGCAAACATATCTATCTTCACAGTGGAATTAGTCGCTATTAATCAAGCATTGCATTATCTAGTAAATCTTAAACTCATGTCTTTCAAAGTAGTTCTGTTTGTTGACTCAAAATCTGTATTATATGCCTTACGGTCTTTTGATGCCGACACAAGACCTAATTTAATTACTGAGGCAAATCATCTTTTACATCGTTTAAGGGTCAAAAGTACAGATATCAGTTTATGCTGGGTGCCTTCTCACGCTTGTCTTCACGGCAACGAAGTAGCTGACAGAGCAGCTAAGCAAGGCGCCCAGAATTCTGATAATGCTATAGAATTACATGTTCATACCTCTGTAAAAGAAGTTTGTAACTTGCTCGAATCAGCCTCATGGACTCGATTTCATGAACATTCAAATGAACATTCAAATGAACAGTTTTTGTCGCAACAAATGATAAAACTTACCGTTCAAAATGTATGTAAAAAATTGCAGTATTCTTCTATGTATCATTTGAGATCGATTGTTGCTGTTTGTTTTCGTATTCAGCTAAACGTGTTGAAAACAAAATATTGTAAAAATGCCAAGTGTATTTGCGGCGAACAGTTCACACTGTTTCACTGTTTATTCTACTGCAAAATGCTACGCTCTTTTTTATCGAAAATGTTTACTCAAGAAAAGTATTCTGAAAATCATTTCCAAAAAATATCAGATCAATCTTTGTAAGCTAGAATTTCAGAATCATTAGTTCACAGTCCTGTTAATGCATTACTTTAACTTTATTCGGTTTGTGGTTTAGTGTTACAATTTCCCTTCACGTTGTTGTTGTTAGTGTTGAGTTTTCGTTCCATTTTACCGTTCCCTCACCTACTAATGTCTTTTTCCTCTGTCTTCCCTCTGCCCAACTCGAACCCGTCCAACTATCGTTCTACATTTTATTTTGTTCATTTTTTTATTCCCTCTCCCCCGCTCCCCCATCTAATATCACTTATGGTGAAAAGACGTTAAATCAAAGAACGAACGAAGCAAACAAAAACCAACCAAACAAGCACTCACACTCGTACACACTCTTTCTCACTCTCACACACACACACACACACACACACACACACACACACACACACACACACACCACACACACACAGTCGCGCGCGCACA
>CM060309.1:58124033-58144033 GCA_030674185.1 Monoplex corrugatus
CCTTCGTGATATAGGAAACTATAAAATACTTCTATGTTTTTGTTTGTTTGTTTGTGTATTTTGTGTCTTTCCCTGTACGTTTTAAATTTTTTTTTCTCCTCTTTACTCTACAAAAGAGGGTAGATGTAAAATTCTATTTACCTAGAATGAAAGAATGAAAGGGAATGTTGGGTCTTGGTTTTAGCCGTTTATCCAGTGGAAACCTTGTAAATAATCTTATGGTATAGAAAGTGATTCAACGTCAATTGTATATCTTTCCTGAAGACACACAGACATTAAGACCAAAAATAAACTTAGGAAAATTTAAAAACAACAATTTATATTTTTGGAACAGTTAACTCAAAAGAATTTGACGAAAGCAAGTTGGACATAATTAACTCTAATGATACAATTGTTTTTTGTTTTTAATTGAACATAGCCTAGAATTGATTTTTTATGGAGAAAATGTCTGTAGTAAGAACATGCAAATGAAAGTATTCACTGATTGAAAAAAAAAACATACAGTTTACTATAAAATGTATCTTAACATTGCAATGCATTGACATTTTGTTTACTGCTGTTTGTCGTAGCGATGTAGTCACGAAACATGATATTAATTTTAGTTGATACATCTTCATGAGCAAGACACATTTCCGCGCCTTCAAAGAGGAAATGGCAAATTTTCTAGCATATGGAGAATCAGGTAGATATGTTTTTGTAAACAACTTATGCCATCGGATGCATGATTATGTGTGAAGATCTTATTGAATATGCAATACATGTACACACACTCTACGTGATGCTCACTAGAAAGATCACTTGGACTCGTCTATCAACTCTGCTCCAAAATGTGCGGTAAGGGCCTGGAGGCTGATAAATGATTTCACGGTCAGTTCGCTCATTCAATAGTTGAAAGAGGCCACATGAATCAATAGAAGAGGGCCACATGAATCAATAGAGGAGGACCATATAAACCAACTATGAGAGCTTGAATGTATACTGAAATAGTCCATTGATGGAGACATGTAGTTAAAGCCGTGCGATATAGCAACCATCATTGACGGTGATGCTTGCAGTGGTCAAATTATTGTTTCTAGAGCAGCGGCGAGGACAGAGAGAGAGAGAGAGAGAGAGAGAGAGAGCGAGAGAGAGAGAGAGAGAGAGACAGAGAGAGAGAGAGAGAATGCCTAGACTGCAATACCTTGCAGAGCACAGAAAGCTGGGGTCCTCTACGTCTATAGTAATAAGAGATAATCCGCGTATGACAGGCTCAGTTATATATTGATTCAAAATGGCTAAGCCTTGCAGGAACAAGTCGTCTCAACAATCAGTGCAGTGTATAAGAATACAAATGTGGCTGGGAGATCCCCCGTATTACCGATCGTCAATTTATCATGCCTTATTTAGCCGATTTCAGTGTTAAAAATTCTTAATTTTCCCCTGTTGTTTTTCGCTCTGTACTGCTTCGAGAATGCGAAGTATTTATAATCAGGCTGTCTCTGTTAAGAATATCTTGTAAACATAATGTTGGAATCAGAGAAAATTTGTGACTGATTGTGTGTGGGTGTGTTTACAATGTGCATAATGTTTTTGTGTGCAGAGGAAGTAATATTTGTAGTATCAGTAGTAGCAATAATACGAGTAGTAGTAATAATGCAGCAGTAGCAGCAGCAGCAGCAGCAGCAGCAGCAACAGCAACAACAGGGCAGTAACGACAGCAGCAAAGGAATAGGTAATAAGAGCAGCGATTTCAATTACTACTACGACTACTGCAGCCCCTAATTTTAATGCTGCTACCACTGCTACTACAGCTACTGCTACTATTATTGCTGGTGCTGCTTGTCTGTGTGTGTGTGTTTGTGTGTGTGTGTGTGTGTGTGTGTGTGTGTGTGTGTGTGTGTGTGTGTGTGTGTGTGTGTGTGTGTGTGTGTGTGTGTGTGTGTTTGCGAACGTGCCCGTGTAGTAGATAGGGGACAAATCGACGTTTACGGTTGTAGAAAGGGGACGTGTGAGCAATTTGGGGACGTCCCCAAAATACACAAAAGTAAAATTGATTCATAATCACAAAAGCTTGAAATAATATACTCTTGCGTATGAAATATAACTCACGTTATGCTAAAAGATGTCCCTTAATTACTACATATTTTGCTTGTAGTATTTTGGGAACGTCCCTTGATTACTTCATCCCACTGAACCTGTTCACACAGCTTTTCATTTCCTCCCTTTGTTCCCTCTTCCAGAGTTCCCTTCCTCTGTTCTCACCCCCCTCCATCCCTCATTTATTACCACTCTACAGAGTTCCCTCCCTCTGTTTGCCCATCGTTCCTTCCCTTTGTCCTCCCTCCCTTTGACCCCACACCCCACCAGTTATCTGAAGTTCCCTCCCACTGTCTCCCCACCCCACCCCTGTCTGGAGTTCCCTTCCTCATTTTCCCCCCTCCAAACTTCACTCCCTTCGTTTCTCCACCCAGAGTTCCCTCCATCTGTTTTCCCCCCATCCAGAGTTCCCTCCCTCTGTTCTCCTCCCACCCCCCTTCTGTCCTCTGTTCTCTTCCTCATTTCTCTCTCTTCCCTAGTTCCCTCCCTTTGTTCTCCACCCCCCCCCCCCCATCTGGAGTTCTCCTCTGTGTTTTCTCCCAATGCGGAGTTCTCTCCACTTGTTCCCACATTTGGAGTTCCCCCTTCTGTTCTTCCTTCCCCTCTGGAGTCTCTCCCTCTGTTTCCCCTCTTCATGAGTTACCTCTCTCTGTTCACCCGACCATCCCGAGTTCCCTCCCTGTGTCCCCCCCCCCCCACCCTGAGTTCCCTCCCTCCCTCCATCCCCCATCCAATGCAGAGTTCTCTCCCTCCCTTTCGTCCACCAGGAGTTCCCTCTATTTTCCCCACCCCACCCAGGTTGCCCTCCCTCAAGCCCTCATTTCTCAGCCCCTCATCCAAAGTTACCTCTCTCATTTTTCTCCCCCCCCCTGTCCAGAGTTCCCTCCTCCTGTTCTTCCTATTCCCATCCCGAGTTTCCACCCCTCCGTTCTCCCCCCACTCCCATGCAGAGTATCTTCCCTCTGTTCTCCAAATTCCTCCACAGTCTGAAGTTCCATTCCTCTGTCAAGCAACTCCCCGGAGTTCCTTCCCTCTGTTCACCCCCCCCCACCCCTTTCAGGAGTTCCGCCCTCATTTCTTTTCCCCCTTCAGAGTTTGCTCCCTTCGTTTCTCTACCCAGCGTTCTCTCCATCTGTTCTTCCTACTGTCTGGAGTTCCCTCCCTCGGTTCTCCTCCCCACTCTGTCCCGTGTTCCCTTCCTCATATCTCCCGCTTCACGGTTCCCTCCAGTTCCCTCTCTGTTTTCACCCCCACCCCCAATCTCGAGTTCTCCCTTCTGTTCTCTCCCCATACAGAGATTTCTCTCCCTGTTCCCCCTATCTGGAGTTCCCTCCCTCTGTTCTTCCCTCAACTATGGAATCCCTCCCTCACCCCCCCCCCCCAATCCAGAGTTCCCTCCCTGCCTCCCTTTCCCCCACCCCACCAGGAGTCGCCTCCGTTTCCCCCATCCCACCCAGATTGCCCTCCCTCCTACCCTCATTTCTCCCTCCCCTCATCCAAATTTACCTCCCTCATTTCTCTCCCCCCCTCCCTCCAGAATTTCCTCTCTGATCTCATCCAGACTTCCCACCCCTCCGTTCTCCCCCTCCCATGCACGTTCCCTCCATCTGTTTTGCCCCCCCCCCCTCCAGAGTTCTCTCCCTCTGGTCTCCCCCCCTCCAGAATTCCCTCCCTCTGTTCTGCCCCCCACCCCCCATCCAGAGTTTCCTCCATCTGTTCTGCCCACTCCCTTCAGAGTTCCCTCCTCTCTGTTTCTGTCTCTCCCCTCCCTCTTCTGAATTCCCTCCCTCTGTTCCGCCCATCCCCTCCAGATTTCTCTCCCTCTGTTTTGCCCCCCCCCCCCCCTCCAGAGTCCCCTCCTTCTGATCTGATCTGCCCCCCTTCACATATCCCTTGCTCTGGTCGCCCCCTCCCCCCCCCCACCAGAGTTCCCTCCCTCCCTTTCCTCACCCACAGTTCATTTATCACACTCACATGCTCTCACACACACTCACTCACACATTTACACACACATACCCACACACACCCACACACACTCTCTCTCTCGCACGCACACACTCAGATTTCCCTCCTTCTCTGTTCTCCCCCCCCCCCCCATTCTGACTTTCCTCCCTCTGTTCTTCCCCTGTCCAGAGTTCCATCCCTTTCCCCCCATCCAGAGTTCCCTCCCTCTGTTCTCCCACTCCATCCCAAGCTCCCTCCCTCTGTTCTCCTGCCCCAGCCAGAGTTCCATCTCTGTTCTCCACTCCCCTCACTATCTGGATCTGTTTCCCCCCATCTGGAGTTCAATCCCTCTCTCCCCCTCCTAACTGCAGTTCCTCCCCCCACCAACCATCTACAGTTCTCTCCCTCTGTTCTCCCTCCCATCCGGAGTTCCCTCCCTCTGTTCTATCCCTTATCTGGAGTTCCCTCCCTCCATTCTCCCCCCATCAGGAGTTCCCTCATATTCTTCCCCCATCCAGAGTTCCCTCCCTCTGTTCTCACCCCCCCCCCCCATTCAAAGTTTCCTCATTCCCACCCGGAGTTCTATGTTCTCCCCCCTACAGAATTTCCTCCCTCTGTTCTCCCTCTTATCTGGAGTTCCCTCTCTGCGTTCTGCCCCCATCCGGAGTTCACTCACTCTATCCACCCAAACTTGCTCTGTTCCCTCCAGAGTTCCCTCCTCCTGTTCCTCCTCATGAGTTTCCCTTTGTTTCCTCCCAAACCTGGAGTTCCCTCCCTTCATTTCCCCCAGCCATCCACAGTTCCCTCCCTCTCTTCTCCCCCCCCATCCACTGTTCCATCCCTCTCTTCCCCCCCCCCCCCACATCTGGAGCTCTCTCCCTCTGTTCTCCCCCACACAACCAGGAGTCCTTTCCCTGTATTTCCCCCTATCCAGAGTTCCCGCCCTCTGCCCCCCGCCCCCCCCCCCCAGTTGCCTCCCTCTTCCATGATTCCGAGTTCCCTCCCTCTTCCCCTGAGTTCAGTCCGTCTGTTCCCCGCACCCCATCTCACGCCTGCACCCCACCCCATCCCTAGTTCCATCCCTCTGTTCTGCCCCCCCCCCCCCCACCCATTCGAAGTTCCCTCCCTGTGGTCTCCCCTCATCCTGAGTTCCCTTCCTCTGTCACCCCCCCCCCCCCCCCATCATCCGGAGTTCCTTCTCTCTGTTCTTACCCATATCCAGAGTTGCCTCCCTCTGTTCTACCCCCATCCGGAGTTACCTCCTGCTATAAGATCTGAGCAAAAACAAAACCTGGACCGGAAAACGATGTTAGCTGAAGGCAATTGATAGTAACACAAATATTACTAGAACTGTGTTCACACACTGAGAATCAGTGAAGTGTTGAAGACCCCCAAGATAAGATATAGGCTCGGAAACAAAGCAGTACCACCAGGACGGTATTAGCCGGATGTCCCAAAGAGTATCAATTCCGCTGCCTCTCTGCTAGATACATAGACGAAACAACTCTGAAGATGCTAGGTATCTTCTAGGTTTCCAGGGACACACATGCAAAGACCCAATCTTTTGGCCTTTGCTGTTAGTATGACAAGACACTTTGCCCGACGAAGACTATCTAAGAATGAATTAATATAAATACAATAAAATTCGAAGAGAATGGTTATAGAACTGAACTGTCACATGGGCAAAGCGACAGCAGATGTCAAGCTAATAACTGGAATAACAAGAAAATTTCACTGAAACTAAAATTGCGATTCTACAACTCCAACGTTCTGTCAACTGTACAATTGTGAAACGTGGTACTTGAAAACAAGCCAGAAAAACAACAACCTCGAATCCTTTGACCTCGAGTACGTACGCATGATCCTGGGCATCACATGGAAAGTGTGACGATTAAGTAAGGTCAAGACGCAAACAGATCCCAGTAACCAACATCATCTGCACGCGTCTACTGAATTGGCTCGGCCATGCTACTATACTGCGATCTTACAGACATGCCAGTGAAGTCCCCATTTAGAACCCAGAGTACAGCGATGGAGTGGAAGTCCAAAAATGAACTGGCACCAGATGGTCGACATAGACATGCAACTAGTGGACAGACGCTGGAGTGATGACCTGAAACTGCCAACCAAACCCGTCGGAGCACTCTTGCTGTTATATGCGTCACACGATGCGGGAGCGGGAAAAACAAACAAAACCAGAAACCTCAACAATGCGCCTTCTGTTGTCTGATGTCCTTGCTAGTCTTCATGTTTGTGCCGGCGGTAATTCTTTATTATTTCTATTGTTTTCTTTCTTTTTTTGCTGTTAGTGTTCTGATCTGTCTCCTTGTTCTTCTGTTTTACTTTATGAGATTCACATTCATTTCTTTTGGGATGGGGAAAGGGGTGTTACTTGTCGATCTAGTTTTCTTGTTTTTTGTCTCACTAGTTTCTTGTTGTTGTTGTTGATTTTGCAGTCATTTTTCTTGTCCTTGTGGTTTGTGGTAGTCTTCTTGTTCCGTTCTGATTTCATGTTTACTGGTCATTTTTCTTGTCCTTTTGTTTTCTTGCTGGTGTGTGCTGGTATGTGTGTGTGTGTTTATTGTTGCTATTGTCCGTTATTTTGCTTTTGCTGGTTCATCATTGTTGTTGTTATTGTCGTCTTGTTTTTATTTTCTGCGAAGTTTTCTTGCTTTTCTTTTATTTCTTTCAGTGTTTATTTCTTTCTGTGAATTTTCTCTCTGTGATTGCTTCTTTTTCTCGTTGGTTGTTTCTATTATTGTTTCTTTGTTAGTTTCTTTCTATGATTGTTTCTGTCTGGATTGTTTGTTTTATTACTTGTTTCCTTCTGACATTGACCTTTTCTTTGACCGTTCCTTGTTTTGTTGTTGTTGATTCTTTCTTCATTTCTGTCCGATATTGATTCTTTGTTTCATTTTCGTCTGTTTGCTAGTTTCTTGTGATTTTTTCAGTCTTTGTTTTGTTTCTGTACCCTTCCCTTTCTTCGTTTCTTTGATCATTTCTTTATGTGATTGTAGTTTTTTTTCAGTGACTGTTTCTGTCTTTGATTATTTTGTAGCGTTTCTTTCTTTCTGTGGTTGTTTGTTCCTTTGATTATTTCTATGATTTTTTTTTGGACCGTTTCTTTCTGATTGCTTGTTCGTTTCTTTCTGTCTGTGACTGTTTCCTTTTCTGAATGATTCCTTGTGGTTCCGTTTTTCTTCCTTGATCGATTCTTTCTGTAATTATTTTCTCTCTGTGATTGTTTCTTTCTGCAATTGTTTCTGCGATTGTTTCTTTGTTCGATTGTTTCTGTGATTCTTTCTTTCCGTGACTGATTTTTACTTTGTTTCTGTTTGTGATCGTCTCTTTCTCCGATGGCATTTTTCTGTTATATTTTCGTTGATTTTTTGTTGTTGTTGCTTTCTTTGTTTTGTTATTTCCGCGAATGTTCATTTCTTTCTTTAGTTTTATGTTTGAGTTTTTGTTTTTGTTTCTTCGTTTTCACGGTTTTAACTTTCCTTCTTTTCTTTGACTGTATCCATCTTTGTTTCTTGTTTGGATTAAATGTTTCTGTGATTTTTTAGTGTTTGTTTTTTGTTGTTGTTTTCTTTTTCTTTCTGAGTGTGTTTCTAGCTGTTAATCTTGGTTTCCTCTTTTTGCTATTTGATTTTTTTTTTACTTTGAATTGCGTTTCTTCGTTTCTTCCTTCATTTGTTTTTTCTTTGCGTTTTTATTTTTCAACGTGTTTCTTAATTTGCTTTCGTATTAATTTTTTTATTTTTTTTATTTGTTTCTCGTTTTTATTGTGATTATTTTTTCGCGTCTTCTTTCTGGCGAGATGGCTACCGTGTGGCGTCGGAAGCTGGGCATAGATCGTTTGGCCAGTGGTGAGAAGTTTGTCATCTCCCCTCCTTGCCATTCGGCTTGTGACAGGTAACCGATGACTAGACCAGAGTGGATCGTGCGGCGCATGGACAGGCCCCCCCCCCCCCCTTTTTTTTTTATTTATTTTTTTTGCATGGTGAGATGGCTAAAATGAGACGCCGGGAGCTCTGGGAGGTGATTGTTCGGTCGGTGCTGAGGCTTTGCTGCTCTGGGTCCAATCCAGCACCCTCGTGTGTATCTTGGTAACGTTTCTCTGTATCTGCTTCCGTCTTAAATCGTTTCTTCGTTTCTCGTTTGGATTTTATTCTTCTCTTAATTATTTCTTTCTTCTTATTTTGTTTGTCTTTTGTTTCTTTCCGTCTTTCTTTCTTTGCTTTTCAGGAAAATTATGTTTCTTTTTTTCCCATAAATGCTTATTTGATTGTATGTTCTTCTTTATGTGTTTTTTTGTTTTGTTTCTTTCTTTGATTTTTCGTTCGGTTATTTGTCTTTTTTCTGTGATTGTTTATTCGTTTACATCTGTGGCTGTGTATCTGTTTCTTTGTTACTTTTTTGTTTCTTTTTTCATTTCTTACTCTGTGTATTTCTTTGTTTTGATATATCTTTTTGTGATTGTTTCATTCTTTGTTTCTTTCTATCATTGTGGGGGGGGGGGGGGAGAGTGTTTTTTCTTTTGTTGTTGTTGTTGCTTTTTCTGTTTTGGTCAACATTGTTCTTGTGTATTTCTTTGTTTCTATTTTCGACTGAATATTTATGTCTTTGCTTGCTTTCTTTCATAGAATGTTTCTTCATTTTTCTTTGTTTCTTTTTGTGACCGTTTCTTTCTTCGTTTTTGTTTCTTTTTGTGATTGTTTCTTCATTTGATTCAATCTGTTATTGTATTTCTTTCTTTGATTTTTTTCTTTGATAGCATTTCTTTGTTTTGTCATTGTTGTTTTCATTCTATGTTTTTGTTTGTCCTTTTCATTGATCATAGTAAGGGGAGAATACCTGGCAGATGTGTGAGTGTGTGGCTGAATGGCTGCCAGAGAGATGAAAGTTCAGAGTAAGGCAACAGAGGGCTCTTCAATTCTCTTGGTTCGGTGGCTGAGCTGGATTTGGATGGTGTACTTGTCATCTCCGCATCTTGCTATTCGGTTTGTAAACTGGGTCCGAATGGGTCATGCAGCGCATGGACAGCTCCCCTCTGTTTGGTGAAGTGGCTACCGAGTGGCGTCGGGAGATCGGGAAGTGTTTGTCTGGAAAGTGGTGAGGCATTAGTACTCCGGATCTCATAAACATCCCTCGGCTGTTTTTTGTCAACCCGTTTGTTGCTGTGGCCGTTTTTGCCTTTCTTTTTGTGATTGCTTGTTAATTTGATTTTTTTCTTTCGTTTAGTGCATTGCTTGATTGATTTTCTATCTGATTGTGTTTCTTTGATCGCCGTTTTCCCTTTGATTGCTGTTTTCCCTTCGATTGCATGTTTCCCTCCCTGTCTCTATCGTTAATTGTATGTTATTTCTTTGGTTCTTTGCTTGTTTTATTTGATCGTTTTCCTTTTGTTTCTTTTTTGTTTGTTTGTTTATTTTTATCGTATCCTTCAGTGATTGTTCTGTATTGTACGTTTTGTGCTTTGCTTCTTGCTTTGATTGCTCTTTGTTTTTCTTTGTTTGACTCTGATTGCTTTTCTGATTATTTTTCATTTGTTTTCTGTTCCTTTGCTTATTTCTTCCATTTGATTGATTGTTCGTCTCTGTGTTTGATTGTATCTGTTTCTTTCCAGTTTTGTTGTTGTTGTTGTTGTTGTTGCACGTTTCTTTCTGTTATTGTTCTGTTTCTTTGTATGTATCTTGAATTTTTTGTTTCTTTGTTTCTTTGATTTTATTTTTCCTTCGATTGTATCTTTGTAAGTGTTTTCATGTTTTATTTCTTTGATTGTTCTATATTTCTGTCTCGTTTTTCTTTCTTTGTTTCTGTTTTCCTGTTTCTTTCTTTGCATTTTTGGTTTCTTCTTTTTTGTGTGTGATTGTTTTGTTACTAGTTTGCTTCTTTTCTTTCTTTCTGCTTTTGTTTCTTTTTTCCCCTGTATCTGTTGTTCCAACTTTGTTTCTTTCTTTTGCTTTCTTCTTAGTGTACTATTTTGTTTCGGTCTCTCTTCCTTTGCTTGTTCCTCTCTTTGTTTCTTTCTTCGCGTTTGTGTTTAATCCGTTTTTGCTTCTTTAGTTTTTGCTTCTTTGTTATCTTTTTTATGTGTATTGCTTTCTGTTTCGGTTGGTTCTTTGAGGTTTTTTCTGTTTTGTTCTTTCGTTTGTTCCTTTCTTCAATTCTTGACATTCATTCTTGCTGTTGTCGCTTTTGCTTTTCTAGTCTTGTTTTTTTCAGTTGGTGTTTTTCTGGTTTTTGTTGAGAAAAGTGTTGCTTTGGGGTTTTATTTCTTTGTTTTGTTGTTGTTGTTTTTGCTTGACTTCTTGAGTTTTTTGTTTGAGTTTGTTCTTAATTTTGGTAATCGTGTTAGTACGTTTCGCGTTTTGTTTTGTTTTGGGTTTTATTTTCACTTTCATTTTGTGTTTTGCTCTTCCCGTTCTGTGATTTCTTTTTCCTAGTTGCTTTTGTTGTTTGTTGTTTTTTTCTGTGTTTTCGCTTGTTTCAGTAGTTTTCTTATTTCGTGTTCTCGTTGGTGCTCTTGGTGTAGTAGTTCTGGAAACTGTTGATATTGTTCTGATACTGTTACTTCGTCACTTTTGCTTTTGTTGCTGCGCTCGAATTTCTTCTTGTTCTTGTTGACTTATTGTTACTGTTATTTTGTGTAGTTGTCTAACGTCTCGTCGTCTTTGTTTTATTTTTCTTGATATTGTATTGCTTTCATTTTGTTGTTCTTGTTGCTCTTCTTATGTGGTTTTGTGTTACATTGTCTTCATATTTCTTTCTTTGCATTTTTTGTTTCTTCTCTTTTGTGTGTAATTGTTTGTTCCTAGTTTGCTTCTTTTCTTTCTTTCTTTCTGCTTTCGTTTTTGTTTTATTGTTTTTTGTTTTTTTGGTTCCCTTATATATGTTGTTCCAATTTCGTTCTTTTTTTTTTGTTTCTTTCTACTTCTTAGTGTGCTTCTTTGTTTCGGTCTTTCTTCCTTTGCTTGCTCCCCTCTTTGTTTCTTTTTTTCCGTTTGTGTTTAATCCGTTTTTGCTTCTTTAGTTGGTTTGTTTCTTTATCTTTTTTATGTGCATTGCTTTCTGTTTTGGTTGGTTCTTTGTTTGAGGTTTCTTTCTGTTTTGTCCTTTCGTTTGTTCCTTTCTTCAATTCTTGACATTCATTCTTGCAGTTGTCGCTTTTGCTGTTATAGTCATGTTTTTTTCATTTGGTGTTTTTCTGGTTCTTGTTGAGTTAAGTGTTGCTTTTTTTGTTTGTTTGGTTGGTCTTGTGTTGTTTGTTGTTTTGCTTGACTTCTTGAGTTTTTTGTTTGAGTTTGTTCTTAATTTAGGTAGTCGTGCTAGTACGTTTCGTGGTTTTTTGTTTTGGTTTTGATTTTATTTTCACTTTCATTTTGTGTTTTGCTCTTCCAGTTTGTGATTTCTTTTTCCTAGTTGCTTTTTTTTTTTCGTTTTTGTTTGTTTCTTTTGCATTTTCGCCAAATGTTTCTTCTCTTATTCGTTTTGCTTACTTCCCTTCTTTTTGTATCGTGATTTTGTTTGTAATGGTGTTCTTAGGTTCTTGTTTCAGTTGTTGCCATGTCTTAGTTCTCTTCTTTTGTTTGTTTACTCATTGTTTTCTTGACCATACGTTCCTCTCTTTTGTTTTCCTATTCTATTTTGTTGATAGTTTTATTAATCATGGTCTATTCGTCATTTTGTTGTCTTTCGTTTAATGTACTCGCCTGGTTTATGCTCGTTCTGCCTTTGACCTCAATGTTTTTTTTTACTTTTGTTTTTGTTTTCCTTTTCTAGCTTCTTTGATCCTCCCCTTATTGGTATAATTGTTCTTGGTGTACTTTTTATTCTCACTTTTTTCCCTTTTGCTCTTCTTCATGCTGTTCTTGGCGTTTTGCTGGTGATGGTTTTGTCACTGTTGTTATCATTTATGTCCTCTTTCTATTTGCTTCTCGTCGTTTCTGCTTTTGTTGTTCTCCTGGTTTGCTCATTGCCACTGTTTTTGTTTCCATTTCTGTTTCTCTCTGTTGTTCCTGTTGTGGCTGTTGTTTTCAATTGCGTGATTATAATAATCATGGATTTTATTCATATTGCGTATTGGTCGGCTTTTTTTTCTTCTTTGCGTTTCTCTACTTCTCTGCGTGTTTTGGTTTCATTTTTGGTTTTGTGTTGTTTTGTTTTATAGTGCAAACTTTGTGATTGTTCCTTGTCTTCTTGCTCAGTTTTATGTCGTATCTGTTGTTCTTCTGGTTGTGTTTTTGTTATTATTTTCCCTCTTCGTCTTCTACGTTTCTTGTTGTCCTTGTTCTTGCCTTTCTTGTTCGTGTTCCCTTGTGATTTTTTCATTTCCTTTTCTTCATCTTTTTGTTCCTTCTTTTTATTTTACATGTTTCTCGTGTGTTTTTATTTATTTCATTTTCTTGTTGTCTTGTTTGGTTTCTCCTTCCTTGTTTTTTGCTAGTTTCCTTAACATATACAATGGAAGACTTACTTGGTTTTGATCTTCCTGCTGCTGCTGCTGCTGCTTTTTACGATGCAGAGCGTACGCTATATCCTGGCGTGGTGTGAGGTCATTACGGGGACACTGCAACAATGTGAGACCAAAACTGTATGTGCAAAGACTTACACAAAATGCGTAAACAGGCAAATAGAAAAAAATGAAAAGTCCACATGATTCAATACATTCAAATATAAATGGATACAGACATACCAGGTAGACGGTGGATCTTAGACATATTCATAGGCAGGGGCAAATAGATGGATGGAATTACAAGATTCCATGACAAAAGAACTGCCCCTAGCAAAATCGTGTAGAAAACTCGCTTTCATATGAAAACAAAAAGCACATGCACGGGCGGAAAAACAAGCAAACAAAACAGACAATCAATTAGTCATACGCACTTAACAAACAAGCCTATTAGTCTTTGAACGGTTGCACAGTCCCATGAATCTGTAACAGATTCAAAAAGGAAATAGCAGATACAGTGTTCCGGAAACTTAAGGAGCATTTCAGGTCACTGCACTCAAATTAGGGACTATTTCCGTTTATCTTTAAAAATGAACTCCTCTTAGTTTGAAGGATGTACCATTTTGCGCTGTATAACTAACATTTCACAACAGGAAAGAAAATCTCAGTTGGACAATTGTCACGTGGCTGTGATCGAACAAACTAGACCGGATTGGATTGCATTGGGTTCATTGTTTTTGAACGTAACGCAATTTTACCTCGTGAAATGGGGGTTGACCATGTAGAAAGCACATCGCCATCGCACGGCGCCACCTCCTTCTGTTTTATCTGTATACATGTATTTATGTTTACCTTGGGGTGTTTTCTTTTGCAGAATTCTGCCAAGGAAAACTTTGCTGCCAAAGGTTTTTCAACATGCCCAAAATAATTGCTGCTTACGGCATTTCCGTTATTACAATCATTATTATTGTCACTGGTCACAACAGGAAAGCTGGAGGCAAAGAGCACCAGGCAGACCCAGGGAGAAAATATTGGATGAAATTGCAGAGTGGCTGAAGACAGAGAGGGTGGAAGAGATGCTTACGGCAAGGGATAGAAACAGATGAAAGGCCATGATCGCCAACGCCATGTGGCAAGGCACTTGATGATGATGATTATTACTGTGTAAAGTCTGTCTACGCAGAGCTATGACAGTGCTACAATCATAGCAAAATGTACACACCTTGATAACCCTGACACAAAAACGGAAAGGAAACTAAGTACAAATAACGATGCATTCGCACACTAATCTAAAGATATGCTCCCGGCATTTATCTCCATGAGGTTTTAACACCAAAACCTGAATACAAACATGAAGATCACTAACGACACTGAAACATATAAAAACATGGCCTAAATTACCGAAAATTGCCACTGCCTATCGTGTTTCCTTAGAGCCAAAAATGTACTTAATACATGTACCAACAGCCAATTTGAATAGAAGGCATAGACCAGCATAGCAGACAATGATAGGAAGAAACGATAGAAAGAAAAGGAACAAGGAAGAAAACACAAGAGAATGAGAGAAAGGAGGAAATTTCTAGCACTGAATTTTCCGAAGGTGGGGATGCCATATGTACTGAAAGACCATCCGGCGTCCACACTCCACCTCAACCCCCTCCCCCCCTTTTCGGGTACAATATTTTGGTTTAGTGTGTCATCTGAAAGACTAGCACTCAGATCACCGCTCAAGGTGTAGTGGAGGGAGGAGAAAAAGCACCGTCCGATGGGAAGAAAACTTGGATGTCTAGGTGAGTACTCTTCCATCAGGCCATACTCTCTTTTAATGCAGACTTTCGGTTTGTGGCTTTCGTAGCGTTTGTCGGATGAAACCAAAAGGATCAACACAGCGTTTGAAACTGTGTGGTCAAGATCACAACAGATGACCATTTCTGTAAATCCTCGGTAGTATGCTTGTCAATATCACTGCCTATTAGGCAAGAGACTGGGATTCAAATCTCCTCCGGAGATTTTTCTTAAGTTAGGTAAAAGCCTCAAGATCTCGCCTATGAAAAGGGTTTGGTAGTGGCAGGCCTCCGTCTGTCAACATCTACTTCGGTATGGATGATGCGCCCCAGTGTGTCGATTCGAGTTGACACCTTTGGAGCAGCATCCGCTGTGACTGTTAAGACCGATGCGGGAAAGGCAGTCAATGCGAAATTTGATGCTTGAATGGTTGCTGGCCATGGGATTGCCTTCACAAAAACTTGCCTTCTACCTGGCTCTCACCTCAGCTAAGGTCTGGTCTTCTTTTTTCCCCAGCCCGAGTTGTTTCTGGAGCACACTTTGCGCTGTCTATTGCAATCGGCTGCTGTGTCCTCCCAGCTCTCTGTGTTGATGTCCAAACTTTTCGTATCGCGCTCACATTTGGGGGCGGCCAGCAGATCTCTTGTCGGAGGCTAGTTCGTACAGTAAAGGATATCCTTTGGGATACGTCCATCTTCCTGTCGGCGCACAAGGCCAAGCCAGAGCAGCCTGCCTCTGTCCGAGCAGTGTGTGCATGATAGGAAGCCAAACGCATGCTGGAACCTGGGGGTGTGGTAATTTGTCGCTCCACACATATATAGACAACAACTTAACAGACGCTCGCTTATAAGAACAGGCACACGCACAGGCACACGCACAGGCACACACACACACACACACACACACACACACACACACACACACACACACACACACACACACACACACACACGTGCGCGCACATACGCAAAAACACGAGCGCAAACGTACATACACGACACACACACACACACATGCACGCACACATACACACGCACACATGCACACATACACACGCGCACACACACACACACAAACACACACACGTTCTGTTAGTTACCTTCGCCGTATACATTCAGGGGCTTTAGATGTGTGGCTGTGTGGCTTGTCAGCCACGTTGATGAAGGTAGACGTCAGTTTTCGTCCTTTGCTGTAAAGCAGATGGGTCCTGGAACTCATCAGTACCGTCCGTTCTGGGGATGTCTGGAATGGTGTCCAGCTTAGACGCTGTTCATGAAGTTTCTTCAGTCATCTGTCAATAAGGAGAAGGCATCAAATGTATTGGTATTGTCTGTGCGTGTAGTGGTAGTGGTGGTTGGTGATTGATGATGAAGGTGGTAGTTGTTGGTGGTGGTTGGTGGTGGTTGCTGGTGGAGATGGTATTTGGTGGATGGTGATGATGATGGTTTCCTCGAACGTTGATTTTATACTACATTCATGAATATTGAATATATGTAAAAGAATGTTCTGTCCGTTATGCTTTTGTATATGTACAAGGTCTTACACACACACACATTCATACTATTTGTTGTATAAGTACATTTGCAGAAGTGTGAAGCAGAACTCTTGCCAAAGATGAAATTCAAGGACATGCAGTGTGTTCATCTGAGGAAGACACGATAGATGAGCAAATAACACCATCCAGCATCATCTCAGCAGGACCATCATCTTGCTCAGAATGCTGAACAACGTGCGAAGGTTCCTCCCAATCATCGTGTCCCCTGCGGAATGTTGTTGGCTTTCAAAGCCCTCTATAGGAATCTATCTTTTGTCGCTGCCAGTACATCTCCCACCCTTATTCTTCATCCACTCCATAAGTCTGTCCACTTTTTTCTCCCTGGGTCTACGTGATGCTCTTTTTGCCTCTTCCTTTCATGTTGTGACTAGGTACTCTAATTTATCTTGCCTCATAAAATGTACTATACATGTTGTCCATCCTTCCCCAATCCTATTTATTAATGTTCTTTTTGTGTTTGCCTCTTCCAAGGTTGTCTCGTTTGTTTTCTTTGCTTTCCATATAACTTAACATTCTTCTTAAAAACTACATTTCAGCTGCCTCAGTCTTGACTGTGTGTGTTGACTGTCCATACGTCGCATCTGTACAACAAGATCGGTTTCATGTCACACTGAAGAACTCTCTCCCCGGTGCCAATCGACAGGGATCTGTCATGCTGGCCATCTCCAAAGCGCATCCGTCGCCTGGTGAGATGACTGGAGGATTGTGGACATGGTGGTCTGTGAAAGACAAGAGATCCCCCCTCATGCAGAGTGACGGCAAATGGCACAACAGAATGGGACAGGTTGAAGAGTTTGAATGTCTGGTAACATTCATCTTACCACTTCCCCCAATTACAATACGCAATGGAATTGTTCCAGAGCCGTGTCCTTTTCACTCCACTTTAAGGCTCAGAATGACGGAGGATGACAGAGAGCGACCTTATCAAGCTTTCAACCCTACACACAAGAAACTTTTGAAGAATCTGAGGAATCATCTGGCCTAACACCATCTCCGATCAGAAAATACACAAAGAGAGCAGAATCACATTATCCAGAATGCCCTCCTATGGACATAGTAAAAATATTAAGGCGTCAAATCTTGATTCAAGAATCAAATCGAGGCACGCACTGCCATCCTTCACCAAAGCAATCGCCAACAACGACCAAACCTCCAGGGCACAAACTCACGCAAACTGGGGTGTGGGGTGTTGTGGGGAACAGGACATGAATAGAGCGTGTGACCTTTGAACCAAGACGTCATTTCCTGTCTCACGCACACACACACACGCACGCACGAACGCACACACACGCACGCACACACACTCACGCATACATACGCACGCACGCACGCAACACCACATACACACACCACACACACACACATACACGATGTTAATATATAGTACACTCAAGCCTGTTTGACAAATGACCCTTGACCCAAGTTGTCTTCCATCATTTTTTCCCACCAAGACCCCAGAAAGGCAAGAAGACTAATTGGGTACCAAAGGAACATAACTGAGAAATGAACTTTTATCTCCAATACCGATAGTTTTTTTGCCAGGTCAGCCATTCGAATGCCCTGATCTTCACGATTTTCAACTGCCGTTGACTCTTTAGGGTGCGAAGGCATGTAGGTAAACGAGTCCGACTCGTTTTTCGTCCCCCTCTAAAGGGCTAGAAGTACAGTTTGATTTTACGGTCCAACTAAGGAGAAAAGCTGACGCCTCTTACGATAAACGAACCCTGCAGCCGCGAATTTAGTTATTGGCAGGCGAACGTCTTCACCATTCTGCCACTTTTTTCCCACGAAGGAAATCGCGAAAGAGGAAGACCAAGGATATCATGGCAGGAACAGATCAAGGCCCCGAAAGACATACACAGGCCGACTAAGAACAGAGGAGGGGAGGATCTTCAGTGTTCTAGATGTCACTGCGAGTCAGTCCGTCATCAGATGGAGAACAGACTGGCACAGCCATCACAACGCTGGTCCCTAGAAAAACTGAGATCCTCACCACCTCACTACCCCTCTCGCAACCCCCCTTCCTCTATCCATCCCATAACACCTATCCCTAGTTTTCAGTTTTGGTCTAGTTACTTACAGGGTCATCATGAAGGTCGGACGAAATGGACCAGGCGGTAGGGAAACGTGTAAATGACGTCTTGTGATGTCTTGGGGTGTTGACAAGGGGTCCTGGATGTGCGGGGCTTTTTGTCCGCTGAAGGCGCAGTGAAGGAGGATCACAGTCTGTCATCTTTCTGTGGTCATAGGAACTTTTATTAGAATGTATAACATACTAGTTATGGCTCACAATATTCTGGTCATACATTTGTTGTGCCTGAGATTTAAAAGGCGGATCGTTTTGGATAAAAAAAAAAAAATGGTTCACAATATTTTGATCTTGTGCTTGTTGTGTCTGGAATTGAAAAGGCGCACCGTTCTGGATAAAAACAGTAACAATCATGGTTCACTGTATATTGGTAATATGTTTACTGTGCCAGGAATTGAAAAGGCACACTGTTCAAGATAAAAATCATGGTTCACGATATTCTGATCACGAGTTCGTTGTGTTTAGGATTAAGAAAAGGCGCACTGTTTCAGATACTGATATACCTGGTGGACTGAACTCCAACAGGAGTGGATTGTGGCGTTTTGGTGTTCACAACGAATTTCAAGGTTTCCCGTGTGACAAACGGGCGGCTCATTCCGGGGAAAGAAAATCGCCGAAGTGCGTTGTCTCATTTTTATAGTATAGTTTTGTTTATTCATTAACACATTTTTCTACAGATTTTTAACAGACGCAATTCTTTTATTAGCGTATGATTTTCAACGTGCGCTAGATGTATACTGTATAAGGGACTTCAGTTTATTATCTCATCTTAAAGACTAGTTATCAGACCACCACTCAAGGTCTAAATGTAAGGGGAGGGCAAACAAATGCGATCAGCAATGGAATCTGGATTTCTTGTATCCTAGGTTGACCAGCTTTATTGTTATTGTTATTTTATTTAATTAAAGCCCAGCCGGCTGCGTACAGCCATATCAGGGTTGCAACCGTTTCAAAATATACAATACTTCAACTGGAAAAAAAAAAAATTAAATACACATATGAGTGCATTGGCGCACATAATCTAAGGAGATGCCCCTGGCATTGGCCACTCAAATTTATGGCACAATGGGTTTAAAGTCATACATGAATACAAATTTGACACAAATTAAGGAAACTAAAACACATCTACAAAAGGGCCTAAATTACCTAAAATTGCTTCCGCATATCTCATTTCCCTAGAGCCAAAAGTGCACTTAATACAAGCACCCAATTATCACTCCTAAGAGAGTACGTAAGACTTTATTGAACACATACAGGTGAATTGACCAGCAAGGCAGAAAATGATAGGAAGAAATGACAGAAAGCAAAGGAGCAGGGCGGAAACAGAGTGACAGAAAGGAAATTTTTGGCACAGAATTTCCGGAAGATGGGGATATTACTTATTCTGAAAGAATCCCGGGCATCCCCACGAGGGATGATCAGCGTTATAAAGTTTACAGTTTCAAGATGACTTCACTGGACTCAGACAATTTCATATACGCTCCACCAGAATCTGGCAGCAATTACCTGATCCTATTCCTAGAACCTACGCACCCCCCCCCCCCCTACGCGATGGTTAGTTCTTTAAATGGGGAGGAGGGACATAGGCCTACTTGAGAGACACTAACGTTGTCTACCGGGATTGAACTCGAGACACTAGATATTAAGTACACGTATATATCATCAGAGCCAACAGCCTGTATAAAAATCAGACACCAGAGTCATAACGTATTACGAAAGAAGATAAATTACTTTCAGTTTCAGGTTCATATTGCTTATAGCCCAGCCGACTACTAGCTAGAGCCAAATCAGGGCTGACGCCACGTTAAGAACGACTCCCAGGTAAAATTAATAGACAACAGTTTAAAAAAAAACATTCTCACCATTATCTTTGCATGTCTAGAATACGTTTAAAGAAGGTCACATTACTTACCGTGTCCAAAAATCACAGTGCTGATGTATTAGCTGATTTGATTTCCACTTTAGGCCTTTTCAACTGCCCATAAACCAGTGAATAAATACAAATAAATAGATAGATAAGTAAATAAATAAGCACTGATTTCTTTTCACTGCTGGCACTAGTCATGGTAGAGCTCAAATATGATTGCAGTTTGAAA
>CM060309.1:58149033-58161533 GCA_030674185.1 Monoplex corrugatus
ATTGATGTGGTTTAGATGAATACATTGTTTCTATAAATGAAGTATTCACTGTCTACATTTAGAAACTGCTTTAAAGCAAAAGAATGTGTCTTTTCACATGTTTCATTTGTTTTGTTCAAAAACCAAAACAATTGAAATAAACTGCATAAAAAGCGATACCTGGAAATCAGACAATAACCTCCCAACAAGTCAACAGAGAAGCAGATTCTTGTTAAGTCTTTATACAGTTATGCCGGGAGTAGGTGCCAGTGTAGTTGCTATTGTATTAAAGGTTCAGTTTTCTTTTTGTAGATATACTTGCCAAAATTGTCCATACAGGCATTATTTCCAGTTTGGGAGGACGACAATGATGAATCTCCGAAAGTTAACAAGAGTTAACAAGAAACATCCGAGGATAATGGATGGGCCAGACCCAGAGCACAAATGCCTCACCACTCTCTAGACGATCACCTCCCAAGATACTCGATAGCCTTTTCATCAAGAAAAACGGGCGTCTGTTTGCTGCTTGACTCAGTCGGACCCACTCATCAGTTACTTCGTTTACACACCGAATGGCAAGGTGGGGAGACGGTTAACAATGGGACATAGCCACACAGTGTACCCAGACCAGGTCCAGTCCAGCTACAGGATAAAAAAGAAAGAATGGAAGAGCCCTTTCTTGCCTTATTCTAATCCTTTAACTTTCAATTGGGCAGCCCGCCCAGTCGCCAGCTCGCATAGCTGCCTGCTCTGTTATCTTTACTATAGCCTCGATAGCACTCGGAAGCTCCCAACGTTTCTTTCCAATAATCACAGGGGCTATTCGAGCGGCCACGAAAGTGACCAGGCATGATGCTCAAGACACAGCCCAGTTTGCTGTTCGGCTAGATCTGACATACCCCAAAAGGAGCCCAAATTTGCTGCCTTTCCAAGCTGCCAGCAGGTTTTTGATTGCGGTCATTAAGCCTGATTCCATAGTCAATGGCCAAAGAACAGGACAAAGCTAACAAGAAACACCCGAGGGTGCTGCATGGGACCCAGAGCACCAATCTCCCAATGAGCAATATTTTCAGATCGAGAGGAAGACAGCCATGAACCCCCAAAATCATGTTGTGGTTTCCTGACATATCTGTAGTAGGTTATAGTCATTTTTGGGTAATAACTAAAATTCTTAAGCAGTTTGCAGAATTGTAATTTAAACCGCTCGTTTGATGATTATTTCTGGAAATAACCAAATTCCGTAAACAATTAGAACAAACGTAATCATTATGATATCAATATTGAAGTTTAATTACATTTTTTTCAGTTCTTCACTTCAACTCCACCCCTTTCTATCCCCGCCCTCTTCTCTGTAACCTTCGTTAGTATGATTGCATTGCCAACTTTTCCATTTGCTTTTCTTTGTTAAATTGTTGGCTGTTAAGTCATGTCAAGATTTTGCGTGTGCAGATAAGACTTACTAGTCATTTGCTTTATCCTAATTTCGTTTTCTTCATCCGATTTTCTTTTTCTTCGTGTGTGTTATGTGTGTTATTTGCAGACGGTATCCAGAAGCAGCAATTTGCTTTATTCTTTTTTTAACTTTTTCCCGTTTTTTCTTCTTGTGTGTTATGTCATTCCAGATGGTATCCAGAAGCAGCAAAGCTGGTGAACTCTACTGAGGGAACAGCATTTACTGGCTTTGGACAACATGCTGGACTTTCTTTATGGAAACATTAAAATTGCAGAGCGCTCTGTGCAAGCAACTAGCATTTTTCTCTGTCTTATTCTAAAGGAGAGGGTGGAAGGTGTGCTTGCGGCAGCAAGGGACAGATACATATGGAGGGCCATGATTACCAACGCCATGCGGCAGGGCACTTGAAGATGATGATGATTATTCTAAAGACGTTTTACAGTAAAAGTTCATTATGGTCACTACTGTTCATCTTCAAATCGGGTGGTTATTTTGCTTTCCTTAACACTTTTCCCGCCATGGTCGCAACCAAGCGACTTCCCGTACGACCGCCATGGTCGCATTTGTGCGACTTTGACGGGTCATACTAAACAATGACTTTTCACGCGGGTACAAAGCTTCTGTCAGCTCCACTGGTGAATACAGGCGACTGTGCTATTTTTAAACTTTACCCAGCAACCTAGTTTTTCTGCAGTAAGGCCGAAGTGTGGCTTTGTTAACTGTCGGAATTTACGTCACGTTTTCTCCGAGGCGTTTTCTCCAAAATGGCTGCAAATCGACACGCATTGTCTACCACTCCGAGTAGAATAAGCAGACAGCTGACTTTGTGTGTAGATTTCCCATTGCTTTTCCTCATTTATTATAAGGCGCACAACTCACGAAATAAGGTTAGTAGTACAACTAAAAAACCGTATGAAAAAAAATGTTATTCTTTTTAATAAGATTATTTGTGGGATAATCAATCAAGCGCATAAACATAAGCAAGCAGTCATATGTAATACAACATCTACCCTTTACACAGCAAAAAAAAAAAGTAAATGAAAATCTTCAATAGTCTTTGAGATATAAGCTTTTAAAATTGCATACTGCGATGCGACATTGGCTGCTCAAAATATACTTGGCACTGAGGTGTGCCGTTTCTGGGGAAACTTGGCGGTGAAAGAGTTAAGTTCATGATTTTTCTTTTAATATCGATTCACATATGTGCTGTTAAACAATTTATTTACCCGGGCAACGAAAGGAGGCACTGTGGAAGAGGGTGAGTGGAAAGCAAGGGTTAGTATTCGATGAGAAAAGCGTAAAACTGTTTAATATCCAAAGGAGCTAATTTGTGATATGCTTTATATTCCAGACTGACAAAAATTTTGAATTCTCCTAATATGTGCATTTTGCAAATGAAAAAAAAAGTAAATGATGTCTTTAAAAAAAGGAAAAGAGAGATGGAGAAGGAGAGCGAGCGAGTGCGCGCGCGCGAGAGAGAGAGAGAGAGAGAGAGAGAGAGAGAGAGGCAGACAGACAGACAGATAGACAGACAGACAGACAAAGACAGAGATAGACAAACAGAGACAGAGAGAGGAGAAGGAGAGAGAGTAAGAGAGAGCTAGCGGGAGAGAGAGAGACAGCGACGGAGAGAGAGACAGCGACGGAGAGAGAGACAGAGAGAAAGCGAGAGAAAGAGAGGGAGAGAGAAAGATAGGGAAGGGGGGAGAGAGAGAGAGGAGAGAGAGAGGAGAGAGAGAGAGAGAGAGAGAGAGAGAGAGAGAGAGAGAGAGAGAGAGAGAGATTCGTCATTACAAGTCTGTTTCTTAAAAACCGGAAAACATATGCATTAAACTGAAATAACTGAATACAACGACCATTCAGCAAAATGAGAGAATAGTAATTGATATTGTCTTTATATTTTTACTCTTTCTTTTCCTATTATGTTTCTCAATTTAAGTTCTTGGCATTACAACTTAATCCAATAGTATTTTGTTCACTTATGTCTCAAAAAAACAAACAACAGAAAAACAAAAAAAACAAAAAAAAAGAAAAATCAGATAACACATCAAAAGTTTCAAATGCAAGAGAAATGAACCAAAGTTTACTTTGTAATAATATGACTTGCAAATATAAAATGGAGTTTTCACACACACACACACACACACACACACACACACACACACACACACACACACACACACGCACGCACGCAGTCACATACACGTGACAGATGCTGATAATCTTCACCAAAGTCATCCTCTAGCTGTGCTTCTGCCAAATCTAAATCGAAATCACAAAGTTTAATCATGTCAAGACCAAAACGTCTTAAGCACATAAAGATAGTGTAACATTTTTGCATTACATTTTAAAGCGTAAACATTTTTTTTTATTTCCGATCTGCCTTTGCCACCAATCAGTAATCAGTCGTACTGTTCAAACCGATGATTTTACATCAATCGAGCAATTGTGGTATTGACGAAAGCGTTTGAGTTTGGCATACTCAGGAAATAATTAACTTTCAAGGGAGTTAAATCTTTTAACTTAGCAGTCGGCGTTTCTGCAATCATAACTGAATCATTGACGTTACATTACATATAATGCATTTGTGATGGTAAAATTGTACATCAACAGCGCAACCAAGAAGTTAAAATGACAGATCCACGATGCGTAGCTTTATGTCTCAGACTGAATAAAATCAATGTGTTTAATTCCTTTTCCAACTAATTCTTGAAGACCTGGTCGCACCATTATTTATTTGTTCGTTTGTATAATACCAAAGTATATATATATATATTGTGTGAATGTTGATGTAAGGGACTCGGAGGAGGCTTGGAACCCAGACGTGCGGCACACAGGCCCACCGACGTGTGGATATGCCCTGTTGCCCACGAACCAGACCCCCAGCTATGGGTAAATAGTTCCACTGGGACAGAATAAAGCTAAGGGAGATAACCCTGAAAGAAAAAATCACCATACTAGATACTGCCTTGTAGGTTGTCGTGGGAACGACAAAGGCTAGCGGAGAGACCGAAAAAAAAAACGACGGAAGGCAACGGGAAACCACCATCGTATTCTCCCTAGAAAATTATGGACAGACAAAATAAAAATGAAGATAACGACGTAAATAGGTGCTCCGATGGAACACCTTTGTCCGGTAGGGACCGTCATGCGGCGCAAGTGACACCAGGCCGTCAGCAAGCTACTGTGACCAAACTCAAACTCAAACTCAAAAATACTAAAATAGCAACATGGAACATCAGAACTTTGTTCCAAAAAGGCAAATTAGACAATGTCAAAATGGAGATGGAAAGGCTTAACATTAGCGTTTTAAGACTAGGGGAAGTGAGATGGGAGGGTGCTGGCATAACATCAGGAGAGTAAACAATGATATAATCCTCCTCCTCATCATCATCATGAGGTGCCTTGCCGCTTGGCGTTGACGATTATGGACTTTCATCTGTCTCCATCACTTCTTGCCTCAAGCATCTCTTCCACCTTCCTTGTCCCAGTTACTCTGCAAATCCCTCTAGTATCTTCTCCCTGGGTCTACCCGGTGCTCTCTTTCCCTCCAGATTTCCCGTTGTGACCAGGTGCTCCCATTCCCCTGTCCGCATAAAATGGCCTATAAATGTTGCCTGTCTTTTCCTAATCTTCCTTATGAATGATCTACTTGTGTCTGTCTTCATCAAGACTGTCTCGTTTGTTTTCTTTGATGTCCATGGAACTCTCAACATTCTTCTTAGAAACCACATCTTGGCTGCCTCAATCTTGTTCTGGCTTTGTTTGTTGACTGTCCACGCCTCTCAACCGTACACCAGTATTGGTTCTATATAACATTCAAGAACTCTCTTCCTGATGTTAAATGATATACCTTGGTGGAAACTCACATGAAAGAGGAGTAGGCATCGTAATGGACAGAGACAAATCAAAAGCAGTTAAGAGACACTGAGCTGTGTCCGACAGTCTTGCCGGTCAAATTAAGAGGCAGACCATTTGATATCAACATCATTCAGACCATTTGATATCAACATCATTAAGGTGTATGCACCAATATCCACAAGTACTCAGGAAGACATCGACAACATCTGCGAAGTATTAGAGATGACCAAGTCCCAATGTAAATTACAAGAAGTTACAGTAATAATGGGAGATTTTAATGCTAACGTGGGAAAGGATAGGGTGAAGGATATAGTTGGACCTCATTGCCTTGGTACACAAAATGAAAGGGGAGGGAAACTTGTAGAATGGGCACAGATGAATGAGTTCATGGTAGGAAACATTTGGTTTGAGCAGCCTAATAGAAGAAAATGGACTTGGATGAGTCCAGGAGATAATACCCAAAATCAGATTGACTACATCCTGATTTATAAAAGATTTAGAAATTCTTTACTGTCAGCAAAAACACTACCAGGTGCAGACTGCATCAGTGACCACAATCCTGTAGTGGGAAGATTGAGGCTGAAATTAAGGAAAAGGAAACAGAAAGCAACATCAAACTAAATCTTGGACTCTTAAAGACAGATGAAGTGATACGTAAAAATTTAATGTACCTGTTCAAAACAAATTCAGTGCTCTGGAAGACTTTGGTAACAGTGAAGAACAATGGACGAAGTTGAGAAATTCAATAAATGAAGCTTGTGAAGAAATCCCTGAAGTAGATGGAAAAGGAAAAAAGAACTGGATGACAAAAGAAAATTTAGGCTTGATGGAGGAACGGAGGAAGGTAAAGAGAAACGAGGAGATATACAGGAAGATAAACAACGAAATTAGGGATAGGTGCAATGAAGCTAAGGGAGGTTGGCTGAAAACAAAATGCAAAGAAATAGAAGATCGACACAAAACGGATCCTCAGGTCGGTATGTACAGACGAATTGAAGAAATTGTCCACAGGAAAAATAATGCACATCAACTGGTTGCTTAAAATCGAAAGATGGTACGCTTCTCATGGAAAAAGACAAAATATTAGGCAGATGAGGAGAGTATATTAAAGACGTTTTTGAAGATGACAGAAATGAAGAACACATCATAAGAAAGGACTTTGAAGGACCACCCATAATGAACGATGAAGTTAGAGCAGCACTGAAAAAGATGAAACCAGGAAAAGCCCCAGGACCAGACACCATTACTACAGAGATGATTAGAGCCCTGGGGGAATTTGGTATAGAAAAAATAACAGTCCTCCTAAATGAAATTTACGACACTGGAACAATCCCCAAAGATATGTCAAAATCAATTTTCATTGCACTTCCAAAGAAGACAGGGGCCGTAGAATGCGAACGCCATCGCACAATCAGTTTGATGAGTCATGTAACCAAGATCCTATTAAGAATAATGATGATGAGGACAAGGAATAGAATCAAACGAGAAATAGCAGATGAACAATGAAGACTTGTGGAAGGGAAAGGAACTATTAATGCCATATGCATCCTAAGAACTATCATAGAGAGGTCGATCGAGATGAACAAAGATTTATATCTATGCTTTGTTGATAATACCAAGGCTTTCGATCGGGTAAGACATGCAGAATTGATCAACCAGCTAGACAAACTCAGTATTGATGGAAAAGATCTACGAATAATCAGAAGTATGTATTGGGAACAAACAGCTGCAAAGCGAATAAAAACAAATCGATATAAGGTCTTTCCAAAACATCAAAAGAGGAGTCAGACAGGGTTGTGTTTTGTCACTAGATCTGTTTTCACTTTACAGCGAAAACGTCATGAGAAACCTACAGGAAGACCCTGGATTAAATGAAAAATGATAACATTCGATGCGCAGATGACACTGTGCTAATTGCAGAAAGGGAGAGGGACTTACAAAGCTTTGTGAATATACTAGAAATAGAAAGCAAAGGAAAGGGGTTGGAACTAAACAGCAGGAAGACTGAAGTCATGGTGATCAGTAAAAAACATGAAATCCCCTCATGTAAATTAACAGCAAACGGCACAACCTTGAGACAGGTTGTTAAGTTTAAATACCTGGGAACGATCATTTCACCAGACGGCAGATGCACATCAGAAATAGCCAACAGAATCGGCCAAGCCAAAACAGCATTCAAGAAGCTGAAAAGCATTCTTACCAACTGATGCCTATTGGTTAACATTAGGAAGAGAGTTTTTGAATGTTATATAGAACCAATACTGTTGTACGGTTGCCAGGCGTTGACAGCAAGCAAAGCCGGAACAAGATTGGGGCAGCCAAGATGTGGTTTCTAAGAAGAAAGTTGGGAGTTCCATGGACAGCAAAGAAAACAAACGAGACAGTCTTGATGGAGGCAGACACAAGTAGATCATTCATAATTAAGGTTAGGAAAAGACAGGCAACATTTATAGGCCATTTTATGCGGACAGGGGAATGGGAGCACCAGGTCACAACGGAAAAGCTGGAGGGAAAGAGAGCACTGGGCAGACAAAGGGAGAAGATACTAAATGGACTTGTAGAGTTGCTGGGGACAAGGAGGATGGAAGAGATGCTTGAGGCAACAAGTGATGGAGACAGATGGAAGTCCATCATCGCCAACGCCACGCACCTGATGATGATGATGATGATGTTGTTAATGTTATTGTTGTTGTTGCTGCTGCTGTTGCTGTTGCTGCTTTGTTGTTGTTGTCGTCGTCGTCGTTTTTTTCTGTTTTTTGTTTTTGTCTGCTTGCTTGTACAATTTGTTTCTGCTAAATAGGCACGGAGGTATGTATGCAAGTCAAACTAAACAAAGATACATATTTGTTCAATATTATGAAGTTGACATTCAGTATTGCAAACATCTGATTTAAATGCAGCATAGGAGAATTTGTTTATTGTTTCCTCTTTGGTTTGAATTAAAACAACAATAAAAAACAAAACATTCTACACTGCATATCTCTCACACATATCTAGTACAAACCGACACACCAAATACATATCCACGTTTGTATACGAATGAGATCTGAATATATTGTAACTATATATAATATATATGTTGACTGTCGTGGTTGAGAAAGCCCAACCTCGCTTTTCATTTATATGTGTGCCCTCATGTGGGATCTCAGGCCAAAATCTGATGCGCACAAACGGTCGCATACTGGACATTCGATGGAACGCTCTGCAGACTTGGTTCTGGCCTTTATTGCTGCACGCTTTTCCACTTGGCTTCTTCGTCTTTCATTTTCATAGCTTCTGTTCCCTTGTGAAATGTTTGCCTCCATTCAGACCTGTTTGTTGCCATGATTTCCCATTGTTCTTCATCAGTGTCACATTTCTGGAGGGATTTTTTTCAGGGTGTCTTTGCAACGAAGCTTTGGCCGTCCTCCTGGCTGATGCCCCTTTGTCAGTTCGCCGTAGAAGAACTGTTTTGGTAGCCTGTTATCCTGCAAGCGCACGAGATGTCCAGACCATGTTAGCTGAGACTGTGCAAGCAATGCATCTATATTGTTATCTGGTCCTGTAAAAGTACGTGTGAGACTTTGTTGTACCATTTGATATTTAAGATACGTCGGATGCAGCGCTGGAGTAACTACAGCAAGTGAAAATGATACTGTTTCAGGAAACAAGACTAACGAAAACTTGATATTTGTTTACGTGATCGTCGGCACAATATTACAGACACAAGTTTACTTTGCATTCAGCTTGCAATTCCTACCAAATATTCCCCAGAGGGTTTGCCGGTAACGAGAACTCATAGTGTAATACACAACACAGTTGAAGCTAGAATTGATATAGGAGATTGTCACTAAAATCCACAAACAAGTCTGGTAAAGATTCTGATGGCGTCCTCCGATGCTTATGTCAGGGATAATGAAGCATATGACACGGAACAAACAAATAGGAGTGACGCAGGCAATGAACAACAGAGAAATCCCTATCAGCGTTTTGGTCAGAACGACTTCATTGCTAGAGACAGACGACGAGGTCTGGGAACGCCATGTCACAATCTGACGAAGTTTGACACTGGTAATTATCGTCGTTGTTACCACCACCACTGCAGTAAACCCAGGTATCAAAATGCCATATACAAAAGCGTCGACGTACATTATGAATTGTTTGTGTTTCTTGTAAAATTCGCTGACAAGAAGTTTCTTTAAGACAGCACCTGACATTGGGTCATAAACACATCCTAAACGGAATCTAAATGTTAAAATGAAAAAGAATCCTATAACCAAGATATACACAATGATTATGGTAATGGCCATGGTTCTCGTCTGCAATAACGTTTGAAACTTCAGTGGACTACAGATACAGAGGCATCTCTCAACAGCGATGATGGCAGATAAGATATGTGAGACCCACTGGGAACCGTAAAACCCTATCATGTTGTGATTGATAAAGAAAGTCTTTATTGGTCCGTATGTTTCCTTGGACGTAAACTGTAGATAAAGTTGTTCGCCGTGAAAACACATAGAATATGTCAGTAAGATCCCGTCAGCTGAAGACAATGCAAAGAGACACAAGTTGACGCGATCTTTCAGACCCTGTTTGTAGAACACCGCCATGTTGATGATATTAGCTGGGACACCAGTCAGAAACAGGACAGCCAGAATATTGTCTTTGATTCTGCGTGCTATTGTTTCTACTTCGACACTGACAACGTTATCGGGGTTGTTGCAGGGCAAATATGCCATTTCGTCATAACTGATTTCAAAACAGCCACGTGGTGCGTTATTGCTTGATACTGTAGAATTCAGGTCAGTCGTGTTTTCAATCACATTTAGAGCAACAGAACTGTTCATTGTCGTGGTTCCATAGCCCAGAATCATAATGACTACGGTATTCAAACTCACTGCAATCTGTCTCTTTCTCTTTCTCTTTCTGCGTTCCTACTTGTACATGGATTAGTGAGGTGTCGGCGAAGCATCCACGGGTTTGGAACTATGAGAATAAGAGTGAAAACAATGAAGCAGTTTATCAAACTGAGCTGAGATTGCAAGACAGAACGACATTAGCCATTGTCCTTTATGATTTAAACGGATTGTTTAAGACAACAACAACAATAAGAACAACAACAAAAACAACAACACATATAGGGTGAATGAATTTAATTAAGTCAACAACGCAATAAGACAGCACAGACAGAAGTTTTCGAACATAACTTTTTTTTTTTTTTTTTTGCTTGGTTGGTTCAAATTGAAGATGACGAGATGTTTATTTAGATCGTTTCACAAAAGACATAATTGTTGGATAGAAACGACTTGATACCGAACAAAACCACAACAAAACCAATTACTCCTTTAAATAAAAAGATGTGATTCAAAGCAGTTGTCTGTTTGGTTGTTTCTGTACTTTACACCACCGAGATGCATCTTACAGCTGTTTTACAGACGTGGCCTTGGTCGTGTCTTTATACTTTCTCCTGGATAGCACTGTCAATAAATTTACTTTTAATTTACCTACAGTAACATTGTCAATATATCGATAAGAGCAAAGAAAGAAAGAAGAACTACAAAAGTCTGCAAGGTTTGACAAGATCTGATGACAGCTCATTGTAATTATATGACGGATTTTTTTGGTCTTAGTATACATATTCTTCGATAATTGGATAGGCCAATCAATGATAAAAAATAATAAAAAGCAAAAATAAAAAAGCAAACTATTTTTGTCAATATGTCCTTGGACTCATTTTTATCTTCCATCTGAAATAACGTGTGTGTGTGAGTTTGTGCGTGTGTGCCTGAGTGTGAATGAGCGCACGCGCGCGCGCGTGTGCGTGTGTGTGTGTATGTGTGTATGTGTGTGTGTATGTGTTTGTGTGTTTGTGTGTTTGTGTGTTTGTGTGTTTGTATGTTTGCGTGTATGTGTGTGTGTGTGTGTAAGTGTGTGTGTGTGTGTGTGTGTGTGTGTGTGTGTGTGTGTGTGTGTGTGTGTGTGTGTGTGTGTGTGTGTGTGCTTGTGCTTGTGTGTGTGTGTTGCATGTTTATGTTTTAATTTGTACCTCTGTCTGTCTGTCTGTCTGTCTCTTTGTCATTGACTGTCTGTCAGGCAGTATGTCTTTCTCTCTACCTATGTCTGTCTGTATGTCTGTCTGTCTCTCTTTTTCTCTCTCTTTCTCTCTCTGTCTCTCTCTGTCTCTCTCTGTCTCTCTCTGTCTCTCTCTCTCTCTCTCTCTGTCTCTCTCTGTCTCTCTGTCTCTTCTTTCTCTTGGTACTGTACAAATATTTAGTGGTTAATTAGATAGAGAACAAAAACACGCTTATGTACATGAATCTAGATTTCCGATATGTCAGGAAATCACAAAGTATACATTTAAAAAAATTGTATTTGATTGAAAAATAAAATCCGTTTTATTGTATTCATATGACATGTAAAGAATAAGAAAACTGAAACGTATAGAACAGGTTCATATAATAGGATGTGAAATATTTTAGGGTGAGCTTGTTAAGGCATTAAACATAAACGGGAGGACACCAGCAATGCGTAAACTCATGTGTTGCTTGTGTAAGATACTACTGACATTGTTACAACTGGATGTTTGAAAGTTTGTAAAGTGTCGGGTATTTGTGAAATAACGGAAAATGTATGCTTAACTTGATTTACTATTGTATAGTTTCAGCAGGATGAAGGCGTTGATATTGGTTGACATTATTGCAAATGGGTATTGAAAATGTTGTAAAGTAAAATGTTGCTGGTTTTAGATGATGTCTTTTAAAAAAACAAACAGATGTTGGGTATTACAACTAACAGAATGGTTGTGTGGTGTTAAGTCAATTTTGACAATACCAAGACATGGAATTATAGATATGTCCCTTTAGTAATAGAATGATGCTATGACGGATCGTGACAGACGTAAGTGCTAGAAGTCAATCATGCGTATATTGTATATAAGTATGCGTTGGATGCATATAAAAAAAACTGCACTATATATTGCACAAAAAGAAAAGAAAAACAAACAGACAACAAACACACACACACACACACACACACACACACACACACACACACACACACACACACACACACACACACACACACACACACACACACACACACATACACACACACACACACACAAACAAACAAAAACCACTCAAGAAACAAAACAAAATTAAAAAACTCAACCTTATCAATAGCCATGAATGGTATCTATATTACATGATCTGTTTGTGTAAGCACTTGT
>CM060309.1:58171533-58194033 GCA_030674185.1 Monoplex corrugatus
GAAAAGCATGCCCCGCCATTCTCCAGACAGTCACCTCCCAGATAGTCATTTCATCAAGCAAAGGGGGACTGTCCATGCTTTGTATGAGCCATTCGGACCTAGTTATAAATCAGCTTGTTCACAAACCGAATTGCAAGGTGAGAAGATGGCAAAACCCCGGGACATAGCCACACAAGGCGCACCAGCCAGGTCCATGTCAGCCTCTAGACCAAGAGAGAATGGAATAGCCGTCTTTCGCCGAATAATTCATCATCATCATCAGGTGCCCTGCCGCATGGCGTTGGTGACCATGGACTTCGAACCATCTCTATCTCTTGTTGCTCCTAGCATCTCCCCCACTCTCCTCATCCCCAGCCACTCTGCAAGTCCGTCCAGCATTTTCTCCCTGGGTCTACCTGGTGCTCTCTTTCCCTCCAGCTTTCCCGTTGTGACCAGGTGCTCCAAATCCCCTTTCCTCATAAAATGGCCTATAAATGTTGCCTGTCTTTTCCTAATCTTCCTTATGAGTGATCTACTTGTGTCTGCCTCCATCAAGACTGTCTCGTTTGTTTTCTTTGCTGTCCGTGGAACTCTCAACATTCTTCTGAGAAACCACATCTCGGCTGCCTCAATCTTGTTCTGGCTTTGCTTGCTGACTGTCCACGCCCAATAATTACAGAAACAAATTTGTTGATCTCTTGTTTGCACTCTTGATGCACGACAGATGTCACGATTTCACGATCGTCACTGTGTTGTTGACACACGTCGTAGGTCAGAAAAAGCAGTGATACTGTTTCTTTCAGCATTGCGGACATCTCGAATGCTAAACTAGAAGATTTATTTCTCTGACTATTCTTGAGTTGGCAAGTTCAGTATGTGGTGTGTGATTGTGTGTGTGTGTGTGTGTGTGTGTGTGTGTGTGTGTGTGTGTGTGTGTGTGTGTGTGTGTGTGTGTGGTGTGTGTGTGTTGTGTGTGTGTGCGCGTGTGTTGTGTGTGTGTGTGTGTATGTGTGTGTCTTTGTGTGTCTGTGTGTGTGTTTGGTGAGAAGGTCAAAAGGGAATTTAGGGTGATGGTGGTGATAGAATGGGGTGGGTCAAGCTTTATCCAGTTTTCTCTTTCCGTATCCCCCTCTCTCTCTATCTCTCTCTGTCTGTCTCTTTCTGTCTCTCTCTGAATCTCTCTCTGTCTCTGTCTCTCTGTCTCTGTCTCTCTTTCTCTGTCTCTGTATGTCTGTCTGTCTGTCTCTGTCTCTGTGTGTGTGTGATGTATGAGTGTCTGTGTATGCATGTGTACGAGTGTGTGTGTGTGTGTGTATGTGTGTGTGTGTGTGTGTGTGTGTGTGTGTGTGTGTGTGTGTGTGTGTGTGTGTTTGTGTGTGTGTGTGTGTTTGTTTGTGCGCCCGAGCATGTGTATGTATTACTGTGTGTATTTTCGTTGTTTTTTTGTTTTGTTTTGTTTTTTTGTTTCTTGTTTCGACTTGCTGAAAGTTTGAATATCATTGTGATTCCGATAACATTTTATGTTCTCTAATCATATATCTAATGGCTGTTTGACCTTTCTGTGTAGTTTACCGTGCTTCAATCTTTTCTTTACTAAGAGGAAAAACAAATGTGACCTCCCACCACGAAATCAGTCTTAACTCGCATTCAGCACTAGGAGCTGAAAAGGTGACTGAGGGTCTATTTGGGGCGTTTTGACTTTTTCTCAAAATTGATTTCTGTAGACTATAATCTATCCCCCACAGACTTTTTTTTCTTGAAAAAATATTATTAATCAGTTTAAAATGGTATTTTAATGCACTGATCGCAGCAGAAAGAACGCAATTTCCTACCAAAAGTACCTATTTTTGTCTCTTATTATAAACCGTAACCTGTGCAGTACCCGCACATGTAATTTACTGACGGAAAGCTCTTTGGTGCACCTTTCAGATAATGACAGCGAAAATTAGAAACAAACTGGGTCAAAGCCATCAAATAAAGAAATTTAAGGAAAATGTGTAGGAGAGCACACAAAAACTTTGGAGGCCGTTTTCTCAAAATGGCTGTCATAGAACTTAATGACTTTAAACATACTTAACTTCTACATTTTTTTTAGTACAAGCTTTATTCAAGTACCAAAATAATCAGCAGAATGTACACTTTCCAGTGATATGTATATCTCAAAATGCCCAAAATGCTAGTTAAGACTGATTTCGTGGTGGGAGGTCACAAATACTTTCTTCGCTGTTTATTGTCGATTTCCTGAACACGTTACGGGTACTTTACTTGAACTGTATGGGTAGAAATATGTCATAAAATGCGATGGGGGTTTCATACATTTTCTAAATGTGCATTTACAAAGAAAAGAATAATACTACATAAACAAAAGTCAGTCCTTGTGTAGCGCACGCACGCACCACACACACACTCACACACACACACACACACACACACACACACACACACACACACACACACACACACACACACACACACACACACACACACACACACACACACAAACACACACACCAAACACACACACACACACACATAAACACACACACACTCATGCACGCAGACACAAATAGATAATGCACGCATATACATGTATCTATCTATCTATGAATCTATCTATCTATCTGTCTATCTATCTATATATATATGTATTTATATATATATATATATATATATATATATATATAGAGAGAGAGAGAGAGAGAGAGAGAGGTAGATATGCACATATATATATATATATATACATATACATATATATATTTACACATAAAATGTGTATATGAATGTGTATGCGTGTGTGTGTGCGTGTGTTTGTGCATGTGCGTATGCGTGTGTGTGTATAGTGTGTGTGCGTACGTTTGTGTGTATAGTGTGTGTGCGTACGTTTGTGTGTATAGTGTGTGTGCGTACGTTTGTGTGTATAGTGTGTGTGCGTACGTTTGTGTGTACGCACGTCTCACATGACTGTGTATGAGCTCTATATGCCATGAAGAGAAACGAATGGTCGTGCAATGTGGTCATGCCATTTCATTGTCTTTTTTTTCTCCCAAGGACGGTCAGGTGGCTATGATTTAGGAAATCATCAAATGCAGCTGTTGAGCGTATTTGGTGGATGAAAGTACATGAAATGAGGCACGTGAAGATAAGAGAGGATCGAAGCAGAGCAGAGCAGAGCAGAGCAGAGCAAAGCAGAGCAGATTAGAGCAGATTAGAGCAGAGCAGAGCAGAGCAGAGAAGAGCAGAGCAGAGCAGAGAAGAGCAGAGCAAAGCAGAGCAGAACAGAGGAAAACAGAGCAAAGCAGAGAAGAGCAGAGCAGAGCAGAACAGAGGAAAACAGACCAGAGCAGAGCAGAGCAGAGCAAAGCAGAAAAGAGAAGAGCAGAGCAGAACAGAGGAAAACAGAGCAGAGCACACCAGACCAGACGAGACCAGAACAGAGCAAAGCACACCAGACCAGACCAGACCAGACCAGAACAGAGCAGAACAGAGCAAAGCACACCAGACCAGACCAGACCAGACCAGACCAGACCAGAGCAGAGCAGAACTTAGCAGAACAGAGCAGAAAGAGCAAAACACAGCAGACCAGACCAGACCAGACCAGACCAGACCAGACCAGAGCAGAACAGAATAAAGCACAGCAGACAAGACCAGACCAGACCAAACCAGACCAGGCCAGACCAGACCAGACCAGACCAGATCAGACCAGGAAAGACCAGCTCAAACCAGACCAGAACAGAACACAGCAGAGCTGAGCAAATCTTCTTCGTCTGTCGCCATCTATATGATTAGGCTACATGTACATTCGAAGATGAATGTGGCTGATTTCTCTCAGTTTATGTCGGCTTCCTTTGAGCTTAGTCGTCAGAGGAGTTGTAGTCGACCACGTCCCTTGTCACACTACTTGATGGAGTTGACATCACTGCAATAAATGCTCAGCTGTCTGCTCCTTATGAAAGCACGGGCGTTAAGCTTGAATCTGCGGTTCTTAAAAAGAGGGCATAGAGAGGAGTAAAGATGATACTTGAAAATAGTTACTATTGAGAAAAGAGATACCAAAAACAACTGTTTCGATTTTGTGTCCGTCTATACATGTGTGGATATTAATGGAAAATCTTTGAGTCCTAGAACTGTCTTCGATTTCGCAAATAACTCATAGTTGAGATTCAGCTTCGTCCCTCTGTATGTGAGTGTGTGGTTATGTGTGTGTGTGTGTGTGTATGTGTGTGTGTGTGTGTGTGTGCGTGCGTACGTGTGTGTGTGTGTGTGTATGTATGTGTATTTGTGTGTATTTGTGTTTGTGTTTGTTTGTGTGTGTGTGCGTGTATGCGTGCGTGTGTGTGTGTGAGTGAGTGTGTGTGTGTGTGTGTGTGTGTGTGTGTGTGTGTGAGTGTGTGTATATATGTGTGTGTATTTGTGTTTGTGTTTGTGTGTGTGTGTGTGTGTGTGTGTGTTTGTGTGTGTGTGTGTGTGTGTTGTGTGTGTGTGTGTGTGTGTGTGTGTGTGTGTGTGTGTGTGTGTGTGTGTGTGTGTGTGTGTCTGTCTGTCTGTCTATCTCCGTCAGTCTATCTGTGTCTGTATGAGTTGGTGTGTCTTTGTGTGCGCTTACCAAAGCTTCCCTTTTTGACACGGTCTGCATTCTTCTGAAGCCAAATTCTTGACGGGAAAAAGTCAGGCCCAACGTAATTGAGTTGTTTCTGCCGAAAGTTGAATTACCAACGTCTTCATCCCTTTAGAGGTTAAAATGGAACACCAGGAACCGCCAAGAAACTCGGTCTTAAAGGAAAAAGCTCAGTACTCTGCGAGAAAAAAAAAGGGATAGTTCAATTTCTGTCACTCGCCCCTGCCAGCATCATCAGTTCGATGGTAGCCGGTGCAGTAGATGTCACAATGATTCTCCTCCATTTACTCCGGTCCTGGCTTCTTACATAGGAGATGGGTGGTCTGCCCAGATTTCCATTGAGTTCAACTTTTCGTTGCAAAAATATTGCCATTAGGGTTGTGTTTGTATTTCGGTTTGTGTGTCCGATATATTTCATTTTTTTTGTCGATTGTTACCCGCAGTTGACGGTGGACTGTAACTTCGTTCAAAAAGCTTTCATCTGTTCGTTTATTGGTCCATTTGACTCGAAGAAGGCGCCTATAGAACTACATATCTGCTGCATCGATCCTACTTTCATCTGCTTTACTGCACACTCTGGTTTCTCAGCCATAAAGCATTACTGGCCAGATCAGACATTCCAGAGTTTGGATTTTAAGGGCTGTTTGTATGATTCTGTCTGTCTAACTGTTGTTGTGTTGGACCATTTTCTGTTTTGTCATTCTTTCTCTTATTTTGATGTTTGGAGTACAGGTATCACCATGAGCTTAAACTGAACCAAAAAATGTAAAAGCATTCACAATTTCGAACGCACTGTTGTTGATTTGAATATCTCGCTATGGTTGATTTTCTTCTCCTTCTAGTAGCTTTACTTTTGTCTTCTCGGCATATAAAATGAAACCTGTCTTCGTGCACACTGCATTAACTCTTTTCATGCTGTTAATAATAATGTCCGACATCAGTGAAATATCATCAGCATCTTGTAGAATTGTGATGTTTGGACAGCCATTTTTTTCGTGTCTTCAGTATCTTTTTTTTCTCACCACCTATTCCGTATACTAATATTAAACAGATGAGATGAGAGAATGCAGCCCTGACGAACTCCTTTCTTGATGCTGAAATATTCTCAGTTTTGGGTGTGTTGATGTAATTGATGCTTCTTGGTCATTGTATAGGGCCGCAGAAACATAACTCCATTGTTCGTAGTAGCCCATCTCGTGGTATCAAAAAAGATAATACATTTCACTGCCAAACGCTTTGGTATGGCCGAGGAAAGTATTAAAGGCCGCTTCCTCACTATTTCTGATTTTCCCGATCATGAATTGTAAAACACGTAGCATGTCAGTGGTTCCTCTCTTGGCCTGGTGAAACAAGTGCCACCATTGAGACGTCCATGACGGCGTGCTTCGTCTTCCCTTACGCACAGTGACTTTCCTTCACATTTTTTGCCAAATTAACTTATGTGATGAAAACATTGTTTGTATCCAGTGTAACCACTCGTACTTCCGCCAACTAGTTTAGATGGTGTGCATAGAAAGAAAGGTAGATAGATAGATAGATAGATAGATAGATATAGATATATAGATAGATAGATAGATAGATAGATAGATAGATAGATAGATCGATAGATAGATAGATAGATAGATAGATAGATAGACCGATATATATATATATATATATATATATATATATATATATATATAGATAGATAGACAGACAGACATGTAGATAGATAGATATATAGATAGATAGGTGACACAGAGGTCGACAAGAGGATCGGGAAGGCAGCCACAACACTAGCCCGCCTCACACAAAGGGTGTGGACAAATCCCAAGCTGACCACAAAGACAAAGATGGCTGTATACAACGCCTGTCCTCAGCACCTTGCTGTATGGCAGCGAGGCGTGGACCACGCATGCTCATCAGGAGAAAAGGCTCAATACCTTCCACCTGAGAAGCCTACGGCGCATACTTGGCATTTCCTGGCAAGACAAGGTGACCAACACCGAAGTCCTAACCTGCGCTGGCCTCCCAACCATGCATACCATGCTGAGACAGCGTCGGCTGCGCTGGTTGGGCCACGTTCGCCGCATGGAAGATGGTCGCATCCCAAAAGACATCCTTTATGGTGAGCTTGCCACAGGGCAGAGAAACATTGGCCGCCCACAGCTGAGATACAAAGACGTTTGCAAGCGTGACATGAAGGCGCTTGAGATCAACACTGTGTCCTGGGAGGACCTCGCAGATGACCGCAACAGCTGGAGAACTACTCTCAAGAAACAGCTGCGGATTGGTGAGGACAAACTGTCAGCTGCTGCAGCAGAAAAGCGAGTTCGCAGAAAAGGGATGACAGCCAACAGACCAGCATCAGCATACACATGCGACCGCTGCGACAGAGACTGCCTCTCTCGCATTGGTCTGTACAGTCACAGGCGCCGTTGCTTGGACCAAGCAGACAGCCCATCTAGACATTAGAACGGATGTACTTTGTCCATGGTCAGTCATGACCGAAGGAGGCCTATTACTAGATAGATAGATAGATAGATAGATATATAGATAGATAGATAGATAGATAGATGGATGGATGGATGGATGGATGGATGGATCAATGGATGGATAGATGGCTGGCTGGATGTGCGTGTGTGTGTGTGTGTGTGTGTGTGTGTGTGGTGTGTGTGTGTGTGTGTGTGTGTGTGTGTGTGTGTGTGTGTGTGTGTTTGTGTGTGTGTGTGTGTGTGTTTCAAACTCCAAGATTCAAGTTTGCTCATCAGCCGTAATAGAGAAATGTACCCATTTCCTGAAAGCTGTTACAAATCATAACAATTTGATTTTACACAATTTTGGAACTCATTTTCAAGAGTCTTCTTTTTCTTTCGGTGAATTGTTGGCCAGTAAATTATATGAACTATTACACATGTGCAAGGCAGACAGTTTTTTCTGCTGATGTTGCCTTTTGCACGTGGGCTAGTTCTCCCGTCTAGCTCACATCAAAAAAGCAGCACGTTTGATGCACTCTCCGAAGACTGAGATTACCGTTGTTTCCATTGGGTCTGAGTGGATCATCCGTATGGAGGACACAACGATAGATAAAACACTTAACTAAAGGAGTTAGAGTATCTTCTTTTTCTCGTATTACCCTGAAACATCATTCACTGAATCTTCTTTCTTCAAGACTGATCAGTATGCTTTCCACTACATATATTTTTTTATATCTTATGTAATTCGCCATACCCCAAAACGGAGTCTGGAGTTTGGAGTTCGTATTTGTTCAGGAGGAATTCTTTACACTCGGACTACTCCATTACCTTATAATAAAAAAAATGTGTTCTGTCTAATGGAGTCAGCATTTGGTAGGTAGACACTCCATGCTTGGCGAGCCACAGATCTTCACCACCTCAAGGTTGGAGACATAATCTTGCCACCAACTGTTGTAACATCTTGCGGAAAAAATGAGACGTTTAATTAATTAATTATTTACTGTATATATATGCATATTTTTTGTTCGTTTTAGTGAAGATAAGATACACAGATGCACATGTCACTTACATGTAACCAAGACTATTCCATAGATAGACTGATACAATGCTAGTATAGACTAGGTACAACAGGCTAGCTAGGGCCTCAGGAACCTGGCCAACTCATGGATTGTATGTGCATGCTAAAGACCTGTGCCATGATCACCATACACGTGGCACCTGTGATGTTATTGCACATGGAATTTGCTCCGAGCCTGGAGACGTCGTCTTAGGAATCTGAAACGGAAACAAGCAGAAACAGCCTCTAAATGTGTCATCAGTGAGTAGCACACGTCTAGCAGCACTACCACATGGCGCCTAATACTTTTAAAGTAGGACCTCAAGACCTTTTCACTGCGTAGAGCTTATGCGCAGGTTTATGGCTTATGCCATGATCATTTTGGGTGTGATCCATCACATGGCGTCTGTGGCATCACTGCAGACAGAAATTAATTCGAGCATGGCGACACAATCTGAAGAAACTGAAAATGGATTTGAAAAGATTTGGCCTGCTGCTCTGTACACTGTAATTTTTGTGGCAAAAGTTACCGCATAGTATTGCCACAACCTATTGGCCTTCCAAAATCAGAGTTACCCTTTGAGAAGCGTGGTATCATTTCTGCATAAGGAGATCTGTCGCTGCTCACTCTACGACACAAGTAGCATAAGCTGTGTAGTCTTGTTCTCCTGGTTGTTGATGACAATCAGAGATGGCAAAACAACAGACGCCTGAGATGGTACTGACTGAAACAGTTTCTGGATTGTTAAAGCTAATTGTAAGGTAAAACCCTCCCAAGCCACAGCGATATGATAAGTTATTCATTGGATTCTTATTTAAATTTGGGAGTGGGGCCAGTGCGCAATCATGAGAGAATAAAATATATTCACGCCGGATGGTTTGGGGCTATTTTGCCTTTGTTTGGAGTCTCCGCAGGTTGAAGAATATTTTTTCTGAAGGAAACTAGGTGTTGTACAGCGCTTATCAATTTCACTGACAAATCAAAACAGCATTGCTGCAAATACGATGGAAAGAGTATGGGCACTTGAACACATCCCAGTTTCACTCCATTCTGCACTGGGAAGTGTTCGAATACGTCCCAATTCTTTTTCATCCGAACCAGCTTACCATTTTGAAAGGATATAGTCAGGGTGACACGCTTCTGAAGGCAACCAGGCTTTCATTGTATCTTCTACAGACCCTTCCAGTTACGCGTCAGATGCTTTAGTCAGATTCCAAACACTATGCGCAGTTCTTGATTTTGTTTTCAATGTAATGATGATGATGTTTTATTTTTGTAACAAAATCATGAGTGAAAAACACACATGTTCATCCAAAAATCTGGGCAATCCGTTTTTCACTGATGATTTTGTTACAAAAATAAAACACAAGACATGTAAATGAGTATGCCAAGTGTACTATGTACGTCAAGAAGACAGGGGCTATAGAATGCGAACTCCATCGCACAATCAGTTTGATGAGTCATGTAACACAAGTCCTGTTAAGAACAATCATGATGAGGACAAGGAATAGAATCAAAAGAGAAATAGCAGAAAAACAGTGTGGATTTGTGGAAGGGAAAGGAACAGTTAATGCCATATACATCCTAAGATTAGGAAAAGACAGACAACATCTACAGGCCATTTTATGAGGAAAGGGATTTGGAGCACCTGGTCACAACGGAAAAGAGAGACCAGGTAGACCCAGGGAGAAAATACCAGACGGACTTGCAGAGTGGCTGAAGACGAGGAGGGTGGAAGAGATGCTTGAGGCAACAAGAGATAGAGACTGATGGAAGTCCATGATCGCCAACGCCATGCGGCAGGGCACCTGATGATGATGATGACTATGTACGCTATTTTTGCATTGCTGCATTCATCAATGTTGTGTGTGTGTGTGTGTGTGTGTGTGTGTGTGTGTGTGTGTGTGTGTGTGTTACTCTATGTGTGTACCCATCCTTTCATTATGTATGTGCGTGCATGTGTGTGCGGAGAGTTTGCGTGTGCGCGTGCGCGCGCGCGCGCGTGTGTGTGTGTGTATGTGTGTTTAATATCACAATTTTACAACTTTAATGTTAGCCTGACAATATTTGGTTATGATGATGATGATGGTGAGTGTGTGTCTTTGAGTGCGTGTATGTGTGTTTGTGTGTATTGTGTGTGTGTGTGTGTTGTGTCTATCTGTCTGTCTATCTGTCTATGTTTGTGTACATGTGTTTGCATGTGTGCTCGTTATCAAGAAAGCAGATTCAAGGAAAGTGTGGATGAGTGAGAGCGATGCATTTTTCTTTTTTTTTTTTTTTTAGCACCAATGTATCTTTTAGACACCACCCTTAAACAAGTGATATTAGGTTGTATACTGTCTGTCATCTCTTTATTGTCTGTCTGTCTGTCTGGCTGGCTGGTTGGCTGGCTGGCTATTTGTATGTCTGTCTGTCTGTCAGCAGTGTATGTTCACATCTGCTTATTAAATGAACTATTGATATGACTTAGTCATTACTAAGTATACCACACCCAGCTCACGAGATTTGTGTGTGTGTAGTTTTTGTTTTATTTTGCTTTTGTTGTTGCTCTTGTTGATGTTGTTGATGTTTTTGATGATGATATGATGATGATGATGATGATGGTGGTGGTGGCGGTGTGATGGTGTCGTTGTTGTTATTGGTATTGTTGTTGTTGCTGTTTGTTGTTGATGGTGGTGGTGTTGGTGATGGTGGTGGTGGTGGTGGCAGTTGTGTGGTGGTGGTGGTGGTGGTGGTTGTGGTTGTTGTTGTTGTTGTTGACAGTCAGCAGTGCTTTGAGAGACCTGAAGCAGAGAAATGGAGTGTGATATCAAGATCTTCCTCACATCATCGATTCAGGTCTTCGTGGCCCACCTCTTGCTTTAAATCCATATGTTATATGCTTGAAAAAATGATAAACAATCTTTGCTCTGCAGATGATACCGTTCTGATTGCAGGAAATCAAAAAGGCAGACAAAATCTTGTGAATATAATACAATTAGAAAGCAGAAATAAAAGGCTGGAGCTAAATAGCAAGAAGACTGAAGTCATGATAATCAGTACAAAGAAACAGGAAATCCCCTCATGCTAAATAACAACAAATGGTACAACTTGAGACAAGTTGATAAGTTTGAATATCTGGGAACAGTCACTCATCAGACGACAGATGCACATTAGAAAGAGCCAGCAGATTCAGCCAAGCTAAAATAGCATTCAAAAAAGAAAAGTGTTGTACCAGCAAATGCCTATCAATTAACATCAGGAAGAAAGTTCTTGAGTGCTATATAGAACTGATAATGTTGTACAGATGTGACGCAAAGTCAAAACAAGATTGAAGCAGCTGTAATGTGGTTTCTAAGAAGAATGTCGAGAGTGCCATGAACAGCAAGGAAAACAAACGAGGTAGTCTTGAAGGAGGCAGACACAAAAAGAACATTAATGAAGAAGATTATGAAGAGACAAGCGACATTTATCAGACATTTCATGAGGCAAGAGAGATTAGAGCACCAAGATACAACAGGAAAATTGGGAAGGAAAAGGAGCAGCAAGTAGACCCAGGGAGAAAGTATTGAACGGACATGCGGAGTGGCTGAAGACAGGAAGGGTGGGAGATGTACTTACATCGACAAAGGATAGATTCATATGGAGGGTCATGATCGCCAACGCCATGCAGCAGGACACATGATGATGATGATGATATGCTTATGCATCCATCTGGTCGGGGTGCCTTTTTCTGAAATGAGCAAATGACTTAGTTATCTAAGTTGACCGTAATGTGTTCTTCCCACCATTTTTTGTCTCTTAGTGTTTCTGATCATGTGGCATCTGGTCTGGCTGAAAACTTTTCTCAAACAAGACATCTAAAAATTGATAATTTTGTGTTGTGGGAGCTTTGGTCAAGGTCCAGATTTAGCACTGTTATTTCAAAGGGTGGGGTGAAAATGGAGCTGCAAGATTTGGAGTTTGTTTCAATGGAATGTATGGATGTTCAAAGTTCTTTTTTTCATCACATTTATTTGATCATGTTACTGCTGAATCTGAGAAATTTTTATTGTTGGTTTATTTTTGTTTGTTTTGTGCTCTCTTCATGTCACACGCTCCATCCTTAAAGTGGCTAAGAAATAAAGACTTCAATTTTGAAACGTGGTGTGGTGGTGGTGTGTGTGTGTGTGTGTGTGTGTGTGTGTGTGTGTGTGTGTGTGTGTGTGGGGTGTGTGTGTGTGTTGTGTGTGTGTGTGTGTGTGTGTGGCGAAACAGGAATGTGTATGTTGCACGAAAAAACATGCTGGAGTACTGGTGTTTCTTTTAAACAGAAAAGTATGTTTTTTTTCAAGTGCGTACTATTCATCGGCCAATTCACGCCCCTTTCCTAACATTTTTGTTTCTCACTATAGTTAAAACACAGGATACTTTTAACGTATTAAGATCACCATACACACATGCTCGAGCATTCACAGACATACAGACTCTCTCTCTCTCTCTCCCTCTCTCTCTCCCTCTCTTTTTTTCTCTCTTTTTTTTCTCTTTCTCTATCTCTTTGTCTCAGTTTCTGTCACTCTCTCGCTCCCCCCCCCTCTCTGTCTGTCTGTCTGTCTGTCTCTCTCTCTCTCCTTTTTCTTTTTTTTTCCTTCTTTCGCCGTCTACGTGGTGAGGACACATATTCAGCTCGATATAGACAGGATTATGTTTTATTTGTGTGCTGTTTTGTTGTGAAGGTCCTGCATGCTGCCATGGATTTCGTGGTCAGTAAAAGTGTAGCTGACCACACCAAGTAGCTCTGCTTGAATACTTTATGTATTGCACGATCTGGTCCTCTTGATGAAGGCGTGGGGTTGAACTTACGGTTTACGTTTGCGTAGAGCCGGTTGTGGTGGGTGCCATTTGGACCTGTTATTGCTGTCTGAACAGAAAGTGGAACTGGTCCCTTTCTGTCTGTGGCATGACGTGTGATCTGATTACTGCTACTCCTTTTTTCCCCTATCGCTGACGCTGTTGTCTGGTTTGTCTTTCTTTTTCGCCAGGCAGGTCTCTCGTTTCTTGGTGTTCCACTGTAATCAGGAATCCACTGGAGAACCACTCTTTTGATTTTTCTGACTTGCTGTAAGGCTTTGTTCGGGTGGAAGAGGATGTCGGTCTCTAGGGCATGGAAAATAGACAGGACATCCGACAAGATAGTACGTGCCCTTTGTTGTCTGAGCAATAGCGTGTGTCCTTTGTTGTCTTAGTCATGGTGGCAACCTGCACGTGTGCATCTGTTTCTGCTAGGCAGTTTGATCAGTGTTTGCAGGAAGCGGCTCTGGCGGTTGAGGTTTGAGCCCTGTGGATGTTGAAGAGAATACTAGCTTCCCCGTTGATCACAGCATTGGTGGCTGACCCTGCAGTGAATACGAATACATGTTTCAATGGCTTCAGCACATAACGTTCATAAACATAACCAGTGTGCCACGTTGTTTATTTAGTTATTTTCGTTTAAAGCCCACCCGACTGTGTAGAGCCATATCAGAGATAAAACAGTTACAAAACATACACAATACTTCAACAGGAAAAAAGGAGAAGAAAATTTAGTACACATATCAATGCATCCGCCCATGTAAACCAAGGAGATGCCCCTGACATTGACCACTCCGTCCACTTTATCACACAGGGGATTTGAAAACATACCTAAATACAAATTTAGATATAACTAGGGACATAAAAACAAACATATATATATATTTTATATAACAGGCCTGAATTGCCTAAAATTGCTTTCACATATCTCATTTCCCTAGAGTCAAAAATGCGCTTGATATATATACCTAATTATCATCAGTCCTAAGAGAAAGGACGTAAGACTTTTTCGAATACATACATATACATGTGAATAACCAGCAAGGCAGAAAATGATAGGACAAATGACAAAAAGAAAAATAATGAACAGGGCAGAAACGAAGAGAGTGACAAAAAGAGGAATTTCTAGCACAGATATTCCAGAAGGTAGGGGATACTGTTTATACTGAAAGAGCTTCAGGCATCCCCTCTGGAGGAGACGTGGGGCGTCATCTCATACATCCGCCGAGGTGACATAAAAGAAATGCTGTCCCCAATTCGGTAGCAGAATACTGTATTTTCCTTACTTTTTCATTTCACACACACACTCACACACACATACACACACACACACACACACACACACACACACACACACACACACACACATACATACATACACACGTACACAGAGGCACACAGACAGACAGCGAGTGGGAGAGAGACAGAGACATAGGACAGACAAAGAGAGACAGAATTACCGAAAAAAACAGAAAGATCAAGAGGAGAGAGAGAGAGAGAGAGAGAGAGAGAGAGAGAGAGAGAGAGAGAGAGAGAGAGAGAGAGAGAGAGAGAGAGAGAGAGAGAGAGAGGGGAGAGAGAGGATTTTAAGAGGACCATTTTCTGCTGCTTATAATTATTCAGTTAAAAACACAATGCATGGAAATATAATTGGATGAGACAAAACAAATAATCTTTATATTGGGGAATACGAAATACCAATTAAGCAGATAAAAGACTTAAAATTAGAGTAAATGTATTGTCAAATATTAACAAAGAACAAGAACGTGTTTTTTTTTTCTGCCAGAGGCAGTTCTTTCCCTTCGAAACTATTGCGTCCACTGCATATCCTTTACCAACAGGAGTTCTGTCTTGTGTTGAGATTTTGAAGTCCAGCATCTTCATGTTCATCTATGAAGTCCAGCAGTGGGCGATCGGGTGGCCTGTTCCCTGGTGGGAATTTTCTGTAGAGGATCCCCTTGTGGGGTCTACACAATTCCAAGTTCACAGATTGTTATTATCAATCTCAGCAGGAAGATCAGGAAGTTGGGAGTCAGTGTCCACGCCAAGCCCACCAACACCACCAGAAGCCAGTTAGTCCACCCCAAAGACAAAACAGACAAATTGGACACATCAGGGGTGATATACAAGATAGACTGCCAGGACTGTGACCATAGTTATATTGGCGAAACTGAGCGCAACTTGCACAAAAGATTAAAAGAACACTAACGTGAGTCCTCTCCAGTGGGAGAACATCTGACCCACACCCAACACCACTTTGAAAAGGACAGTGTGCAAGTTCTCGACAAAGAAGCAAGATGGTTCCAGAGGGGAGTAAAGGAGGCAGTTTACATCGCCGCAACCGTAACCGGGACCGACACAACCTGCCATCGGTGTACTCCTCACTTATTCAGTCGCACTGTTGTGAGTTCGCTCACGGCGGTGCGCACTAAACCAGTTCTTAACCCAGCAGTTGCGCTGAAGAAGTCGGCTGGATCGCCGATGAAAGCTACGCAGTAAGTAGCTTTTTTGTCACTGAGAGACAGGTTCAGCCAGGTAGCCATTATGTTATTATTAATATTATTGTTTAAAGTCCAGCCGACTGCCTGGAGCCATATCAAGGCTATAATCGCTTCACAACATAGAGAACTTCAACAGGAAAAAAAAAGAAAAGAAAATTAAGTACACGTTTCAATGCATTCATGCACATAATCTAAGGACATGCCCCTGGCGTTGACCACTCCGTACAATTTATCGCACAGGGAATTTAAAAACACACCTGAATACAAGTTTTGGCATACTTAAGGTCACCAAAACATAAAAAGGGCATAAACTACCTAAAACTGCTTTTGCATATCTCACCTCCGTACGGCCAAAAATGCACGTACCCTATTGTCAATCCTAAGGGAAAAAAACGTAAGACTATCGAGCACATGCAGGTGAATGGACCAGCAAGGCAGAAAATGATACGAAGAAATGACAGAACGCCTAGGAACAAGGCAGAAACAAACAGAGTGACAGAAAAGAGGAAATTTCTAGCACAGAATTTCAAGAAGGTGGAGATACTATTTATACTGAAAGAGCCCTCGGCATCCCCAAGGGGGAAAGTTCACTGATACAAGACTGATGAAAGGTATATGTCTAGTCATAACTCTAAGATTTATAAGCTGAACCTAATTGCATCTGGGTTATTTAGTCGAATGATAACTTCCTATCGGGTGTTCAGGTCTATCTGACCTGGGTCATTTTAACGTCATTTGTATTTTTTGACTTGAAAAAGACACTATATCTAATATACGTAATATTTGTTGTGTGTGTGTATATACATGTATGTACCCTTTCATGCCAGAAAAATTACTTTGTATAGAATTCTTTTGTCGTACGTAGTGCCTCCCCATGGCAACACACTGTAAATATGCACATCACGGAGGAGTTGGAGGAGATTAGACAAGGAAGTGTTCTGTCACCAAATTTGTTTTCGCTTTACGGCAAAAGTGTCATGGGAAGCATAGACGAATGCTCTGAGATACAGGCTGGAGAAAAATAATCGTTATGCAATGAAACCATTCTAACTGCAAAAAATGAAGAAAAAAACTACAGAAACTCGCGAATATAATAGAAATAGAAAGCAGAAATAAAGGGCTACAGCTAAATAGAAGACTGAAGTCATGGATATCAATAAAAAAAGAAATCCCCCCATGTAAAATAACAGCAAATGGCACAACACTGAGACAAGTTTATAAATTTAAATGTCTGGAAACAAACTTTCACCAGACTGCAGGCGCACATTAGAAATATCAGGCAAAATTGACCAAGCCAGAACAGCATTTAAGAAAACGAAAAGCCTTGTTAACAACAAATGCCTATCAACTGACACCAATCAGATATTTCTTTAGTGTTATATATAACCAAGAGATGTTGTACAGATGTGAAGGCTGATCAATTAACAAGCAAAGTCACAACAAGATTGAGGCAGCTGAACTTTGTTTTTTGAGAAGAAAGTTAGTTCAGTGGAAAGCAAAGAAAGGAAATGAGAGATTCTTGAAAGAAACAAACACAAAGTATCATTAATGAAGAAGATTGGTAAAAGACAAGCAATGTTTATTTTATGAGGCAAGAAACACTTGAGCACCTAGTCAGAATAGGAAAACTAAAAGGAGAAAAAGAGTACCAGGTAGACCAAGGAAGAAAATGTAAGACAGTTTTGCAGAGTGAAAAGGGAAAAAAAGGATGGAAGTACATGTATACTTGCAATGACAAAAGATTGGATTCGTACACAAGGCCTTGGTTGCCAACGCTGTGCAGCCTGTGCCATGATGATGGTGATGATGGATACTCTTCTAAACCAATGTAAAATTGAAAAATACAATGCACACATGTGTCATTAAGATCAAATTAAAACAAAAAATTGGTGGAGGTCTAAGCTCAGAAAGTTCAGTAGCTGCTGTGATATGTATTGTTTTTTATTTATGAACAGATACTTAGCTCACAACTGAATCAGTTTAACATTACAATACCAGAACCTAACTGATATCAGAACAATCTGAATGTTTGTAACGTTCACCTTCTCATACCAGACACAAGTTTATTTATTTGGTATCCAGTTTTCGTTGTCTACTGAACAGTGCCCAGAAAGTCTCCCTGTAGCGAGACCCCATAGTGTAGTACACAAAAATGTTGAAAGTGGAGTTGATGAAAGATGCTATTTCTATTATCCATAGACTGACCAGGTATAGATTATGATGGCGTTTTCCAAAATGAAGTTCGGGCATAAAGACCCACGCAACAGAAACATACCAACAGGAGTGATACAGGCAATGAACAAGAGAGAGTTCCCAATCAACATTTTGGTCAAAGCCACTTCACGGGTAGAGACAGACGATGATGTCCCAGCACGCCATGTCATAATATGACGAAGTTTGACATTTGTAATTATCGTTGATATTACTACCACTGATATGACCACGCCGGGTATGCCAACACCATAGACAAAACTGTCAAGGTAATTGATGAGGTCTTTGTGATTTTCGTAAAATTCGCCAGTTATAAGTTCTTGTAAAACTGCACCAGATACTGGATCATAAATACAACCAATGCGATATCGAAAAGCTACAAGGAAAAAGAATCCTATAGCTACAATGTACACAACGACTATGATAACAGCCATTGTCCTAGTTTGCAACAATGTCTGGAATTTCAGTGGACTACATATGCAGAGACACCTCTCAGTAGCAATGATGGCAGATAAAATCTGTGAGACCCACTGTGAACCATAAAATCCGATTAAATTGTTGTTGGCGATGAATATCGTCATTGGGCCATAAACATCCTTCGTGGTGAATTGTATGTGCACTTGTTCCCCATATGAAGACATGCTATATAATAATAAGATTTCGTCCGTAAGGACAAGGCAAAGAGACACAGATTGACACGTTCCTTAAGACCTTGTCTGTAGAAAACCGCCATATTGATGACATTTGCCGGTCCACCAATCAAAAATAGGACAATCAAACTGTTGTATTTAATACTACGTACTATTGCTTCTACTTCTGCACTGACTAAGTTGTCAGGATTGTCCCAAGGTAGGTATTCCAGTTCATCAAACCTCACTTCTATACATCCATCTGGGACTGAATTATTTACGATCACCGTATTTGCAAGGGTCATAGTCTCAGTGACACTGAACGTGTCATGGGAAGAGTTAAACATTTTATCAACAAATGCTGCAATCGTAATGAGCTTTCTTCACAAACTCGCCACAAATGTTGTTTTTTTTATAATTTTTTAGTCTTATTTGAACACAGCAGGACACCAAATTGTATATCTGGTTTGCACTATGGGCAAATTTTCTTAGCAACAAATAGCTCCATTGGATAGCAACGGCTAGTCCTAATCTAAAAGCACAGATCTGTAGTAGTTACTTGCTATACTATTTTACTCATTTCTTATCGACACATGTCCTGTTACAAAGAATTTTGTAACGCAGCAAAATTGTATTCTTTAAACGTATGCGCCCTTGTTTCATAGGGCCAGACTATTATACATAGGTAATGTTCAATATCTGCGAATATTGTATAGCTTTTATAATTTTATTTTGAAAGCACAGCCATGTTGTTTGTAGTCAGTGACTTCTGACGAATTCTGCTTCCCAGCTCAATCGATTCGGAAAAGACATAACATGAACGCACACCCCACACACACACACACACACACACACACACACACACGCGCGCGCGCACGCACGCACACACAAAGACACACACACACTATATACACACACACACAATATATATATAATATAAATATATATATATATATATATATATATATATATATATATGTGTGTGTGTGTGTGTGTGTGTCTGTGTGTGTCTGTGTCTGTGTCTGTGTGTGTGTGTGTATGTGCGTGTGTGTGTGTGTGTGTGTGTGTTGTGTGTGGGGTGTGTGTGTGTGTGTGTGTGTGTGTGTGTGTGTGTGTCTGTATACACTATTATGGTACGGGACGAAAACGCAATTATCGTAGAAAGGTAGACGGGGAATCGATGCAACAAACTACCTGTATGTTTGTTTTGTTCTCGCTTCTTTGCTTTTTGTTTTTTTACAATAATCTGACAGTATTTGTTAAGATCTATTTTTATTTTCATGCACACCTCTCATTATCCACGTACCAATATCTGTTTATGTCTCTGTCTGTGTGTCTGTCTGTGTGTCTGTCTGTCTGTCTGTCTCTCTCTCTCTCTCTTCCTCTCTCTCTTTCTGAATGTGTGTGTGTGTGTATGTGTGTGTGCGTGCGTGCGTGAGTGCGTGCGTGCGCACGTGTGTGTTTGTGTGTATGTGTGTGTGCGTGCGTGCGTGATTGCGTGCGTGCGCGTGTGTGTGTATGTCTGTGTTTGTCGATGGCATCATTTTAATTGTTTAAATCAGAAATATATGTGCATGAAATCTTTTAAATGTTTTTGTTTGTTTTGAATTGTAGTTTATAAATGGAGACTGTTGTGATTCCAGTACCATATTCTATACATATAAGGGACATTCCTTCCCGGGTTTAACATTGGAAAACTGAAACTTGAGTTTAAACCGAAATAATTCTGACAGATGAAACATGTTTTAAAACGAATGGAAGCCTACAGCAGTGTATTACATCTGATTTTAATGCTATGTCAAGACTACTTGAACTTATCAAAATCGTTTCAAGCTGTACTAATCCTTTGATGTGCGAGGAAAATCAAGTAGATAATACGTCAGGTTTTCAATCGGAGATTTCGGGTTCGATCCTGCTTGGGTTTCTCCAGTATTGTGGGTAAAGGATGGAGGTGTTTTTTTCCCTATCTCCCAGATCGGCATGTGTGCACAACATATACTGCCAAAACCCCATTCATGTGTATACACACGAAAAACGTTCAAATACGCACGTTAAAGATCCAACAACAACAACAACAATATTTTATTTATATAGCGCAAAATCTTGATAAAATATAATCTAAGCGCTGAACCCGACACACACGCACGCACGCACCACACACGCACGCACGCACGCACGCACGCACGCACGCACGCACCACCACACACACACACACACACACGCTGAGACATATCAGTTTCACATGCTTTGTGGAAACATGAAAACATCCAGCATTAACGCCCACTGAAGATGGGTTATGCATACTGTGCAACAACAACGCCCCCTACCACCCATGTAATAGCGTGGGCAAAGCAACGTGCATTCACGTACTGCAAAAAAATTGGACCTCTTTAAAGAATTATTAGACCACCATGTTTCCATAACTATGTACAATTTTAGTGTAAATGTCTTGCACGGTTCACGTTTTATCAAAAATAAAGTGAAGCATTCCTCCATTACAAGAGTTAGAGATTAAAGAAACAACCAGACTGTCCACATTGACCATGCTGTAAGGTCTGCCATTCATCATCATCCAGAATCAGCCAAAGACTGATCACGGTTAAATGGGGTGATAGAGTGATAAAGTCACATTATCCTGTAGCTGGAGCTGTTTTTTCCCGATAGCTGACAGTCATGGACATCTATTACACATTATGTAGTAACATTTTTTCTTCTTTGTTGGGAAAGTTGGCACTGACTTTCTGGCATTTCTATGTCGTCACTACCTAGCTAGTGATATGAAATATAACGATGTTCATTTTAATCAGCATTTCGAGACATACCTGCCAGGATGGTGTATCCGCCATGTTTATTTTCTTTGTGATATTCAGTTCTGTCAGGTAGTCCTTGATTCAGTCTTAGAACAAAACGTTTGTCAATATGCGCCAACAATACTACATGCACGTAAACCCTTTATTCAAAATGTAAATGTCATGCATGAGGTTTTTTTTTACAGAATTGCTCGAATCTCAATCCCACTGTTGTCACTGTTTCATGGTCTATCTGTTATTTTAAGCCAGACAGGTAGAACACGGAAGTGGCTGGCAATCTGGATTCTAGCCAGCAGGCAATTTATGGGTCATCTTGTTTACAGTCTGAGAATGAGTCATTAACTTTGATTATCAATGCCACAAGTTCCCCTGTCAACCGTATACTCACTAGGTCTACATGTAGGTTTAGAATTATTTGTTTAATCTTCAAAACGCTAACTGGAAACAACGATGGATCAAAGCTAATAACGATACGTATACATATACATACAAACATACATACATACATATGTACATACATACATACATACATACATGCATGCATACATACATACATACATACATACATACATATATGCATACATACACATACATACATACATACATACATACATACATACATACATACATACATACATACATACATACATACATACATACATACATACATACGTGATAGAATCTCCCGGCGATCCGACGGATGAACAGGTATACTGTTGTTTTTTTTCTTCACACTGGTATGGGTCTTCATGTAAAATACAAAACTGATCATGGTGGTACATGCTTTGCACACGTACTACAAAGTCGGGGTCCTGCGGACTTGGGTTCTGCTTCCACCATTTCTTTTTCTGTTTAATAACAGCTGATCTGTTCTGTTCAAATATATGACTGTGCCCTGTGTCCGCTGCCATAGCCAGGTCACTGTGCTGTGGATAATATCTTCCTAGTTGGTGATGTCCATGCCACATCTGAAGAGCTCTTTAGCGTATACTTGTGTCGCTTTTAGTGCCCTTTCCTGATCCTATTATCCTTTCTTCAGCTCTATGTAAAGCATATCTTTGGGATGCTGTTGCTTTCCATGCAGACAACGTGTCCTGCATTTAATGAGCCATCATCATCATCATCATGTGTCCTGCCTCATGGCGTTGGCGATCATAGCCCTCTATATGTATCTATCCCCTGTTGCCAAAAACACATCTTCCACCTTCTCTGTCCTCAGCCACCCTGAAAGTCCGTCCAGTACTTTCTCCCTGGGTTTACCCGGTGTTCTCTTTGATGAGTACAAATTCTGTATTGACAAGTCACATTTCTTTAGAACCTGCAGGCTAACCACCCGATCTTGCCACCTGATGTCACAGAGCTTGCACAGACATCTTTTTTGGATCTGATCTAGCTATTGAATGGCCATTGATAGGTAGTCCTAATCTCCCAG
>CM060309.1:58196533-58209033 GCA_030674185.1 Monoplex corrugatus
TTCAACAGGAAAAAAAGAGAAGAAAGTTTAGTACACATATTGATGCATTCGCTCACATAATCCAAAGAGATGACCTTGACGTTGACCACTCCGTCCAGTTGATTACATAGGGAATTTAAAAACACACCTGATTACAAATCTAAACAAAACTAAGGACATTAAAACATATAAAAACAGGCATAATTGCCTAAAATTGCTTCTGCATATCTCATTTCCCTAGAGCCAAGAACGCACTTAATACATGTACCTAACTATCAGTCCTAAGAGAAAGGACATAAGACTTTTTCGAATACATACGTGTACATGTAAATGGACCAGCAAGACAGAAAATCAATAGGAATAAATGACAAAAAGAAAAAAAAGAAAACAGGGCAAAAACAAAGAGAATGACAAAAAGAGGAATTTCTAGCACAGAATTTCCAGAAGGTGGGCATACTTACTTACACTGAAAGATCCCCCAGCATCTCCGAACGGGGAGACGTGACGCGTCATGTCGTAACTCCGCCGAGGTGACATAAAGGCAATGCTGTCTCCCATTCGGTAGCAATGTATTTTTCGTATACTTTTTTTTTTCTAAGTTTTTCTTCAACAATAGCCAGGTGATCTGTTTGTTGTTTAGATTATTTTTCTACACTTTGTAGAGTTATGTTACTTTAAGTTTGTGTGACTTGTTCTGTATGTATAATATGTGTGTGTGTGTGTATCACTCTCTTGTGGTCATCCCAGGCAGCAGACCTGACAAGTTCACCAGGTTTGGAATCATAGAACCCTCCCATTGAAGTATAAAGATATTGACATGGTGCTCTGTGACCCAGATCAACTAAACTGCAATCCATCATCAGCAGTCTTTTCTTTCTTTCTTTCTTTCTTTCTTTATTCATTGTTTATTTGTTTATTATTTATTTATCTATTTACTTATCTATTTATCTATTTGTTCATTCATTCATTTATTTATTTGTTTGTATGTTTGTTTGTTTAATTGTTTATTCGTTTGTTTATTTATTTAGATTTTGTGACACCGTCAAAAAGACTTCTGTTTTGTTTTGTTTTGCATTTAAAGTCAAACACTTTATTCTGTGGGGTGAAATTCTATCTTCTCTCTCTCTCTCTCTCTCTCTCTCTCTCTCTCTCTCTCTCTCTCTCTCTTCTCTCTCTCTCTCTCTCTCTGTCGCTCTGCTGTGTGTCCCGTTGTTGTTGTTTGTTCTCACCTCTGCAAGGGAGATTAATCTTTCCATGTCTTGGGTCTATGTACAGTTGCCTGACTTTCAATCTTGGTAGTGAAAAAATCATCTTTGGCCAAGGAGGGTTACATGTGGCAGGATGACAAACGATCTCGCCTGAACGAATAAAGCAGTCCTGGACCAACTGGTTGTGGTTTATAGCGAGTAGGGAGTTGTGTATTTGTCAATTCTACACTTAAGAAATAACCCTATTAGTTCTATGTCAACGAATAAGAGCCGCGTAACTCCTGCACTAACCAACAAAATATGTCTTTTGAACCATGACTTTAAGAGCAGGATAATCTCAACAAGAAAATTATAGGGATGAAGTCTGAGGTAGCAAGCAAACAGGCGCCTTCGAACACACCATGCTAGCTTGCAATATAACGGGAGTGTTTAAACGCGCACGTGAGCGAGCGTACACACACACACACACACACACACACACACACACACACACACACACACACACACACACACACACACACACACACGCACACGCATACACACACACACACACAGCCGGTAAGAGAGAGACAGGGACATAGAGACAGACAAAGAGAAACAGACAGACGGAAAGAGAGACAGACAGACAGGGAATGACAGACGTGCAGGAAGCGTGAGAGAGAGAAAGAGAGAGAAAGAGAGAGAGATAGACAGACAGAGATTGACAGACGTGCAGGAAGAGGAGAGAGAGAGAAAGAAAGAGAGAGAAAGAGAGAGAGGGGGGAAAGGGGGAGAGAATGTCAAATGGATCATTTTCTGCGGTAATTATGCTGCCTATATTGACTTAAAAACACAAAGCTCGGAACTATAATTGGATGAGACGAAACAAGAAATCCTTGTATTGGGACTTATGAAATCGTTTGCGACATATCAAGAAGATCAAGGCTGTTTTTCTTCATACAATAGTGTAAAAATAAACAGCAAGAAATACCATTTGAACATTGGATTCAAAAGCTATTCAATTTGATTTTTAAAATCAAGTGGAATACGAAATACTCGTTAAATGGATGAAAGAGTTAAATTAGAGTATGATTTATTATAAAATATTTACAACAAACAATAACCATTTCTTTTTTGCAAGAGGCAATTGTCTCCCCTCGAAGCTGTTGATTCCACTTCACATTATTTACAACACTGGAAAAATCCCCAGATATGTCAAAATCAATATTCATTGCACTTCCATAGAAGACAGGGGCTATAGAATCCGAACTCCATCGTACAATCAGTTTGATGAGTCATGTAACCAAGATCCTAGTAACAATAATCATGATGAGGACAAGGAATAGAATCAAAAGAGAAATACAGATGAACAGTGTGGATTTGTGGAAGGGAAAGAAATTATTAATGCCATATACATCCTAAGAACTATCATAGAGAGGTCAATCGAGATGAACAAGGATTTATATTTATGCTCTGTTGATTATACTGAGGCTTTCGATCGGGTAAGACATGAAGAATTGATCAATCAACTAGAAAGACTCAATACTGATGGAAAAGACCTACGAATAATCAGAAATATGTATTGGGAACAAACAGCTGCAATGAGAATAAAAAACGATATAAGCTCTTTCCAAAACATCAAAAGAGGAGTCAGACAGGGTTGTGTTTTGTCACCAGATCTGTTTTCACTTTACAGCGAAAACATCATGAGAAACCTAGACGAAGACCCTGGATTAAAGGCTGGGGAAAGATGATAACATTCGATACGCAGATGACACCGTGCTAAATGCAGAAAGTGAAAGGGACCTACAAAACCTTCTGAATATACTTGAAATAGAAAGCAAAGGTAAGGGGTTGGAACTAAACAGCAGGAGGACTGAAGTCATGGTGATCAGTAAAAACATGAAATCCCCTCATACAAAATAACAGCGAACGGCACAACCTTGAAACAGGTTGATAAATTTAAATACCTGGGAACGATCATTTCCTTAGATGGCAGATGCACATCAGAAATAGACAGCAGAATCGGCCAAGCAAAAACAATATTCAAGAAGACGGAGAGCATTCTTACCAACAAATGCCTATCAATTAACATCAGGAAGAGAGTTCTTGAATGTTATATAGGACCAATACTGTTGTACGGTTGCGAGGCGTGGACAGTCAACAAACAAAGCCAGAACAAGATTGAGGCAGCCGAGATGTGGTTTCTAAGAAGGATGATGAGAGTTCCATGGACAGCAAAGAAAACAAACGAGACAGTCTTGATGGAGGCAGACACAAGTAGATCATTCATTAGGAAGATTAGGAAAAGGCAGGCAACATTCATAGGCCATTTTATGAGGAAAGGGGAATTGGAACACCTGATCACAATGGGAAAGCTGGAGGGTAGAAGAGCACCGGGTAGACCCAGGGAGAAGATACTAGACGGACTTGCAGAGTGGCTGAAGACGGGGAGGGTGAAAGAGATGCTTGAGGCAACAAGAGATAGAGACAGATGGAAGTCCATAATCGCCAACGCCATGTGGCAAAGCACCTGATGATGATGATGATGACTATATCTAATAAAAAATCATTTTTTATAGTATTCTTTTGCCGTGCCTCCCCATTGCGACATACAGTACTCAGGCTGAACTCTCGAGGGACTTGGAGAAGATCTGGTCGCCAGACGTACTGCGTGCAGACCCACCAGCGTGTGGACACGCCCTGGTGCCCATGAACCAGACCCACAGTATGAATAAATGGCACCACTGCCTTGTGTTCCTCTCTGGAGAAACCAAATCTAAGGAAGTAAACTGTGACAATGAATTACCACTGCCTTATGGTTGTCTCGGGAGAGACCAAGACTAAGGGAATAAATCCTGATAGAAAGTCACCCCTGCCCCAGCTGACTGTGGATAGTCGTGGGAACGACAAAGTCTAGCGGAGAGTCCATACAAAAACCGATAGAAGGCAACTGGAAATCACATCGTATTCTCCCTAGAGCATCAAGGCCAGATATAAAAAAGAAGAAAGAACGACGTATATATGGGCTCCACTGAAGAACCTTCGTAGAAGTTATGCTGAGCTGGTGACAACAGAAAGTCGTCAGGCTACTGCGATCAGATTAAAAAATATAAGAATTACACCATGGAATGGTAGAACAATGCTTCCGAAGGGAAGACTAAAACTGTCAACACAGAAATAGATAGATTGAACATCAATATTCCAAGACTACAAGAGGTGAGCTGGAAGGTAGCAGGTATGATAAAATTGGCAAACATAAAATTATGTACTCTGAGGGGGACACATATGAACGAGGAGTGGATCTTATAACAGACGATAAAAAGTCAAATTCTATCAAAGGATACTGGGCTTTATCAGATCATGTTTTACTAGTCAGATTGGAGGGCAAGCTCTTTGATATCAACATCGTCCAAGTATATGCACAGACATTGGCATGTACTGATGAAGAAATTGACACCTATGTTGAATCAGAGACAGCCAAGGCTCAATGTATATCACAGGATGATAGAATAATAATGAAAGATTTCAATGCTAAAGTGGGGCAGGAAAAAGTAGATGACATAGTCGAACCTCATCGCCTTGGCACACGAAATGAAAAAGAAGATAACTTCATGAGTAGGCACAAGTAAACGACTTCAAATTAGGAAATACTTGGTGTGAGCAATCTAACAGCAGAAAATGGACATGGATGTTTTCAGGAGACAGATCAAGAAATCAAATTGATAAGATCCTGATGAGCAAGAGATTTGGGCATTATTTACAGATAGCAAAAACATTACCAGGCGCATACTGTAACAGTGACCACAATTCTGTAATGGGAAAATTTAGACTGAAACTAAAGAAAAGAGAAAACAAAAAGAAAAAATAATATCATACTAAATCTTGAACTCTTAAACACAGATGAATTAATTCGTGCAAAATGTAGCTTATATGTTCAAAATGAATTCAATACTATTGAAGGCGTCAGGGACACTAAGAAACAAAGGACGCATCTAAAAAAAACTTAATAAATGAAGCTTGTGAAGAAATCCCTCGAGTTGAAAGAAAAGCAAAGGAGAAGTGGATGACAAAAGAAAGTTTAGACATAATGGATGAACGAAGGGAGATACGAGGAACAGAAGAAGAATACAAAAAGATAGATAAGGGAATCAGGAATGAGTGCAATAAAGCTAAAGAAGATTGGCTGGAAACAAAAAAGCAGAGAAACAGAAGACTAACGTAAAAGAGACCCTAAGATTATGTGTAGAAACAATGATAAAAATTCTCACAAGAAAAGGACGTGCACGTCAACTGGTTATTTAAAATCAAAAGATAGTCTGAACAATATGGAAAAGACAAAGTATTAGATTGATGGGGAGAGCACACTAAAGACCTTTCGACGATTATGGAAGGGAGCAACACATCATTAGAAAGGATGTTGAAAAATCACCGATAAGACGAAATTATAGCAATTTTACTACAAAGATGATTGAGGTTGTAGATTCATTTCGTATTGTGAAAGTAACGGTCCTAAATGAAACTTATAACACAAGAAAAATCTCTTAAGATATGTCTAAGTCAAGTTTCACTGCTATTCAAAAACAAAAACAAAAAAGCAGGGGCTCGCGAATATGAACTCCATTGTACAATTAGCTCGATGAGTCGTGTGACAAAGATTCTATTAAGAATAATTGTGATCACGATAAGGACTAGAATCAAAACAGAAATAGCACAAGAACGATGTGCATTTTTAAGGGAAAGGAATTGTTAATGTCACATACAGTCTAATAACTTGCACAGAAGGATCAATTGAGTTAAATGAGGATTTTTATTTATGTTTTGCTTATTACACCCAGGAATTTGATAAGGTAAGATGCAAATAATTGATCAATCAACTGGAAAACTCAGTACTCATGGAAAAGACCTAAGAATAATAAGGAATATGTATTGGGAACTGACAATGATAGTGGAAAATTATAAAAGCTCTTTTCAAAATATCAAAAGAGGGGTTAGACAGGGAAGTGTTCTGTCACCAGATTTGTTTTCGCATTACAGCAAAACTATTACAGGGAGCCTTGGAGAATGCTCTGGGATAAAGGTTGGAAAACAATGAATAATTCTTGTTATGCAAAGGACGCCATTCTAATTGTAGAAAGTAAACGAGATCGTCAGAATCTTATGAATATAATAGAAAGAGATAGCAGAAATAAAGGGCTAGAGCTAACTAGTAAGAAGACTGAAATCATGGGTACCAGTTAAAAAAAAACGAAATCCCCTCATGCAAAATAACAGCAAACGGCACAACGTTGAGACAAGCTGATAAGTTTCAATATCATGGAAGATTCTTTCACCAGAGTGCAGGTACACATTAGAAATATCAAACAAAATTGGCTGAGCTAGAACACCACTCAAGAAAATGAAAAGCGTTCTTACCGACAAATTCCTACCAACTGAAACCAGGAAGATAGTTCTTCAATGTTATATAGAACCATGCAGAGGTTAGACTGGACGTGGAGGCTGGACAATCACCAAGAAAACCCAGAACAAGATTGAGGCAGCTGAGATGTGGTTTCTGTGAGGGAAATTGATTTCCGTAGATAACAAAGAAAACAAACTAAGCAATCTTGAAAGAAACAAACACAAGAGAACATTGATGAAGAAGACTGGAAAATGACAGGCAACATTTTTAATGAGACAAGAGAAATTTAAGCACCTAGTCACAACAGGAAAGCTAAAAAGAAAAAGAGTACCAGGTAGATCAAGGAAGAAAACATTAGATAGTTTTGCAGAGTGAAGGTGCACAAAAAGGATAGAAGATATACTTGTGATGACAAAGATTAGATTCGTACAAAAGTCTTTGATCGCCAACGCTATACAGCATGGCATATACTGATGATCATGGATACTTCTTCTATACAGATATAAAATTGAAAAATATAATGCACATATGTATCATTAATATTGAATTAAAACAAAAACTTGGCTGATGTATAAGCTCAGAAAGTTAAGTACCTGTTGTGGTATGTTTTTATTTATAAACAGATACTTGACTCATTAGGTTAGAAGTGAATCAATGTGACATGTACGATAACAGGACCTAACTGATACCACAACAATCTGAATGTTTGTAATGTTCACCTTCTCATACCAGTCACAAGTTTATTATTTGGTGTCCAGTTTTCGTTGTCTATTGAACAGTGCCCAGAACGTATCCCTGTAGCGAGACCCCATGGTGTAGTACACAAAAATGTTGAAAGTGGAGTTGATGAAAGATGCTATTTCTATAATCCATAGACTGATCAGGTATAGATTATGATTCCGTTTTCCAAAATGAAGTTCGGGCATAAAGACCCACGCAACACGAAACATACCAACAGGAGTGATACAGGCAATGAACAAGAGTGAGTTCCCAATCAACATTTTGGTCAAAGCCACTTCACGGGTAGAGACAGACGATGATGTCGCAGCACGCCATGTCATAATATGACGAAGTTTGACATTTGTAATTATCGTTGTTATTACTACCACTAATATGACCACGCCGGGTATGCCAACACCATAGACAAAACTGTCAAGGTAATTGATGAGGTCTTTGTGATTTTTATAAAATTCGCCAATTACAAGTTCTTTTAAGACCTCACCAGACACCGGATTATAAATACAACCTATACGGTATCGAAAAGCTACAATGAAAAAGAATCCTATGGCTACGGTGTACACAATGATTATGATAACAGCCATTGTCCTAGTTTGCAACAATGTCTGGAATTTCAGAGGACTACATATGCAGAAACACCTCTCAGTAGCAATGATGGCAGATAAAATCTGTGAGACCCACTGGGCACCATAAAATCCGATTAAATTGTTGTTGGCGATGAATATCGTCATTGGACCATAATCATCCTTCGTGGTGAATTGTATGTGCACTTGTTCCCCATATGAAAACATGCAATATATCAGTAAGATTTCGTCTGCTAAAGACAAGGCAAAGAGACACAGATTGATACGTTCCTTAAGATCTTGTTTGTAGAACACTGCCATATTGATGACATTTGCCGGTCCACCAATCAGAAATAGGATGACGAGACTATTGTATTTAATTCTGTGTACTATTCCTTCTACTTCTGTACTGACTAAGCTGTCAGAATTATCCCAAGGTAGGTATTCCAGTTCATCAAACCTCACTTCTATGCATCCGTCTGGGACTGAATTATTTACAGTCACTGTGTTTGCAAGGATCGGAGGCTCAGTGACACTGAACGTGTCATGGGAAGTGTTAAACATTTTATTAACAAATCCCACAAGTGTACAGGGTTTTACTCACAAACTAGCCGCACTTTTTTTTATATTCTAGATTGAACACAACAGGACACCGATTTGTATATTTGACTTTCAGTCTAGGCAAAATTTCTTAGCGAGAAATAGCTGAGCTGGATAACAATAGCTAGGCCCAATCTAAAAGCGCAGATAGGTAGTGGTCACTCGTCGTACAAATATATTGACTCTTTTCTTATCGACACATGTTCTGTTACAATAAATTTTGTAACTCAGCCAAATTGTCGTCTTTAAGTCTTATGTCTCAGCACTTCATAGGGCCAGATTCTTATACATACGTGATGATGAATATCTGCGAATATTGTATAACTTTCGTAGATTTATATGGAAAGTATGGAAAGCTCAGCCATGTTTGTAGCTAATGATTATTACGAATTCTGCTAGTCGATTTGGAAAGAATATAACCCGAACTATATGTATACACACACACACACACACACACACACACACACACACACACACACACACACACATATATATATAATATATATATATATATATATATATATATATATATATATATGTATATATATATACATATATATATATACACACATATACTATTGTGGGACAAAAACGCAATTATCTGAGAAAACATCCATAGACATGGTTTGATTTTCAATGTTTTCATATGGAAGATTGCTTTTTAAATTAAGACGGAAAATCGATGCAACAAACCCACTGTATGTTTTTTGTTTTGTTTTTATCTTTACAAAAATCTTACGGTATTTATTTATTTTTTCATTTTCCATAGATACTTATTATTCACGTAACAAGCTGTATTTATGCCTCTGTCTGTAGGTCTGTCTGTCTGTTTCTCTCTCTCTCTCTCTCTCTCTCTCTCTCTCTCTCTCTCTCTCTCTCTCTCTCTCTCTCTCTCCCTCTCCTCTCTCCTCTCTCGCGCGCATGTTTACGTGTTTGTTGGTGGCATCATTTTGATTTTTTTAATCAGAAATATATGTGGATGAAATCTTTGTTATTGTTTTGTTTGTTTGTTTCGAATTATAGTTTATAAATGTAGATAAATGCGACTCAGCAAAATATTCTAGGTAGATATAACGGACATTCTTTACGTGGGTTTATTGCCAAGTTAGGCAACGTTCAAACCTGGCTTTGAGTCTTTGTCAAGGGAAGTGTTTCGTTATGCAACTGGCCTTGTCTCTGCAGGATGGCTGCTCATCTCTTTGTTGGAGATCGTTTTTCATTTGATATACTCATAGCTGGCAGGAATGTTAAATCGGAAACCTCTGTTCAATGATGGGCCTTCGCCATGACTTCAAGTGTTTTTCTACCTTTTCTTTTTGAACTGTTTGGGTCTTATCTCTTTACATTGTTCTTCCGCCGTTGTCAGTATGAGGCACTGTGGCAGTTTGGTATTTTGTAGGGAAATGTATCTTCCACCTTCCTTTTCCGATGAAGAAGTAGCATTATTCAAGTAATATTATCATGTTTTATACAGTGTTTATTTTGTTTTGTTTAGTTGTTGTTTTTTTTTTGTCTGTCGGTTTGTCTTTTTGTTTGTTTGTTTGTTTTGTTTGTTTGTTTGTTTGTTTATTTGTTTGCTTTGTTTGTTTGTGTTTATTTATTTGTTTGTTTGTTTTTTGTTCGCTTGTTTGTTTTCAACAATATTGGTAAGGGACAATGGTTCACTGCCAAGCAAAATCCTTTTAAAAAAACAGTTGATGATACTTTTAGTAATTATCGATTAAAAAAACAACAGGGAAACACCGGGAAAGTGAAACATGAGTTTCAACCAAAATAATTATGACAACAGAAACAGGTTTCAAAACCAATAAAGCCCACAGCTGTATACTGCAAATAGTTTTAATGCTGTGTCAAGACTACGTGAATTTACCAAACTCGTTTAAAACTATTCTAATCTTTTGATGGGTGTGGTAATCAACTGGGTGATGTGAAGTTTTCAAAGAAGATTTTGGGTTCGATCCTGCCTGGATATGTCCATTCTAATTGGTAAAAGATGGGAGTTTTTTCCATATCTCCCAAGTCAACATGTACATATCTAATAGTGCTAAAAACCCCTTCTTGTGTATACACTCGAAGAACGTCAAATATGCACGTTAAAGATCCTGAGTCATGGCAGTTAAACATGTATTATGGAAACATGAAAACAGCCAGCATGAACGCCCACCGAAGATGGGTTTTGCAGATTGTGCAACAATATACCGCCTGAATAGTATGGACAAAACAATGTGTATACGGCCATCCGAGAAAAATCGGACCACCTTTAAAAATTCATCAGATTACCATGTTTCTATAACTTTGTGAAATGTTCGTGTGAAATACCTTGTTGGCTCACGAGTCAATAAACGTATAGTGAAGTATCTCCTCATTTCAAGAAATAGAGATTAAATAAACAACCAGACTGTCCACACTGACCATGTTGTAAGGTCTGCCGTTCATCACTCAGAATCATCCAAAGACCGATAAGGGGTAAGCGAGGTGATACAGTGTTAAAGTGATGTTAACATTTAGCTGAAGCTTTTTTTCTAGCAGCTCAAAATGACGAACACCTAATACATAACTGTAGCAATTATTTTCATTTTTGTGGGGAAAGTTGGCATTTTTGAATTTTTGTTTTTGATTTTCTGGCGTTTCTATGTTGTCACCACCTAGCATGGAGTTTGTGTTCACTACCACTAGTCCACAATATCATGGAACGATTTGCATCTCATCAAATTCAAGGGCGGATTCAACCCGACATACCTGCCAGGATGGTGTATCTGCCATGCTTATTCTCTTTGTGATATTCAATTGTGGCAAGTAGTCCTTGATACAATCTTAAACAAAATGTTTGTGGAGTTGCGTCAAAAGTACTTCATGCACACACCCCACTTGAATGAAAATATAAATGTCCTGCATGTCGTCTGAACTTTATGTTTTCGATAGACATGATTCTGCCTTGCCAACAATGGTTTCCTTTGTATTCCGTTAAAAATGATTAAAACTGCTCTTTTCTCGCAGACAATGGTTTTCTTTATGTCTCGTTAAAAATGAAGTTTAAGACTTTTTTCTTGTTAACCATGTTTTTCTTTGTTCTGTATCTCGTTAAAAATGAGTAAGCAGAGTGTTTTTTTTTCTTAGAGTTGAGTCAACAATAGCTTAAGTTTTGAGGTGGGTCAATTCTTGTGGGATTTTCGTAGAATTTCTGGGTTTCTGGTCCCATTGCATTAAGTACATCGCTTATCTGGACCTTCGTCTTCTCCTCCTTGTGCAGTATTGAAACGACCATGACACAAATGAAATGTTCACAATGCATTGGCTTGGATTCGCAAATTCAGACTACTCTGGTGGTATAAATGGCACTGCTGATCAGAATTACTCGTACCTGAACCCCAGTACTGTCACTATATCATGGTCTATCTGTAACGTTAAGCTAGACGGTAGAACGTGGAAGTGCTTGGAAATCTGGATTCTGGCAGGCAGGTAATTTACCAGTCATATTGTATATTTAATGCCACAAGTTTCCCTAACAACTTGATTTTTTCTAAACCTAGGCTAAATATAGCAGGGAGGGGTGTTTGTGTTTTCCACTACCAGTTGTATGTACACCAAGTATCAGTGGGAACGGGGGTTGTGCATCTCCATCAAATGTCATAGGGGCTGGGGATGTCAACCCGACTTTGCCAAATATTTCAGCATGGGATCATATCATTTCACAAGAGAACGAGAGACAAGAGGACGGGATCGCTGGACTAGGTACAGTCAAACCAATCAATAACACATTCCAAATGAGGAGAATACAGGTTTATTTGCAAGACTTATCATGGCTCATCCAATTATTGTACGTCACACATCTTAACCTACTATCTACTGAAATCTATCCATAATCCAGTTGTCAAAGACAACTTACTTGATCCAAAATACAAGGGGAGAACACAGCATTATAGCACCATATACACACTTGTTCAGCATTCAACACTACACCAAGACTGTGATGTACATGTACATTGAGGGAACATCAGTGCTCCACTCTCACATTCTATACGCACATAATGT
>CM060309.1:58231533-58234033 GCA_030674185.1 Monoplex corrugatus
CTTTGGCAGCCAGATTATGTTTCCTTTCATACCCTGATCTCGTGATGAGCTCAGTTTAAGTTTCTTCCATATATACCTGAGCTGAAGTCACGTTAGGGCCTTTAATGTCAGTAGTTAATGGCAGCTGCTGTTGAAGGGTCTGTGGGATGTCTTTCTGTCAAGTCTGGCGTCACGATTGAGAAATAACTAACATTAATAATTATGGGGCTTAGTAAGCAGTGTTCTGAGTTAGCTGGATTAGAAAAGGCACTGCACTGGTAAACTCCATCCAGAATGATCCAGTAACAATGCAGGCTCTCCTTCGTTGGGTGTCCTCAAAGCAACTTGACATCTCTGTCTCCTGTGGGCTTCCTTGAGCTGGGACTTCGACTGAACGACCCTGGGGTTTGTGGTATACTGGGAGCCGAAATAAGCAGCGTGGAATCTACAGCACTACGCTAGCGCAGATGTGCAGATATTATGACGGCGATGCCCCTATATTCATCGTCGTTATTTCATCTCTTGAAACTTGAACAGGGTCAGATACTCATCTATAGCTGGGTAGAGGCCTCGCGAACAAAATTTGTTCGTTTGTTTGGTTGGTTGGTTGTTTGGTTGTTTTGTTTTGTTTTGTTTGTTTGTTTGGAACGTTATACTCAGCGTTAGAAACTATGATTATATAATACAAAAAGCACAAGAAATAATGACCCCTAACCTGTGGCAAAGTGACCTGATACTCCTATGTCCCTTGGATCACAGGGTAGAAAACAAAAGTAAAAAATGAAAAAAAAACACCAAACAAACAAGTCAGATTGCCGAGCTATTTTAACAACTTCTCTTTTCTTGTAAAACTTATCGCAGGAAATTCAGATTCTGTGTTTCTCAAGGTCACTGTAACCTCGAAAAAATAAAACATGACGTGAAGCTAAGAAAATGGCTGACTGTCAATATTAATCAAAGGACATAACTCTTGAGAATTATCTCCCATGTTGTACTTCTCAAATCTAACACAGTTTGCGCTACCCATTCAGCTAGCATAGAAGCAGATACAAAGTACAAAAACAGTAAGCTCAGAATGGGTAGCGCAAACTGTGTTAGATTTGAGAAGTACAACATGGGAGATAATTCTCAAGAGTTATGTCCTTTGACTAATATTATAAAAATTCTCCCTTGCTTCCCCTCTTATTTCTTGGGCTGACTGTCAGAAAACTGAGGACAAGATTTAGATATTATCTCTCAGAAAACTGAAGACGAGATTTAAATAGTATGAAGTTCCTAAGAAAGAGTTGCTTAAAGAGCTGTCTGAAAAAAAAAGTCCTGATTTTAAGTACATGTACTTTTGTCCGTGTGACCTTGGCCTTGGTGCTTTGGCTTCCGGTCTGTCGCATTCGCAACTTTTCAAATGTCGACATCGACATCTTCGATCTAAAATTGTTAAAAAGCCATTGCGACACAGCTGAGAAAATCTTTTTGGTGTATTTTTCCCACAGACACAGACGACATACACACAGACGCATACCTTTTTGCGATCGATATGAAAGAATCTCTGTTCTGAAGGGGAACTTGCAGAAAAAGGTGAATGCATACTACTTAAGTTGTTTATGCGATGGACGAAAGGCCGAGTGAATGGACCAAGTACTAGTGCACCTGGACCAGATGTTAAATTGCTGGCATGAAAGTGACTTCATTTATATTCATGATCTATTTGATCTGTGAAAGTTGAAGGGGTCAGGGACAAGTGTGTGTGTGTGTGTGTGTGGGTGGGTGTGTGGGTGGTGTATCTATATATGTGTGTGTGTGTGTGTGAGCGCACGCGTGCGCGTGTGTGTGTGGGTGAGTGGTGTATGTATGTGTGTGTGTGTATCTGTGATTATGTGTCTATATTTGTGTCTGTATATGTGTGTGTGTGTGTGTGCGTGTGTATATATATATATATATATATGTGTGTGTGTGTGTGTGTGTGTGTGTGTGTGTGTGTGTGCGTGCGCGCCCACGTGTGTGTGTGTGTGTGTGTGTGTGTGTGCGTGTGTGCGTGCGTGCGCGCCCACGTGTGTGTGTGTGTGTGTGCACACAGGCGCGCGTGCGGTGTGTGTTTGTGTATGTATGAGTTCAGTTTCAGTTGAAGGCTGGTGGGAACTGACTTTGTGTGTCGCCATTTGTCCCTCCATCCACACGACTATTAGTTTCCAATAGTGCCAGTCCCAATTTGACAGGCGCGATAATCAATTGGTTAAGACGTCAGACTTTCACTTGGAAGGCATGTGTTCGATCCTGGCCAGCTGTACAATCCCTCCCAGGTTGTTAAAGAATGGAGATTTTTCTGATCTCCCAGGTCAAACATGAATCCACATCCGTAGGTGACTAAGGCCCCTGATTCGTGTGCATACATATGCACGTTAAAGATCCTTCTAGTCATGCCATTGTCTAGTGGCTTATGGAAACACGAAAATGCCGAGCATGTACGCTGCCCACCAAATCCAGAATATGCAGACTGCGCAGCAACATACCACCAGGACCGGGG
>CM060309.1:58239033-58251533 GCA_030674185.1 Monoplex corrugatus
CACATGATAACACGCACACATACGCGCGCGCACACATACACACACACACGTGCGCACATACACACACATGCACAAACACACACACACACACACACGCACGCAAATACACACACATGTACACACGCACACACACATACACACACATACACACACATAAGCAAACAAACACACACACACACACACACACACACACACACACACACACACACACACACACACACACACACACAAACAAGCAAATAAAGAAGCAAAGAAACAATCTGAATCTAACGAAATATAATATAAACTGAAGAAATTGTAACCATGTAAGGGAGTAACACATTTATGATTATCTAAACATTTTCTTTTTTAGATTTCCAAAAAGGTTTTGACAATGTGTTTTTGATACTTATTTTTAAAGCACAAAGATATGATGTTAAAGGTTACCGTTTCAAAATGTCAAACATAAGCGTAGAACCGTCAAACAATCACTGAATAAGGATCACAGACTGGCTTTCCAACAAGATACAACAACAACAACGTATGGCATTTCAAGGCAATTTGCTAAGTCGGTATCGTTTCATATTTTTCTCAATGGACTACTAATTGATTTTACAGACTAAAGATTTTCACACATTAGACATGGAGAAATGGGCCCCTGCTTTCAGAATACTGTCCTTACAGTAGTGATGTTTTGACTTTCTCACTACACTTCTGCGTTCCCCATACTATTCAGAGCCAGTATACATGTACTCGTGAGTGGTCAAGAAAGCCATGCCATAAATCTACCATAGCTAGACGGATCTGACCGATTTTCTGTCAATTTTCAGAGTATTTACTTGGTACTGGGTTTACGGGGGGGTGTGCTTGTACGCGGCACTGGAATCGAACAATGGATCTTAAATAGACCTTCAGAATATGATACAAAACAGAGAGAAGCAATATGATTCCGTTTATGTTCTTAGAAAAATACATACATGTCATGAATTATACATAGACTAATCAGGCAAACTTAAATGAAGATGTAGCACTGGTGTATTTATGATCTTATTTAGTCAGAATGTATGTTTTGACCAAAAGCGTTCGCTACAAAAAACCAAAAAAAAACAAAAAAAAGAACAGGAAAAGAAAAAAAAAAAGGACAGAAAAGATACCTGCTATTCCTGACTCAAAGCGTCGTATGTTATACGCCCAAGTATATGACAGGCGTGATAGTGTAGTGGATATGGAAGTGATTTTCCAAAAGAAAGGCCTGAGTTCGAACGTTTTTGAGAATCCCCTGGTGGGTGATGAGTAGAGAAATTTCTAGTCTCTCAGGTCAGCATAACTACAACCTGTTAGGGCCTGAATCCCTTCATGTGTATACTTGATAAGCATGCATAATATCATATTACGCACTTTAAAATTCCTGTAGGCTCTGTCAGTATTTGGTGGCGTATGGCAACGCAAAACACGCTGCATGCAGAACCCCTAAAACGGAATGTGAGTACCTTAATGGTTGGATGAAAACAAACAAGCAAAAGAACAAACAAACAAATACACGCTGCATGCACAAGCCCGAAAACGGAAAGTGATGAAAAACCAACCAACTAACCATCCAACCAACCAACCAACCAGCCAAACCAACCGGCCAATCAACCAACCAACCAGCCAGCCAGTCAACCAACCTACCAACCAGCCAGCCAACCAGCCAACCAACCAACCAGTCAATCAAACCAGCCAATCAACTAGCCAACCAACCTACCAACCAATCAACCAACCAACCAACCAACCATCCAACCAACCAACCAACCAATCGACCAGCCAATCAATCAACCAACCAGCCAGCCAGCCAGCCAACCAACCAACCAACCAACCAAACAATCCACCACCAACCAACCAACCAACCAACCAAAACAAACAATCACAAAGAGCCATACACGTAAACGCCGTCTCATATATTCCAGTGGTCGTGAGAATCGCTGCGCATGTATGATAGGAATCAACAAACAAACACTGTTGTAAAGCAGGGTGGAGGCAGATGGCTCACAAGCAGAAATGGCCATTGTGTGCATTTAATTACCTCTAAATTATTCAGTCAGTGTTCAGTGGTGCTACACAAACATCGTTACTGAATTACGCGTGGCCGAATGGTCCATAATTTAGGGAAAGCCGAAAATGGGACTTTGCTGGAACTGTTAAAAAGCTGGATCAGTTTGGTAGGGAGAAAATGGTGGACGAAAAAAAGTCAATGCCAGTTTCCAGTCCCAGTTCTAGTCCAACCTCAGCCCACAGGAAAGAGAGAGTGTATTCTCTCCAACCTTGCCACTTTGAATCCCCAGTCCTTCCAGCGTGCAACAGACTCGTTTTCCCTTTCGTTGCGTTAATTTTCTGAAAGTGTAACCTTAGTCATTACCGTTGAAGTGGAGAAAGAGAGAGAGAGAAAGAGAGAGACAGAGACAGAGACAGACAGACAGACAGACAGACAGGTATACAGACAGACGGACTGACAGACAGACAGACAGACAGACAGAAAAAAACAAAGACACAGACAGACACAGACAAAGACAGGCAGAGTCTAGTCACGAAGAGAGAGGATTTGACAATTTCATGGTTTTACTGTATTTTGGGGTGTGTAGGAGGCTTTGGATGGGAGCGGTATTTTTGTTCTCTGACAGAACATTAAACTTGTAGGATGGACGAAAACGCTGGTCCACCATCTATGTCCTAATTGTCTCACGACTGGCTCCAAGTGCCATAACCGTCTGAATCGCCTTAGCAGGCAGATTCAACAACGTGAGCGGGGTGGGTGATGTTAGCAAATCATCACTGGGTGGGCGAACTTACTCAGAGAAGTCAACAGCCAGAAAGGATGGGCTCCAAGAAGTGTGTAAACAAGGTTAATGATGACTGGGTCCAAATGGGTTTATGCAGCGCATGGACACCCCCACCCCATTTTTTCTTTGCTTCATGAAATGACCCTCGAGTGGCGTCTGGAGCTTGAGAGGTGATTGTCTGGAGAGTGGTGAGGCATTGGTGCTCCGGGTCCCATCCGCACCCTCGTGGTGTTTTTTTTGTTAACTGGTCCACCATCTATGTCTTAATTCTCTTACGGCTGGCTCCATGTGCCATGTCCCGCTACATCACCTCAGCTGACAGGCTAAACAACGTGATGGGCGGTAGGTGATATTAACAAAACATCACTGGGTGGGCGAGCTTCCTCAGAGAAGTCAATGGCCAGAGAGAACGGGCTCCGAAAAGTCTGTAAACAAGGTAACTGGTGACTGGGTCCGAATAGGTCATGCAGCGCATGGACAGCTCCCCCCCCCCCCCCCACCCACTCGCCTTTGCTTTAAGAAATGATCCTCGAGTGGCGTCAGGAGATTGAGAGGTGATTGTCCAGAGAGTGACGAGGCATTGATGCTTCTGGTCCCCCGTGGTATTTTTTGTTAACTGGTCCATGATCTATGTCGTAATTGTCTCACGGCTGGTTCCGAGTGACATGTCTCGCTGCACCACATCACCTGGCAGGCTAAACAACGTGAGGGGGGGCGGAGGTGTGAAAACATCACTGAGTGGGTGAACTTCCTCAGAGAAGTCATCAGCCAGGAAGGACTGGCTCCGAGAAGTTTGTAAACAAGGTAACTGATGACTGGGCCCGAATGATTCATGCAGCGCATAGACGATAGGGATACAATGCAATACAATAGAATAAAATACAATACAATGCAATGTAGTGCAGTGCAGTGCAGTACAGTGCAATACAGTGCCGTGCAATGCAATACAATTCAATATTCTGCCATAACACACATTGCTATACAATAGTGCAATGGGGTTTACTTCAGTAGAAATCTGAGTTTCAGTCAGAAAATCTATTGTGACAAAATACCAATGGAACACAGTAAAACACTGTAGTATTAACGCAATACAATACAATATAACACAGCACAGCACAATGCAACACAACACAGCATAACACAACATCATACAATACAACACAATACAATGCAATACAATTCAACCCAATACTAGCGAAGCCGCCGTCGTCAGTCATCATCATCATCAGCATCATCATCACCATCATCATCATCATCATCATCATATCATCATCATCATCATCATCATCATCATCATCATCATCATCATCATATCATATCATCATCATCATCATCATCATCATATCATCATTATCATCATCATCATCATATCATCATCATCATCATCATATCATCATATCATCATCATCATCATCATCATCATCATCATCATCATCATCATCATCATCATCATCATCATCATCATCATCATCATCATCATCATCATCATCATCATCAAACACATGATTCTGATGAACACTTTTGTTCGTATGTTTGGTTATGTGTGTCTTGTAATGTGTTTGTCATTACGCATTGAATATGACTCACATGTAACACTTGAATTTTATTTCTCTTTAAGAACGAACAAACAAACAAACAGAAAATAACAAACAAACAATCAAATAGATCTGGATCTGAATCTTAGTCGATGACTTTAACGATCAAGACATGTTAGGCACAAACCAGAAATGGAGAAAGACTCAAACTGTCCTCTCTATCGTAAAACAAAATGTGACTGCTGGATCTTGAGGGTAAAAGCAAAATATTGAAAACAACCTTGTTTGTAAAATATCCTTGGGAGTATAAAACACAACTCTTCGAGCCCAGGCCCTTTGTCAAGTGAAAAATACAATGACAGAGGAATATTGAAAACAGTTCAGTATAAAACACAACGTTTCGAGCCCAGGCCCTTTGTCAAGTGAAAAATAAAATGGCAGAGGGGTTGAACTGTTTTCAATACTCCTCTTTTTAATATTTTGCTTTTGTCCTCTCTATCATTTGTAGTCATACGTTTGACGCAGTTCTTGTGCACAGGACGTAACGACAGAGAGCCAGGAGGAACCACGGCCCGATGACTCTGTTGCAGGAATCAATACTATGCAGGCTTTCTTTAGTTACCACTGTTCTGCCTGCACAGCCTATCCCAAGATCTACTGCGCCATAGCTGTGTGTACGAGCGAACGCATAAGAATGTGTGTGTGTGTGTGTGTGTGTGTGTGTGTGTGGTGTGGGTGGGTGTGGGTGGTGGGTGGGTGCTGTTGATAGAGGACGACAGTGGTGAAGGTGGTTGTGGTGGTGGTAGTGGTAGAGGACTGCTGTGGTGGAAGTGGGGGTGGGTGGGGGGGGGAGACTGGTGGGAGAGGACACCAGTGTTGGTTGGTCTCATCGTTTATCTAGAAGATAATCTTTATGGGTTGGTTATTGGATGTTTCAACATGGTTAGAGAGAACGGTGTGTGTGTGTGTGTGTGTGTTGTGTGTGTGTGTGTGTGTGTGGTGTGTGTGTGTGTGTGTGTTGTGTGTGTGTGTGTGTGTGTGTGTGTGTGTGTGTGTGTGTGTGTTTAATATGTGTGTGTGTTAATGTTATGGTATGTATTTGTGAATGTGTGCGCGTGTGTATTAATGTTAGTGTGCGCACGCGCGCGCGCGTGTGTGTGTGTGTCTGTGTCTGTGTGTCTGTGTGTCTATGTGAGTCTGCATGTGACTGTGTGTGTGTGTGTGTTTGTTTGTTTGTTTGTTTGTTTGTTTTGTTTGTTTGTTTGTTTGTTTGTTTCTACCGCAGGTGCGTTCTGGATTGTCGGAACCGGCTGGAAATTAGAATTGTTTGTTCGGTGTTTTTTTAGTAATTGGCTAGTATTACTTAATGAACTTGTTTGGGACAGTTCTTGGGTTGGTCGGTTAGGTTCGTTGGTTCTTTGGTATTCATCTATCATTCTTGTATAGCACTGTTCTCCAGATGGAAGTCCATAATCGCCAACGCTATGCAACAAGGCACCTGATGATTATGATGATGACTATTCTCCATATTCATGTGGCCTCACTGCGCGTTACATATGACCGGATTTTTATAATCCAGAATGGAGACCTCAAGCTCTTTGTTAGGCGAGCTGAATACAATTAGTCATGTCGTTGCGTAAGCTGCATATCTTCAGGGTGCAACCTGGATGTTTCCATATTTCCATAAGCCACCGGATACTGATATGACCTAACACGATCTCTAATGTACATATTTGCTGTTCTGTGTGCGTAGAGACTTGGAGGCCTTGTAGACAGCGGCACGTTTGCAGAAATGATGACTTTGAAGATCAGAAAAGAGTCCACTATATACTCCACCAAGCAGAAGTACCCAGGAACCTCAGAATGGAGGTCCGCCGTTCGCTCTTCTGGCTTCCGTGCCTGTTGTTGTTTGTAGGTTTGGTTAGTTGGTTAGTTGGTTGGTTGCTTGGTTGGTTAGTTGGTTGCTTGCTTGGTTGCTTGGTTGCTTGGTTGCTTGCTTGGTTGTTGGTTGGTTGGTTGGTTGGTTGTTTGCTTGGTTGGTTGGCTGGCTGGCTGGTTGGTTGGTTGGTTGGTTGGTTGGCTGGTTGGTTGGTTGGTTGGTTGGTTGGTTGGTTGGGTTGGTTGGTTGGATGGATGGCTGGCTGGCTGGTTGCTTGCTTGCTTGCTTGCTTGCTTGCTTACTTGCTTGCTTGCTTGCTTGTTGAGCGTATTCCGATGGGTAAGCTGTTGACTGATGGTGTTGGTTTTATGCTTCATTGGTATTTAGCAGTAGTGTGATAGCAGAAGTAGTGCTAGTAGCAACAAAGCAGCAACGACAGTATCAGTAATAGTAGAAGCAGCAGCAGCAGCAGTAGTAAATAGTAGAGCAGCAGCAGTAGTAGTAGTTACTATGTAGTAATAGTAGTAGTAGAAGAATTAGTAGTAGTAGTGGTGGTTATTCTTCTTCTTTACTTCTTGTTCTTCTTTTTTGTTTTCTTTTTTTCTTTATTCTTCTTTATTTTCTTCTCTTCTCTTCTTCTTCTTTTCTTCTTCTTCTTCTCTTCTTCTTCTTCTTCTTCTTCTTCTTCTTCTTCTTCTTCTTCTTCTTCTTCTTCTTCTCTCTTCTTCTTCTTCTTCTTCTTCTTCTTCTTCTTCTTCTTCTTCTTCTTCTTCCTTCTTCTTCTTCTTCTTCTTCTTCTTCTTCTTCTTCTTCTTCTTCTCTCTCTTCTCTTCCTTCTTCTTCTTCTTTCTCTTCTTCTCTCTTTTCTTCTTCTTTTTCTTCTTCTTCTTTCTGCTTCTTCATCTCTTCTTCTTCTTATCGTCTCCTTCTTCTTCTTCTTCTTCTTCTTATCGTCCTCCTTCTTCTTCTTCTTCTTGCTTTGCTTGGATTTTTATGTCTCTCTGTCTAATTATCTCTGTCTTGCTGTCTTTGTGTCCTCCATAAATTACCAACTGCAGGTTCGAGAAATAGCTTTATGCCAATATCTTTTACCACAGCATCATTTTCATTGTTATTGTTTCTCTCTCTCTCTCTCTCTCTCTCTCTCTCTCTCTCTCTCTCTCTTCTTTCTTTCTTTTCTTTCTTTCTTTCTTTCTCTCTCTCTCTCTTCCTCTCCCTCTTTTTCTCTCCTACCGCTCCCTTCCTCCCCCTCTCTTCCTGCTCCCTCTCTCTCTCTTTCTTTCTCTCTTCCATTCTCTCTTTCTTCTTCTTCTTCTTCTTCTTCTTCTTTTCTTCTTCTCTCTCCCTTCTCTCTCTCTCTCTCCCTTTCCCCTCTTCTTCAGAACTGCAATTACAAAAGGGAAAAAACTTATTCGATGTATGGGGCAGGGTAAGCTCAGTTTTTGAAAGAAAAAAGCATTCAGTATTTACAAACTTTCTTCAGTTCTGTTATGTGCTGAGGTTTAACGATGAGATATATTTTGGCACTTTGATAAAGAATTATCGATAAAGAAATGATAAAAATCAAACACACAAATATCTACACACACACACACACACACCACACACACACACACACACACACACACACACACACACACACACACACACACACACACACACACACACACACACACACACCTCACACACACACACACAGACTTGCTTTCATTTCTGTTCTTTCTCATAATCACTTGAGAATGTCAACACCACAGCGTTTTGTACAGAACAAATTTTGTAACTTCCTTGAAACTTTTTCCGTGAAAAAGATCAAGTTTGTGTTTTGAAAAGAGAGAATTGGTAAACAAATACTTCAAGGAAAGACAGGAGTGGACGCAAAACAGCAGCCGAATCCTCTCATCACTGAAGACAAGAAGGGAACTATATCACAATTTACAGGCTCTCATTCTGTTGGCAGAACACTTGCAGCCGCAATATGTGCGGACGAATAAACAAAAGATGGACTGAGAAATGAGGAGACGGGGGGGGGGGGGGGGGGGGGGGCAGTGGGGTGTGTGGCAGGGGGAGAACGTATCCGTACCCATTGTGGTATGGCTCAGTCTTCTCAGCTCCTGCCAACAACTACGCCATTGCAATTACGTCACATCCCGGGCAGGCGCAGTCGTCGCTTTGCACACGTTTCGTTCGAACTAAAAGCTGCCCTCACTGCGACCGAGACTGGTTTTATTAACCATTCGGGGCTTTATTACCTCTATCATTCTGTGATCGACTAGCGTTGATGTGTGGTCGATACGTGACCTGTGGATTGACCTTAGCATTTCTAAGATGGGGGGAAAAAAACGTTCGTTTGTTTTAGAAAAAAAGTAATCGTCATTCTTTCCGAACTCATGAACTTTCTCCGCAGTTTGTCTTTTCTCAGTTCATCAGTTGAATGGATTGATTAGTTTTGCAGTTTTGTTTTCCGTATCGTCAGTGAAACGGATTAATTAAGAGATTCTGTATTTTTGTGTATTCTAGCATATAAAAAGATACAAATGGATGGCACGCTTTTGTACGATAAATAAAATGTGTTATTGGCGTTTTCGAGATGAGACAGAGAAGAGACTTAAGCGTCGGCATGGAAACTGTGGTGTATGTGTCCAAATGACCATTGATTAATATTTGTATGAGAGACCAACCACTGAAGGTGACGGTGGTATATCTGTATGTGCTGGGATTGTACCTGTGTCTTTTATCAGCATGCCTGTAAAACTAGAGGTATGTATGAAGTATTACTGCTGTCAGATGTGTTTATATCTTTACTCTTATTTGTCTTGTTGTTTTCATGTCTGCATCTGGTTTAATCATAATTTATCAGTGATTGTTCTTTTATGCCCCTTTGCTCTGTATGTTTTTACAGTACTTTTAATCCCTCCTTTTTGTTTTTGTTTTGATTCTTGCTTTGATAGTGAACTTTTTTCGTTTGTGGAAAAATTTGAAAGCCATAATCTTCAAGGAACTTGCGATAGTCAGCTCGGGAAAAGTGCCATAGTCATTCTTAATCTTAAGATGGCTGTCATATTCTAAACGTTATTCTCTCTCTCTTCTCTCTCTCTCTCTCTCTCTCTCTCTCTCTCTCTCTCTCTCTCTCTTTATTTCTAACTTCTTTCTTACCCAGGTCTTTCTTTTCTTCCGCTTCATCCGGCTTTCCAGTTATGTTTCTCTGTCTCTCTTTCTTTAGTCCTTCCTTTCTTTTTATTTTTTCTTTCTGTTTTTTTTTTTTCTTTTGCTCTTTCCTCCTTATCTGTGTGTCACTGACATTAATACTTCACCAAGGTTCTCTTTTTTTATAGCTTTCAATTTGTGGCTTTATTTGAACACATAACTTATAAAGCGTGTCTAGTTTAAAACATATTATACAAAAAAGGAACTATGGAGATAAGATCGATTGAGTGATGTACATAATGTACTTAATCAAATGCTCATTGACGAAACAATCCCTTAAATGATAGGCAAAGTAACAACAACAGCCTACTCATGAAAAACCGACATTTGTTTTTGCACAGAATGACAGACGGACCTCACAGATCAATGTAAATCAGTCTGCCTGTAGTCTTACAGAAAAATCGGATCATGATTTACTGCCTAACAGGTTTAGAGTGCCCTAGCTCAGTATCATCTGTCTGTGTGTATGTGTGTGTGTGTATGTGTGTATGGTGTGTGTGTGTGTGTGTTGTGTGTGTGTGTTGTGTGTGTGTGTGTGTGTGTGTGTGTGTGTGTGTGTGTGTCTGTGAACACTTGTTTTTCTTTCATATTACTATGTTGTTCTATCTTTTTTTCTGTAGTTTCTAATGGATATGAGACAACGATTCTTGATACTTATTTTCATTTCAAGTTTTGTCAATGTCTCTTTTTACATTATTGACAGTTTCATAGTGTTCTATTCTTGAAAGTGTAACGAGCATACTTTTAACGTGGGGTTTTTGCACGATATGAGTGAAATTAATATTAATAGTAGTAGTAGTCGTAGTAGCGGCAGCAGTAATAGTAGTGTGGTTGTAGTAATAGTAGTATAATCATTATTATAATTGTTAATGCTGTTATTCAAAACTAGTGTGTCTGCCGCGTTCAAGCAAACAGGAACCAGAAAAGAAAAACCCACAAGACAAGAATACGAACTCGTATTTGATACAACAAGACAAGAGAAGACTTGTGTCTTGTCTTGTTGCATTAAATACCCGTTCGTATTCTTCTTTCGTGTTTTTTTCTAGTTCAGTGTTGTTATTGTTTTTATTATCATCATTATCATCATCATCGTCGTCGTCGACGTCATCATCTCGTCATAGTCAATACCATCATCATCGCATCCATCATCATCATAGTCACCATCATCACAATCGTCAGTATCATCATAATAAACTTACACAGCGTAGACACAACTGAACGCGCAGTGCCATTTCAGTAGAGAGCCATGTAATCGGAGATCGCATACCTTCCAACAATGCCGATCTTGTTTCGTCACACCGCATCTTTTCGAAGTATGCTATTTCTGTAGCCATTAGCAATAAATCAAAACAGGTAAGCGGGTTTCCGCCTACAAAACGTGTTCAGCTGGGGTTTATAATTAAAGCGTGGAAAGAAAATGAAGTTGGCACATTCAAAAAATATAAAGCGCAGGTACATAAATTAAATCTAGCATGAACGTAACGAACTTTGTTGACTCGGTAAAACTGTGTTGAAAATTCGGCTAGTTTATTTTTTTATTCTGATTGATGACTTTTTTTTTTTTACATACAAACTTTCATTCTGTGTCCTCTTCTCTCTCACCTTTGGCGGGATTACCTGGCTCGAAAGATCCGCGGATTTGGAATTAGGTAGGCTATCTCGGATTCAACCCCGAACCAAATCTTAAAAATTGATGTTTTTGCAACGCTGATCGTAACGTGACAGGCATTCTTGTGGTGTAAATTTAGTGTTTGTTATAGAGTTTCAGAATGGTTCAGACTTTCGCCTGCCAATAATTAAACTTGAGGTTCCTGGGTTCGTTTCCCGTTTAGGCTTCGACTTTTCTTCTCAGTTTGGCCGGAAAATCGAACTGAACATCTGGTCTTTCGGAAGGCAAGGCGACGAAAAAACGAGTCAGACCCTCCTGTTTTCAGGCCTGTGCACGCTTTAAGATCCCACGGCAGTTGAAAATCGTGAAGAGCAGAGCACTCGCCCGTCTACCCAGGTATGAAATATGAAAGAGACAGGTTCATTTCCCAGATCGCTTCCTTTGAAGGAATAGGAAAAAGTAAAATGAAAGAAACTAAACTTAATTTAAATGAAAACGGGTGGCGCTGCACTGCGGAGACGTGCTGTCAACGGGGAGAGCAGCCTGAGTTTCACATGAAAAATCCATTGTGACAAAAGTGACAAAAATGAATAAATAAACATACGAAAGATTTTAGATCTTGCCTGTCTCCAGGCCAAGCCTGTGCTAGAGCATAAGGTTTTGCATGCGTAGTTTTTCATGTAGGTATTGCCAGGTTTGAATCGAGAGAACATGGAACTATATATCCAGGTGCTATGAATTCCCCTTGAGGACAAGTCCCCATTCAAAACTCCATGGATAGGGCCATTGCACTGATGACTTGTATATCTAGTTCCATTCCATCCTACGACATATGTGCAGGGCCTCAATAGCTCAGTTGGTTAAACGTCGGATTCACATACTAATGGTTGTGGGTTCGCATCCCGGGGTGCACTACATTAAAACTGGCCTTCACACTGTCCCATCCTAACATCATTGTTGTTCTGGTGGTGTCAGTATAGGATTAGATAAGTTCCCCTTCCCCTACTTCCCTGGGGTGGTTATGGTTATCCCCGTCGGCCATATCACCTGAGGTGGGTGCCGACATAAAATCTGAACCAAATCAAACCCACATCTACGACGCACTCACACACACACACACACACACACACACACACACACACACACACACACACACACACACTTATACATGTACACACACGCTTACACACACACACACACACACACACACACACACACACACACACACACACACACACACATACATACACACACACACACACAAAATGTCCATGACCAGTGCCAATGTTGCAGTGATAGCCATCCAGATTTTGTCAGCGTTGTGTCTTTAATACATTTGTATAATCTCCTCCCCGTCTCCTCCCGTATTAAAACTTCCACCAAAGTATTTTTTGTTTGTTTGTTTGTTTGGTTGGGGGTTTATTCATCCTGGCTCAAAGAGTTTTTGCCCGATAGCTGCTGACAGGACACATTTGGAC
>CM060309.1:58254033-58266533 GCA_030674185.1 Monoplex corrugatus
GATGTTGATGGTGGTTTCTCTAGTCGATCCAGTGGAGGAATAAGCTTATTGGTCCCTATGGCCTGATGAGAGTTTTCATATGAGATACCAGTCCTGTTTCTTTGTGAAAGCAAATTTAGTCATACGCGAAAGCTACTGAATAATTAACATGGCAGATTAAAAACAGTTCTGAATTAGATTGTACTTGATGTGTGTGTGTGTGTGTGTGTGTGTGTGTGTGTGTGTGTGTGTGTGTGTGTGTATGTGTGTGTGTGTGTGTGTGTGTGTGTGTGTGTGTGTGTGTGTGTAAGTGTGTGTGAGAGAGAGTGTGTGTGTATGTGTGTGTGTGTGTGTGTGTATGCTTGTGTGTGTGTGTGCATGAGTTAGTGTGTATGAAAGATTGGAAGTGAATGCATCTCTGTCTCTGTCTCTGTCTCTGTCTCTCTGTCTGTCTGTCTGTCTCTCTCTCTCTCTGTCTCTCTCTCACTGTCTCTCTTTCTCTCTCCTTCTCTGTCTGTCTGTCTGTCTGTCTGTCCATCTGTCTGTCTGTCTGTCCGTCTGTCTGTGTGTCTGTCTCTGTCTGTCTGTCTGTCTGCCTCTCTCTCTCTCTCTCTCTCTCTCTCTCTCTCTCTTCTCTCTCTCTCCCCCCTCTCTCTGTAATGTGTGTGTGTGTGTGTGTGTGCGTGTGTCTGCGCGTGTGTGTAGCAATGTGCGTAGCATGTGCGTGTATGTGAGTGAGTGAGTGAGTGTGTGTGTGTGCGTGTGCGTGCGTGCGCGTGTATATGCATGTGTGTGTGTGTGTGTGTGTGAATGTACATGTGTGTGTTTACCTGCGTGTGAGTGACATTGAGACTAGAGTGCAGTTATGTGTGCCCACAGACACACTGAGACAGAAAAAACAACAACAGAGACAGAGACATAGAAATAAGTACAGAGACAGACAAACAGACAGAGGAGAAAACTAGTAGAAAGTAACAGAAGGGCAAACAGACAGACAAAAAACTGTGCCATAAAAGTCAAGTCACTCTATTCGGGACATCTGTTTCAATTACTGCACTATTGCAGAAGTCATAACATCATTAGTTATGAGAACATTCCCCAGAGAGCCAGTGACAGAAAACAGGTCACAGCTGCAAGAATATAGGACTTCAACCAGGTCATTAAGAATAGCGTTTTCTGGGTGAATGGTTTGTTAAATGCCATTTACTATATTTTGAATGATTCATGGAAGCTAACTGAGGAATTAGCACAGTAGGTTAGGAAACTTTGTTTTCTCTCTCTCTCTCTGTGTGTGTGTGTGTGTGTGTGTGTGTGTGTGTGTGTGTGTGTGTGTGTGTGTGTGTGTGTGTGTGTGTCTCACTCTTTCTCTCGCTCTTGTGCTATCTTTCTCTCTCTCTCTCTGTACACACACACACACATACACACTCTCACACACACACACACACACACACACACACACACACACACACACACACACACACACACACACACACACACACATATACACACATATATATATATATATATATATATGTATTCTTTTTCACAGTCCATGTGTTTTAGGATATCGTGGTCAGTGAATAAAGTCCCCTTGAGGAAGGTGGGTGTACCGACGAAATTTGGGAAAATTTTACGTCGTTTTGTTGTCTTTTCTGTGCACATACTGCTTATCTCTCTCTCGTTCTCTCTTCTCTCTCTCTCTCTGTCTCTCTGTCTCTCTCTCTCTCTCTCTGTCTCTCTCTCTCTCTCTCTCTGTCTCTCTCTCTCTCTCTCTCTGTCTCTCTCTCTCTCTCTGTCTCTCTCTCTCTCTCTCTCTCTGTCTCTCTCTCTCTCTCTCTCTCTCTCACATTTTTGGCCAAGGCCTTTTGAATAAAATTTTCGTTCGTTCGTTCGTTCGTTCGTTCGTTCTCTCTCTCTCTCTCTCTCTCTCTCTCTCTCTCTCTCTATATATATATATATATATATATATATATATATATATATATATATGTATATATATATGTATATATATATGTATATATATGTATACATATATATATGTATGTAATATATATGTATATATTTAAGTATATATATATAATTATATGCATATACATACATACATACATACATACATACATACATACATACATACATACATACATGTTTGTGGTTTGTGTGTGTGTGTATGTGTATCTGTGAGCGTGTGTGTGTGTGTGTGTGTGTGTGTGTGTGTGTGTTTGTGTGTGTGTGTGTGGTTGTGTGTGTGTGTGTGTGTGTGTGTGTGTGTGTGTGTGTGTGTGTGAGTTCCATGCAAGAAACAGATTGGAGAGAGAGAGATAGGGGGGGAGAGAAACAACAACATCGCTCTCGTCATTGCTTCTCCCCTTCTGCCATATGTTTCTACTGTGTCCGGCTTTCCTTCCACCACTCCTCATTTGAACTTGTACAACTGACTCTGTCTTTTCCTCAATCTTGCGCCCACATTTTTCTGCCTCTATAGACCACCACCAAACAGAAAGAACCATCTGTCTGACTCTGATTTTGTTGACCAATTTCATGACCTCTTAGAATACTGCAACAATCTGAAAGGATCTTTAATTCTGACCGGCGACTTCAACATCCACTACGACGTACCCTCCAACAATCTGACTGCAAAGGACTACCGAGTTACTCAACACCTTCGACCTAACTCAAGCCATCCAAACTCCAACCCACATTAAAGGACATACACTAGACTGGCTTGTACACAGAGACAGTGACAATATCCTCCAGTCCACTGATGTCATTCAAACTCTCCCTTCTGACCACTACTGCATCCTGAGCCAACTTCAACTATCAAAACCTCCTCCACGTCAAATCTACGTCATGGCCAGAAACCTGTCAACCATCGACTTTCCATCGTTCAACAGCAACCTCCATTCCCAACTCCTCAATTCTCAGCCAACTTCTGCCGACGATCTTGACGCTGTCCTCCGCAATTGCCTCGATCAGCATGCTCCAACCACCCAAAGGAAGGTCTCTCATCGTCCCCCTTCACCTGGTATGCTGCCGCTGGACCTCAGCTCCAGGCTGCCAAGCGTGAGAGAAGACGTGCTGAGAGACGGATGATCAAACACAAATCAACTGTGCATAAACAATCCTTCCAGTCTGCAAAGAAAGCATTTGATAAACTTGTCCATAGTGCAAAGGTTTCATTCTATAATGCTAAAATTACGTCTGCCACAACTTTTAAACAGCTCTTCAACATTACTAACACTCTTCTCTGTAAAACTAAAAACGCCCTATACTTCTCATGTTCCACCTGCTGACCTTCCTCTAGCATTCTCTAACTTCTTTAATGGGAAACTTTTTGACATTCGTGATAGTCTCGATTCGCAAAATACCCCTCCTCTTTCAATGCCTGAACCAACCTTCTCTGGCTGTCCACTGACATCCCTTCAGCCTGTCTCTGAGTCTTTTGTGAAGAAAACTATCAAGGACTCTGCTATCAAAACCAGTGAATAGGACCCCCTCCCGGCTTCTGTTTTGACACAATGTTTGGATACTCTACTCCCATTCTTTACATCTGTCATCAATCATTCACTGGTGTCAGGCATCTTCCCAAGCTCATTCAAATCAGCTATTGTCAAACCTCTCCTAAAGAAACCTTCTCTTGATCCAGATATTCTCAAAAACTACCGGCCTGTCTCCAATCTCCCCTTTCTTTCCAAGGTAACTGAAAAAAATTATTTTACACCAACTTCTAGAACATCTTGAATCAAACCATTTATTATATCCCAATCAGTCAGCATATAGATCAGGACATAGCACTGAAACTGCTTTATTGAAAATTGTGAACGATCTTCTGACATCCCTTGATGATGGTGACATTTCTCTTCTCTCTCTCTTAGATTTGTCTGCTGCCTTCGACACTATAGACCATGAGATACTGCTTTGGCGCCTCCACAACTGCTACGGAATTTCTGGCTCCGCTCTCTCCTGGTTTCAGTCATATCTCTCTGACCGCACACAGACTGTATCTGTAAATGGCTTGCCCTCACCTCCCTCAGCCCTCAGATATGGCGTTCCTCAAGGATCCGTCCTGGGTCCAGTTCTCTTTGTTTTGTACACGCAGCCTCTCGCAAATATTATTCTCCGCCATTCTGTATCACATCATAGCTTCTCAGATGACAATCAAATTTACAATTCTGGTCCCATCTCTAATGTAAACAACATCGTAAAAAACCACTAAAGCCTGCATTTCCGATGTGAAAGACTGGATGACTTGCAACAAATTACAACTAAACCAAGACAAAACTGAAATGATTTTCATTACTCCTAAAAAACTTCTCAACTGTGACTTAATTCCATCTTCCATATCACTGAATGGGACAGACATCACCCTCTCCCAAAAAGTTAAGAATCTAGGTGTCACCATCGACAACACTCTTAACTTTCAGCAGCATGTCTCAAACATCTGTCGTGTCTGTTACCTTGAACTTCGTAGAATAGGTTCCATCCGTCATCTCCTTACTCTCGAAGCTACTAAAATATTAGTTTGTGCTTTCGTTCTTTCTCGTCTTGACTATTGTAATTCCCTTCTGTCGGGTTCCCCAAAACAGCTCCTTGACAAAACTTCAGAAAGTACAGAACCATGCCGCTCGGCTAGTATTCGTCATTCCAAATTTCAGCATGTCTTCCTCTTCCAAGACTTGCATGGTTCCCTGTGTTGAAAAGGATCCAACATAAAATTGCTGTTCAGTGCTTCAGATCTTCGGACAATTCTATTCCTCTTCCTGTCTGAATATCTTCAACTTACGTTCCATCTCGTCATTCTTCGTACCTCAGCCATACCCGCTTATTCGAATCCAACTTTTCGAACAAAATCTTATGGTAGCGATCCTTTTCTTTCAGCCCCTTCTCATGGAATTCACTTCCCTACCGTGAGGCACAAAACAATCTTCAGTCATTTAAATTGGCTTGAAAACGCATCTCTTTACTCTCTGAAATTTATTAACCTAAAGAGCTATGCTGTCTGCGCGTAGCGTGCTTCTGTGTATGTTATTGCTGTGCGCCTATTAGATATGTCTCGGGTGGAGGAGGATATGTGTGTGTGCAGAGAGTAGTTGACTAATATTTGATTTATTAACGGTGTGTATGTGCTTGTGGGTGGAGTGACAGAGGTCCGCATGTATGATGAAATGATATTAGGCTATGTTTCATGTTCGATGTAATGTGTATTGTACAGTTTGTAGCGCTTAGGGCTTTCAGAAAGATTAGGCGCTCTAAATGCCTTATATAATAATAACAACAACAAACACACACACACACAAAAATACACAACACAAACACACACAAAACACACAACACACACACACACTCACACAAGGAGAGAGAGAGTGGAGAGACAGATAAAGACAGGTCGAGAGAGAGACAGAGAAATGACGGACAGACAGACATATCCACAGAGAGGATAGTGGGTGGTGGACATGATAACACAAGAAGAAAGAAATCATCTAATGGTATAGTCGTGATATTAAAGACGCGTGACGTGGCCACAGAAAAAAAATAAACACAAATAGCGACTTGACGAACGTGGCTGAATGCACAAGAGGAAAAAAAACAAACGTTTAAACCTAAAGCTATAAAAACCTCAGTCTTTTAAAGTTGTAATTTAATATTGCAACGTTTTAAAGAAGATAATTGAAGTAAGCGTTTACATGAAATAGGCGGTGTGAAAAGTCTTTCATGTATAAACTGTTACGGAAGTGTTTTAAGATCTAGACAAAATATACACGAGTTCTCTTCATGTTCTGAAGCTACTTGACATGGTGTGTTTGAGAAAAGGCCGGGGAGGAAGTTTATAATGACAAACTGAACGTTTTGCACTGTAAACATCTCTGTGAATGCATTTTTTTTTTTTGCAATCACCCACTTGTGTGACCTGATGCCTTACAACGCCGCAGAAAACATGTCACTAATACTTTCAAGTTTGTCTGGCTTGCAATCAACTGCAAAATAAAACAAAACGAATAAAACAAAGCAAAACACACAGCAAAAACAAAGCGAACATTGGAAAAGAAAACTTAAGAAGTAAATAAGTATTTATGTTAAAAAGGAAAGACAGATTGAAAGAAGAAAACAAAAGGAAAAGAAAGAAACTGATAAATTAATAATGAACAAATACATATCTTTCTGTCTTCAACTGATCATCGATCGAAATAAAAGGAAAGAGAAAAAAAACACACAAAAAACTGACAAACAGACGGATAAACAAACACACACCAAGCTTTACAACTATCTGTCTGCCTTCAAATGATCATTGATTGATCAATAAATTTTCGTGTGTTTGTGTTTGTGGTATGTGTGTGTATGTGTGTGTGTGTGTGTGTGTGTGTGTGTGTGTGTGTGTGTGTGTGTGTGTGTGTGTGTGTGTGTGTGTGTGTGTGTGTGTGTGTGTGTGTGTGTGTGTGCATGTGTATGTACGTGTCTTTTGCGTGGGTGTGCACATGTGTGCTTGAATGTAAAAACACACAAAGCATACAGAGATTAACCACTGTATCATTTCTCCCACACACATCCTTTCCTTACAGCCACTTAAACTCAAATGTCTTTACCTTGCCATCCCCAAAGAGCTTGGCGTTTGTTCCTTCAGGACAGGTTATTTGACCCAGTATCACAATAACAAGCTGAGTGTTGTGCACCACCAACGTCTCTGTGAATACATGTCTTTCTAGTTCCCCACTTGTAAAACTGATGCATAGCATGGCTGCAGAAAACCTGTCGTCATTAATCCTTTTAGTGTTTGCCGTTGTCCCGCTCTTACCGCTGTTGGAGAGGCGTGTGCTCGCGCCAGTAGACAAAACAAAACGAATAAGACAAAACTAAACAAAAACAAAGCAAACATTGGAACAAAATACTGAAGACGTACACAATATTTATGTTAAGAAGGAAGGACAGATTGAAAGAAGAAAATCTGCGAAAAGAAGAAAAAAAAAAGATACTTACAACAGATACAGATAAAAAAACACACACACACATCAGGCTTTAAAATTAAACTTGCAGATAAACAAATACACACCAGATTTTGAAACTATCTATCTGCCTTGGAATTATCATTGATCTGATCAGTAAATCTGTAGAATTAATACAGTTTGTTTTCTGGAACATACATATGTGTATAGAAATCTATTTTTGAGAGAAACTTTTTTTTGCGTGTGTGTATGTGAGTGTGCGTGTGTGTAACCAACACAAAGATTACAGAGATTAACTATACCACCCTTTCTCCAACACACACATACACACACATATTCCTTCCTTACAGCCACTTTGAACTCAAATGTCTTCACCTTACCATCCCCAAAGAGCTTGGCGTTTGTTCCTTCAAACAGGTTACTTGGACCCAGTATCACAATAACAAGCTGAGTGTTGTGTGTTCTTTCAGGACAGGTTATTTGGCCAGTGTCACAGTAACAAGCTGAGTGTTGTGTGTTCCCTCAGGACAGGTTACCTGGCCCAGTATCACAATAACAAACTGAGTGTTGTGTGTTCCCTCAGGACAGGTTACTGGCCCAGTATCACAATAACAAGCTGAGTGTTGTGTGTTCCCTCAGGACAGGTTACTTGGCCCAGTATCGCAATAACAAGCTGAATGTTGTGTGTTCCTCAGGACAGGTTATTTGACCCAGTATCACAATAACAAGCTGAGTGTTGTGTGTTCCCTCAGGACAGGTTACCTGGCCCAGTATCACAATAACAAGCTGAGTGTTGTGTGTTCCTCAGGACAGGTTACCTGGCCAGTATCACAATAACAAGCTGAGTGTTGTGTGTTCCCTCAGGACAGGTTACTTGGCCCAGTATCACAATAACAAGCTGAGTGTTGTGTGTTCCCTCAGGACAGGTTACTTGGCCCAGTATCACAATAACAAGCTGAGTGTTGTGTGTTCCCTCAGGACAGGTTACCTGGCCCAGTATCACAATAACAAGCTGAGTGTTGTGTGTTCCCTCACGACAAGTTACCTGGCCCAGTATCACAATAACAAGCTGAGTGTTGTGTGTTCCCTCAGGACAGGTTACTTGGCCCAGTATCACAATAACAAGCTGAGTGTTGTGTGTTCCCTCAGGACAGGTTACTTGGCCCAGTATCACAATAACAAGCTGAGTGTTGTGTGTTCTTTCAGGACAGGTTAGTTGGCCCAGTATCACAATAACAAGCTGAGTGTTGTGTGTTCCCTCAGGACAGGTTACTTGGCTCAGTATCACAATAACAAGCTGAGTGTTGTGCACCGCCAACGTCTCTGTGAATACATGTCTTTCTAGTCCCCCACTTGTAAACTGATGCATTGCATGGCTGCAGAAAACCTGTGGTCATTAATCCTTCAAGTGTTTGCCCTTGTCCCGCTCTTACTGCTATTGATGAGGCGTGTGCTTGCGCCAAGAAGACAAAACAAAACGAACAAAACAAAACGAAAAGATAGGAAACATGGAGGAAAAAAACGTGATCTAGTTGAAGATGTAAACAAGTATGTATGTTAAGAAGGAAAGAAAGATTGAAGGAAGAAGGCATGCAAACAAACACACACACACACACACACACACACACACGCACGCACGCACGCACAAAGAATACACTGACAAACATATACACATAAACAAACAAAAACACACCAGGCTTTAAAACTATCTTTCTGTCTTCAACGTATCATTAATCGATCAATAAATCTGTAGAATTGATACAGATATGTTCTATGGAGTACGCATATGTGTATAAAGTTTCTACTCTTCAGAACCTTTTGGTTTCCACCTCTCATAGTTTCTTGTTCCATGTGCGTGCGCATGTGTGTATATATATATATATGTGTGTGTGTGTGTGTGTGTGTGTGTGTGTGTGTGTGTGTGTGTGTGTGTGTGTGTGTGTATGTGTGTGTGTGTGTGTGTACGTGTGCGTGTTTGTGTGTGTGTGTGTACGTGTGCGTGTTTGTGTGTGTGTGTGTGTGTGTACGTGTGCGTGTTTGTGTGTGTGTGTGTGTGTGTGTGCGTGCTTGTGTATTTGTATGTGTGGTTCGTGTTTGTCTGTGTGCGTGCGTGCGCACGCGTGTTTGTGTGCGTAGGTCTGTGGGTTATGCGTGTGTTTTGCTCTATTTCGATAGAGAAAGAATGTGTGCAAGGATTTATTTTGTTTATACTTCATAGGTTAATCTTCATACAAAATATTCTACAGAGGTGCTCATGGACAGAACATAAATATGGATTAACTTTTCTGTGGCTGAGATAGAACAGAAAAAGTACAATGAATGAACTTTGAAAATATGTATATAGCCCTTCATCTTCTGCGTTGGATTAGTGTCTTAGGATTTGAAAATGTGATTTACTCGTGACACAATGAATACTTGACTTTAATTTAGTGGCCATGTGTCCGTTAGAAGTTGAGCCAGAGTGACAGTTTTGTTCCTAATCAATGTTAATTAAGCAGGCGTATTTGCCCTACCACCACCATCATCACCTGTCTGTCTCTGTCTCTCTGTCACTGTCTCTGTCTCTCTCTCTCTTTCTCTCTCACTCTCTCATCTGTTCGCTCCATCCCTCCCTCCCTCTCTTTATCTCTCCTCTGTCTCTGTCTGTCTGTCTGTCTCTGTGTCCCTCTCTGTCTTTGTATATCTGTCTGTCTGTCTCTCTGTCTGTCTGTGTCTGTCTGTCTCTCTTTATCTCTCTCTCTCTCTCTACCTCTCTCTGTCTCTCCATCCCTGCCTTTCTCTCTCTTTCTATCACACGCACACACACACACACACACACACACACACACACACACACACACACACACACACACACACACACAGTCACACATGCAAACCATGAACACACACTTTTACAAACACACACACACACACACACACACACACCACACTCACATATATATGTAACTGTGGTGTTAGGAATTTCGCAGAACCCAACGATATCGAGCTACTCTAGGGCCATACCACCAGAGAAGACTCTGCCTTGCTGACAAGTCACTTTGGTGAAGGTTTTAGTTGCGCCTGTACTGGTCAAAATTAAGAACTATGGGTAATAAACAGTGGCCTTTCTGTCACATGAAAGCAAAAAACAGACCTGCAGATTTTCTATTCAGTTAGATCGTATTCATTGTTCCCAGTTTGGCGTGACAGCCTTGTGACACGCAAGTAAACAAAGCAAAAAGCAAAAAGCTCCAGAAACAAAATTGTCAATGAGGCAGTCAAACCACAAACTTCTATACAACAGATTTTCACCAAAATCTGGTCTTCCCCAGAAGCAGTGTCGTCCCTAGCTTAAGTGACGCCCCACTGAGGATGCTGAGAGCTCTTTCAGTATAAATAGCATCGCCGCCTTCTGGAACATCTGTGCTAGAAATTTCCCCCCTTTTCTCTCACTCTCTTTGTCTCTGCTTTCTTCCTTTGCTTTCTGTCATTTCTTTTCTGCCTTGCTGGTCCATTCACCTGTATGTGTTTGATAAAGTCTTACTAACCTCCTCTTAGGACTGGCAACGGGGTGTACATTATAAGTGCAGTTTTGGCTCTAGGAAATGGGATGTGCAGGAGCAATTTTATGTAATTAAGACCGTTTGTATATATGTGTTAGCGTCCTTAGTTATGTTTAAGTTTGTGTTTTAACTACCCTGTGTGTAAAATGAGACGGGGTGGTCAACGCTAGGGGCATCTGTTTTGATTATGTGCACGAATGCATTCATATGTGTACTTAATTTTTTTTTGTTTTTCTTTTTTACCTGTTGAAGTATACTTTGTTTTGAAACGGTTATAGCCCTGCTATGTCTCCACGCAGTCGGCTGGGCTGTAAAGAAAAAAAAAATAGCAATAACAATAACTGAAGTAGAAATCACATGGCATCCGGTCTTCCAGGACGGACATATTTATGCAGGGACCATAGTGACACAGAATACAGTGGCACAAGAGCAAGTGCATCCCGGAAAACGCAATCACATAAATGGGAAAAGGCTGATGGACGGTACGTGCGATTGCAGGGATTGCCAGACAATTTGTTTGTTTTTTGTTTGTTTGTTTGTTTGTTTGTTTGTTTGTTGTATGTTTGTTTGTTTGTGTGTTTGTTTGTTGATAGATACTCTGATGAAAGGAAATACTTTGGGGAGGAGATGGAAAAATATGTTTGTTATTCATCAACTGTCATACAAGAGAGTTTGCTCGCATGTAGCTCCCATGAAACAAGAGTTCATGTTTATTCCTTTAGGCATTGCCATATTTTGTCGTTTTCTTGCATGTGATGTATTTATTGTTGACAGAGTATAACAAAGCTCCGGACACAAAAAAGAGAAGCAAAAGGCTTACAAATAAGGAAATAACAAACAACTGAACAAAGGAACAAGCAAACAAAGCAACACACACGAACAGACAGCACAGACATACAATCAACCAAACAACCAAATACTACACGAACACCTTCACTTTATCAGTAAAAGGAGAGAGAAAAAAAACACGTTTAACACACACACATGGTATGGTGCCGGTGCACACTCTCTGTCTGTCTGCCTGTCTGTCTGTCTGTCTCTCTCTCTCTCTCTCTCATTCTGTCTCTCTATCTCTCCCTGTCTCTCTGTCTGTCTGTCTGTCTCTCTGTCTCTGTCTCTGTCTCTCTCTCTCTCTCTCTCTCTCCTCTCTCTCTCTCTCACTCAAACACTCACACGCAGAGACAGACAGACTACTGACAAACAGACAGACAGAGACAGAGAGGCAGTGAGAGAGAGAGAGAGAGAGGAGAGAGATAGAGAGAGAGACAGATAGACAGACAGACAGACTGACAGAGAGAGTGAGAAAGAGAGAGAGTGAAAGGCAGACAGACAGAGACAGACAGACCAACAGACAGGCTGACAGACTGACAGACTAATGGAAAAAAAACAGAGACAGGCGAAGATACACAACAGGAAGAGACAGGGACAAAGAGACAAAAGGACAGAAATATATACGTGCACATAACAGCATCATCATCAATCTTCATTGTAATTATCGCTATCACAGTTACGCTTCCATTTAATCAACCAAAAATCATATTTTAACAAGAACAGTAAACTGTCATTCAAAAACAACGCCATCAGAAATACAATGAACAACAAGGAACAGATACAGTTTTACCACCGACATTAACAAATACATTTTATAGTAGCAATAAGAACAAATCGAAAAGATACACAATTCAGAGGGCAGCTTAACACACAAAAAATAGCAACAACAAGAAGACTAATCAGAATCTTCTTTTGGTCCCCTCCCCCCCTTTTTTTTTTATACGTATCTGTATCTGTATCTGCATCTATACCTACTTCTATATCGACATCTACATCTATAATCTATATATCTATATCTATATCTATATCTATATCTGTCTATCTATCTATCTATCTATCTATCTTATCTATCTATCGATCTATCTATCCATCTGTTTATCTATCATCTATCTATGTATCTATGTATCTACCTATCTATCTATATATCTGTCTGTCTATGTATATGTATCTATCTATGTTTCTCTCTCTCTTTTATATATATGTGTGTGTGTGT
>CM060309.1:58276533-58281533 GCA_030674185.1 Monoplex corrugatus
ACACACACACAATATATTGTGTGGAGGTGAAGAGGATGACGCTGTCACTGTACACACACAAGATATATTGTGTGGAGTGAAGAGGATGACGCTGTCACTGTACACACAAAACACAGCCATAACGTGTGGACACGAAGAAGATGACACTTTGACTGTACGTACAAATGCATATATAATGTGTGGACATAAGAGGATGACTCTTTGACTGTACAGACAAATACACACATAATGTGCAAACATGAAGAGAATAATACTTTGATTCGTTTCTCTTCACTATGTTAAAAGTAACTGCTGAGCCTCTGATTTTCTTTTCTTTTAATTATCTCTCACAATGGTTCAGAGACGAGATATCAGCCTTCACTTCGCCATTAACCCTTTACTGGTTGTGTGATAGGATAGCAAACAAGAATGTCTGTAAAGTGATTCATTTTCCTGGTAGATATATTTATGTCATGTAGCTTATTTCTAAATTCGCGCTCGATTTACTCTCATATCATTAAATAGAGTGGTAATAATGAGAAGATTAGAAAATAAAAGTGATGATGATGAGATGATGATGAGATGATGATGATGATGTGATGATGAATCTAGTACTAGTACTACTACTACTACTACTACTTACTACTAGCAATAGTAATAATGATGATAATGATAATACTAATAATACCAACGCTATTACTTGTACTACTACTACTACTTAGTAGTAGTAATACTATTAATGCTGCTGCTGTTAGTACTACTACTACAATAGCTGCTGCTATTACTACAACTACTACTAACGCTGCTGCTGCTGCTACTGCTACTACTACTACAACCACTACCACACTACTACTACTACTGATAATGATAACGATAATGATAATAATAGCAAGATGAATGATAATGATATAACAATTATAATGACAATGATAGTAATCATCATAATAATGACAATAATAACAATAGGAAGAGGAGGTGGAGAAAGAAGAAAAAGAAGAAGAATGTTGATAGTAATATATACCAAAATCGCTCAAGCCACTTTGACAATCTCCATTTCTAGGAGAGAAAAAAAACAGAAAGAAAAGGAAAAAAAAAAAAAAAAACAGAAGAAAAAAAAGAATAAAAGAAAATTCTGACTGTTTATTCCTCGAGGCCACTGTGACCTTGCTGAAATATCAAACGGAATTAAAATTGACATCAAGTGAGGACAAGGGTAAAATATCAAAACAACGGATATGAAATTTGAATATTGCCATCACTTTCTGAGAACGTTCTGTTTACACAATCTGCTTCAAAGGATGTTGTTTTAGTCGTTCTCTTTTTTGATTGTTTGTTTGTTTGTTTGTTTGTTTGTTTGTTTGTTTGTTTGTTTGTTTGTTTGTTTGTTTGTTCGTTTGTTTGTTGTTTGTTCGTTTGTTTGTTTCGTTTTGTTTCGTTTTCTTTTGTTTTGTTTTTGGTCTGTGTAACCTTGATAACCTTGACCTTGATGCCAGCACTTCCAAAGCATGCATTTTCCACTCCTTAACGATCCACACCTTTGACTGGAGTTGACTAAAAATCCATTTGCAAAGAGCTGAGAGAATTCGTTTATGTATTTTTAAAATCTTTTTGGAGTGAGATAAAATACAAAAGTTTTCAGTTTCAGTTTCAGTTTCAGTTTCTCAAGATGACGTCTCCGCGCTCGGAACGAAGTCCATATGCACTAATGTCACAGGTGCCATGTGATGGAGAAGACCCAGAATGACGAGAGCACACGCCTTAAGCCTGCACATAAACCCGTGAGCTGGCCAGATCCTGAGGTCTTACCTAGATAGTTCCATAACCCTGTGGTCGGAGGGGAGTGAGGTGGCAGAGACCTCAACTTTTTCCCGGAGCCAGCACCACGAGGACGACGCCCATCCCCTCTCACTCGCTTCAAATTCATATTATGTCCACTTTTTTTAAACAAAGGCTTCAGAAAGGCAAGAAGGCTAATTGGTCTTCAAGGCGTGTGACCTGGGAAACCAGCCTGTCTTTCCAATGTTTTATAATCAAGGCGGCCGGGCAATGCCCTTCTCTTCATAACATGAAGAGGATGAAGAAAAAAAAAGCAACTACTAATAACGAAAACTGACAGCAAGATTCAAGGACATGATCCCCGTTTACCCCATACTTAACGTTGGTGTTCTGGACACACAAACAACGACATAAAAATGTGGTCCGCCTCAGCCGTTCGATGACTGAGCTCTTATGATGACGCTAATGTCTTGCCATGTTGTTGTACTCTCATTTTGGTCAAGAGATTAGACATTGACCTTTTGTGGGCGTTGACTCTACAATACGACATTAGGAACATTTGTTTTATGCTACAAACAAAACAAGCAAACACACAACACATACACAAAATCAAACAAACAGACAAACTGACAAAACTCATAGATAAATAGATAGACAGACAGACACAGACAGACAGACAGATAGACAGATAGATACAGAGAGAGATAGAGAGACACACACAGATAAAGAGAGAGAGGAGGAAGATAAAGAGAGAGACAGAGAGAGAGGGGGGGGGAGAGAGACAGAGACAGAGAGACGGTGAGAGACAAAGAGAGATACGAGAGAGAGAGAGAGAGAGAGAGAGAGAGAAAGAGAGACAGAGAGGGGAGAGACAGACAGACAGACAGACAGAAGAGAGAGAGAGAGAGAGAGAGAGAGAGAAGACAGACAGACAGACAGACAGAGAGAGACTGACAGAGAGAGAGAGAGAGAGAGAATTTATAGCCTACTTCTGTGCTTTTCATTCATTTTCTCTTCCCAATGAATACTAAAAAAAAGTAGAAGACTCATCATCAGCTATTCTGAATACTCTTTGATGGCTGACTTTTTACTTTTCTGATGATGTCTTCGCCACCTAACCCATCTTCAACTACGAGACCATAGCAGTTTCTGCGTACCAAAAATGAAAATAAAAGACAAAAACAATATAAAAAACGACGTCACCTGTTTCCCATAGAACACCACACTAAAACCAGGATTATCAAACTGACTTTATGACCAGTTCCCAGCAATGCCAAGAAGAGAAGGGGTTTTCAACAGATGCTGTTAACATTAACATCATGAGCTGAGCACCCGCCACATCACGTGTAGCAGTAATTGTATTAGAAAGAGAAACAGAGAAGGGAGCGAGAGAGAGAGAGAGAGAGAGAGAGAGAGAGAGAGAGAGAGAGAGAATGAGAGAGAGAGAGAGAGAATCAGAATCAGATTTTTTTTCAGTCCCACTCGAAGCGGTGTGAACACATTATAAACATTATACAAACACAGAATACAAGACAGACAGACAGACAGACAGAGACGGAGAGAGAGAGAGGGAGGGGAGAGAAAGAGGGAGAGAGTGAGAGAGTAAGAGAGTGAGAGAGAGCCAGCCAGCAAGACAGACAGACAGAGACAGAGGCAGAGACAAAGACTAAGAAAGAAAGAGAGAGACAGGGAGAGAAAGACGGACAGACAGACAGACAGACAGACAGACAGACAGAGAGTTCAAACTCAGAACGTCATTACTCAAAGATGGTAAGTCCCATTGAGTCTGCTTTAACCTACTCTTTGAAAGAGACGACAGACACACAGACAAACAAGAGAGAGAGAGAGAGAAAGAGTGACAGACAGATAGACAGATAGAGAGAGGCAGCTTTAGTTAGACAGGCAGACAGACACGGACGGACAGCCAGCCAGACAGCCAGACAAACGGTTCAGACTTTAGTACTCAAGATTGGTAGAATAATTCCCATTGAACCTAACACCAAGAGAGAGAGGGGGGAGAGAGAGAGAGAGAGAGGGAGAGAGAGAGAGAGAGAGAGAGAGAGAGAGAGAGGAGAGAGAGAGAGAGAGAGAGAGAGAGCAACAAGAAGTATCTGTGGCAGTGATAAAATAGATAGTAGGATATCTTTTTTATCCACTTCCAACTCTCGTTCAAACAAAAACTGAACTTCACATAACGAAAACACGAGAACATTAAAAAGCAAAAACAGTGCAAATCTGGAGAAAGAGAAAGACTAAGAATGAGAGGGAGAGGGAGAGGGGAGAGAGAGAGGGGGGGGATATACAGAGAACAAGAGAATGAGAGAGAGATACAGACAGACAGACAAATAGAAAGACAGACACACAGATAGGCAGAACAGACAGACAGACAGAAAGACAGTTAGGCAGACAAACAGAAATATATGGAGTCTACCAGATAAATAAATATATATGGAATTGACCAATTTCAACGGTTTACTCTTGACTGAGCTATTTTGTGTGTGTGTGTGTGTGTGTGTGTGTGTGTGTGGTGTGTGTGTGTGTGTGTGTGTGTGTGTGTGTGTGTGTGTGTGTGTGTGTGTGCGTTCGCGCGCGCGTGTGTGTATGTGTTTGCCTGTGTGTATTGTTTTATTTGTTTGCATGTACGTGTGTATATATGTTTGCATGCTTGTGTACGTGCGTGTGTATGTGTGCAAGCGTGCATTCGTGTGTGTGTATGAGTATGTGTGTGGTGTGTGTGAGTGTGTGTGAGTGTATGTGAGTGAGTGTGTGTTGTGTGTGTTTGTTGTGTGTGTGTGTGTGTGTGTGTGTGTGTGTGTGTGTGTGCGCGCGCGCACACGCCGGCGCGCGCGCGCGATAATCAGAAAGAAGAGAGGATACAAGAAGAGAGAGAGAAAGAATGGGCTGAGGTGAGAGAATGGGAAAGAGAGAATGGAGAGAGAGAGAGTGGGAGAAAGAGAGAGAGAGAGAGAGAGTGAGAGAAAGAGAGAGAGTGAGACAGGGAGAGAGAGATAGACACAGAGAGAGACACAGAGAGAGAGAGAGAGAGAGAGAGAGAGAGAGAGAGAGAGAGAGAGAGAGAGAGAGAGAGAGAGAGAGAGAGAGAGAAGGGCGAGGGTGCAAGAGAAAAACATTCTTTTACGTGTGTTTTACAAACTAAAAATAAACAACGGCTTCCTATATCATGTTCAGCAATGCATTTTGAAGATCAAGGTTATCAGTCGTAGACAGTTACGAGAACAATCAAG
>CM060309.1:58289033-58294033 GCA_030674185.1 Monoplex corrugatus
GTTCAGACCCATTTGTTATAAATCAAACAAGAACAAAAAAGAAATTCGGACCTTTCTGTCATTTTCTGATACAGAGAAAAAATAACGAGACTGTGCAGTATACCGCTTATCACTGTTGATCCTTTTCATCAGGAAATGAATCATTACGCTTCCGACACTGACGAGAAAATCCGTGTCGTCTGCTAGTCACCCTGCCATGTTGCGGAAAAGAGTAAGAACGTGGCCGGAAAGCGATAGGATCGGTCATGTTGTTATCTTCAAGGGAGAGAATTAAACTAGTTTCTGCTTCCGCGGCAGTTGAAGTTTTCAGTCACGCAACTACAGGAGAGTTGTGTTCCTTCCTTTCAACCTTTGGTGGCTGACATGGGAGGTGGTGTTGTCCTTTGGCTTTATTCATTTATTTGTTTGTTTATTTTATTTACTTACAATGTTACTTACTTATTATTTTTATTCATTTACTTATCCATTTGTTTAGCTAGTTAGTTAGCCAGTTAGTTAGTTTAGTTAGTTAGCTGTTTGTTTGTTTGTTTGTTTGTTTGTTTGTTTGTTGTTTTGTTTGTTTTTGTGTATTCATTTTCATTACTTTCATATATTTACTTATTAATTTAGTTAATTTTGGTTCTTTTACCAGTTGCTTGCGAGTCTCTGTGAAAATAGTGAGTGCGTGCGTGCATGCGTCTGTGTGTGTGTGTGTGTGTGTGTGTGTGTGTGTGTGTGCACGTGCGTCTGTGTGTGTGTGCACGTGCGTCTGTGTGTGTGTGTGTGTGTGTGTGTGTGTGTGTATGTGCGTGTGTGTGTAAATCTGAAAATGAACGATTTGCAATACCATGTTGATTGTTTGTGTGTGAGTGCGTGAGCGTGTGCGTACTTGTGTCTCTGTGTGTATGTATGTTCGTTCTTTGATTTAACGTCTGTTCACTATGAGTGATATTAGACGGGAGGGGGAAAATGGAGGATGGGAGATGGGCGAGTTGGATTGGGGGCAGAGGGGAGAATGAGTATGAGACATGAGTAAGCGGGTAAATATAAAAATGGAACAAGATCTTAACACTAACAACTAACATTAACAATGCGAAGGGAAAATTTGACGCTAAAGTACAAACTTCATAAACTTAAAGCAATACATTAACAGGACTGTGAACCAATGATTCTGAAATTTTTACTGAAAAAGATCGATCTGAAGTTACTTCTTTAAAATGAGTTTCAAAATAGTTTTCTTGTGTAAACATTTTTGGTAAAAATGAACGTAGCTTTTTGCAGTAAAATAACAGTGAAACAGTGTGAATTGTTCTCCGCAAACACACTTGATATTTTTACAATATTTTGTTTTCAACGTGTTTAGCTGAATACGAAAATGAACAGCAACAATTGATCTCGAATGATATATAGAAGAATACTGCAATTTTTTACATACATTTTGAAAAGAATGTTTTATCATTTGTTGTGTCACAAACTTTTCATTGAAATGTTCATGAAAACGAATCCATGAGGCTGATTCTAGCAAGCCGCAAGCTTCTTTTACGGAAGTTTTAATACGTAATTCTATAGTATTATCAGTGTTGTGTGCACCTTGCTTAGCTGCTCTGTCTACTACTTCGTTGCCGTGAAGACCAACGTGAGAAGGCACCCAGCATAAACTGATATCTGTGCCTTTTGTCCTTAAACGATGTATAAGATGATTTGCCTCAGTAATTAAGTCAGGTCTTGTGTCTGTATCAAAAGACTGTAAGACATATTATATAGATTTTGAATCAACAAAGAGAACTACTTTGACAAATACAGGTTTAAGGTCTACTAAATAATGCAACGCTTGGTAGAAGGTAGAAAGAAACTCTAGGGAGAGCTAGACAACAGAAGGTCTTCAGAGAAGTAACCCCCTTTAGACAAGTGTTTCGGCCCTGAATTCCTTACACTCTCGGGGGGCCGGGCCACATCCAGGTCATGACTCCTGGATGCCCTTCTGCTGTTGTCTATTTTTTTTTTTTTTCCCACGCCGGGGATCGAACCTGGGCGATTCTGCGCTTCAGAACTGCGGTACGCGGTTTTACCAATGTGCTAACGGGGCACACATCATCTGTAGGGAATTTAATCCTTATGAAGTTCACTTTTTTTGGTTCCCCTTGCCCAGATCCAGCTTGAGCTCCTTTCTGCTGCCTCTGCCATCGCTTTAAGGGCTCTAGTCCTCTTCTTCCCAGAAATGGCGAGTTGTTTCATGAGATCATAAGCGGAGGTGCCCACAAACCCTCTTGCCCCGACCTCTATGGCGAAGATTTTGACCCGCAGACCTGCTTTCTTCAGGGTGCTGGCAAGACCGGCGTATTTTTCGGTCTTGTAGATATGTGCTTCTTCCATTCTGCTTTCGTATGGCACAGTGAGTTCTATCAGAATCACTTGTTTCGAGGAGTCAGAGTGGAGAGCGATGTCTGGTCTCATGCCTGTCTTGCTGATGACATCTGGGTAATTTCTCCACTCTGGAGGGGCTGCTGTACACTCCCAGTCGACTGCTCCATCCAGAAGACCCTTTGGCAATGTGCTGGTTGTCATAGCCCTTTCGGGCCAGACCTGTTTCCCTCCTGCTTTGTAGAACGTTGTCATAGCAATTGGTGCGTTTGGGGTCATGGTTTTTTCGCTAACCACATCTGTGATCACTTTCAGAACTTGGTTGTGCCTCCATGTATACCTTCCTTGGGCTAGCGCTACTTTGCAAGAGCTTAGGACATGTTCCACTGTTTGTTTCTTCTGACAGAGCTTGTATAATAGCGACTAATTCCGCTGTAAATATAGATATATTTGGCCCAATGAAAAAAGACTTTTGTATTCTAAATTTGGAACATAAAACGCTGCTCCAGCAGATTTATTTTCTAAGACTGACCCATCGGTAAAAATATGGAGGTGGGTACGGTAATTTTCATTGACGTGTTCTCTCGCTGTGCATATCGAAATGTTAATGTTTTCATATTTCTTAGCATCTGTATAATCAATATCAAAAGTGGCTTTAAGCATTTCCCATGTAGGGATAGGCGTTGTGGATGGTGTCTCAGCTATTTCATCCAAATTTATGTTAGACTGTTTGACTAAGTCAGATACATAAGTTGCAACAGTCATTTGTGATGAAATGTTGCTTGCTTGTTTTGGAAAGTCAACATCAGACCTTTGTTTAATTTCCTTGCTCAGAAAATTGTCCGTTTGTGAAGTAGTTCTGACTGCAAACTTTGCTGTCGCTAGCTCACGATTATTGTTCAGAGACAGAATTCCAGCAACTTTGTACGTTTCCAGATTTGAAGCATGGACTGGTACACCTAGTGCAATTTTAAGACTTTTGCAGTCTAAGCTTTGAATCTTCTTTAGTAAATATTTTGGTGCACTGAAGAACACCTCTTGTGCATAGGATAATTTAGATCTTACAAGTGCTGTTGATAGATGAAGTAGTATGTTTGTATCCCTTCCCCAGGGTAATCTGCTTATTATCTTTAGAATTAAGGCTTTTCTTGCTTTTGTTAAAACATAATCAAAATGGACATTCCAGTTTAATTTCGATGTTATAAAAACTCCCAGAAATTTTACCACCTGTTTGTAATGTATCACTTCACCATGCAGTCTGAAAGTAGGCAAGTTAATTAAAGTACCACCAGGATTAAATAGCATCATGTTAGTTTTTTCAGTTGATAACGACAGACCATTTTCTAACATGTAGTTTCCAAGACTATCAAGATCAGATTGATACACTTTCCTGATGTAATTCTGTGCTCTCTGGGGAGTTGTCTTTTTTAAAGTAATATTCATCCATATGCATATATCATCAGCGTACTGTACCAAAACAACACGATTTGAGAGTACATTAGGAAGATCATGTATAAGGATATTAAATAATATAGGTGCTGTCACTGAACCTTGAGGAATTCCCATATCAAGACATCGTGAAGTAGAATAACTTGTTCGCACTCTTGCCTGAATTGTTCTATTGGCTAAATAGGACTTGATATAATTATACATATTGCCAGACAGACCAATAGATTTCAGCTTGTACAATAAACGTGTATGCCAAACTTGATCATAAGCTTTTTTCACATCAAAAAAAGTTGCTAAAAGACTTTTTCTACGGGCAAATTGTTGTTTTATCTGAGTTGTAAGTTTAACCAGGTGCTCAACTGTGGATCTCCCTTTTCTGAAACCTGCCTGGTTTACCGGAATAACTTTTTTTTTTATCACAGTAATATATAAGTCTGTTTAAGACCAATCTTTCCATTAGTTTGCTCGTATGGGACGTCAACGCAATAGGTCTGTAACTGTTTTTATTGTTTTTAGGCTTTCCTGCTTTTAATATGGGTATAACAATAGACTTTTGCCATACCTGTGGTACAGTTCCACTCACCCAGCATTTCTGAAAAAAAAATTGTCTAAGAAGATAATATAATTTTCTGGAAGATGGTTAATCATTTCAGTTGAAACTGCATCGACACCTACCGAACTCCTTTTGTTGTGTAGAGACAAAATAGTGTTTTTTAGCTCTTCTAGGGTGATCGGAGAATTAAACCAGCAATCATTCTGAGGTATTGGATCAGTGAAGATAGGGTTGTTAGCTGCCGTTTCTCTGTAGTGTTTGCAGTTAGGAGACAACCCGTCTACTTTACTATTTTCAGCAAAGAGTTCTACAAAAGTTTCAGCTTTGTCCATGTCGGAAGGAAATTTGTGACATGTATCAATCATTATTGGACATCTAGGTAAGTTGGTTCCGTTTTTCATTTGATTCATTTTTGTCCAGACTTTATGAAAATCCTTAAAATCTGAAATTTCTTTGGTGTAGTATGATGCCCAATAATCTTTCTTTGCTTCAGCGATGATTTTATTACACTGGGTGTTAGCTTTTTTCATTTCCATGTGATCGTCCGGTTTTCTGCTTTTGATGTAGATTTTGAATTTATCTTTTTTATACTGAACTGCTTTGTCACATGCCTCTGTCCACCAAACATTACCCAAACGATTATTGGACTTAAAAGTTT
>CM060309.1:58301533-58306533 GCA_030674185.1 Monoplex corrugatus
TATCAAAGGTACCAGTATCTCTACACCATGGAGCTCCTGTACACTGCCTATACCAGAGCTGAACGAGAACCTGCAGGTTTTGATGAATCTTTTCTGATGTATGAATCAGACATTTCAACAAAATTCTTAACAGTCAAATTGTCCACTTAGCAGAAGGCACATAGATGAAAAAAATATGAGTAAGATGTTATCAGGTTGAAAAATAAATCACCAATAAATCTACAAACAGTGAGAGAGAGAGAGAGAGAGAGAGAGAGAGAGAGAGAGAGAGAGAGAGAGAGATAAGGAGAGAGAGAGAGAGAATATATATATATATATATATATTATATATATATATATATATACAGAGACAGAGACAGAGACAGAGAGACAAAGACATTGACAGAGATATAGAGGGCAAGAGAGAAGGGGGAAAGGGAGAGAAAAGAGAAAGAAAGAAAGAAAGAAAGTAAGAAAGAGAGAAAGAGAGAGAGGGAGAGAGAGAGAGCGAGAGAGAGAGAGGGGGGAGAGAAAGAGTTTCCATTTGGCCTCTGTCATGATGTTTACCCCTTCCTTTCTATCATCTTCTTCTTCCAGTCCTCATGTCATTATGTCATGTGTATCGATTTTTTTTCCAAGTACAGACGTACGCATATGATTAAATCACTGATGAGGACATCGAACACTCAAATTTCAGTGATAAAAGACTCTCAAAATCAAAATGTTCAAACACCATTATTAGAGATTCACCGATCTTCATACAATGTGTGAGAGTAAAACCATCTCTCTCTCTCTCTGTGACTCTGTCTGTCTGTCTCTCTGTGTCTCTCTGTGTCTGTCTCTATCTCTATCTCTGTCTCTGTCTCTCTCTCTTCACCTTTCTCTTTCTCTCTGACGCTGTCTGTCTGTCTGTCTCTCTGATTCTCTCTCTCTCTCCCCCCCCTCCTCTCTCTTTAAAAAAATTGATTAAATGTCTGTCTCTCCTATTTCAGGCTCTGAATATGACCAACAATTAGCATCAATTTCTCATTCCTATTCTTTGCTGAAGTGACAAAATTGTACTTTTCTTTCAGTCCTGACCGCCAAAAACGGATAGAAGGGTAGAACACTCCAAGCGTATTACGCACGCGATCAGTGAAGGGAGAAAACTCCATCAGTTGTATCAACTATAACGAGAGATCGACAGACGCTCTGTGCTTGGCGATGCAATAAATCTACGTGTGTACAAAATCCCCTGAATAATTTAATTGTGGGAATAATTTTTTTTTATGTCATATTATGAACAAATGAAATAAGTTCACTGACAAATGCACTGGTTTTGAAGTCAACGAAACAGCTTAAATATTTCGGATTATGTGTTTGAAACCGATCATATTGAGACGACACAAGAATTTGTGGAAACAGGTAAATGAATCACACACACACACACACACACACACACACACACACACACACACACACACACCACACACACACGCACGCACGCACGCACCACACACGACACACACACACACACACACACACACACATACATACAGACTGACACACATAAAAACGTACGCGTCGCTTCAGTCCATATTTGATTGATTGATTGATTGATTGATTGACTGATTGGTTGATTGATTGATTGATTGGTTGGTTGATTGATTGATTGATTGATTGTGTATGTGCGTGCGTGCGTGCGTGCGTGTGTGTTTGAGTCTGTCTGTCTGTCTGTCTGTCTGTCTGTCTGTGTCTGTGTCTGTCTGTCTGTCTTTTGTCTGTTTTCTTCTTATAATTTTTGCCGCATACAGTTACCCCGATTTTTGTTTTTGTTTTTGTATTTGTTTTGTTTCGGTTTGGATTGTACTTTTTTTACTTTTTTTTTAAATAACAAGTTGCTCTTCTGATCCTGACTACATCAAAGGCAACTCTGAAAGGTTCGTCAAGGGGCAAGAACTCATAACAACACTAACGTAGGAGTGAGAGACGCACCACGCTTGTACATGTGCAATGTGCGTAAAATGTGTTTTTCTTGCTCATAAGTCCGTGTGACTATAAGTTGGGAAGTGGCCACTTCATCAGTTTCAATTTCATTTTCAGTTTCTCAACACGACGTCTCCGCACTCGGAACGAATTATGTTTATGTATCTGCACTTGTATACTTCAGATATGCATTTTATTGATCCTATGAATCATGTCAGTGTAGGATGGCTTATGTAATCACGAAAACACCCAGCATGCACGCCCATCAAAGACGAAGTATGCACACAGCTTAGCAATATGCCATCAGTACGATGTTGGCAAAGTCATGTAGGCCTATATACATGCATACGAGAAAAATTCAGAATTTAAAAAAAAGGAGAAAAAAAACAACAACAACGGAAAATACTCTTGAAAAATACGTATCTACGCACAGCTGAAGGTTTTCCCACAATTTCGGCGACAGATGATGACCTGCTTGTTAGAGGCTTCTGCTCTTTTCGGAGCCAGCATTTCTATCTACTTTTCCTTGCTGCTTTTCCCCCTTCCTTACCTAGAGAGGGAAAGGTACCAGTTCACAGTTGGATGAACTAAAGGCACCACATTGAAGCCAGGGCACGAAATGGATTATGCGTGCTTTGGGTAACAGTGTTCGATCATGTATAACCGTGGCTTTTAGGAGCCATTGCTTTTAGCGTTAACATGAGCGTGCCGCCTACGATGCCAGAAAATAGTGTTCCAAGATAAAGCACTCGCCTGGAATACAAGGAACCCGAGTTCGATTCCCTGTCGAACAGGTATGTTTCCTCCATCACCACCCCTCCCCCATACCTTTAGTGGTGATCTGGGTGTTATTCTACCAGGTAAGGTGATCCGTGGTCCCGTTTGCAGCATAGGGCTTAAACTCGGTGCACAGTAAAGATCCTACCGCAACGGAAAAGTTACCCCTGGCAAAAATCACAAGCAAAATCATTTTCAATAGGTAGACGAAAACACACAGATCATGGGAGAAAAAATGGGTAGCCCCCCATTATTGTTATGTACATTCCCTTGAGTTAGCGGCCATCATTTCACGAGGAAGAATTCCTTCCGACCACCACCAAAACAAAACAAATATCCTATCCACGTTTACCCCATCCCACTCTATGGCCAGGAATATACGGAGGGGTTGAAAAAGCAGACAGGCGAAAAGTTAGAACATGACAAAAACAATGTGGGAGGAGGATACATTAAACGGAGAGCTATAACTGTCTTGAAGTAACGACACTTAGTAGTTTTGACTCGTGCAAAAGTCACATTATACATTTGCTTGTCTCATCATCGTTATACGGAACCATTGAAATACCACAGAGACCTGAGACTCCAGCTGGTTCTAATGGTAACGTCTTTAATTCCAGTCTCATACAGTGCATGTAAGGTAAGCAGTTTAGACTTCGTTGTCAGAAGAAAAGTTGTTCTACAGATGCGTTCCTGCGAAATCATTTACATTGTGTTACTCTTTGCTTTGTTTGTTTATGTATGCTGTGGAATTTGTGAATGCTTTTGTGTTTGTTCTAGCTCAATGGCTAGGATTTCTCAAGTATATTAGTTTTGTTATGTTATATGGTTTACGATGATAATCATAGTCAAAAGTTCGAACAGCTTTGATCTTGTTGTGTTTGGCAAAATATGCACCTCACATTTGACGTATAGAAAAAGATCCAATTCAACGAGATAAGATGCCATCAGAAGATTCTGCGCATCTGATACACCGACCATATCATCAAAGAGATTATGACCAGTAGAATCAAACAAGCTATTGGCTGAACTGAAGACCTGTTGACAGCAGCCACATTCTGGATACAAAGAGACGGCACTCGCAATAGAGGAAGACAGAAAACTAGATGGAGAGACGACCAAGATGAATTTTACAAGAACTGGAATAAAAGCGCTGGAACGAAGTGAACGGAAGCAGCTGGGGAAGGCCTACGTCCAACAACAGACTTTCGATGGCTGAAAGATGAAGATGACAGCAGTAAACAGACGCAAGTTGAAGCGGTACAAACATCTTATAAGATCCTTAGACCTCGCAAAGACAATCCTGCAAAGCACAGTCTTAGGGGAAAGAAAAAAAGAAGGTAGAAGAAGCAATGGGAATCCAACGTTCAAGAATGAACAGTTTTGAACTCCAGCAGTTCACAAAGAATGGCACATATGCACAAAAAAAGCAAAAAAAAAACCCTCTAAAATTCATCAGTGGTGCCCCTACGACCTGCACATTTACGGCATACGTAATGTAATACCTAATGCATGCTTGTGACTGATTCGGATCAACTATTAAATGTGGTAAAATCTCTTGGTTAGTTTTCAAAGAAACAAATAATCGAAACCAGAATGTCTAAGACGTTGTTTCTTTGTGTTGTCTGCCCTTGTTTTTATTCAACGAGAAGGAAACTTGTTTGGTCTTCTGAGTGGTAGTTTATGTTCTTTCATTAACCCTTTTCGCTCCTTTTTTCTTTCTTATTCTTCCCAGCCTTTTTACATACACTCAGGTTTCAGAGAATTGGCAAGTTAACCATCAGTGTCTTGTTTGTACAGACCGAAACCATCTTGATGTTGTGAAGATAACGTAGTCACTGTGCCAAAAGTCGCATAACATGTTTGAAATGTTGACAAGAAACTGAAGAACAGTTGCCAAGGCCACCCGCATGTTTGATTTCCAGTCAGATAAGCTAATAACATCAGGAAAAAAATATGACTGGAAGAAAGAAAGAAAGAAATAACGACAGAAAGAACAAATGGCATAAAAAATTAAAAAAGACAGAAAAAGACAGATAAGAGAGAAAGACGGAAAGAAAGATAGACAGAAAGAAAGACAGTGTGTGCGCATGCACGCGTGCGAATATGTGTGTATATGTATTTGTGTGTGTGTGTGCAAGTGTGCAAGTACTTGCCTCTCAAGTTGATGTAACCATTTATTGTTTTACCTAAGAATTAAAAGAAAGAAACAAACAAAAACAAATAGAAAAGAAAAGAAACACGTTAGTTCGTCTTGACTGTGGTGCTTTTATTATTTTGTT
>CM060309.1:58311533-58321533 GCA_030674185.1 Monoplex corrugatus
ATGGAACGACCAGGCAGTGACATGGAGTGTTTGCCCTATCGAAATGAAATTATGATTATGATTACCATTATGATTAAGAATGACGATGATGTTGATACTAACAATCATCATCATCATCATCATCGTCACCATCATCATTGTTATCGTTACTATAATTAGTAACTATTATTAGCAATGTTGTATTTGTTCTTCTTCTTCATCTTCTTTATTATCATTATAATTTTCATTGTTATTACTGTTACTGTTATTATATTCATTATTATTATCGTTATCATTATTGTCATTGTTGTTACTATTACTTTCACTATTTTTGTTATAATTATAATTATAATTATTATTATTATTATTGCTGGTCGTGGCGGTGATGGTGTTATTACCGTTCAGACAATGTCTTTAAGCAAAATGTACGCAAAATATGATAACTGCAATATTTTTTTTTCGTCCGTAAAATTGGATTCCCCTCCCTCCTCACTCTCTCTCCCTCCTCTATCTCTCTTTCTCTCTCTCTTTCTCTCTCTCTCTATGTCACATACACACACACACACACACATACACACACACACACACACACACACACACACACACACACACACACACACACACACACACACACACCACACACACACACACACACACAGCCTCATGGACTCGATTTCATGAACATTCAAATGAACCGTTTGTGTCACAACAAATGATAAAACTTACCGTTCAAAATGTGTGTAAAAAAAGTGCAGTATTCTTCCATGTATCATTTGAGATCGATTGTTGCTGTTCGTTTTCGTATTCAGCTAAACGCATTGAAAACAAAATATTGTAAAAATGTCAAGTGTATTTGCGGCGAACAGTTCACACTGTTTCACTGTTTATTCTACTGCAAAATGCTACGTTCTTTTTTTTACCGAAAATGTTTACTCAAGGAAAGTATTCTGAAAATCATTTCCAAAAAATTACATCAGATCAATCTTTGTTAGTTAAAATTTCAGAATCATTAGTTCACAGTCCTGTTAATGCATTACTTTAACTTTATTCGGTTTGTGTTTTAGTGTTACAATTTCCCTTCACATTGTTGACGTTAATCGTTAGTGTTCAGTTCTCGTTCCATTTTTATGTTCTCCCACCTACTAATAATGTCTTCTTCCTCTGTCTTCCCTCTGCCCCAATCACAGCCGATTTACAGTAAAAAGCAACGAAGCCAATTCTCAGAGTTGACAACAACCTTGACTACCACAAAGATAAGTGGGCTGGTTATTCAAGCATTTTATCGGCTTGGTTCAAGTGATCTCTCTAGAGTTCCGGCAGCCGTGTTCCATTTTTAACGATCTGCTTAATTATTGACGATCACTGACATTTCACGTTATCGTCTCGGGAATCGTGTCTTACTCTTAGCGAGATAAAGGGAGAGAGAGAGAGAGAGAGAGAGAGAGAGAGAGAGAGAGAGAGAGAGAGAGAGAGAGAGAGAGAGATAAAGTGAAAGAGAATAAGAAAGTGTGTGTGTTTGTATGTATATACATACATACATACATACATACATACATACATACATACATACATACATATATATATATACACACACACACATATATCTATATATATATATAAAATATATATATATATATATATATGTATGTGTGTGTGTGTGTGAGTGTGTGTGTGTGTGTTTCAGGGAGAGAGAGAGAGAGAGGGGGGGGGAGAAAGAGAAATTGAAAGAGAATGAGAAAGTGTGTGTTTGTATGTGTGTGTGTATGTATGTGTGTGTGTGTGTGTGTGTGTGTGTGTGTGTGTGTGTGTGTGTGTGTGTGTGTGTGTGTGTAAGAGAGAAACTTAGAGAGAGAGTGAGAGAGAGAGTGAGAGAGAGAGAGAAAGAGAAGAGAGAGAGAGAGAGAGAGAGAGAGAGAGAGAGAGAGAGAGAGAGAGAGAGAGAGAGAGAGAGAGAGACTCCTTGACTACAAAGATCACAACAGACACCCTTTGGCGACTTGAATTACGCCATTTATTGAGATGACCATAAGTCTACGGCTGATGATAGTGATGGTGATGGTGATGGTGGTGATGTTACTACCATTACTACTACTACTACAACTAACACTATCACCACTAATACCGCTATTAACATTGTTACTTCTGCTCTGCTACTACTGCTGCTGGTGCTGGTGTTGCTGATGCTGCTACCAATAGCAGGTGAAATAATAATAGTAGTAGAAATGGTAGTAGTAGTTGTAGTAGTAGTAGTAGTAGTAGTAATAGTAGTAACAATAATGATATTAAATCCAAAACAAGTGTGACTGCCCGCGTTCAAGCAAACAGGAAGAAAACAGGAACCGGAAAAAAAAACACGAACAAAAGAGTCAGAACGCATATTTAATACAACCAGACAAGACATAATGTTACTCATACTGTGATAAAGTGATAAATGTAGGAAGAAGACGACGACGAAAAAGAAGAATGATAATGATGATGATAATGATGTTGATGATGATAGTAATGACAATAATGATACTAACTGTAATGATGATGACTGTAAAGATAATAATGACAATAATAGTAATGGTAATGATGGTATTATTGCCATTTCCGACATAAACACACTGCGGACATTCTAAACGGCCAGTTCCTTTTTAATACATAGGTACAGACACCTCAACATGTCTCTTGCAAGTCTAAGGACTGGCTAGCTAGTACCGGTATAAATACCACCACTAGCCCTTCACATCCCCACCTCCCTTGCACGGTTCTGGAACGGGATTTGCACGGACATTAATGCCACATCAGCACGCGACTACATAGTAGTAAAAGCTTTGGGTGTAGCTATAATAGTACGAGTGCCACAGGTCGACCAATCTTTTACCACCTCTGACCAATTTACAGTGTCTACAGGTCCGTTAGAATCAATACAAAGAGTTGATTCAGTAAGACCAAAGACAGTCTGTCAGCTTTTGTAAGAATAGCATTAGTTTACAATCCTATCGCTACATTGGTTTGAAAGATTTTGTTTGGATTTTAGTTTAAGAAGAATTATTCGCATTCAGTAATGCTAACAGGTTTTCCATCCAAATCTGCCCACTTTTATTTAGCACACTCCTTGATCCTTCAGGAAAAAAACAAAAACAAAAACAAAACAAACAAACAAACAAACAAAAACTACGCATAGGCAAGTTCTCGATATGGATAAGGGACGAGGCCTACGAAATTCTGCTTGACTCCCTTACGCTATCCACCAGCTTTCTGCAGGAAATTGGTGGGTAGGGTGAGCGAGTCAGAGGGTTAAGTTTTTGCTTTTGCTTACATGGTTAACAATACAGGATGCTGCTTGGTAGGGTCATCATCATCGTCATCATCAAGTGCTCTGCCGCATGGCGTTGGCGATCACGGCCCTCCGTATGTATCTATCCCTTGTTGCCGCAAGCACGTCTTCTACCCTCTCTGTCCTCAGCCACCCTGCAAGTCCATCCAATATTTTATCGCTGGGTCTACCTGGTGCTGCCTTTCCCTCCAGCTTTCCTGCCGTGACCAGGTGCTCTAATTCCCCTTTCATCATAAAATGGGCTATAAATGTTGCCTGTCTTTTCCTAATCTTCCTTATGAATGATCTTCTTGTGTCTGCCTCCATCAAGACTGTCTCGTTTGTTTTTTTTGCTGTGCATGGAACTCTCAACATTCTTCTTGGAAACCACATCCCGGCTGCCTCAATTTTGTTCTGGCTTTGCTTGTTGACTGTCCACGCCTCACAACCGTATAACACTATCGGTTCAATACAACATTCAAGAACTCTCTTCTTGATGTTAATTGGTAGGCATTTGTTGGTAAGAATGCTTTTCATCTTCTCGAATGCTGTTTTGGCTTGGCCAATAGGGTGCGGGAGTCAAATGGTTAATACAGGCATCAAAGAAATTAACATTAAATTGTGGAATGGGATGAACTCCAAACAGGTACGAACGCACCCTGCTGGAATTTCGGTTATCACGCCGATAACGTATAGGACAGAGGCATCTTGGACACTAAGGGGATAGCCAGCCAGTGCCCAGTCTCAAGAGATTTGAAGTCCAGTGCTTACTGCCTCTCATTAAACAACTTCATATGTCTGATCTTAAATATCGAGCGTTCCAAGAGAGAGAGAGAGAGAGAGAGAGAGAGAGAGAGAGAGAGAGGGAAGGTGGAGGTTCTACAAGAATTTTTCGAGGATAAAGGCGTAAAGACATTAGTGCTTTTTTTTCCTTTCTTTTACATCCAGTCCTGACCCATGGGAAATCTACACCAATATAAATGTAGTTGAATATTCACAGACAATCTGTATTAGCATAGCTTAACTATAACAGCATACAGATCTCAAAATACATGTAATACGATTTTGAAATATTTGTGGCATTCAGAAATAGAGACAGATGGTTGGGGAGAGAGAGAGAGAGAGGGGAGAGAGGAGAGAGAGAGAGAGAGAGAGAGAAGAGAGAGAGAGAGAGAGAGGAGAGAGGGGCCGAGTCTTGAAAGTCTCAAACTGGTTTAATTGTTTGGCCTTTACAAATGGTTGAACATTATCCAGTATACATCAATATACATCAACGAAGAGAAAGAAATAATTTCGTAGTGCTGAACAAAACAACTCAACGAACAATACAAAAGTTTATGTCGATTAACAGAGTGAACTTTTTCTCCAGTTAAACGAGATGTTGCCACATAGAATCCCGCTCGTAAATGTTAGACACACACACATGTAAAAGAAACAAATTCAATACGTACATGTTATATATATATAATATATATATATATATATATATATATATATATATATATATATATATATATATATATATATATATATACATGTATATATATATGTATGTATATATGTATGTTTACATATATATACATGTAAGAAATTATCTATATACACACGCACATACATACATACATACATACATACATACATACATACATACATACATACATGTATATATATATATATATATATATATATGTATATATATACATATATACATATATATATATATGTATGTATGTATATATGTATGTATATGTATGTATATATGCGGGGTGTGTGCGAGCGTGTGTGTGTGTGTGTGTGTGTGTGTGTGTGCATATCCATGTATGTATGTGTGCGTATGCATATGCATGTATGTATGTGTGTATCTATATCTATCTATCTATCTATCTATCTATCTATCTGTACATTTATTTATTTATCTATCTATCTATCTATCTGTCTGTCTGTCTATGTTTAAGACGTCAGAATGACAAGTCTGGAGGTAGTAGTCTGTTTATGGCATTAACCAGAAATGAATTGCTGTCACAAATCATCTGGCGCTTGACAGCAAGAGCTGAAATGTATTTCACTTGAGAGAGAGAGAGAGAGAGAGAGAGAGAGAGAGAGAGAGAGAGAGAGAGAGAGAGAGGGGGGGGGGGAGGAGAGAGAGAGATGGATAGAGAGAGAGAAGAGAGAGAGAGAGAGAGAGAGAGAGAGAGAGAGAGAGAGAGAGAGAGGGGGGGGGGCATAAAATAACGCTTTACTTCCAGGTATACGAGAGATATATTTGTATGATCCGCGCCCTGAGACTGACCTCACGCACACACACACACACACGCACACACACACACACACACACACACACACACACACACACACACACACACACACACACACCTTTGGAGTGCATGCTGACAAACGTACAACACTGTTATCTCGCGAGTATGTTTTACAGATGTACATGTGAGTGTGTCAGTACTGTGTGTGCGTGCATGTGTATGTGTGTGCGTGTTTGTGTTTGTGTGTGTGTTTGTGTGTGCGTGTTTGTGTGCGTGTGTCTGTGTGTGTGTGTTTGTGTGTGTATGTGTGTGTGTGCGTGCATGTGTGTGCGTTTGTGTGTGCTTGTGTGTATGAGTGTGTGTGCGCGTGCGCGCGCGCGCGCGCGCGCGCGTGTGTGTGTGTGTGTGTGTGTGTGCGCGTGTGTTTGTTTGTGTGTGTTTAGATGTGGGGGTGGGGGCTTGCCTGTGCCTGATATTGTGTATCTGTGTGCGTGAGCGCATGTAGGTCAGCCTATCTGCCCTTGCCTGTGTGTATGTGTGTTTGTGTATTTGTGTGTTTGTGTGTTTGTATTATATATATATAAAAAAGTGAACTTCATAAGGATTAAATTCCCTACAGATGATGTGTGCCCCGTTAGCACATTGGTAAAACCGCGTACCGCAGTTCTGAAGCGCAGAATCGCCCAGGTTCGATCCCCGGCGTGGGAAAAAAAAAAAAAAAAAAAAAAAAAAAAGACAACAGCAGAAGGGCATCCAGGAGTCATGACCTGGATGTGGCCCGGCCCCCCGAGAGTGTAAGGAATTCAGGGCCGAAACACTTGTCTAAAGGGGGTTACTTCTCTGAAGACCTTCTGTTGTCTAGCTCTCCCTAGAGTTTCTTTCTACCTGCACATGGTCAGTCCATTGACTTCCGGGAATAGTTCGGAGGACATTCGGGAAAGACCGAAGGACACTGGGAAAGACTAGATCTGCGGGCTTTGTGGGTTGGCTTCCCACCTTGCCTTTGATAACATGCCACGAGTTTTCCAAATGAAAGATGCTCCCAGGATTCACCGAAAGGGGGAGAGAATGATGAATCCATCGGCACTGACTCCATCACGACTGGAAACGCACAACGGACCATGATTGATGACCAGTTGGAATTTCCGTGTGCGTGTGGAAGGAGATTCACCACCAAACGCGGCATGAAGATCCACAGGACAAAAATGGGCTGTTTGAAGACACATACGAACCAGCAGCAGCGCACTGCGATAGCAGGTGAGACGTTGGATGACCAAGGCCAGGAATTAAACCATAGTGCCAAGGACATCCACGCTGACGGTTCTGATGCGGATTTTGCACAAGCTCTTAACGCCAAACGTGGAAAACTCAATTTGCCGCCTGCCGGTGCAAAAGAACAATGGGAGAAATTAGATGAGGAACTTGTCCTTAAGCTGAATGCCCTAATAGGGAACAGTACGCTGGAACACAAACTTGACACATACGGAGACATCATATACTCTATCTGCAGGGACACTTATGGAGTGAAGCAGCCAAAGACAAAAACGCCTCCCCAGAAATCCAGAAGACAGCAACAGATGGAGAGCATCCGGAGGGAGAAAAGGAAGCTTAAAAAGCGAATGAAAACTGCCTCAGAATTCGAGAAGCAAGGGCTCCTGGAACTCTGGAAAGATCTGAAGGCCAAACACAATGCTCTCAGCAAAGTGGAATCAGCAAGGCGAAGAAAGAGCAAAAAGAAGAAGACTCAAGATCGTTTCTTCAAAGATCCCTTTGACTTTGCAAGAAAGCTGTTTGAACAACCCAAATCAGGGACTCTCACAGTGGGCAAGGAAACCCTAGAGCAGCATCTCAGGGAAACATATTCCGATTCTCAGCGCGAGGCACCACTTGAAATCCAAAATCTGGTTTGGCCTGCAGCGCCAGAAGGAAAATTCAATAACAAACCACCAACACTGGATGAAGTGAAGAACGTAGTAAAGAAAGCCAGAGCCAAGTCAGCACCTGGACCAAACGGAATACCATACCTGCTCTACAAGAAATGCCCAAAAGTGCTCGAGTGGCTCCACAAGATGATTCGATCAGCATGGAGGAACCAGAAGATCAGCGACCAATGGATGAGAGCTGAAGGAGTGTACATTCCGAAGGAGCAGAACTCCAGCAGCATCAATCAGTTCAGGCCAATATCACTTCTGAACGTCGAGGGGAAAATCTTCTTCTCTGTTATGGCAGCAAGATTGACAAAATACCTGACTGAAAACAAGTATCTGGATATGTCAGTCCAAAAGGGAGGCATACCAGGAATGCCTGGATGCTTGGAACATGCCACGTTGATTTGGGATGCCATCCAAAAAGCAAGAACAGAGAAGAGAGACATTGACGTAGTTTGGCTTGATCTGGCGAATGCATATGGATCAGTTCCACACGATATGATCCAGCTGGCTCTTGAAATGTATCACATCCCAGAAAACATCCGAACAATGCTGAGGAAGTATTTCCAAGGGTTCTCAATGCGGTTCTCTACCAAAGAATACACCACGGACTGGATAGACCTAGAGGTGGGCATTGCAATGGGCTGTGCAATCTCTCCCATACTGTTCGTGTGGGCAATGGAAGTCATCTTGAAAGCTGCAATGAAGAGTTCAGGTCCAGTGAATCTGGGAGATGGATACCAGATGCCTCCTCTGAAAGCTTTCATGGATGACACAACAGTCTTGTCCACGGATGAGGAAGAGACACACCAAATCTTAAAGCAGCTGGATGAGCTGGTGGCCTCTTCAAGAATGAGGTTCAAACCTAAGAAATCCCGAAGTCTCTCACTGCGAAAAGGAAAAGTGGCAGATTCAGTCAAATTCATGGTAGCCAACCAAGCCATCCCCACTGTCACAGAAGAGCCAGTAAAAAGTCTCGGAAGATGGTATGATGACTCCCTGAAAGACACACAAAGGGGATGTGAAACCAAGCAAACAGCAGAAGAAGGCCTGAAGAAAATAGATAACTGCGGACTGCCAGGCAAATACAAAGTCTGGTGTCTACAGTTCATGCTGATACCAAAGCTGCTGTGGCCACTGCTAATCTATGACATTTGCACCAGCACAGTCGAAGCAATGGAAGCCAAAATCAACAAATACACAAGAAAATGGCTCGGTGTCCCACCTGGTCTCACTGATGTTGCATTCTACTGTCGTCAAGCAATGCTGAAGCTACCTCTGAAATCCATAGTGGAGGAATACAAAGTTGGAAAAGCAAGACTGTTGAGCATGCTGGAGGAATCGGAGGACAATATCGTGAGAGCAGTTCATCCAAAGCTGAGAACTGGCAGAAAGTGGAAAGTCCAAGAGGCTGTAAATAATGCCAAGAGAAACCTCAGCATCAAAGAAATAATTGGACACACGCAAACCAACAGACAGGGACTGGGAGCAACAAAAATGCAGTGGTGGTCCAAAGCCAAAGGGAAGGAAAAAAGAGACATGATCATACAGGAGTTGAAGGAAGAAGAAGATGTCAAAAGAGTGCAGAAGGCAGTCCAGCAAGGTCAACAGGGGCAATGGACAACATGGGACAGTGCACTCCAAAGAAGTCTCAGCTGGAACGATATGTGGCACATGGCTCCTCTAAGGATAAGCTTCCTCCTCAGATCTGTATATGACCTGCTCCCCTCGAATGCAAACTTAGTGAAATGGGGGAAAGCAGACGACCCAGCATGTCCGCTCTGTCAGAAGAAACAAACAGTGGAACATGTCCTAAGCTCTTGCAAAGTAGCGCTAGCCCAAGGAAGGTATACATGGAGGCACAACCAAGTTCTGAAAGTGATCACAGATGTGGTTAGCGAAAAAACCATGACCCCAAACGCACCAATTGCTATGACAACGTTCTACAAAGCAGGAGGGAAACAGGTCTGGCCCGAAAGGGCTATGACAACCAGCACATTGCCAAAGGGTCTTCTGGATGGAGCAGTCGACTGGGAGTGTACAGCAGACCTCCCAGAGTGGAGAAATTACCCAGATGTCATCAGCAAGACAGGCATGAGACCAGACATCGCTCTCCACTCTGACTCCTCGAAACAAGTGATTCTGATAGAACTCACTGTGCCATACGAAAGCAGAATGGAAGAAGCACATATCTACAAGACCGAAAAATACGCCGGTCTTGCCAGCACCCTGAAGAAAGCAGGTCTGCGGGTCAAAATCTTCGCCATAGAGGTCGGGGCAAGAGGGTTTGTGGGCACCTCCGCTTATGATCTCATGAAACAACTCGCCATTTCTGGGAAGAAGAGGACTAGAGCCCTTAAAGCGATGGCAGAGGCAGCAGAAAGGAGCTCAAGCTGGATCTGGGCAAGGAGGAACCAAAAAAGTGAACTTCATAAGGATTAAATTCCCTACAGATGATGTGTGCCCCGTTAGCACATTGGTAAAACCGCGTACCGCAGTTCTGAAGCGCAGAATCGCCCAGGTTCGATCCCCGTCGT
>CM060309.1:58324033-58336533 GCA_030674185.1 Monoplex corrugatus
GATGATAACAATAAATGATGATGATAGTAATAATCAAAATAATAATAATAAGAAGAAGAAGAAGAAAAATATATCAAACTTAAGGCTGTACTAACAGCAAAAAAAATGTTTCACTTGTTGCCGTTCTGCGCACTCTCCACTCATTTTTTTTCGATCTTATTGTGACTTATTGCTTGGTAATATTTTTTTAGATGTTTTAAGTTTATTATTACTTCCTGATGACCTTTACCCCGATAGCCTTATATATGTATATATATATATATACACATTGTTTTTAATTGGCAAACCATGCTTGAAATTCTGAAATTTTTCAGCCTTTTCGCTCATCATCAGAGTTCTGGAAAAGGAGAAAATAACACAAATGTTATCAAACGAAGTAACAGAGATGAACATTTAACGTGAACAACATCAGAATGTGAAGCAATCATACAAAATGATTACAGCTTTAATTGTCAACTGTCGGCTTCGATACTCATCTCTGGTGTTGTTGATCGTAGGTCCCAAATTCTCTATATTATGCAATGCTTCAAGTGTCAAATGTTCCTCCCCGGGTTGTTGCGTCTGATATCGTGACATCATTCACGTCCATCGTCCTCACTCCAGATTGGTCCACACACACACACACACACACACACACACACACACACACACACACACACACACACACACACACACACACACACACACACACACACATACATACATACACACACACAAATACACACACACATACATACATACACACACACACAGATACACACACACACACACACATATATATATATATATATATATATATATATATATATATATATATATATATATATATATATGTGTGTGTGTGTGTGTGTGTGTTCGTTCGTTCTTTAATGTAACGTCTTTTCATTATAAGTGATATTAGACGTGTGTGTGTGTGTGTGTGTGTGTGTGTGTGTGTGTGTGTGTGTGTGTGTGTGTGTGTGTGTGTACTTATATAACGCTGTATCCAAACAACAAACTTGTCTCTCTTTCTTGTGTGTTAACAGGTAATCATATTTTAAGTAATTTCTTCCTTTCTTTATTGATGTTTATAAGACATAATATACCGGTATGTACATCAGGATGGAACATTTCTTTTAATCGTTATAATTTTGGTTCTCGGTTTTAAACCGAAAATTGTGTGGTAAGTGATTCTGCTCCTATTTCCTTTTCTATTTTGAGAATTAAAAAAATGTTTATAACGCAGAAGATAAAGTGCCGTCCTTGGGTGTTTAAAAATAAATACATTTTCTAAACCCCAATGAAGAATCATACACCCAGAACAATCTAGTTCCATCATCACCGAATATGCTTCTGTCCTCTCCTTGCTCTCTTCGTCCACTGTCTTCGTCCGAGTTATCTTCCCTTAATTTGTGATCCTGATTTTCACGCTCGCGATGCTGGTTTGTTTGTTTGCCTGTTTGTACTTTTGTATTTATATATCCCATTTTCTACGCCACATTGATGACCACAGACTCTGGGACACTTTTTAACAATACAATGATGATGACGGGAGTGGGATTAATAATAACCGTGATGGAGATCCATCCTGGGCTGGGACTGTGTGACCATGACAAAGCTGTGCTCAAGGCTTGCATTTATGATTTAATCCAGCGTCAACCAGGCCTAATATAGACAAGGAGATACAGACACCTACGGTGTTGGTCCACAGAGATTTGAACAACCCTCAATAACGTATCCGTAAAAGGTGGACGATCGACTTTGTCTTCCTGGTCTTCAAAAACATGCCCAATGCTTACTCAGTTCTGGGTGGGAGCCATTTAGGCCCCCCGTTGGGTTGCCGGGGGCTCTTTCAGTATAAATAGTATCCCCCCACCTTCTGGAAATTCTGCGCTAGAAATTTTCTCATTTTTCTGTCACTCTTTTTGTTTCTGCCTTGTTGCCTTGATTTCTGTCATTTCTACTTATTTTCTGCCTTAATGGTCCATTCACCTGTATTTTTTCGATAAAGTCTTACGTGCTTTTTCTTCGGATTGATAATTGGATATATGTATTAAGTGCATTTTTGGATCTAAGGAGGTGAGATATGCGGGAGCAATTTTAAGTAATTTATGCCTGTTTTTATATATGTTTTGGTGTCCTTATATATGCTTATATTTGTATTCAGGTGTGTCTTTTAAATCTCCCCTGTGCGATACATCGGATGGAATGGTCCTACGCCGGGAGCACGTCCTTATATTATGTGCGCGAATGCATTGATATGTGTTCTTAATTTTCTTTTCTTTTTTTTTTCCTGTTGAAGTGTTGTGTGTTTTGAAGCGGTTATAGCCCTGATATGGCTCTGCGCAGTCGGCTGGGCTTTAAACACCAATCAAAGAGAGAAAAAAAAAGGCTCGGAAATTTCGACAGCGATTTTGAAAGGAATCGTCGATGGGATTCGAACCAACAACATTCCAGTCGATGCTCCTATTTATTTTTTTCTGCGAGAGAACAGGTCGTTTACCTTTTGAACTGCTGTTCCTCACACAGTAACGATATTCAGATGTATTCAATAGCCCGATTGCTGCAATGCAGAAAAGGGAAACATTGCTTGTGGGGAATCGATCATCTGGAAAGTCAGCCGGCCAGTCAGTCAGACCGAAAGACAGACAAAGGAAAGGAGACGAGGAGGAGAGAGAGAGAGAGAGAGAGAGAGAGAGAGAGAGAGAGAGAGAGAGAGAGAGAGAGAGAGAGAGAGAGAGAGAGAGAAGAGAGAGAGAGAGAGAAGAGAGAGAAGAGAGAGAGAGAGAGAGAGAGAGAGAGAGAGAGAGAGAGAGAGAGAGGGTAAAAAAAATAAAGAAAAATACAGACCGACTGACTTGCCGATTGAATGAAATTTGACAAGTGAATGCAAACTCATGCAAATAAGGAAACACTAGTTTTATAATATACTGGAGTGACACGACCCGGTGTCACTCCTACGCAAACGCATATGTACGAACGCACGCACGCACACACACACACACACACACACACACACACACACACACACACACACACACACACACACACACACACACACACACATGCACACACACACACACACACACACACACACACACACACACACATATATATATATATATATATATGTATATATATATACATATATATATGTATATATGTGTGTATATCTGTATATGTATATATGTGTATAAATATATATAAATATGTATATATGTATATATATATACATACAGAGAGAGAGAGAGAGAGAGAGAGAGAGAGAGAGAGCAGAGACAGAGAGAGAGAGAGAGAGAGAGAGAGAGAGAGAGAGAAGAGAGAGAGAGAGAGAATAACATCGACAATCACGATGATACTGACGTACGTAATCTATAACCACATCTTTTTTTCGTTGTTCTGTGTTCCGAGTAAATTCGGATGGAACCTGTTCTCTAAGTTGATACACTGGATAAATTAAAATGCCATGAGCAATTGAAAAGAAAGTTGTATTTTTTTTCTCTCTTTGGCGAATTGGCGACAATTGCTTCAACAGGTACATTTATTTAGTCATTCCTCTTCGTTTGCATTCAGTCTCTTTTCAGTGTTTGCCAGCTGTTTTCTGCCTCCTTCGCAAAGTGAAAGTTTTATTCTGTACTCTTGGTGCTAAGTAATCACAACAGCTGCAGTGGCACACGTAGGCACACGTACATACGCAAGAAATACGTATGTCAGTCTGCTTGATTGTCTGTCTGTCTGTTTATCTTTGTCTCTCTATACCACTATCTCTGTTTCTGTCTCCCCGACACTGTGTGTGTCTTGTCTCTGTCCCTGTCCCTCCCTCCCCCCTCTCTCTCTCTCTCTCAGACACAAACACAACACACACGCAGACACCACACACACACATGCACACACATATACATTTTATCGTCTAATATCACTCATAGTGAAAAGACGTTAAATCAAAGAACGAACGAACATATACATTTTCTCGCCGTATGTTTGAATATTTAGTCGTTTAGATAAGACGTTTTTGTCCCATATAGGATAAGAGTTATATAAAAAGAAAAGAAAAAAAATTAAATGCTGATCAGTTTTTTTTGTAAATAAAAACCGGTATTTTCCTCTTTTCTTCCACTTTCTTTTCTTTTGTTTTAACAGAAGTAGATCTGCAACGGCAGATGTGTAAGTCAGCCTGTGTATCTACACCGTTGGAAAAAAATAAACAAATTCATTTCATTTTTGTTGTCTTCTTTTCTGTTCTTGTTCTGTTTTGTTGTCATTTCTCTCTCTCTCTCTCTCTCTCTCTCTCTCTCTCTCTCTCTCTCCTCTCTCTCTCTCTCTCTCTCTCTCTCACTCGCTCGCTTGTTTTTCTTTCTTTCTCTCTCTGTCATTCTGTTTGTCTGTGTGTGTGTGTCTCTCTCTCCCTCTCTCTCTCTCTCTCTCTCTCTCTCTCTCTCTCTCTCTCTCTCTCTCCTCTCCTGCCTCCCCATAAGCAAGGAAGAAATAAAAAAAAAAGATTAAAAAAAACAAAAAAAAACACGGGTAAGGCAGAAGCACTGTATTGACTTTGCAACACATCGATGTTAGAGGTTTCCAGGGTTCACATGACGATAAAGAAAGGCAAAACGGTCATCTGAACAGCAATCACATCGCCCAGACAGCATGAAGGAAGGGGTCTTGGCCACAGTGCTACCACTACCACACTCCCCCTCCTTCCTTCCCTCCCATAACGACATAGTCATCAGAACAGTCCTTAACATTAACCATCCCACAGAAATAGCAGCCAGGGCAATCTTCAGTCCGCCTCCCCCCCACTAAGCTCTTAATTACTGGAACCAGCCATGCGACCCTCAGTAATCTGTCCATGTGGACAGATCAGGCAATTCTGAGAGTCAACATCGGGGCAAACAATTACAGTGGATGTCTGAGCAAGAGGCATGGCCGTAATAACGACAAGGATGACGATACTTTTTTTTTTTTATTTTGCTATAAAGATGGAGTGATTAGCTGTCATTTTTTTAAACTTGCAATTGCTAATTACATGTACATGTATATGCCTTGAACTGAGAAATACTTTACAAATAAATACATCGATAACTCAGTAATATGAGACGTATTACTTAACGAAACCTAAGAGTCAGAGCATTTGTTGTAGTTTGAGAGAGAGAGAGAGAGAGACAGAGACAGAGAGTGAGTGAAAGAGAGAGAGAAAGAGAGAGAGAGAGAGAGGAGAGGAGAGAGAGAGAGAGAGAGAGAGAGAGAGAGAGGAGAAATTCGACAATTAATTTTGATGATTAATTGTTTTATAAGCCATTTAACCCCAATAAGACAAGGGGCCGACCTCGAAATATACAACAATAACATTGGACATAACAATATTCAAGGAAATCAAAGAATAAGGGCATTTGCTGTAGTTTGAGAGAGAGTGAGGGAGAGAGAGAGAGAGAGAGAGAGAGGGAGAGAGAGAGAGAGACAGACAGACAGAGACAGAGAAACAGACAGACAGAGTTGACAGGCATGGGTGAAGAAACCGTTATCAAGAGAACGGGTTCCTTTTTGCTTATAGACGAGTAAGGTTTAAATGTCAAGGTCCAACCAATAACAGCAGGGACTGGCGGTCTCGAATTGGAAAGCAATCGGGGTGGAGGGGGCCATCAGTACTTAATGGTTGCCGTGCTTGAAAGTAAATGACTTCCTCCACAGAACAAGACATACGCTGAAGAGATCAAAGGAACTGGTGTAGCCAAACGGAGTGTGCAAGCAAAAGTTTATTTCCAAAACAAGTGTGACTGCCCACATTCAAGCAAACAGGAACCAGAAAAAAAAACCACCAAAGAAGAATAAGAACGCGTATTTAATATAGCAAGACAAGACAGGCGCTAATTTTCGGCCAATTGGCCTTTGTCAAGCGTAAGATTACAAGCAAACAAACACCAGATACAAAACTTAGGAGAAAAAGACTGAAACTTCCCTGCTGCTCGGTCTAGTGTGAGAAAAGGAATAAACTGACTAAAATGACACCATACATGTACTGTGTTTTTGAGTAAATATGATGTCAGAGCGGAAATGAGAAGTATGACGCACTAGCGAAGAGTAGTGTTTGGAATGTAAAGGATACCAGTGTTAAATAATGCATAAGGCTGGAAATCCATAGGCACGGAAACTGAACGGCAGCGGGACGACAGCGGGACGGTACAGATCGCTCAAACAGAAATGTCATTGTCTGAATCCATTAGTACGGAACGGCAGCGGGACGGCACCGGCAGTTCTGCGGTACCGCAGCGGCACTTTTTTAATCGGACACAGGAGCGATTCTGCCGCTACCGCAGAGGTGCCGCAGAGAAAAATGTGGGCGTGGCGCCTAAATATTCCCGCGAAAATGCCACGTTGCATTTTGGGCGCTTTCTTCTCCAAGACAATGCCGGCGTGTCAAGATAAGGCGACCATTGAAAAACTTGTGGAACTTGTACGGGACAATCCCGTACTTTATAATGTTTCGCTGCCTGAGCACAGAGATGCTCTGCTCATACGCAATGTGTGGAGCAGCATCGCGGAGGCGATGGGGAACAGATGTATAGATGGTAAGTGCCTTTTTTCTTCTGACCGAATTATGCCAGATGTAGATCTATTATAGATTTAGGCCTAGCATAGGTTCTTTCGTAACAGACTGCTGTATGTGCATGTACCGTGGAAAGGCCAGTGCAATGCGATGCCTACATGTATCTTTATAGAGTCGTGGAGGGGATGCCTAGTGATAACGAGTTATGTCAGTGTACGTGTATGCGCGTACGTTTGTGTGTATGTGTTTGGATGTGTATGTGCATGCGAGCGTGCATGCGTACGTTGTATGTTTGTGCGTGCTGTCCTATGCATGCACACATATACACATCTTCAAATCATTCACACTGATAAAACATACATAACACAAACACACGCACACACATACATAGACTAGAGACAATTGACAATGATTTTATCTCAGGCCATGTGTCCCCATCACAAATCACCCCCCCCCACACACACACACACACACACACACACATACACACACACACACACACACACTGAAAAGATTTCGTTTACAATTTTATTCAACAAAACATTATATATCGTAAATAATACACCAGGAAGTATGATGCATGAAAATGAATGTCCCAAGTTAGGACGCAATTAATATTTATATATGCAAATCAGATGTGCCGGAGACATATTTAAATGTTGTGTGTTGTTCTACATCTGACAGGAGATGGATGGAAGAAGAAGTGGCGGAACATAAGGGACACCTACATGAAAAAGAAGAAGGACAACGCCATGAAGAGCGGCCAAGCTGCTACTAGAAAGAAGCCATGGCTGTTCTTCAATATCCTGACCTTTCTGGATGAGTTCATTGAACCTTCGAGGTAGGTGAACACATCGATTTATTCATGAGTGGCTGACTATAAGTGCATGAATGAATTAATGAAAATTTATTTAGCGCAAAAGATTCATCCGCGCAAGAGCATGATTGTAGCGCAGATCACACAGTCATTCTACAATACAATCAAGACACCTCGCCCACATTCGCACTCCCCTCCCCCCATCGCATATTATCCCCCTGCACTCAGGAAATTTATGCCTACACTCCACAATTAGGCCTACAGTTATAAGAGGTATACATTAAAAAAAAGCATATACGTTTTTACGTAAGTATCGCAAGAACAAGGAAACTAATGCGTACACACGCAGATATTTACACTTCTGCTCACGAGCATCGGTAAGTAATAGAAGCACACATACCTACACATATATAAATGCACGCACGTGCATACACACACACGCACGCGCATACACTCACGCACGCACATACACTCACACGCATGCACGCATACACACACACACTGAAAACATTCGTTTATAATTTTATTCACAAAACATTACCACGTAAATAATACACCAGGAAGTACGAGGCATGAAAATGAAAGTCCCAAGTACAAGATTGTCCTAATAAAAAGTGTCTACTGTTTTCTTATTAAACACAGATTGTTAAAATCTCCGTTTCAGCACAGAGAGCAACATTCCTTCTCCTCACCCGGAATCTCAGGATGATAAAGAAAGCGAGGCGAGGCTATTGGACCAGTCAGATGATGAATCTGCAAGCTTGGCTGGAAGGTGAGTTCTCTACTCCTACACAGTAGGCCTACTGAACATGCCTCTTGTAACATGTTTCATTTGCCAGGGGACAGGTTGTACACTGCAAAAGTATTCCATGAACTGATTTCTGACATGCGCTGCTTCATGGGAAGGTCTGTTTCCCGAGTGTTGAAGGCTTTGTAACCCTTCAGGCTCCATACCAGCAACCTCATGAAGCAGACTTGTAACTTGAGCCGGAGTAGACTGGGCTTGAAGGAAATTGTGCAGCACACAAGCAGCTTTGACAATGTCAATCGTCCACTGTGGTCTGACGTCTAGTTTGGTGAAGAAAACCCTCCATCTTGCTGCCAATATGCCAAATGCATTCTCCACCACACGACGGGCTCTTGACAGGCGGTAGTTGAAAATCTTCTGATTGAGGGGACACCCCTTGCCAGGAAAGGGGCGAAGAAGATGACTCTGAAGAGGGAAGGCTTCGTCTCCCACGAAGACGTACGGCATGGGACCAAGGTGAGGGGCGCCAGGAAGCAAAGAGTTAGCTGGAATCCCCAAGCTGTTTGAAGCCAATGCTTTTGCCAGATTGGAGTGAGCGAACGTCCCGCCATCGCTGTTTCGACCGTAGGAGCCAACGTCGATGAAAGTAAAGTGAAGATTTGCATTCACCAAAGCCATGAGAACTATAGAAAATGATCCCTTGTAGTTATGATAGAGAGATCCAGAATTCCTTGGAGCCTTCATCACGACATGCTTGCCGTCCAACGCGCCGATGCAATTAGGGAAGTTCCATCTGTCCTGGAAGTTAGCTGCAATAAGCTGCCAGTCGTCTGTTTGTATGGATGCCGGCATGTGGATAGATGACAGCCGCTTCCAAAGGACCTTACAGACCTCAGCCACAATGTTGCCAACGGTGGAGGCTCCCACTCTGTAGCTGAAGGCGATTGATCTGAACGTTTCTCCGGTTGCCAGAAACCTAAAAAAGAAACAGATAAATATGTAAGTAACTGCTGTAAGTAAGTAAGTAAGTAAGTAAGTAAGTAAGTAAGTAAGTAAGTAAGTAAATACATAAGTAAATACATTAATCACATCACCTCAGTCCCTCGACTCTGGAAGTTGTCGGGGGGGGGGGGGGGGGGGGACCCGAGGGCAGAAGAAACAGACGTCCTCTTCCATGCTGTTCTGTTGGCAGCCGTCGACAAGAGTTCAGGGAGAGCCATCTCCATGCAGTCCTTGACATTGTCAGACCAGCTCTTTCGTTGTCTCCTCGTCTGCGTCCTCCCTCAACGGTGCCTTGCAGGATGGTTTTTGGAGAGGGTGTCATGTCTCGTGACGTGTGCTAACCACGCCAATTTCCGTCGCCTGACGGTTGCCAGGAGAAGTTCATGGGGACCCACGAGGTTTCTGACCAAGCTCTGCACATTGTCATTGGTCTTGTGCTCTCTGAACGAGATGCGGAGCTGGTCACCTGTTCCAGGGGCTCACCATTCATGGTGATATTGCCAGTGTGTGTTTGTCGGAATAGAGATTCGATAATTATTTATTTATAAGCGGATGACATTGTATGCTTTGTTGCAGGGCAAGTGTGGTCTCCTTTGGCAGCCAGAGTACAGGCAGTGGACACCAAAGTGGTTCGTCATTGTCAGCAGTAGACCTAGCAGCTGTCAGGGAATCAAGCTTGCCATCGCGAAAAACCCCAGCAAAGAAGGCAAGACGTGGGGATGAATCAACAATCGACAGGGCTCTACAAGAGCTCATTGCTGACCACAGACGGATTCAGGAAAAAGAAGAACATTTGGCTGACACTAAAGACCCTGACGGAGACGATGCATTCCTCGCAAGCTATCCCTGCAGAATGAGAAAACTTCCTGCACAAACAAAATCCTTTTTAAGAGTACAAATTGCTCAGTTGTTCTTAAACGCTGAGAATCCAGATATCACACCCCTACCCATCACTCCTTTACCTCGGATCACTCAGCAACCCAGTGCACTTACAACGCTTTATCCTACGCAAGGCCAAGATGTCAGTCAGTTTCAAGCAGGTGCCAACTTGGCTCCCTTCTCTGAGCAAGATGGTACGGGGAGCAGCATTATTGCCGATGCAATGACCATGTCCCAAATTTATCACTGACGATTCTATGTTGATTGTGTGAATAAACACCAAAGATAATCAGTGTAATGAATATTTTCCTTTTACGCGTAGTACTACATGTGCATGCATGTGTGTGTGTGAGTGTATAGGTGTGTGTGTGTGCGCGCGCGTGTGTGTGTGTGTGTGTGTGCGGGCGTAAAAATATGATAATAGCGCTATATAAATATTCATTATTAGTATTATTATTAGAGAAAGGTGACTTACCTGATGCATATAGCTAGTCGCTGACGTGGACAGATAACTTCGCGACTTTGGCAATGCTTCACCAGATCTTCCTCCACAAGATGCAACACCTGAGTGAACTGTTCTCTCGTCAGGCGAAAGTATTGTTGGAACTTTTCCTCGTGGAGCTGAAGCTCTTTTACAAGATGGTGGTAAGTGCCTTGTGACTTTCGCTCTTTCAGAATTTCATGCACCCAAAATCGATGCTGTCTTCGTTGTCTTTTACCCCCTCTCTTCTTAACCAGGAGCAAAATCATCAGCAGTAATCGCTCTTGTTTCACGAACCTAGACAGTTTTGACTGGGTAGGTGCCATGCTGCTAATGCATCGAAACAAAACAAAAAAGGCGCAAACCTGCCGTGCCGTACCGTGTCTATGGATTCAAACATTGATGTTGCCACTTGCGATACCGCACATTTTGTCCCGCTGCCGTTCCGCTGCCGTTCAGTTTCCGTGCCTATGGATTTCCTACTTAAGATAAAATATAGGTGTATGTTCGGCTGAATGGGAAAATATTTAATCAAGAGGTATGGCTGATGTAAATGGATCGTGCCTAGTGCAACGAATCCGGTTTTGGGATTACATATCCACACAAAACCTTAGGGAATTTAGCAATCTCTTCTCTACAGGTGTACAGCAAACAGAATGTTGGTACCTGGACAATTACTATAGATTGTTACTATACATAACAACACTTCAGACTGGGTTTTATTGGTTATGTGCTGTTACGGTTTATTTCCATAGCAGTTTACATCGTGTGGTCACACTGAGTGTGCAAGCAAAAGCGTGTTACTGTACAACACTTCTGACAGTGTCTTATTGGTGATGTGCTGTTACGGTTTGTTACTATAGCATTTTACATTTTAACCCTTTGACTCCGGCACCCTATCCACCACCTGCAAAAAACTTAACCATCTGATTCCCAAGCAGTCTGTGCTTTGGGAGAAATAAGGTCCTTTGTACTTAATTAAAGTCATACCTTAACAAATAGAATTAAGTCATCATACCATTGATTGTCTATCTGAAAAAGGAACAGTCAGAGAAAGTGCTGAAAATCCACTAGGAAAACAAGAAACAAGAGCCATCATCAGTCAAACAGTGGCACTATTTCAAAGGTAACGCTGCGTAGATCCTGCAGCGTGGAGGAGAAAATGTTTGGGCTTTTCCTAAACATGAAATTAAAGAGGTTGAATACATTGAGAAGTCAAACTGGAGACACATAGTAAGGGGGAAATGTGGTGGGCTAAGCGTAACCGATACTTATGGGGTGGGCTGGGGGTGGGAATTGATCAAGGATGAGGGTGGATTGAAGGAATTAAGGTTATGGGACGATGAATTGTGTTGAGGGCAGAAGGTGGAGGGGGGGGGGGGGGCGTGTATTGTGTTGTCCACGGATGGAATTCTATGTTGTCGTGGAGGTGTATGGGGTGTGGGTAAGGAGGATGCATATGTGCTTTCGCACATTTTCAGTTGAATGTTTTTTTTAAAATTCAATGGAAAATTACAAATAGGTAGATAATTTCTCTACAAGTTAGCCAGTGTTGTTTCAAATGACAGACTGGTATAAAGATGACTGTTATAAAGATGACAACACCCATATGCTAAGTACGTCATGAAAATGTTGCCAGTGTGTTGCCGTATGAACAGGTTTATTATGTCTTATGCCATGATCAGTTGGATCTTGTCAAAACTCAGGCTGATTAGAGGGCAAGTTCTTGACAAAAATGTTGGTAAAATTACAGTTCCGTATTACCTGCAGTTATGGTTTGGAAGTTAATCTTCGGTCTTCCAGCTTCCTCCTACTTCCTTTAACAACCACCCAGACCCTAGTCAACCATCACAAAGAAAAGAGTAAGCAATCGTGGAAGTCAGTTTTGAGGATCATCAGTTGGAACAGAAGTCTGAGGGAGTGGCATAAAGAGGAGAACCATCTTCAAAGGAAAGGCACATCTTGGTTGAGTGAGGAGTAACAAGTTTACAAGAACGGAGACCTGCTAATGGCAACAGCCCTTAGGAAATATTGCATGAGAACACACTGAGCA
>CM060309.1:58341533-58344033 GCA_030674185.1 Monoplex corrugatus
TTCAAAGTGCTCTTCTCATTCTAGTTTACACCTACTTCATTGTGATCTCATTTGCATTTTTAGTGTAAGCCCTCTAAACGCTTCTCTGACAACTCAGTCTTGGACAGATGATCACTAAACACAGGCCTGATAGCTTGATAGCTTCTATGACTGCTTGTGGTAGGAAGATCTTTTCTCTGAAAGTATGTAGGATGATTTCAGATTCTGTTTACTTGAACGTGCATCAACTTATTGAACACATATTGTGAAAGTGTTAGTTCCGAAAGTAATATTCTTTTTAACTAATACCCACCCACTTTGGAGCCGCTTCACTTAAAACCTACTTTCAATAGATAAACGAATGAATGAATGAGTGAATGAAGGAAGGAAGGAAGGAAGGAAGGAACGAACGAACGAACGAATGAACGAACGAACGACCGAACAAACGAACAAAGAATGCATAAGAAATGTAAGGTGTGAGTACATTTTTTTAGGTACTTTCAAAGAACGGTTTTCATGAACAGTTAGAAAGAACTGTTGCCTTAAAATAGTATTTGTTTACTTGTTTTATTTATGACTTTGTGCTCGTTTTTCGCTCAGGGTCGTTTCAAAGAGACCCGTGCGTGTTTATGTGTGTGTGTGTGTGTGTGTTGTGTGTGTGTGTGTGTGTGTGTGTGTGTGTGTGTGTGTGTGTCTCTCTCTCTCTCTCTCTCTCTCTCTCTCTGTGTGTGTGTGTGTGTGTGTGTGTGTGTGTGTGTGTGTGTGCGCGCGCGCGCGCGCGCGCTCGCGATGTTAGTGCACATGAAATTCGTTCCGAGTGCGAAGACGTCGTCTTGAGAAACTGAAACTGAAACTGCACTGGAGACAGTTGCATGTTTCTGTCTTTATGTGTATATAATTATCATTCTATGAATATCATAATTGTAATCTGGTTTTGATACATCCCACAATGTTTGCTTTGTGCCAAATAATAATAATAACATTTATCGTCTTGACTGAAGCCGATCTTCACCGATAAGCTGGGCAGCCAAATAATGTAATGGGACTGTACATTGCATGAAACGGGTTACGAATGTCCTATATGCTGTACCCAACTGAGCCCCTTGTTGGACAATATTCGCTTTACGCGGCACCTTGACTGCCAAAAGAAAAGTAATCTTATCGGGTCTGCATGAATTACAGACACTGCATACAACGTTTGTGTGTTGCACGTTGTCGTATTGTTCATATTTTAAGCAGAACAGGGGCGGATGACCTTTGCCTTGAACCAAACAAGGCTGATCTTAATATGCATACCTCCTGTATAGATTGCATTACTGTATTTATCGTATCAGTCGCTTTCTTCTTTATTCAGCAGAACATTGTAGGTCAGGGATACTGTTTTGTCAGTTTTAGGGAGATGCACTGCATTTTCATTACTTGTTATATTCAACACAACAATATCAATTATAACATAGACAAAAAAAAAAAAAGCAAAAGAATTTTATAATGGCCACCTGGCTGAACCTGTCTCTCAGTGAAAAAGATACTGCGTAGCTTTCATCGGCGATCCTGCCGACTTCTTCAGCGCAACTGCTGGGTTGAGAACTGGCTTCAGTGCGCACGCCGTGAGCGAAATCACGACAGTGCGACTGAATAAGTGAGGAGTACACCGATGGCAGGTTGTGTTGGCCCCAGTCACGGTTGAGGGTGGGGCCGCACTGTCGTGAGTTCGCTCACGGCGGTGCGCACTGAAGCCAGTTCTCAACCCAGCAGTTGCGCTGAAGAAGTCGGTCGGATCGCCGATGAAAGCTACGCAGTAAGTAGCTTTTTTCACTGAGAGACAGGTTCAGCAAGGTAGCCATTATGTCTACCCCTCAGTCGTTAAAACTTCCTCAACGTCTCAAAAGAATTTTATTGCGTTAAAAACAAATGAACAAAAACAAAATGCAAATGTCTAGTTTATTATTGTCACATCAAGTGTATTTATATCTATTTCTCATCTCCCATGCAGTCACTTTCTTTTTTTCTCACACACATCCAAGTCACTGTGATTGCTAACCATTGTTGTTTTTCATTTGTTGTTCTTTTTGCTTTTATTTTATTTGATTCTATTCTGTATATTGATTAATTAGTTTATTTGTTTATTCATTTGTTTCATTCATTGATTTATTGATTCATTCATTCATTGGTTGATTGATTGGTTCATTCATTCATTCATTTAATTATTCATTTAGTTAGTTATTTAGATACTTACGTACTTACTTACTTACTTGTTTACGTACTTGCTCACTTACTTACTTACTTACTTATTTACTTACTTACTTACTTACTTACTTACTTACTTGTGTATTTGTGTATTTATTTTGTATGCAACACCTTTACCACGTTTCACAGTCTATTACATTTTCTTCGTGCCGGTTACCTTCCTCCACACCATCTCTTCCTGTCTACACCCCCACTTCTTCTTGTCTATGCTCCCCCCCCCCCCCCGAACTCTTCCTGTCTACGCTCTGCCCCTTCCTGTGTATGTTATTTTCTG
>CM060309.1:58349033-58351533 GCA_030674185.1 Monoplex corrugatus
TGAGAGACTCCTATTCACATCCCTGAACACCTAGGGAGAAACACACACAAACAGAAACAGTGACACAAAGTGAGTGAGAGAGACACAGACAGACAGACAGACAAACAGACAGACAGACGATGGAGGGAGGGAGGGAGGGAGGGAGAGGGGGACACAGAGAGAGAGAGAAAGAGAGAGAGAGAGAGAGAGAGAGAGAGAGAGAGAGAGAGAGAGAAAACAACAGATACAGACAGAGATAATAAATTACCACGGACACCAATACTGACACAGAAATACAGGATGGACAAAAGATCTCAGATGCAGACAGCATTCCCAGACCAAAAGACCGTGTAAGTCCATCAGAACAGTCGTAAACTGTACCTCCATCCTGAAATGTCTATAAAACAGATGAGAAAAACAGATGGACAAAATGGACAATTAATGGTGACTGTCTTTAAGGATCACTAACGATGGAAGCCAATGAAAAAAACATGAGTCTTGGCCAAACTCATTTTTTATTACGTTTACAGATTTGGGGGATACTTTTCCATTGCATTTGTACGTTAATATATCACTTGCTTCCACCATCTTGATCGTGCTGGCCTTGAGAGACATTTACCACAATTCTAATGAAAATAAAAACACCTTTTTTTCATCACAGTTGCTGAATTTTAATAGGTATTTATTAACAAACACTTATTTTTATGCGTACTCAGATAGGGACAGAGAAAGGAAAACGCAGACACACACACACACACACACACACACACACACACACACACACACACACACACACACATACACACACACACACAAACAAACACACACGTACGCACGCACGCACGCACGCACGGAGAGAGAGAGAGAGAGACAGACAGACAGACGGAGACAGAGAAAGACAATGACAATGACAATGACAATGATGCTTTATTTTCCAACGGTAAAAGCTATTGGCTAGAAGCCATTTTTCAAACTTGCCGTTGCTATACTATACACAAAGAGACAGAGACTGGGCGAGTGAAAGAAAAAAAAAAAAAAAAAAAGAGAGAGAGAGAGAGAGAGAGAGAGAGAGAGAGAGAGAGAGAGATTGTATGTGTGAGTTCAAACTACTAAAAAAAACTTCAAAACACATTAGTACTCAAAAATGGTAGCTACTCTATACATATCTCAGACATAAAAGTAAAATGCACGATTTAACAAAATAACCCAAGAAAATAAACATTAACTCTACAACCATTAACTACAAATAAGCAAACAAAGGAACAGAAGAATGAGAAGGAAGGCATTGAAAACAAACGAGGGAGGTGGAGAGAGACAGGACTGTTATTTAATGTGAAAAAGCTGCATATGTAAATGACTGTCACAAATGCATGCACACATACGGGCTTGTATATCATGCGATAGAGAGGGAGGGAGGGAGGAAGGGAGAGAGAGAGAGAGACACACACACACACACACACACAGAGACAGAGAGAGACAGAGAAGATATGAGGCATTGTCTCAACTATAATACGGCACACACAAACACACACACAGACACGCACATGAACACACCCACACACACGCACACGAACGCACACCCACACACACACACACACACACACACACACACACACACACACACACACACACACACACAACCGTCTAATATCACTTATAGTGAAAAGACGTTAAATCAAAGAACGAACGAACACACACGAACGTACATACACACACACACACACACACACACACACACACCACACACACACACACACACACACACACACACGAACGTACACACACACACACACACACACACACACACACACACACACACACACACACACACACACACACAAACTCACTTTGACACATGCACACAATAGTATTGTGGACTCTGCTGATATATAGATCTGAAATGTTAATTGTTCGCCAGCAGCAAACAGAAGCTTTATAGGTTAAAAAAGGTTAAAGGTCCCATGGTCAATATGGCCGTAGGGGCGGTGAACTGTTAAAGATTCACCGTGTCTAGGGCACGGCATTATGAAAGGCGGAGCCCATCCCTCTCCTTTCGCCGCTTTTTTAAACCTCCCCCGACCGAAGTCAGGTACCCATTCACTGCTGGGTGGACAGAGGGAGTTTTCAGGCCGGAAAAATCGAACCAGCGTTTAGCGGATTCGAACCACCGACCTTCCGCACCGCAGACGAGCGCTCTAACCACTCGACTACAGGCCCCCCCCCCCCCCCCCAGAAGCTTTATAGGACGGGATAAGATGCTGGACGTTTTTACTTGTTGATGGTGCCATCTTGAGAGAGAGAGGGGGGGAGGGGGTGGAGAGAGAGAAAGAGAGAGACAAGACAGACAGACAGAGGGAGAGAGATAGAGAGAGAGAGTGAGAGTCAGAGACAGAAGGAGAAGAGGGAGAGAGAGAGAGAGAGAGAGACACAGAGAGAGAGAGACAGAGAGAAAGACATGCAGACAGACAGACAGACAGAGAAAGACAGACAGGGGAAGAGAGAGACTGAGAGATTCTCTGCT
>CM060309.1:58359033-58366533 GCA_030674185.1 Monoplex corrugatus
CGGATCTATATACATAACTTGGCCGTTAACTTGGATAAGGTGGGGTGGAGTAGTGTGGGGTTGTAAACATTCCATAAATTCGCTCTAAGACTGGAAGGATACTTACATCTACACCTTGTGGTCATTTAGGAGATGATGTAAACGTTCTGCAGAAGACGTTAAATGGTGGTATAAAGCGATTGTTGCGGACTTTGTTTTGAGGGTGGGAAGGAAATGATTTCACACACACACACACACACACACACACACACACACACACACACACACACACACACACACACACACACACACACACACACACACACACACACACACATACTCAGGTGCACGCACGCTCAAATGCACGCACACTTAAATATATGTTTGCACGTATGTATGTACGTATATGCGTCAGTTCATGTATGTTAGTGCGTGGTATTATATATGTGTTGTGGTGGTCTTTGATTTAATGTCTATTCACTAAAGTGATTTTAGACAACAACAAAAAAACAAACAAAAAAGGGGGGGGGGGAGTGATAGAGGAGGAGTGAAGAAGATATTTGAAAATTGTCTATTTTGAATTTGAGAAAAGATGATCCAGAAAACAACTGTTTTGAAGAGGGGAAGGTAAAACTAACAAATAATGTTACCATAATTATCGATTTAAACAAACAAACTGACAAACAAAATTAGTAAATATCCGGAAGAAATGAATAAAAAGTAAAACTAATAATTGATTAACCACAACAATGAACAAGTCAAATAACATTTTAAAGGTAATTCGCTATAGGACTTTTTGACAGGCTAACAAAAAATTCATACAGTAATGATGATGAGGCAAATATGTCAGAAACTGTACTCACAGATAGTGTTGGAATATGTCGTTTTACCCTAACGCAAGAAAGAATATGACTATGTGTTATCTTCTTTCCACACAGACACACTATGTTATTGGTATATTTTGTTTTGAATGCATCAAGTTTCCATCTGTACATAAGGGACTGTATAGTTCTGCTGGCATGAAGCTGCTTAAGTATTTTGCTAACTTCAAAGTTCATGTGACATTTATCATACTTTTTCTGTTTTAATTGGAACTGCTTCCAAACGTAGTTGTCCACTAAAGTGTAATTCTCGTGCAACGAGAGAGAAAGCTGGATATTGTTTGAATCTGGTGAGTTATTAGCTCCCCGTTTGGCAGCCCTGTCAACTTTATTATTATAACTAAAAGAACTATGAGAAGGTATCCAGCAGAAAGTAATATCAGTGCCTCTTAAAGATAAATTATGAATCAAGTGACTTATTTCCAGAATCATTTCTGATCTTGTTTGTAATTTTGATAATTCAAGAGCCTGAAGTACTGATATTGAATCAACGCAAAGAAGTATCTGAAAAATTGTCCTAGGAAGACATCAGAAAGTTTAAAGCCATTAATATTGCAAAGAGTTCAGCTGTAAAGATAGATTTATCAAGTCCTATGTAGAAAGATTTTTCAATTTTGAGAGCAGGTATTAAAAACGCTGAGCCTGCTTTTCTTTCAATTACTGACCAGTCAGTGTAAATTTTCAAATGATCAGAATATACGTCGTTTATATGACATTTAACCTGACTTGCCAGTAAGTTTATATTGTCTCCTTTTTTTAAATTAGTGTGGTGTACGTCAAATCGTGCTCTTTGGAGTTCCCAACTGGGTACTGGCGAAAAGGAAGGTCGTATAGATACAGGATCTACGTCTAGATCAATTCCTGAGCCTTTCATGACGTCAGATGTGTATGTTGCAAGTGTGACCTGTGAAGATATTGATTTAGCTCGTTTTGGAAAGTCGGTATCTGATCTCAGTTTAATTTCTGTTTCTGAGATGTTTTCTACGGTAGTGTTTCTTAACAAAAATTTAGTAGAAGCGACTTTCCTTTGCTCATCAAGTGGCAACAGTTTGATTTCATTATATGTCCGAAGACAGGAAGCATGCACTGGAAGACCCAGTGCAAGTTTGAAACCTTTACAATCTATGCTCTGCAGTTTTTTTAGTAAGTGTTTCGGTGCACTGAAGAAGATTTCTTGAGCATAGGTTAATTTAGATCTAACAAGCGATTTACACAGATGAACAAGTGTTGATGAATCTTGACCCCATGTCTGTTTGCGAACTATTTTTATGAAATTTAAACTTTTTTGAGCTTTGGTTAATAAGTATTCAATATGCTGATTCCAAGATAATTTTGCTGTAAGGAAAACTCCTAAGAATTTAATCGACTCGTTAAACTGAAGAAGAGTATCTCCCAGTTTGAAAGTGGGAATATTTACTGGGTTAGCTCCATTATTAAATAAAACTATTTTTGTTTTTTTCCAGGGATAGATGTAACCCATTTTCTACCATGTATCGCGCTATTTTATCAAGTTCTAATTGGTAGCATTTGCGTGTATAATTGATACAGCGCAAAGGAGTTTTCTTTTTCATATTTACCTGCATCCACATGCATAAATCGTCAGCATATTGAGCTAAAACTACATGCTTAGATACTTTACTGGGTAAGTCATGCATTAATATCATGAAAAGAAGGGGAGCTATAACGGATCCCTGAGGGATACCCATTTGAAGAATTCGTTTCGTGGAATATACATTTTCAATCCTCGTTTGAAATACTCTGTTTTCTAAGAAACACTTAACATAGCCAAAAATGTGACCTGTCAGCCCAATACTTTTAAATTTGAATAACAATCGGGAGTGCCACACTTGATCGTATGCTTTCGTTATATCAAAAAATGTAGCTAAAACACATTGACGTCTTGCAAATTGTTGTTTTATATTAGTAGTTAGCTTTGTTAGGATCTCTACTGGTGACCTGCCTTTTCGAAATCCTGCCTGATTTACTGGTATTATTTTATTCTTTTCACAATAGTGCATCAGTCTCTTTAAGATTATTTTCTCCATTAGTTTACATACATGTGATGTTAATGCAATTGGCCTGTAGTTTTTCAAATCGGTATTACATTTACCTGGTTTTAATACAGGAACCACTATTGTTTCTTTCCAGTTGTTAGGCATTATCCCACTATTCCAGCATTTTTGAAATATGTCATGTAGCAAGATTATAAAATTTTCTGGTAAATTTTTCAGCATCTCATTGGAAAATTGTATCTAGTCCAACTGACGTTTTTTTACTTGGAAGGGACTGAATGGCATCTTTTAATTCTTGAAGTGTGAGTGATGCATTTATGTAGTGAGTATTGTCAGAGGCAGGGTCCTTATATACATCTTTCTTTTCATCTCGTTCCCTATAATTTCTATCAGAGACAGGGAGTCCTTCTACACGACAGGCCTCAGCAAACACGTCTGCAAAAGCTTCTGCTTTTTCCAATGAGCTAGGAATAGGGTTTTTTTCTAGCTTTACTGGAATTGATGGCAACTTAATCCCGTTTTTCATTAATTTTAGTTTTTCCCAAATCTTTATCGTGTCTTTGTGGTTATTTACTTCACATTTACAAAAAGATGTCCAGTGTTGTTCTTTGGCTTGCTCTATGATTCTGTTACACTTAATGTTGGCACTTTTCATCGCTGTATGATTTTCAGGTGACCTGTTTGCTAAATAAATTTTGTATTTTTCTTTCTTTTCGTTCACTGCCTTTTGACAGTCCTCATTCCACCAGACATTTCCATGATGTTTTCCTATTTTTGACACTCTAAGTTTTGGAATTGAAATGTTAGCAGCCCTTAAGAGTGAGTTACAGAAAACTTCGTACGTTTCGTTTATGTTCATTGCTTCAGATAGATCTGTTCTTGTCTTTTCAAGGATTGCCTTAAAACTGATCCAGTCAGCGTTTTTATAATTAAACTTGGGTAAACTATCTTGTGGTATGGCGTCTATTTCTGTAGTATGGTTTAGGGTAAGACGTATGGGGATGTGATCTGATCCCAACAAGTCATCCTCTGTTTGCCATGTGGTGTTTGGGGCTAGGGATGGTGAGATTAAAGTAAGGTCGATAGCTGTGGGTCTGTGGGTTGTTATATCGGGGATCTGGGTAACGTGTCCGTTGTTAAGTAAATATAAATTGGAATCTACAATATTTTCGATCAACCTGTTGCTTGTTATGTTTGTACAATACTTTTCCCAAAATGGGGCATGTGCATTAAAATCACCTCCAATTATCCACTTGTCGTCCTGATCTTGAAAGTGTTTTAACCATTCAGTGTTCACAGAGTCTGGGCCTCTTGGTAAGTATACAGAGGCCATATTCACAACTAACGATGAGGAAAATTTTATAATGATTGCACATGATGAAATAAATGCGGTAGATTTAGGTACTGGCGATGATCGTTCACAATAGTTCAGTCCTTCACGAATGTATATAGCTGTTTGTATACGGCCACCGTCATTTACAGAGTCACATATTGGTGGATAATAAAAACCGGATATTTTAGGTAATTTGGTTTTGATGGTATTCAGCGATTGTAGGAGCATGACATGGACGTTTTTAGAAGAGAGATAGTTACTCAAATATGAGATATTTTTAACAATGGAACGTGCGTTCCACTGAAAAATGTTGATATCACTTACTACACACGTCTTCATGAGGAACGGTTGAATAACTTTAGAACAATATGGTAAGTTTATATAGATTTCATTTAACTTTGAATTAAAAGGTACAAATAGGATAAAAATGAAGTATGTGAACAAGAAAATAATTAAGTAAAACAATATAGCTGAGAACTGAACGAAGAGAAACTGAATCTGGGCTGAATCTAAAATGACCAAGGAGAGAAGAAAAACGGAGATTGAAAGCCGGGTCTTTGTTGATGTCGTTGTCGGTTTGATCTCCTCCTCGGTTTTTCCCAGAAAAGCTGATGGATTTGCCTCCCTAAGTTTCTGGCCAGAAACGCTCGCCCCTCTGATGGTTGGATGGACGTCGTCCTGGCTGACTTGAGTGTGACTGATAGTTTGAAGATTGTCATTGTTGACGTATTCGACACTCGCTGCTTTAAGAAGTCGCACTTTTGTTAGGGCATTTAGGAGCTCTCTTTTAGCGTTTAGGTGTTTGTCCCTCACAGGAGATACCTGACTTAAAACTACCCTGGCTTTTGGAAATTGGGTGTTGATAGTTTTCACACAGGTGTCAAGAGTTGTGCTACATTCAGTGGGCTCCTTTGTTTTTAAATCTGTGATCCCCACATGTAAAACTACACAGTCAGGTTCAGGTGTCAGCTCTTCTTTTGATTTTTCAATTGCAATCTTACAGTCCTCGATGGTATGGATCTTTCTCGTGGCCACCTGAAAACCGTATGAAGAGCCCAGTCTTTTTCCATCCACCTTATTGAGGACTGAGTCGTGAACGATAAGGACACGGGGAAGAACATCTGATTGTGGTCTGGAACGTGTTGACGATAGCGCAGTTTTGACGTCACGGTTAGGTTTTTGTGGAGACGTCTGGTCTATGTTTGACGACATTTCTCCTGCCATTTTGTGTCCTCGCCCGATCTTCCAGTTTGGGGGGTTGAGCTGCGCATTCCGCGTAGGTGGAGAATTTGTCCATCGGTGACATGGTGGTGAAGTCACCGTGGACTGCGGAATCCGTCTGGCACGCAACGGTGGTCGTAAGTTTGGTGCACTTATTGACGTCGCGCAGCTCTTTTAACGTTGTATTGTTTTCCAATAAAAGTTTTCTGTCTGAATGTAGCATGGTTGTGAGAATGTGGATTTGTTTAGACATTTCTTGAATGGTGTTGTTTAAAATGTCTATCTCCCTTACCGCCTCTTGACAGCGGCAGCCACATGATGATCTTGATTGTAGCTGTGCGATGTGTGGCTGACTCCTGGATGGTGAAAGGGTGCGACCGGAGGTCTGTTCTTTTTGATGTTCTTCGAGTTCTGGGGTCTCTGAAGGTGGTGATGTCTCTGCCCTGGTGTTGTCTGTCCCACGGGTGGTTTTCTTTACTTTTTCTTTGATGACACAACGTTTGGACCGTGTCATTTTCAGCCTAGACGATTCCTCTCTGAAAACGTTCTGTTAGAAAGCCGCCATCTTGGCTCCATCTGTCTCTCTCTACCTTCATTTATCCCGCACTCTTTGTTTTGCTTTGTTTTGTTTTCGTTTTGTTTTTTCGTTGTGTGTGTGTGTGCGCGTGCGTGTGTATGTGTGTGTGTGTGTGTGTGTGTTAGGGTGGGTGTGTATGCATGTGTGCTCGTGTGTGTGCTTGTGTGTGTCTCTCTCCCTCTCTCTCTCTCTCTCTCTCTCTCCCTCTCTCTCTCCTCTCTCTCCCCCCCCCCTCTCTCTCTCTCTGTACACGTTCGTGTGTGTGTGACTTGTGACTCTTGAATAGGAGTTATTTATTTCGTTTATCTCTAGTTGTTAATTCAGCAATGAAGTTAACGTTTAAAAAAAAACAAACAAACAAACCAAAACACACATGATGGTATCATACACCACTAATATTGGTTTTCATCTATTTTCGTTAGATTTCTGCTGAACTCAGAGAGATTGTCAGATTTGCCTTCAGCTTTCCCCAAACCCGTTCTTCAATTTTGGCTGTAAACTAACAGGAACTTTCTCCTTCATGAAATGCTGTATACGATTCTGACCAGGATCGAGCGCCAGTGGAGAGATGTATGTGTCAGCGATGCAAAAACCTTTCAACGTGCATCGCAATGACTAGACTCCAGAAGACTTTCAGACAATGCTTTCTGAAAAGGAAGCAGACAAGTTCTCTACTTTCTGTGGTGCAAGGTTTTGAAAGATCTACGAGATATTCCGTGACTGCTTGGCAAATCAAACTGGTGGTCAGTTACGTAACTTTGTGTTATTTTTGTGGATGGATGGCTCAGACAGAACTACAGAGATCAACACAGTGATCAATTGCGTTGCGTAACTTCCCGAGAACTATTGATCAAGACTCAAGGTGTTTACCTATAACGGGGCTCAGATTGGCACAGGAAATATTTGTTAACTTAGGCAAGATGGCTGGTGTACAATAGGCTGATGACATTTTATGGATTCCAACAGAATTGAGTAAAACCAAAATGTCATTTTCTGTCGCATTGTAAGAAGAAACATGAATTTAATGGTCTCATCTCTTAGGCAGTTGAGAAAAATTACAAACGTTTTGTGTTAGCGTGATGGTTCCATCTGTCTCTCTCTCCTTCATTTATCCCGCGCTTTTTGTTTTGCTTTGTTTTGTTTTGTTTTCGTTTTATTTTTGTTTTGTTCATATTTTGTTTTATTTTGCTTTGCTTTTCGTTGTTTTATTTTTTTGTTTGTTTTACTTTGCTTCTTGTTTTGTTTCGTTTTTTTTAAATTTATTTTTCTCTAAACTAGCGATGAAGTCAACAGCTTACAAGTGAAAGAAGGCAAAAACAGATAATGGGGACTAGAAGTATCAGAAAGGTTTGTCGTCAGTTACTTCTGCCATATTTCTTCTGAATGTTGAAAAGATTGTGTCAGGTTTACTTCCAGTTTCTCCCCAATCCTATATACTCTTGGCTGTTACCTACCAAGACCTTGCTTTCTCATAAAACGTTGTATGCCATTCTTACA
>CM060309.1:58369033-58381533 GCA_030674185.1 Monoplex corrugatus
GAAGTCATGCTTGCTGCCAAGTTCAGTGTCGTCACACAGACCAAAAAGTGATAAAAAATCAACATTTTCTGACTAACATCTGACAATATTTCAATTCTGTGTTCATTGATATGGCAGTCTACAGTACAGTTGTCCTTACTGCAAGTCAAGTTTTATCACACATCTGAGTTGTGTTTTTTTCTCGTTGTCACAGTGACTGTTAGTCAGGGTCTCCTGTTTATCCACAGTTGTTTTTGCGTTAAGAGGGAAATTAGTAGAATGGCTTGAATACCTCGTTTAATGATATATTTTCCTAGTATCTGTTCTCGCCGTTATGATAAGCTATTAAATAAGAGACGGAAATCTAGAAATAATATGACCAATTTATCTTGGTAGTGCAGTGTAGTGTAGTGTAGTGTAGTATAGTGTAGTGTAGTGTAGTGTAGTGTAGTGTAGTGTAGTGTAGTGTAGTGTAGTGTAGTGTAGTGTAGTGTAGTGTAGTGTAGTGTAGTGCTTAGTCGTATCATATCGTATGTACACATGTATGTATCGTATGCGTCGTATCGTACCATTTCTATCGTGTGTATGTATCGTATCGTACTATTCTATCGTGTCGTATCGTATTGTATCGTATCGTATGTATCGTATCGTACGTATCGCATCGTATCGTTATCGTATCGTATCTTATCGTATCGTATCGTACCATTTCCTATCGTTTCGTTTCATAGTGTTTCGTATCGTTTCGTGTTTTGTTGCATCGTCCCTAAACATTGCAGGGAAATATTTCTCCCATACAATTCAGACGTTGTTCATATGGCATGTAAAACTCGTCGCTTGATGCAGCGCCACTGTATGGTACAGTTTGATGTTGTTTGCTGAAGTAATGTTGTTTTTTTTCTTTTTCCTTTTTCTTTAGTTTTAATGTCGGGTAAATTGACTTGTGGTAGTTTTATGCCATGATTTTATGTACGCCATATGTACCGTTTTATGTATGCCATAATATACGACTATCAGTTCATGAACTTGGTTCTGTGCTAGAACGTTCAGTTTATACAAATTTCTCCAATACCCATAGCCTGATACCTTACTGCCCCAGACAGCTAGCGTCTTGATTACAAACTAAGGCTTAACTCTTGGAAAACGAAATATACACAAAATGTATGTATTTGTTCAAAAACAGTATCAGTCCACCATCTACTCTTTGAATGTCCTATCTTACTTACGACATATAGAAATAACAATCTTGATTTTTCATGTACTGACGCTAGAGATATTCTTTACAACAAAATAATGATATTATCCTGTTAGTCCAGCTGATTCTCAGATCCCCTGTCGGCAGATTGTTATGAAGAGTTAATCAATTGTTGTATGTTATTATTTGACACTGTTAATTCATTGTTCTGAATTATTAATTGCACTTGTTCCCCTTCTTACATTCAAACTTCTATTACCCTTCCCCATATTGATCCTCCACCCCACCTTTTTTTTTCCCCTTTGTATGTATGTGTGTGTGTGCGTGCGTGTGTGTCTAAAATCACTATTGTGAACAGACATTAAATAAAAGATTCATTCATTCATTCTTTTTATGTACGCAGGCTCATGGAGATCGGTTACGGTTGTTATATACAGTGGGGTACAGTGTGTCTCTGGGTACACTATTGGTCGCTGTGGTCATCATGCTCTGTTGCAAGTCAGTATGACTGTCCGTCTTTAGGTCTGTCTGTCTGTCTCTCTGTCGGTGAATTTATCTAACTCTGACTGCCTGTCTGTCTGTCTGTGTATTTCTCTAACTCTCTGTCTGTCTGTCTGTCTGTCTGTCTGTCTATCTGTCTGTCTGTCTGTCAGTTTGTCTGTCTGTCTGTCTGCTCTCCCTCTCTCTCTCTGCCTCTCCCTCTCTCTCTGTCTCTGTCTGTCTGTCTGTCTCTCTTTTCTCTCTTTCTATCTCTCTCTCTCTTTTCTCTCTCTCTCTCTCTCTCCTTGCCTCTTTTTCTTTCTGTCCGTCTATCTCTTCGATCCCCCGTTCTCTGTTGTTGTTGTTTTTTTGTCACTGTGTCTTATCTGTTTTCCTGCCTCTGTATGTCTGTGTCTGTAGACCTTGCTGTTTATTGTTTCGTGGTGTAACAATTTATGTATTGGTTAACGTGTCTATGTGACTTTCGTTGTGCATTTTGAAATCCCCCCCCCATTACTCATACACGCACACACACACACACACACACACACACAACACACACACACAAAACACACACACAACACACACCACACACACACACACACACACACACACACACACACGCAATACACACACTGTCAATGTATTGCTTTACGTTTATGATGTTTGTACTTAAGCGTTAACATTTTCCCTTCACATTGTGATGTTAATTGTTAGTATTCATTTAGTGTTAAGATCTTTTCCCATTTTTGTATTTTCCCGCCTGCTTAATCTCTTATTCTGTCTCCCCTCTGATCCAATCCAACCCGCCAACTCCTCATCCTCCATTGTTACCCACGTCTAATATCACCATAGTGAAAAGACGTTAAATCAAAGAACGAACGAACACACACACACACACACACACACACACACACACACACACACACACACACACACACCACACACACACACACACACACACACACACACAAAAAACACACCTGTCATGATTGTACTGAATATTTTTGAAAACATGAAATCATCAAATTGTCTGTGCTTAGCGTAGCTGTTTATATTTTTTTTTCTAGAGCCACGGGCTCGAAAAGTGCTGTATCGAGTTCAGTCCAGTCTGTGACATTTCAAGACCTTTCCAGCGCATGGAAGTTTGTGCAGGCTCAGAAAGTCTGCTAGATAACGCTGGCAGATTTAGGTGGAACGCATGTGGCATTGTACAAGTTCAGTGAATTTCTCGTGAACAAACTCTAAACTCCCCAAACTGGTGATAATGATGATGATCATTATGGTGAATACGATTGTGATATTCTTATTTTCTCTTTTGTTTACTGGGTTTTGTCACATGGGAATTTCAACAAATGAAATCTCCAACGAATCAGATAAAGACGGTGCATCAAATAATGCAAATGCCATAATGTTCCATAATCTAGGCTATCAGTTCATGAAATTAGCATTGTGTTAGAAAGACCAGTTTATGCTACTAGTTTCTCAGCTACTCAGAGCCTGATCCCACAACGTTCTAGACAACTTTCCTGTGTGATGTATAAATTGAAGCTTAGCTTTTTGAAGACAAAAGTATATATACAAAGTGTAAGTATTTTTACAAAGGCATTATCAATGTAACATTTGTTCATTGAATGCTCTATTTATTTACAATGTATATAAATACCATTTTCGATTTTTCGTATACTTACAATAGAGATATCCTTTTCAACAAAAACAAAAACAATATTCAAATTATCCAGGTTCTCAGATCTCCTGTTTGTAGATTGTTGTGAACTTTTATTTATTGTTGAAAATCGTTATTTGATTTTATTGTTTTCCTTCTTCCTTTAAATTGTTTCCCCTTCTTCCCTTCGAAATTCCCTTCTTGACGTTTTATTTTTTACCCCCGAGAATCACGGCTGTTTACAGACGTAGATATCCTTTCCTTCGTTTATTTGCAATGTAGTGTCTAGTGCCTTGTAAATCTGTATGTGCGTGTGTGTGCTTGCGTGTGTTGTGTGTATATGTGTGTGTGTTTGTCTGTGTGTGTGCGTGTGTTTGTGTGTGTGTGTTGTGTGTGTGTATGTGTGTTTGTGAGTGAGTGTGTGTGTGTGTGTGTGTGTGTGTGTGTGTGCGTGTGTGCAGTTTGTGCGTGCGCGCGCGTGTGTGTCTGTCTGTCTGTTTGTGTGTGTGTATGTGTGTGCGTGTGTGTGTGTGTCTGTGTGTGTGTCTGTGTGTGTGTCTGTATGTCTGTGTGCCTGTCTGTCTGTTTGTGTGTGTGTATGTGTGTATGTGTGTGCGTGTGTGCGTGTGTGTGTATGTGTGTGTGTGTGCTGTGTGTGTGTGTGTCTGTATGTTGTCTGTCTGTTTGTGTGTGTGTGTATGTGTGTTGTGTGTGCTGTGTGTGTGTGTGTGTGTGTGTGTGTGTTGTCTGTGTGTGTGTATGTGTGTGTGTGTATGTGTGTGTGTATATATATGTGTGTGTGTGGTGTGTGTGTGTGTGTGTGTGTGCCTGTTTATCTGTCTGTTCAGACGGCTTCATTCCAAGAGCAACACACTGCACATCAACCTGTTCCTGGCCTTCATCCTTCGTGCCGTCACCTCCTTCCTCAAAGACTTTCTCTTCGTCAGCAATCTGGGTCTGGCCAAGGACGTCAGGGTGGGGTCCCATGGCGCACTGGAATTTGTGGACAATTCTGTGGTGTGTAATGTGTGGACTGTGCAAGTGTATGTATATAATTGATTTTATATATATATATATATATGTGACCTCCCACCACGAAATCAGTCTTAACTACCATTTTGGGCAATTTGAGATATACATATCACTGGAAAGTGTACATTCTGTTGATTATTTTGGTACTTGAATAAAGCTTGTACTAAAAAAAAATGTAGAAGTGACGTATGTTTAAAGTCATTAAGTTGTATGACAGCCATTTTGAGAAAACAGCCTGTAAAGTTTTTGTGTGCTCTCCAACGCATTTTCCTTAAATTTCTTTATTTGGTGGCTTTGACCCAGTTTGTTTCTAATTTTCGCTGTCATTATCTGAAAGGTGCACCAAAGAGCTTTCCATCAGTATATTACATGTGTGGGCACTGTACAGGTTATGGTTCATAATAAGAGACAAACAGGTATTTTTGTAGGAAATTGCGTTCTTTCTATCGTGATCAGTGCATTAAAATAACATTTTAAATTGATTAATTATATTTTTTCAAGAAAAAAATTTCTGTGGAGGATAGATTATAGTCTGCAGAAATCAATTTTGAGAAAAAGTCAAAAGACCCCAGATAGACCCTCTGGTCACCTTTTCAGCTCCTAGTGCTGTTCGACTGACTGCGAGTTAAGATTGATTTCGTGGTGGGAGGTCACATATATACATATGTATATATATGTATGTGTGTTATATATATAATATAATATATTATTAATATATTAATGTGTGTGTGTTGTGTGTGTATGTGTGTATGTGTGTGTGTGTGTGTGTGTGTGTGTGTGTGTGTGTGTGTGTGTTTTGTGGACGATGTGTGTGTGTGTATGTGTGTGTGTGCGCATGTGTGTACATGTATGTGTGTGTACATGTATGTGTGTGTTTGGTCATTGATGACGTTGTCGATTAAAATAACCATCCACTAGCATAATGATAAAGTGTTGATACTATTGAGCACGATATTTGATTTGTCAAAGACTATAAAACCAAACTGTGGCACACCACAGACATATGGAAAAATCTGGTGATCCGTTGTTCGATGCGGCGCGCCATTGGCTCTTCACGTAGTTAGAAGAGAATGAGGAGAAAGAGGAAGAGGAGAAGAAGAAGACGAAGAAGAAGAAGAAGACGAAGAAGAAAGAGATGAAGAAGGAGAAGAAGAAGAAAAAGACAAAGAAGAAGAAGATGAAGAAGAAGAACAACAACAACAAAAACAAAACAACAACAACAAAAGTAGAATAGAATATGGACCTGATTCAGCATTAGTTTGTATACCGTAACATTATTTTTGTATGGAGAAAGAAACTATCATTATATTCATGAAATTGTTAATACTTTTCATTTATCTTTAACTTCTGATTATTTGTTAAAACATCTTGACCAAAACAAAATGCCCATTTTCAGCACTGGGAGTGCAAACTGTTGTTCACGATGTTCATGTACGCCGTGAGTGCCTGCAACATCTGGATTCTGGCCGAGGCCATGTACCTCACCATGCTGGTGCAGAGACCCCTCCGTACTGAACGACAAGGGGTCAGGGTCTATGTTGTGCTTGGCTGGGGTGAGAATCTATCTGTATGTCTGTGTGTCTGTTTGTCTGCCTGTCTATGTCTGTCTGTGTGTGTCTAATCTCTGTCATTCTGTCTGTCTTTCAGTCTATCTGTCTCTCTGTGTGTCTGTTTATATATGTCTGTCTGTTTATATCTGTGTGTCTATATCTGTATGTATGTCTGTATTTGTATGTATGTCTATATCTGTCTGTATGTCTATATCTATATGTATAATAATTAAATACTTAATAATAATTACAATATTATATAGCGCAAAATCTTGATAAAATCAAATCTAAGCGCTGAAACAGACACACACACACACACAACGCCACACCGCCACGCACACACACCACGCACACCACAAAATACACACAACACGCGCGCGCGCGCGCACACACACACACACACACGCACACGGCTATAAATGGGGAGAAAGAATAAAAGCAATGGAAAATTATAGAGAGCAATATATATACAATTATATATTACAATGGATTCCCTCCAGAGGGAGACAGGCTGCAGAGCGGATTGAGTGAGGTCAGGATTTTATGCAGAGGAGAAAAGGTGAGTTTTGAGAGCGGACTTGAAGGAGACAAAAGTAGGTTGCTGTATCGTGACTGAGAGAGCGAATGTTTGTATGTCCTAGAGATGTCTTCACTGTCTGTATGTCATATCTCTGAGTCTATATCTGCTGTAGTCTATATCTGTCTGTATGTCTATACTGTCTGTATGTCTATATCTGTCTGTATGTCTATACTGTCTGTATCTGTTGATGTCTATATCTGTTGTGTCTATATCTGTTGTATGTCTATATCTGTATGTATGTCTATATCTGTATGTATGTCTATATCTGTCTGTATGTCTATATCTGTCTGTATGTCTATATCTGTCTGTATGTCTATATCTGTCTGTATGTCTATATCTGTCTGTATGTCTATATCTGTCTGTATGTCTATATCTGTCTGTATGTCTATATCTGTCTGTATGTCTATATCTGCCTGTATGTCTATAATCTGTCATGTATGTCTATATCTGTCTGTATGTCTATATCTGTACTGTATGTCTATATCTGTCTGTATGTCTATATCTGTTGTATGTCTATATCTGTCTGTATGTCTAATCTGTCTGTATGTCTATATCTGTCTGTATGTCTATATCTGTCTGTATGTCTATATCTGTCTGTATGTCTATATCTGTCTGTATGTCTATATCTGTCTGTATGTCTATATCTGTCTGTATGTCTATATCTGTCTGTATGTCTATATCTGTATGTATGTCTATATCTGTCTGTTGTCTATATCTGTCTGTATGTCTATACTGTATGTATGTCTATATCTGTCTGTATGTCTAATCTGTTGTATGTCTATATCTGTCTGTATGTCTATCTGTCTGTATGTCTATCTGTCTGTATGTCTATATCTGTCTGTATGTCTATATCTGTCTGTATGTCATATCTGTCTGTATGTCTATACTGTCTGTATGTCTATCTGTCTGTATGTCTATCTGTCTGTATGTCATATCTATATGTATGTCTATATCTGTCTGTATGTCTATATCTGTCTGTATGTCTATTCTGTCTGTCATGTGTCTATATCTGTCTTATGTCTATATCTGTCTGTTGTCTATATCTGCCTGTATGTCTATATCTGTATGTATGTCTATATCTGTCTGTATGTCTTATCTGTCTGTATGTCCTATATCTGTCTGTATGTCTATATCTGCTGTATGTCTATATCTGTCTGTATGTCTATATCTGTCTGTATGTCTATATCTGTCTGTATGTCTATATCTGTATGTATGTCTATATCTGTATGTGTGTCTATATCTGTATGTATGTCTTTATCTGTCTGTATGCCTATATCTATATGTATGTCTATATCTGTCTGTATGTCTATATCTGTATGGTCTATATCTGTCTGTATGTCTGTATCTGTATGTATGTCTATATCTGTACTGTATGTCTATATCTGTATGTCTATATCTGTCTGTATGTCTATATCTGTCTGTATGTCTATATCTGTATGTCTATATCTGTCTGTATGTCTGTATCTGTTGTATGTCTATATCTGTCTGTATGTCTATATCTGTCTGTATGTCTATATCTGTCTGTGATGTCTATATCTGTCTGTATGTCTATATCTGTCTGTATCCTATATCTTCTGATATCTCTATATCTGTTGTATGTCTATATCTGTAAGTATGTCTATATCTGTCTGTATGTCTATATCTATATGAATGTCTATATCTGTCAGTATGTCTATATCTGTCTGTATGTCTATATCTATTGAATGAGTCTATATCTTAATGTATGTCTATATCTGTTGTATGTCTATATCTAATATGTACATCTGTCTGTATGTCTATATCTATATGTATGTCTATATCTGTCAGTATGTCTATATCTGTCTATGTCTGTCTATATATAAGTCTGTCTATATCTGTGTGTTTGTCGATATCAGTGTGTTTGTCTATATATGTCTGTCTGTCCAGGCCTGTCTGTCTATATATGTCTCATTGTGTATGTCTGTCCGTATGTCTCTGTTGTCTATCTGTCTGTTTGCTTATCTGCGTATCCGTCTGTCTGTATATCTGTCTAACTGTTTGTCTGTCTACATGGCTGGCTGACTTGCCACACTGATGCTTGTCTTGGTTCATCACCTCGAAAACAGATCTCCAAATAATGTTGTTCTGCACTGAGGATAATGCATAAGTGCAACTTTTTCCGTTTGACGACGGAATCCGTTTTTTCAAGAGTCAGAAACGGAAAATCCGTTTTTTGAAAAAGCTTCAGCATCTGGGGGGCTATGCCCCCCAAGACCCCACATATGGGGCGCTGCCGGCCCCTGGACTCACTTTCAGTTGTTTTTTTTTTTTTACTTTTTCTAAGTTGCACCCTTGATAATGTTTATATGTAACTCTCTCTGTTCGTACGTTTCATTGTAATACATTGCTGTCATTTCCCGGGACTGACCGGTAGAGAGTTAGGAGGGTCTGCAATGCGTTTGTTTTAGACGAGGGGTGTGTCTGTCTGTCTGTTGTCGGTGTGGTTGATTTGTCGGTTAGTTTGTTGGGTGGTTGGAAAGGGTAGTGGACAGGTTACGTTTGCTCGTTTGCAGCTTGTTTGTTTGTTTGTTATTTTTGTTGTTATTGTTGTCATTGTCTTCTTTTTAATGATTGAATGGTGGATTGATTGGTTAGTTGGTTGGTTGATTGGTTGGTTGATTTTGCTGTTGTTGGTGGTTGGTTGGTGAATGGTTGGTTGGTTGGTTGGTTGATTTTGCTCTTTAATGGTTGATTGTTAATAATGATTTGGTGTCTTTGCTGTCTTCTGGTTGACTGAAATTGATTGTTTACGATTGATTGGGTTAGATTGATTTATCATGTTGTGGTTGTGATGTGTGTCTGCGTCGTGTGTGGTGCTGCGTTGTGGGTCTGTTCAGCGCTTAATTATTTTATCAGATTGCGTATATAAAAATCTATATTATTATATTATATTGGTGGTTATCCGTCCTACACGTCGGTTTATCAAATCACGATATTTAAAGAAACATGAGATTAAGAAGGAGAGAAAGGGAAGAATAGATTCTTTCAACACAACATTCATACACGCTGATTCCTAATTTCTGACAATTATGACTGCTCTGAGAAGACCAAGAGTTTCAGTTTTAATTTTAATTTCTCAAGATGACGTCTCCGCGCTCGGAATGAATTCCATATGCACTGACGTCAGAGGTGCCATGTGATGGATAAGATCCAGAATGATTACGGCACAAGCCTTAATCCTGCACATAAACTCGTGAGCTGACCAGGTCCTGAGGTCCTACCTTGATAGTTCTTTTTAACCTTGAGGTCGAAGGGAGTGAGGTGGCAGAGACTTCAACTTTTCCCGGGGCCAGCGCCACGAGGGCGGCGCCCATCCCGCCCTTTCCCTTGCTTCAAATTCATATTCACTTTTTTTCTAAACCAAGAAGGCTAATTGGTCTTTAAGGGGTGGGATCTTGGAAGTCAACCTATAGCTCCAATGACTTGTACCATGGCAGCCGGGCAATACCCTACTCCTTCAACGATTTCCAACTGCCGTGACTCGTTTTTCATCCCCTTCCTAAGGACTAGACGTTCAGTTCGATAATCCAGTCAAACTGAGGAGAAAAGTCGAGGCCTCTTCGGGGAGCAAAACCCTGGAACCTCGAGTTTAGTTATTGGCAGGCGAACGTCTGAACTATTCTGCCACTCTCCTCCACCAAGAGTACATATGACCAGTGTAGAATAACAAAACGTTTCTGTATGTGTGCAGTATTACCGTTTGTGTGTTTGGTACCGTGGGTCGTCGTGAAAGCAACCAAGGAAAACACATTGTGAGTAAACCTGTATAATATGTTGACTGCGTCTGTCTTAGATATAGAAAATATGTACATTCAGCTTCTTTCCATCTCTTCATATGAACACTCCGCCGCCCTCCTCGTACGGAAATATAACTATATGCTGTTTATGTCATGTAAATGTGTCTGTATGTTGTCTTGTAGAGACCCAAACGCCGAAATGTTCTCTATTGTTGTTATGTCAAATCTAAGATGATGAGAATTCATTTCCGTTTCATGGCTATTTTTGATCTCATCTACACTATTTTCTCATACATATACACATCTATCTATCTATCTATCTATCTATCTATCTATCTATCTATATGTTATCTATATGTATTATATTATATATATATACACATAATTATATATATAATTATATATATATATATATATATAATGTAGTGTGTGTGTATATGTACGTATATGTATATTTACACAAATACATACACATATTATATATATATATATAATAGTATACATATATATATATATATTATATCCGTTGTGTTTTCAGTTGCTGGAACATCCAAGAGAATACATACTACTACTGGATTGTTCGGGGAGTTGGAGTGGCTGTCATTGTGGTGAGACTGCACATTACTGTTCTGTTTGTCATGACAATGACGACGACAACGACACAATGACAAACGACGGCGAGGACGATAACGATGATGACAACGACGGCAATGATGATTATTACAGCCATTCTGCTGATACTGCTTCTATTGTTACTTCAGCTACTACTATTGCTTCTAGTACTGGCAGTGATGATGATAATGGTGATGTTGATGGACGCTCCCGTTGATCAGATGAGTAGACATGCTGGTTTCCTTCATCGCTAAGTATTGACCTCCATGGGGGATGCAAGACCGATCCTAGAGATCTAGTTCTTCCAAAGGCATTGAAAAGATAGGAGCCCGCAGCCTGCTGTTCCGGCTTGCCTGTATGTCTCATCAGTACAGATAATCTTTTAAGTGCACCAGTCGCCGTGGCGTAGTGGTTAACGCAACGGACTACCGACTGGAAGGTTGTGGGTTCGAATCCCCATCAGTACCTTCAAAAATCATTGTGGGATTTTTCGGCTCTAACCGGCTCCTACCCCAGAGTTGGGCGTGCTATGGGCTCATTGGGAAAACTGGAACCACACAGTCGAGTCTCGTCCACTTCGCGGATGCGTCATTGAGGGTGTTGCTCAAATCTTCTGACCAACACCGCAGGTGTCTGTATCTCTCAGGCCTGGTTGACGCCAGGATAATGATAGTAAGCGTAGAGTACAACCCTGTCACGCAGTCTCAATCCTAGATGGAACTCCATAGCATCATGATTATCATCCACATCGACATCATCATCATAGCATAAGTAAAACTGTTCCAGCCACTGTGGCCATTAAAGTGGTGTAGAAAATGGGACAGGGGAAAAAAAGGTGAACACAAAGGTAACCTTCCTGAGTGCAATGATCCTTAAAAAAATCTTTTAAGTGCAGAGGGGTGTGTTGTCCTCTCCCAGGTCTCTCACTTACTGATGCTCGCAATTTCACAGGTCATAGAACTACTGCTTATGCAGTTACTGCTACTACTACTACGATGGTCATTTAATAAAGAATGATTATGTCATAGTAACTTAATATGTAATGGTCGCAGCGCTTTGAAACTGTACACTCAGTTGGCCTAATGATTATGTGATCTGGTTATGAAGTTACGTGTAAATATTATGACGTGTCCATCCGGTATGATGTTACGTTGGTTGCAGTCATTCCAATCATCATGGCTGCGTTTAACGTTGAAAAACAGCGCGCATACATTGACATTAAATTTCACAAAAGCAAGATATAGCGCAGATATTTCTAAGAATCCTTTAAAGTATATGTGGGATATAAAGCTCTTTCACAGGCTGCAGTTCATAATTGATTGTCATTCGTTAAAGATGGATGAAATACAGTTATTAGCAAGCCTAGTTCTGGGAGGTAGTTCAAATTACTGGCGAAAAAATGTTCAGAAAGGCAGAGATATTTTTGAATGAATGCAGTTGAATAATGTGTGGAGAGATCGCTTATGATATTGGTATTTGTCGTAGATCAGTTCATGCTATTTCAGTAAGTTAATTTTGAATGAGACATTTCGCAGTCAGGTGTGTCGTCAGTTTTCCTGTATGTTTAATGTCCTCCTTAGTTGTATTCAAATTGGTGTTCATAAAGTTGTTTTTTTTCAAATCCCCTGGGTGATAAATTGGATGGAGTGGTCAA
>CM060309.1:58386533-58391533 GCA_030674185.1 Monoplex corrugatus
CACATCACATCACATCACATCACATCACGTCACGTCACGTCACGTCACGTCACGTCACGTCACGTCACGTCACGTCACATCACATCACATCACATCACATCACATCACATCACATCACATCACATCACGTAGACATACGTGGAAAGATCGTCATAAAGAAACAATGAAAGAAACAAAATAGAAAGAGAACAATGACCAAAAACAACTTTTCAAATTCCAAAATAGCTCCCCTGTCATGACTAGGTACATTACAATATAGGTTATGTGGAAATTCTCAAAGCCACATTCGTTATTATGCTTTGATATTATTCTCTTGGTTACTGAGACCTAACTGCTGCACATGAGCAAATATTGAAAAACAAATTACAGGAAATTCCGACTGACAAGTTTTGCTTCTAGGTTTATACGAAAAGTCGACTCCTTGACTGTTTCCGAGTTTTCATTACAAGCTAGGTAATCATAAACACACATATGATCTTGACTATCAGTAGATGTAGCCTTAAAGATAGTCCAAATATAATTGTGACCACCCACCACGAAATCAGTCTTAACTAGCATTTTGGGTATTTTGAGATACACATATCACTGGAAAGTGTACATTCTGCTGATTATTTTGGTACTTGAATAAAGCTTGTACTCAAAAAAATGTAGAAGTTATGTATGTTTAAAGTCATTAAGTTGTATGACGGCCATTTTGAGAAAACGGCGTCTAAGATTTTTGTGTGCTCTTCTGCAAAATTTCCTTAAATTTCTTTATTTGGTGGCTTTGACCCAGTTTGTTTGTAATTTTCACTGTCATTATCTGAAAGGTGCACCAAAGAGCTTTCCATCAGTGTATTACATGTGCGGGTACTGTACAGGTTACGGTTCATAATAAGAGACAAAAATAGATACTTTTAGTAGGAAATTGCGTTCTTTCTGCTGCAATCAGTGCATTAAAATACCGATTTGAATTAATAATATTTTTTCAAGAAAAAAATTTCTGTGGGGGATAGATTATAGTCTACACAAATCAATTTTGAGAAAAAGTCAAAACACCCCAGACAGACCCTCAGTCACCTTTTCAGCTCCTAGTGCTGTTCGACTGACTGCGAGTTAAGACTGATTTCGTGGTGGGAGGTCACAATTAAACATTACCTGCCGGTTAGACACTGATGGCTTGTTACATCAGCGAAAACCAAACATACATGTTGCCATGGTTCTTGAGAAAATGCTGTTCATACCTCTTCGAAAAGTGCTAATTTTAGGCTTTCATTGGTCCTTGTGACCTTGACCTTAGCGCCTGACCTTCCAAACTTAAGCTTCTGATGAATGAATGACTTTGTCTTTTGATGACGTTGTCTGCCATGTTGTGAACAGTGTGTAAACAGGGAGATGGTTAGAATGGCTTAGCTATCACGTTTATTTGTTTTGTTTGAAATGTGCTTGTTGGTTTGTGTATACTTTTTCACCACCATCATTACCATCATCATCATCATCATCATTATCATCGTCATCATCATCATCATCATCGTTGTCGCCATTATCGTCATCGTCATCGTATCATTATTCTCGTATCGTTACCGTCACTTTTTTTCTCTTCCATCCAGGTGCACGGAGAACTGAAGAGAGTGTGGTACCGTCACCGTTACAGGAAGGGCGACCCCACCGCCTTCACCCGTTCCTTCGCCTTCTCTTCCTACCGCAAGACCCCCACCCCTACCCCCAGCTCAGGCCGATCTCAATCCGCCCACCTGCTGACCCACCCTCCACCGCCGTCAAACTTACTCTCCCAGTCAGACAGGACCTCCCATCCTACCACCACCACCAAACCTCGCAGTTTCTCGTCTTCTTCATCTTCTATGGACGACACTTCCCAAGATCTGCTGACGGCGACAGAGAAGCGACGCATGCGCCTGCAGAAAGCTAAGTCCCATGACCTTGACCGCCAGACTTTACGGGAGGTGGAACTTCAGCAAAGTGACGCTTTGTTGCGGCAAGCCATCAAAGGAAACGCCTTGGCCAAACGCGCCGCTTTCAGGCGCCAAAGATCGCTGCTGAGTTCTTTCAGCATCGATAACGGATTCTGTGACGACGTTTTTGTCGACGCTGCTGCGGATCAAGGGAGACCCTTGGCGTCTTCTCCACGTCGCTTTTTCACCAGTTTTGAGGAGGACAAGGAGAAGCAGAAGAAGAAAGAGGATGAGGGAAATGAGGAGAACTGCTTGTGGGACAAAAACAGGAACAACAGCTGTACAGCTTTTCTGTGATGATGGGGGCGGTTGTGTTGTGTGTTGTGTCAACTGACGTGTTATGTGTCCTTTTCTGAAGTCTGTGATGGTGAACCCAGCTGGCCTGCCTCCTACTGTGTCAAATAGTACTGTGTCAAATAGTACTGTGCTGAAAAGGCATCAGACGGATGGGTGGCGTGAGTTTGTGAGGGGATAGGGGTGAAGTTGTTATTGTTGTTGTTGTTGTTGTTGATGATGATGATGATGATGTTGATGAGCATGATAATGATGATGATGTGTATTCGTGTTCGTGTTTGTGTTCGTGTTCGTGTTAGTGTTAGTGTGTGCGGTGTGTGTGTGTGTGTGTGTGTGTGTGTGTGTGTGTGTGTGTGTGTGTGTGTGTGTGTGTGTGTGTGGTGTGATGATGATGATGATGATGATGTTTATGAGCACGATAATGATGATGATGTGTATTCGTGTTCGTGTTCGTGTTCGTGTTAGTGTTAGTGTTAGTGTGTTTGTGTGTGTGTGTGTGTGTGTGTGTGTGTGTGTGTGTGTGTGTGTGTGTGTGTGTGTGTGTGTGTGTGGTGTGTGTTGTATGTGTGTGTGTGTGTGAAATAGTAGAGACAGTAATATCAGAAAGATTGACTTAATGAAATGTTCGCTGTGGTTTCTCTTTGAAACTGTCAATGGTTATTAATCTTTCAGGTCGATATTTCTTGTTAGCTATGTACATCACGACAAACGTCCTCATCCGTGTGAACGAATCAGACGACTTTCGAAAAATAAATCAAACTATCGTTTATGTTAATGAGGTCACAAGGTGCTCTTCTTTCAGCAGGTTTGGGAAGGAAATGTGTCGACAAGAATATTTCCGGTGTTCATTAATGGATTTTCATCCAACAGGGTCTGAAAGTTATCGTTATTTAGTGTTCACGAACGACGAGACTGTCTGAAATGTGAGGAAGCTTTGATGAGGCTGTCTGAAATGTGAGAAAGCTTCGATGACGCTGTCTGAAATATGCGAAAGCTTCCATGAGGCTGTCTGAAATATGAGAAAGCTTCGATGAGGCTGTCTGAAATATGAGAAAGTTTCGATGAGGATGTCTGAAATGTGAGAAAGTTTCGATGAGGCTGTCTGAAATATGAGAAAGCTTCGATGAGGGTGTGCTGTCTGAAATATGAGAAAGCTTCGATGAGGGTGTCTGAAATATGAGAAAGTTTCGATGAGGCTGTCTGAAATGTGAGAAAGCTTCGATGAGACTGTCTAAAATGTTCAAAAAGCTTTGATGAAGCTGTCTCGTTTATTAGACACTGGTGGTGAACCAAAGTTGCATGACTGTGAATTAACAAGGCTGCGATACGTTTGAATGTTTAGAACCCAGATTATTCGAATGTAATAGGAGACATTACGGTCATATAGCACACTCTGGGATTCCATACTGAGCCTGGCCCAGAATAGACAAAGAGTGGAAAATCCTCATTGATGCGTTACATGCCAGTGGCATGGTGGGCAGCCGCCACGTAAATATTCAACTCATCACCTGATCCAGTCTGTATTGGCTTTAGTTTCTCCCTTGGATTATTACACTGGTGTTGTGGAAAGGGAGGACTTCTTTCATGGGCAACAGCAAAATCTCTTCAATGCTTCACCCTGCCTTGTGCTCCTCAGTCTGTCCAGTGGCGCAGAAACCATGGCTATGGAGTCCCTTGGGACTGACTGGGACTAAACATTTTAAATGTGTGCAGTGAGTGACAGAATATTTTAAAGTATGTATGCATAACTATGTGCAGCTGATGCGAGAATGCTTCTGTAATTTGATGTGTATAGATTGTATAGCAGAATAAATCATCTCATTTAGACCTGTGTACTATATTGACTAACTAAAAAGTATTTGTGTGCAGTTGTTATTGGCATAAATACTAATCAGTCTAATGTGATAACATGTTTGAATGTGTATAGTGTTCTTTGACCAAGAAAGCAATTGTATGTTTAAACCTGACCACTTCATGACAGAAGAATACTCACGTACAATATGATAAATTTGTAGGGGAATAAGACATGATACATCTGGATATATAACCAACAAACATTTATGTTATTACTTTATCTAATTATAATAGGAATTTGAATTGACTGAATAATAAAAATAGAAGGAAATAAGAAGAAGAGTTCAGAGCTTGCTCAAAAAGGACTCATCGCACTCGGACCATTCCATAGGCGCTCCCACCAAATCCGCCAACAATCATCTAGCAGACTTCCTGACCCTGCATAAAACCCCATGCTTCTTGAAATGGGGAGGGGGAAAGTGAGACCTATGAGACACACGCTGACACTCTTAGAACAATTGGAGCATTAAGATGAACAGCGAATAGGCCAGTTTTTGAATAGTTGGAGCATTAAACCTGTTTTAGAATAACTGGAGTATTAATTAAGATAGCGAACAGGCCAGTTTTAAAAAATAATTGGAGCATTAAGACTGACTAGAACAGGCCTGTTTCAGAATAACTGGAACATTAAGATGGACAGAAACAGGCCTGTTTCAGAACAACTGGAACATTAAGATGGACAGAAACAGGCCTGTTTCAGAATAACTGGAACATTAAGATGGACAGAAACAGGCCGGTTTAAGAATAATTGGATCTGGAGCATTGAATTAAGATGGACAGCGAACAGGCCAGTTTAAGAATAATTGGATCTGGAGCATTGAATTAAGATGGACAGCGAACAGGCCAGTTTTTTATGTTGAAGGCCGGTCTTAATTCAAGAGATGCCATCTTATGTCCTTA
>CM060309.1:58396533-58399033 GCA_030674185.1 Monoplex corrugatus
AACGATTTTTCGTTCGTGTTCTTCATCAGACATTCATCAGTATCTCTCTTGTCTCTCTGTCTCAGTCTCTGTCTCTCCTGTCTGTCTGTCTGTCTGTCTCTGTGTCTGTCTCTATCTCTCCCCCCCCCCTAAATGAGAGAGAGAAAGAGAGAGAGAGAGAGAGAGAGAGAGAGAGAGAGAGAGAATGTGTGTGTGTTGTGTGTGTGTGTGGTGGTGTGGTGTGTATGAGTGTGTGCTGTGTGTGTGTGTGTGTATGACTCTGTGTGTGTATGTATGACTGTGTTGTGTGTGGTGTGTGTGTGTGTGTGTGTGTGTGTGTGTGTGTGTGTAAGTGTGTGTGTGTGTATGACTCTGTGTGTGTGTGTGTGTATGACTCTGTGTGTGTGTGTGTGTGTAGCGTGTGTGTGTGTGTGTGTGTGTGTGTGTGTGTGTGTGTGTGTGTGTGTGTGTGTGTGTGTGTGTTGTACGAGTTAGTGGGGGAGAGACGGGGGGAGGGGAAAAGTGGTGTGTAGTCTTAATATCGAAGAAAACGCGACACAAACTCAATAGGATTCAACGCTGATGGATTTAATTAAGGGTTCTCATTGTCCTGAAACATGACACCCCAACGGTGCTTTGTAGTCAGAGACAATAGCACTGTAACGGTACTCTGGGGCCAGAGACTGACAAGTAATCCCTTCCAGCCTCTTACTGAAAATACTCAGAAGTGAATTGTGTTTTGTCTGTAAGTTTTTCCCTTGTACCACATCCATGGCTGTGGCGGTACAGTGAGGAATACATGGCATTCAAACTACTCGCTTCGTACCTTGTTCTCTGTCTGTCGGTCCGTCTGTCTGTCTGTTTGTTTGTTTGTCTATATGCCTGTCTGTCTATCCATCTGCGCGTCTGTCTGTCTGTCTGTCTGTCTGTTTCTCTCTCTCTCTCTTTCCTCTCTCTCTCTCTCTCTCTCTCTCTCTCTCTCTCCTTTGTCAGTCTCTCTGGCTCTCTCTCTCTCTCGTTTTCTGTCTCTGTCTCTCGTACTCTCTGTGTGTCTTCTCTCACTCTCTCTGTCTCTCTCTCTCTGTCTCTCTCTCTGTGTCTGTCTGTCTCTCTCTTCTCTCTCTCTCTCTCTTCTCTCTCTGTGTTTTTCTCGCTCTCTGTTCTCTTCTATTCTCTTGTCTTCTCTTCTCTGCTATTGCTGTCTCTCTGTCTCTATCTGTCTCTGTCTTTCTGTCTCTCCGTCTCTGTCCCTTTACCTGTCTCTGTCTCCGTCTGTCTGTCTATATGTCTATCTGTCTACTCTCTCTCTTTCTCTGCTGTCTCTGTCTCCCTGTATCTGTTTCTCTCTGTCTTCCCCCCTCGCTCTCTGTTTGGCTCTCTCTATTTCTCTCTCTCTCTCTCTCCATTACTCTCTGTCTGTCTCTGTCTGTCTCTCTGTCTGTCTCCCTCTCTCTATCAATCTACATGTATCTGTCTGTCTGTCTATCTATCTATCTATCTATCTATCTATCTATCTATCTATCTATCTATCTCTCTGACTCTCCGCCTCTATCTGTCTGTCTGTCTGTCTGTTTGTTTGTCTGTCTGTCTGTCTCCCCCCTCTCTCTCTCTCTCTCTCTCTGTCGCCACCCTCACCCCCCACCCCCTGTGCTTCAAGATTTCAAGGAGACAGTTTCATTTTATCCTGCTGTCTCATTGAGCCCGCGCGCTGCAGACACATCTTTGTAATTCACTTGCTCAAAGTACACCATAGGTAGCTGATAAAGTAACAGCCAACAAAAACAACATGATGGATCAGAGTATGACAGAATTTGAAAGAGATGGAAAGAAAGATAGAGAGGGGGGAGAGAGAGAGAGAGAGAGAGAGCCAGAGAGAGAGGGGGGGGGGAGAGGAGACAGAGAGAAACAGATACAGGGAGACAGAGACAGCAGAGAGAGAGAGAGAGAGAGAGAGAGAGAGAGAGAGAGAGAGAGAGTAGACAGATAGACAGACAGACAGAGACAGGGAAAGGGACAGAGATAGAGACGGAGAGACAGAAAGACAGAGACAGATAGAGACAGAGAGACAGCGACAGCAGAGAAGAGATGACAAGAGAATAGAAGAAAAGAGAAGAAAGAGAAAGAGAGAGAGAGAGAGAGAGAGAGAGAGAGAGAGAGAGAGAGAGAGAGAACACACAGAGAGTACGAGAGACAGAGGCAGAAAACGAGAGAGAGAGAGAGAGCCTGACAGAGAGACAGAGAGAGATAGAGAGACTGACAGAGAGAGAGAGAGAGAGAGACACACACACACACACACACACACACACAGAGAAACAGGCAGACAGACAGACAGACATGCAGGCAGACAGACAGACAGACAGAGATTCAGATACAGTTTATTTACTTCATGAAAGGTCAGTGCCCCTGTGAAGTGATATGTGTGTAAATGCATACAGTCAAATGACAAGAAATCAGGTTCGGTTCAGTTCAGTTCATATTGTTCACAGCCCAGCCGACTACTGGAGCCATATCAGGGCTAACA
>CM060309.1:58406533-58411533 GCA_030674185.1 Monoplex corrugatus
CAACAACAACAACATTTTTCCCCTTTCAAGGCTAAATATTTCTTTTGATAAAGTCATGGATTCCAGATGTGATATCTCAAGTTCAATCCCAGCCCCAAATATTACGAACTGGCCTGCTCGCTGCTCATCTTGATGTGTCCATCACTCTGGTGGTGACAGCTGAGTGTTTTATAGGATCCCCCTTCTATTTCATAAGCTTGCCAGCTCATGGGGTTTTGTGCTAGTTCAGGAAGTCTGCCAGATAATTGCTGGAAGGTTTCGGTGGAAGGCATTGGAATTGTTTGAATGCCATCTATCCCTCTTGAACAAACTCCAAACACAAAGATCCTTCAATGTGACAAGACGTCATGCATGGAGGGAAGCCTGAAAAAAATGGCACTATATGTTGTATTACAATACAATGTCATACAACACAATGTAATAAACTACAGTGCAAAACAAAATGTAATATAACGCACTACTAAAGAATACGATGCACTACGATAAAATAGAATACTATACAATGCGCTACAAAACAACACAACTTTAAAGTTTCGCTTTCAGTTTCTGGAGATGTAAAACACACACACACGCACACACGCACACATATACACACACAAACACACACACACACACACACACACACACACACACACACACACACACACACACAAAAAAGCACACACACACACACACACACACACACACACACACACACACACACACACACACACACACACACACACACAACAAACACACACACACACACACACACACACACACACACACACACACACACACACACACACACACACAAACACACATCTACATACATACACACACACACACAGTGACTTGTGCTTCGAATTTAGGCCAGCAGCAAAGTTTTGGGGATAAGTGGGTCAGGAAGGGAGACAATCTTTCCTGGTGACCAGACTGCTATCAGTTTTGACAGTCACATTGGAAAATGTCATTTTCACATTTCGGAAAAAAAAGAAAAGACGATAGCACTGGGCCTTAGGCTGTTCTATTTTCGTTGCTATCTTCCCATTTTCTCATTTTCTCTGTGTGCAACCTTTCTACATTAGGAAAATTACATTTTGACTTCTTCTAGTTGTACTTTGTAGTTATCAGATGAAAAACTTGCTAACTTTGCGAAGGAGTGTGTGGTGATGATGATGATGATGTTTGTTTGTTATTATTATCATTATTATTATTATTATTATTATTATTATTATTATAATATTTGTATTATTGTTATTGTTATTATTATTACTATTATTATTATTATTATTATTATCATCATCATTATTATCATTATTATTATTATCATTATTATTGTTGTTGTTGTTATTATCATATTATTATTATCATCATTATTGATCTTCATGATCATGATGATGATCATGACGATGAGTGTGCGCTTTAATGTGATTTGTATATCAAGAATATGCGCCTTATCAATGTCTTTATTATCATTATTATTATGATGATGACGACGACGATGAAGATGATGGTAACAATGATGATGACAATGATGATGATAATGATGATGATGAGGAGGAGGAGGACGAGGAGGAGGAGGAGGAGGACAAGGCTTCGGATGCTGATGCATAAATCAAATCAAAGAACACTCTCATGATTCATTCAAAAAATTCACTCACAATGGCAAAAAAAAACCAAACAAACAAAAAAAACTTAAGGGTACAAAGTATGTGGGTAGCGGGATGTCTAGGACAATGGGGTAGGTGGGCTTTTAGGTGAACGGTGTAAATCATAATAATAATAATAATAATAATTACAATATTTATATAGCGCAAAATCTTGATAAAATCAAATCTAAGCGTTGAAGCAGACACACACACACGCACGCACGCACGCACACACACGCACGCACACACACACACACACACACACACACACACAAAACACACACACACACACACACGCATGGCTATAAATGGGGAGAAAGAATAAAAGCAATAAAAGCAAGAATAAAAGCAATGGAAAATTATAGAGAGCATAGCATATACAATTATATATTATAACCATGTGATTCCCCTCCGAGTGGAGACAGGCTGCAGAGGGGGGTTGAGTGAGGTTAGGATTTTATGCGGAGGAGAAAAGGTGAGTTTTGAGAGCGGACTTGAAGGAGACAAAAGTAGGTTGCTGACGGACTGAGAGAGGAAGTTTGTTCCAGGAGAGTGGACCAGAAACAGAGAAGGCTCGTGGACCATAGGTATTGAGCTTAGTGCGTGGAAAGCGAAAAGTCAGAGGATCGGAGGCAGAGCGGAGGGTACGTGAGGGAACATAGATCTCAAGTAGGCTTGACAGGTAATCGGGGGCTGCGTTATTGAGGCTTTTGTAGCACATGGTGTCTAGTTTGTACTGTATGCGCTTTGATACAGGGAGCCAGTGAAGTTGTGCCAGGAGAGGAGATATGTGGTCAGCTTTTTTCTTTTTGAGTACAAGGCGTACAACATTGTTTTGAATGCGCTGTAGGATGTGAATGGTGGAGGCAGGAAGACCAGACAGGAGTGAATTGCAATAGTCAATGCGAGACATTATGAAGGAGAGAACGAGTTTTGCAGTTGTTTCGACAGAGAGATACTTCCTGATCAGCCTTATACGATGGAGATGATAGTAGCAAGATCTGGCAGTTTGAGAAACAAAGTTGTTCATGGAGAGGGTAGAGTCAATGCAGACACCAAGGTTTTTAGCTGAATCAGAAATTGGAACTGATGTGTTACATAATGGGAGAGAAAGAGGAGGCAGCTGAGAAAGTTTCTGACGGGTGCCAATGAGGATAGCTTCTGTCTTGTCATCATTTAGCTGAAGTTTGTTGTATGTCATCCAATTTTTGATGTCCGAGTAACACTCAGTGGTGCGAGTCAAGAGGCGCTGTATATTATCAGTTGAGTCACTGTCTTGAAGTTGGGTGTCATCAGCATAGAAGTGGTGTTTTATAGAGTGGGAGTTGATGATGGTGGACAGGGGGGAGGTGTAAAGAGTGAAAAGAACAGGGCCAAGGACAGATCCTTGTGGAACACAACAGGTCAGGTATGCAGGTTGAGAGTAAGTGCCATTGATGAGAACAGTTTGTTTTCTGTTTGATAAATACGAAGTGAAAAAGGAGAGAGCAATGTCAGAGATGCCAAAAGTATGATGAAGTCTAGAAAGGAGAATACCATGGTCAATGGTATCGAAGGCTGCAGACAGATCAAGGAGTGTGAGGAGAGAGACTTTGCCAGTATCAGTTGCAAGGAGGAGATTGTTGAGAATGTGTAGTAGGGCAGTTTCAGTGCTATGGCACTGGCGGTAGGCTGACTGGAAAGGATTGAGGAGATTGTTGGCAGACAGGTGAGAGTTCAGCTGGTTGAGGACGACTTTTTCAAGGAGTTTTGACAAGAAAGAGAGATTAGAGATAGGCCTGTAATTTTTCAGTTCATTTGGGTCTAAATTGTGTTTCTTGAGGAGAGGGTGAACAATAGCAGACTTGAAAGAATCTGGGACAGTTCCAGTTTGAAGAGAAGTGTTGATGATGTCAGTGATGAATGGGAGGAGAGTAGGGAGACAATCAGAGTAGAGAGAACCTGGAAGAGGATCCAGTTCGCAGGTTTTGAACGACATGGATCTGATTGTGTTGAAAATTTCTTCTTGTGAGACTGGGGTAAAAGTAGTAAGAGGTGTGCCAGAGAAGGAAGGGTCAGGTGGGCATGGTTGACAGGGTATCCTGTCAAGCCTGTCACGAAGAGTTTGTATTTTGGTGGTGAAATACTTGGAGAATACAGATGGGAGTTCTTCATTTGTATGTTTTGTTGGGAGAGGTAAATCTTTTCGTGTGCCAAGGAGATGATTCATGGTTGTAAAGAGTTCTTTTGAAGAAGAGGCATTCAGGATTTTGGTTTGGAAATAGCTTGTTTTTGCTGATGCAATGAGGGTGGATACTTTTGTTTTAGAGGCTTGGAAAAGTTACCTTTCAAATCACTGTTGAACATACAGACATGCCTTCAAAACTGAACTTGAATGAAGAAAGAGTTTGGAACTCTCGAAAGAACAGACGAAGCTTAATCCACAGAAAATGAATGGCGACTAAGTGTGGAACATCTGTATCGAGGTATTAGACAATAAACAGCATCAGAAGCACAACTGAGAGGCCAGGCAGGGGTGCACTATGTGAGATAGTTGTAATTTTTTTAAGGATCATCGCATCCAGGGAGATTACCTTTGCACTCACCTTTTTTTAATTTTTTATTTCCGTCCCATTTTCTGCGGCACCTGAATGGCCACAGAAGCTGGCACAGTTTTCTTTACAATGCGATGATGATGATGTCGATGAGGATGATAATCATGATGCTATGGAGTTCCATCTAGGATTGAGACTGCGTGACAGGGCTGTACTCTTCGCTTACTATCATATTATATCCTGGCGTCAACCAGGCCCGAGAGATACAGACACCTGCGGTGCTGGTCAGAAGATTCGAGCAACACCCCCAATGACGCATCCGTGAAGTGGATGAGACTCGACTGTGTGGTCCCAGTCTTCCCAATGAGCCCATAGCACGCCCAACTTTGGGTAGGAGCCGGTTAGAGCCGAAAAATCCCACAATGATTTTTGAAGCTACTAATGGGGATTCGAACCTGCAACCTTCCAGTTGGTAGTCCGTTGCGTTAACCACTACACCACGGCGACTGGTGAGATGGTTGTAAATTACATAACCGGTAATACATTTGCAGCAGGACGTATTGATTTTGTACGAAATTCTTTGAGTACCCGCAACTTCTGGAGAAACAAAAATGTGACATGATTGTGCTTTTGTGTGTGTGTAGGACTAGACAGGCTGTACACTTCTGTATACGCTGGAGGGAAGCGAAAGAAGAAGCAAGCAGGTCAGAGAGCAGAGAATTACAATAATCAGTACAACACAAGGTAATTCGCAAGTTTAGCTTCTGTTTTAATTGAAAGATACTAGCGAAGAGAACTGAAACGCTGCAGCTGACAGTAGCAAGCAGGACTGATA
>CM060309.1:58416533-58434033 GCA_030674185.1 Monoplex corrugatus
CTCCCCCACCCCACCTCCCACCAGTATTGCTCTGTCATTTTTATTTTCCACTTCATTTCATTATCCACGTCACTTTTATTTTCCACGTCACTTTCATTTACCACTTTTCATTCACTTGATAAAGAGCCTGGGGCTCGAAACGTTGTGCTTACATTACTCCAAAGGATCTTTCACTAACAAGATTTTCAATGTTATGAGAATAACCGTGTACAACCGTGTCACGCACTATAATACTTTGTAGCATCGTGATTATAAACCCCATCATCATCATCATAACACTGTGGGGGGAAAGCCCTAGGATCTGTAACGAATAAACTGGCGTAGGAAATGGGACAAGAGCAGCAGCAGCAGCAGCAACAACAATAACAACAACAACAACAATAATAACAACAACAACAACAACAACAACAACAACGATAGCAGCAACAACAACAAACCAAAACAAAACAAGTATACACACACACACAGAATCATAGAACAAATGGTTGTTCCAAGTTGAACCAGTTCGCAAATAAAATGACTTGTCAGAGTAAGCCCACCTCTACCCCCATCCCCACCCCCCAATCCCCCCACACCTCTCCATTCTCCCAGCTGTTGTCCACGCCTCCAAAGTCTACATGCCAAGGAGTTTGAAGTTACACCAAGAAGGGTTCACTCCATTCAGACAATTCTCTGTACGCACCCCCCGCCCCCCCTCCCTCCCCCCCCCGCCCGTAATCATCAGGCAGACTATTTGAGCCTGCACAACACCTTATGGACTGGTAAAGTCTTGAAAAAAGAAGGGAATGGTGTGGATGGGGAGGGTGGGTGAGGAAACGGCACCTCCAAAACCAATTAATTTAACTGACACCGCCAGTTTATTTGGAGCATTACGATGGACAGCGAACAGACCATATTCTTTTCTTTTCTTTAGTTTCTTTTCTTTTCTTTGGTTTCTTTTCTTTTCTTTTCTTTTCTTTCATTCATTCATTTATTTATTTATTTGCTGCGGGGCGGGACTACATTCCATTTTGATGTCCTCAGCTCTATCAACAGACCTAAAATACTATACAGAAACATAATGAACGAACCAAAGAACAAACAACTACTACCACCACTACCACCACCGCCATCATCACCACCACCACCACCACCACCATCACCACCATCATCATCACCACCACCACCACCACCACCACCACCAACAACAACAACAACAACAACAAATAAGGTAAGATAGTTTACAAAATAATGGTTTGCTCAACCTTTGAGATGAGGGGACGCAACTCATAACTCAAGGAGGAACTCCATTTCAAACCGCCAGAAACACCGCCTTGGACATCAAACTTCAGAAATGATTCTTTACTGAGTCATGTCCAGTCAGTCAAAATACACGAAGAGAAGAATACGATAAGGACAACAAAAGAAAAAATATAAGAAGAAAAAGAGAATATGACAAAACCAACAAACAGACTAACTAACTAAAGACATGTACAAAGACAGTTAACTTTATATGGGTTCATTAGCTTGCACCACATTCGAAATATCTCGCGTTCAATCCCAGCCAGCAGTATTAAAGAATGACGGGTTCGCTGCCCATCTTAATGTTTCCATCATTAAGGTGGTACCATCTTAGTGTTTTATAAGTCCCGCTCCCCATTCGGTCTTCATTTCATGATCTTATATAGCGCATACGTTTTGCCCAAGCTCAGGGAGTCTACCAAATACATGTTGGCAGATTTTGGAGGAGGGGAGGGGGGGGGGGAGGTACTTATGGAATTGTCTGAATGCGATGAATCCTTCTTGAACAAACTCCAAACTCTCGATGGAACATAGTACTAAAGCCGCTTCAATCTCACGGATACTTCCTCAAGTGTGTTTGTTCAGTGGCGGCTAAGTCAGCGGGTCTTGGACAAGTGCCGAAATGAGTTCTCGTTTGCTGCCATCCGTCTTTTGTTGCACCGGGGTGCACGGAACGGCTCCGTTCACTTTGGGTGAATGGACGGTGTTGATCTGAACAGCTGAGGGCAAAGTATTTCACCGTTGACTGATGATTACATCGCTGCGACACTTTCATTTCGTTTGCTGTCGTTTGTTGTTGAAATGCTAGTGGTTTGGGTTGAGCTGAATGTGGAGTCTGGAATTTGTTCAAGACAGATTTATCCCACTGGAACAATTTCGAACAATGCGTTCCATTCCGATTTCAGAGACATTATCTGGCATACGCCTCGAGCCTGCGCTCTAGCAAAGTAGTTAAATAGGGAGAGAGAAGAAAACGGGATCTGTGAAACGTTAGGCTGACATGCATGTCGACACCTACAGACAGACTGAAGCATTTAGATAGGGTAACAAACGTGCTAGTTTTTATATTACAGGCTGGTAATAAGTTGGTGGCAATAGGACATGCTAATTGAATGTTGGTGTGTGTGTGTGTGTGTGTGTGTGTGTGTGTGTGTGTGTGTGTGTGTGTGTGTGTGTGTGTGTGTGTGAGTGTGTGTGTGTGTGTGTGTGTGTGTGAGTGTGTGTGTGTGCGTGTGTGTGTATGTGTGTGTGTGTGTGAGTGTGTGTATGCATAAACGGAAACATTCACACATAGTCGAATAAATGGGAAATTATGAATGCGACAGCTATGACCGATGTAAACGCTTTGTGCCTAGTGCAACAAGTAAAGTATAACCCTGGAAAAGGAAAAAAACAAAAACAAAAAAACTATTGCAACAGCGAATGGCCGAAGATAAAACTGAAGTACCGAGAGAAAAAAAAACCGTAATCAGGCACCTGTCTTTTCAAGAAGAAAGTAAAACAGATAAAAAGTATGAATTATCGAGAAGGAAGTAAACTAGATAAAAAGTATAAAAACATGTTCAGCCACAAAGCTAAGATATCATAGAACGGGACTGGAGATGAGTGGAGAACAGTCAAAGAGGCATGAAATGGTAAATGTCCACTTGTTACAAGATTGCTTTCAGTTCCATGTCTTTCGATACACTTTTTTCTCTATTGACAGTGGCTTGAGCAAGACGGAATTTTCGTCTGCATGGCTCATTCACTGTCATCTGGTTATGTACGACCTCGCAGAGTAACATGTCTTTCGTCGCTTTCTTTCATTGATTTGATCCCCTGGGTTGGATGGAGTGTTGGACAAGCTAGATAGCCCAGGGCAAAAGTTCACTGTTGACCGATTTCAACACTACCTTCGGTTTCATTTCCTTGGAGACTGTTTGTGTTGATACAGGACTGACTTCAATTACACGTTCCCTCTGGAGAGCTCTTTCACTGTCATCTTATTTGCACAACTTCCTATACTTTGGTGTTTTCCATGCCAGTTTTTGTTTTGTTTTTGTTAACATTCTGTCTTTGACATGGATTAAATATTTGAGTGTCTATCTGTTTTGCCAGCTGATTCAGTGAATATAGCGGTGAACTCAAGATCACAGCTATCGAAGTCAGTCCCAAGCCTGTAACATTAAACACTGCCCTGAAAGCTAACCATCTAAGCCCTTTTACTCCTGCACCTTATCCACCGACTGCAAAAGCTGAACCCTTTGACTCCCTCACTCTATCCACCAGTTTCCTACGCAATGCACAGGTATATCAAGACATCGTGAGCCCACCTCATCATAGGAAATTTTAGCCAAATCCCCCAAGCCGAGTTCAGCGCAGCCTATCCTTACCCAAGGTACCTAGGACACACAGGACGCTAGTGAATAGGGTGAGGGAGTCAAAGGGTGAAGTTGTTTTGCTTTGCTAGCATAGTGGACAATTCAAGATGGTGGTGGACAGGGCGCGGGAGTCAAAAAGGATTAATGAGCAAATTGTCGCAGCAGAGCAAAACTTGCCCCGATAACTAACCATCTTAATTAATAAGTGAATGGTTCTGGCAGAGCAGAAGGTTGCTACATTAGCAGCCTTTCTTAATACACTGGGCAAATCGTCCGGGATGAGCAAATGATTCTGGTAGAGCTAGAATCAAGAATAGTACCTCCATAGTAGTTTGGTGGTTAGCATTTAATCTTAATGTCGTTCCCTTTTCACATTCAAAATTTCAACAGTGAACGGAATGTAACGCCAACTGTTAGAGTGTTCCAGATTATCTAGTCTGTGCAATACCCCCCCCCCCCCCCACCCCACACACATACAGTTTTAGTGATACTGACCTCAAGGCGCTCACATCAAGTGCCTAGCAGAACACACACGCTCAAACCCAGGTCTGTTCATTTCACACCCAGACCCACACAAAGTACAGGTATATCAAGACATCATGAGCCCACCCCATCACAGGAAATTGCTGCCAAGTCGCCAAAGTGGAGTACAACGCAGCCTGTCTTAACCCAAGGACACACTTAATGCGCCATTCAGGGCTGATTGGTTCTTCTAATGGTGCCGTGGGCTCAAATAATGAATATAATAACAATAAAGAACTATGGCGTTTAACCTCAGAAAAGGCCTAACCACTTACAATATCAAAAAGACGCACCCATAAAACAAACAAAAATACACACGCCAAATAGCACGAACACCATGCACCTACTAACTGATACAATTATTGCATTCATACACACATACACACACGTGCGCATACACATACGCCCGCGCGCATGTGCGCTCACACACACAAACACACACACACACGCACGCACGCACGCACACACACACACATACACACGCACACACACACACACACACACACACACACACACACATACACACACACACACACACACACACAGAATGGCGCAGGTAACGGATAATGAAATGAATGTGTGAAAAGAGAAGTTTTCAGAAAGGATTTGAACGATGACAGAGAATCTGTCCTGCTGAATGACAAAGGACATTTATTCCATGCTAGTGGATGCAGAAAAGAAGGGCATTCGTTGAGGAGCGTTACTGTCGTGATGCAGTGTAGAAATGAAAAAGATCACCAAGGCAGGAAGGAGCTAGACCATTAAGAGATTTAAAGCACAGCAGAGCGAGTTCTTAGTTAATCCGTTTTTCGATGGGGAGCCAGTGAAGAAAAAGAAACAAGAGAGTTACGTGTGCGGATTTAAAGCATCTGAAGATTAGTCGAGCAGCATTGTTTTGTACCTTCTAAAGTCGGATGAGAAGAATCTGTAAACAGCCAGCACAAAGAGAATTATAGTAATTGATCCAGTCTTGAAAGAACAAAAGTAGAAATGAACGTTATGGCATCCTCAGACAGGATCTGATATGTCGACTTCAGTTCCGGCCCGCAACATTGGAAATGGGTGTGTTCCCTGCCCATCTTATTGTTTTTCATAGTTCCGGTGGCTTCAGCTTATGGTTTCATATGTCCTATCTATTCCATTTCCATTTCGAAACCTTGCCAGCACAGAGTTTTGCGCCAGCTCAGGGAGTTTGCTAGATGATTGCTGGCAGGGTTGGGTTGAGTGCAGATGGAAGTGCCCAGCTGTATTGATTCTCTCTTGAACAAACTCCACACTCGGAACAGACATGTCATCTACTGACGACGCTAATCGCTCCAGCCTCAGACGGCTTACTGAATGAGCGTCACACACACAGACACAGACAGACACAGACAGACAGACAGACACCACACACACACACACACACACCACACACACACACACACACACACACACACACGCACACACACACACACACACACTCACTCACTCACACATACACACACATTGCTCCCCACCCTCACCCAACGGTGGAGATAACCAGAAATATCTTTAGAACAATATCTCCAGTAAGCCATAAACACCCGGGACCTTGACCTGAAGTTAACCTTGACATACAGCATGCTTGGTGCTGTCAAACTGTGGTGCTGTCCTCTTCCGTCAGTTTCAAGTCCCGCTTCCGGTTCCGGGATTGCTTTCCCTTTCATACCGAGATATGTTCTATTCTCATCATATTTATATGACATCCTGCCGTTGTTACTACATGTACTTGCTGAATAACCACCACTGTCTCAGCTGGACACGGCAGCTGCCTCTGAGGCTGTTGCATCTGTTATTGATTACAGGATCAACTTTCAGCCACTACTACTACTACTACTACTATTGCTTCTACTACTATTACTTTTTCTTCTTCTTCTACTACTGCTGCTGGTGCTACTGCTACTACCTACTACTACTACTACCACCACCACCACCATTACTACTACTACTACTACCAACTCCACCAATACCATCACCACCATCACCACCACTATTACTACTACTATTACCACTACCACCAGCACCACCAGCACCAGCTCCACCACCACCGCTACTACTACTACTACTACTATTGCTGCTGCTGCTGCTGCTGCTGCTGCCGCTGCTGCGACGGTGGCGGCTGCTGCTCTTGCTGACTACCTTTTTTTCTGCGATTTTAGCCAGATAAGTTGACAATGGATGAATCTTAAAACTACAACGATGACAGTGATGACACAAAGAACGATATTTTTTTCTAGTGACTTTAGCGAGATCAGTTGACAAAGTATCAACTAGACATAGATGATTGTTAATGAGTTCAGTCAACTAAGTTGATAGAAACTATAGTGTTCGGTCAGTCAGTTCGACGCTACAAGAGTCGACCTGATATGTCCCATCTAGAGAGGCGAGTGGAAATTGTGCAGAGATAAAAGGAAGGCAACCCACCTACTCATTAAACTTGATACCCCCTCCCCCCATCACAACGTTCCCCCATTCCGTTCCCTTCCCTCATCACATCCTGCACGGATGAGATGATCAGAGGGTCCCGTCACAAAACCTTGGTTCTGCCCCATTTACTGACTGGGAGGACGGAATCTCCCCAGACCTCTAATTCACTTGGTGGTAACGGATGGCCATAAAACACATGACTAAAAAGAGTACAAGGCAGTCAATGGATTCAGAATTAGACACCGTAATTTGCTCCGGATGGACTAATCGTAAAGTAGGGTACCTCCATCTGCGTTCCACCCGTGCGTATCCATAAATGCTCAATTTGATTCAGTGGTGTTTTAGGAAGCAGATAGGGCTAAATGTATGGTGATGTTGGTGGGGTTAGGTTCGAGACGCTTTATGTAGACTAAATATGCAGATGAACTGATACTTCAAGCTGATGTCGTCATTACACATCAACATGCATCTGTACAGAAAACCCAAACCAACCAACCAACGAAACAAAAAAGTAACAAAAATACAAACAAAAAACAAAAACAAAAATAAAACAAGCAAGCAAGCAAGCAAGCAAACAAGCAAGCAAGCAAGCAAGCAAGCAACCAACCAACCAAACAAAAACCAGAAAAGCACGAACATAGAATCAGAATGCGTATTTAATACAAGCAGACAAGATAGGCGCAGATTTTCGGCCAATAGACAAGACAGGCGCATATTTTCGGCCAGTTAATCCAGAATTTGCGCCTGTCTGGTCTGATTGTATCACATACACGTTCTGATTTTATTTTTGTGTGTTTCTGGTTCCTGTTTGCTTGAACGCGGGCAGTCGCATTTGTCTGGGATTTTGTAAAACAAACAAAAACAAACAATAACTCACATCCTGCCTCTGAGGTTCACCTGCAAGACTGGAGCATCACAAAAGTACTAAAAAAGCCAGATGTATTACCCTTATAGCTGACTCTCGATTTATGTCTCTGACTTTCACAGTAGGAACAACAGGGTGCGTAGTCTAACCCAACCTACTAAGAGTAATTTGCTAGGACAAACTGCAGAGGCTCGGGCAGAGGCTGGGAAAGAGTAAATCAATTATAAATCTGTCTGAACCAATGACAAGAGGACGAAAAAGAGCTTAGAAAAAAAAAGAAGAAGAAGAAGAAAAAGAAGAAAAGGAGAAGGAGGAAATAGAAACAGAAGAAGAAAAACGAAGAAGGGAATGTTGAAAATACTGCCTTCTTGAGCATTTACATTAGCAATATACGAACCTCACACATGTGCAAAAGATCACAGCTGAACAAAACAAGCAGGGTGGAAAAAAATCACATGATATACGAAAGATAAAAGGTTAGCGCCAAAGATTACTGACTGGGAGATCATTGGCCCAACTCACAAATCGGCCAACAAATCATTGTGGGAATTTTTTTTTATTTATTTTTTTTTAGTGCCAACCAACTCCTAAATAGATTCCAACGTGCCATCGGCCTCCTGGGAAGACTTGAAACGCACACTCAAGTCTCATAGTCTTTATAGATAAATCATTTAGAGTGGGTACTAATACGGCAGGTGTCTGTATATCTCAGGGTAGTTCGAGGACAGGCTATGTTATGGAAGAAAGTGAAAAGTACAACCCTGCCTCAGTCCGAAATAGAACTCAATAGTATCATCACTGTCATCCCCGTTCTTATCATTGCAGAACTGTCTGGCTTTCCATGGTGACCTCCCTTTCCTTGGTTTGGAGGTGTATAGGAGAGACGAAATGCGGGGCATGGGAGTTAAAACACGAGAGCGGTGCACAGGATGAAAGAGGGGATCACTTCAAATCAATGAAATAGTTGGATGCAAACAGCATATTTATTTCTTCTTTTTTTCAGTCCAAACGTGTTGTTTTGTATTATGCACACAACAAATTTAATTGCCAATAAAGTAACATAACTCTTGAGAGTCACGGAGTTATCTCCCATGTAGAATTTCTCAAACCCAACACAGTTTGCGCTACCCATTCAGCTAGCATAGACGCAGCCGCAAAGCATAAAGTGGTAATGTTCTGAGCTTACCACTTTATGCTTTGTGGCTGCGTCTATGCTAGCTGAATGGGTAGCGCAAACTGTGTTGGGTTTGAGAAATTCTACATGGGAGATAATTCCGTGACTATCAAGAGTTATGTTACTTAGTTGATATTTAAAATTCTCCCTGTTTCCCTCTTATTTCCTTTGGTATAAATTGCCAATAGTCTATTTCTTCCTCTCTGTCTGTCTGTCTCTCTCTCTGTGGCTCTGTCTGTCTGTCTGTCTGCCTGTCTGTCTGTCTGTCTCTCTCTCTCACACGCACACACACACGCATACACACACACACACACACACACACACACACACGCACGCACGCACACACACACACACACACACACACACACACACACACACATAACATCAGAAATAGCTACCATTCACTGTGCGAAGTGACTTTAGTCTGCTCCATTTAGCAACAGTAGCATAACGGGCAAAGTCACGGAACTGGCAATCTCGCTGCTGTCAACCGCAATATGCATTATCCTCCCAGATAATACCAGTCTGACAAAAGCTTTACGCTACAGATAGACTGCTAATGGCCCCGAAATTCAGAAACGGATATTTCTTTGCTGTGAGTTATGCATATTTGCTTTATGCATGCCATTTGTAATCTATGTCTTTTTTTTAAGGGACCTTGAAAACCTCATCTCTTCAAACAATACTACTAGTAGTATTGGTGTCATCTCTTTCTCCTTTTCGTCCTTTCGTCCGTATTATACGAATATGATTAAATGTGTAAGGTGTTGTGCTGTATAGAACCTTTTAAAGAAAATTATCAAAAGCGAACTATATCGATTTGTTACTAGTGTGTAGTAAGTATATATATTGTTAAAGCAAGAATTCGAAGTGCTTTAAAACTGACATATTACATCAGCTGTTCGCAGGTGGTGGTAAGTGTTGGAGTGGGTCAGAAACAAGGGGATGTTATGGCCTGATACTGCTTTAAATGTTGATAAACGAACGCAAAGAAGAAGTGATTAACACGGGTGTACACGGATACAAGATTTTCAGAAATGTTTATTCAGATTAGTTGTAATGGTTTAGGCATATTATGTCACTTTATTCTTTAAATCTTCTGTTGATTTTACAGGCATAACTAAATGCATTACGTATCGTCGAAACTTAACTTCAGTTCTAAGTGAACACAAACAAACGAAACATGATCGTGTTTAGGCAAGAAGGATATTTAGCTTCCAGAGAAAGAGGCTCTTTTAAAGGTGTTGTTATGCCTATGATTAATGTGTAGAAGTATTAAGTTATCTGATTTTCAGAAAGGCTGAACTTTCTTTCGTGATGTCATGATTTGCCTAACAGAGCCAAAATACTGTCAGAAGTTGTATAAACTAAATGTAATTATGTTTCTATATGTACGCAACTATCTGATACGGAGATTCAACATATTTCTCAGGTGGTGCTGAGTTGTGGATCTGGAGGATGCAGTGTCACTTTGCGAATATACATATGTTTGCTTTGAAAAATAGTTACAGTAGAAATCCTTTTTACATAAATCCTAGGTTAATGTATACTCGTTTTTGGTTGAAATTAATGAAAATGGTTGAACAAGCACTACCGCCAAAATGCATGTCTAATGTTGTTTGGGCTTTATTCATCCTTTGTAAACTGCATCAGAATGGATTTGGTTTTGTGTAGATATACGAAAGCGTGAAAGAATTCACGCGTTCCGGCAGGGCTTTTAAGAAAGTGTTATTGCATGTAGATGGCAAGAATGATATTTGCAAATTCAAAACGCTGGAAAGTTGTATATGTATAGACCTTTTCTTGGAAGGGGGGGGGGGTGGAGCCTGATCTTCAGAATTATTTGATAACTAAAATAGGTGGCACCTGAAATGCATAATTACAAGGTTTAGTTTTGGTATTTCGGAAACATAATGGTGTCATTATCGATACAAAACCATAAACCTGCGTATATGCCCTATATGCTGGCAAGGTCTTGAAGTCATAGCTTGGTATGGGTTTCATGTCTAGCTTTGTATCAGTCTGTCATTGGAACAATTTAAGCTACATTTGTATATAAACAGGTGAATACATTTCATAATTGCGGAAAGTAAACCAGAAAGAAATAGAAGAGTAGGCCCTTTCCGAAATGTTGCCCCCCAAAAGACAAATGTCTTTGTAGGCCTACCTCCTGCTCCTGGGGCCAGCAGGGGGCAGAGAGCTGTTCATCTATTGCAACGATGTTGCTTCAGTCAAGTGATGCGACAGGCGACGTGGCCGACTGCAATTCTTTTAACTACCAAGCACAATGGCAGTCAGGAAAAATGTGGGGGAGGGAATATACCACAGATATGGTCTAATCATTTAGACAGCAAATGAAAGAAGGAAAAGAAGGCTCAGAAATGACCTAAAGGTTATGAGACAACAATTACTACTATTTTTGACTGATTTCATTTTCAAGTTTAGACATACTCTACACAAAAACTGTCGACATCCGCACAGTGAGTTGATGTAGACGTGTCCGTTATTGGACTAGGCTTAAAAAGTCAAACATTTTCAAGAAGCGGTCAGCCACGAATGAATCTTTTCTATCCGGCCACCCAGTCCGTTTTAGATAACGTACATCTTCACCGGCTGATAATGACTAGGCTCCATAATGTTAGTGCCAGCAAAATGGCTCAGATCTGCCCATTACCCAGACACCTTTTATACTGGATCCAGGGGTTATCATAGGAACGTCTTTCACGGCCTGCGGACACTGTCAGCCTGCGGCAATGCCAGAAACCACAACTGATGCAGGCCAACAGCTGGTGAGATGGAGCACTAAGGCAACTGGTTCAGAGATAAAAAAAAAAAAAAAAAAAAAAAGCTGTGTGGGCCATCGTGTGGTAGAGCCATGGCTTCAGGTTTCAGCAAACATCGCTCTTTTTTTTTTTTTAATCAAGTGTGTTTCCTTAGAGATTTTCTTTTTTTTCTTTCTTTCTTCCTTCCTTCCTTTTTTTTCTTTCTTTCTTCTTTCCTTTCTTTCTTTTCTATTCATGCATTTATTTCTTAAGTATATATCTATCTACATATCTATCTACATATCTATCTATCTATCTACTATCTATCTATCTATCTATCTATCTATCTATCTATCTATCTACATGTATCTATCTATCTGTCTGTCTGTCTTTCTGTCTGTCTGTTTGTCTGTGTATGTATGTATATATGTATGTATGTATGTATGTATGTATGTATGTACATTATGTATGTATATATGTATGTATGTATGTATGTATGTATGTATGAGTGTGTATGTATGCATATACACGTGTACGTGTGTGTGTATGTATGTATGTACGTGTGTGGGTATAAACGGTTGGATGGATGGAAGGATGGGTGAATGGATGAATCGATGGATCGATGGATGGATGGATGGATGGATGGATGGATGGATGGATGGATGGATGGACAGACGAATGGAAGGATGGATAGAAGGCTGGATAGCTGAATGAATGCTTCCATATGCTTTCTGAAGGCCAGCATTTTATCAAAAACCGAATTTTGATAGCATAGATTGTCGGTTCGTTCGATATTGTTTCCTCTTAATGCAACTGCTGGAGTTGTTTTTTATTAGCCACTCAGTTATCAGAGAGTGCTGAACAGTACGTGTACTTTGGTGGGGCTGATGGCGGATCCATTTTCTTGGCATCACTGATGTATTTTGTTTACCTGTTTTTGAGCTGTTTGGTTTCTGTATAAAACAATATATATTTTCCGTGGAGATGAATCCATCGTCAGAAGAGGCGAGTAGATGAAACAGTACACACAGACACACGCACACACATACACACACACACACACACACACACACACAGTACACACAGACACACGCACACACATACACACACACACACACACACACACACACACACACACACACACGACGAAATTCAAGATGGCGGAGACACCTAACTAACAAATTTTCAGCTGTCGGAGAAAACGTGTAAAAGGCCCAATATGACAAGAACGAGAAGAGGCCGCCTTGCCCAAAAGAAACAAGAAGACGCATCAGAGGGCAAGGCTGATGGAGAGAAGATATCGTCCAGTGCCGCGGGAGCAGAGGCTGAAAAGGACCCGAAATCGACAGTCGCCGAGTCTGACGCTAGGCCTAACGCTACATCTGGTGCACCGACCACGACTCCCACTGACACGCAGAGTGGGACAACCTGCACAGCGCCTCTTCCCAGCTCGGCGGACTGCGTGAGTACGGCAGAACTAAAAAACATCATACTGGCTCTGCGGGACCAAGTCAATTCTCTGGAAAAGACGGTCCTTACTCTACTCACTACCCAGCAAAAAAAGAACATCACCATGACAACCCGTAACTGTCACACACAGACGGATCTACATGACACACATCCCACCTACGCTGAGGCACTGAAACAAAACCACACAAGCAAGCAGGACGACAAACAGACCCGAAACCTCAAGGCACCAAAACCCAGCAGCAAAACTAAACAGCAAGCAACAAAAGTGCCTGAAAATAAAATAAAAACCAAGAAAGAACAACGTCATGACGTCATACCAACTAAAGACGTCATTTCGCTTCCCAAACATAGGCCTACACCATCCCGTTCTGAAAATATTTCAAAACAACATAAAAAGACCCACGATCTTCCGTACGTTCTCACTGTCCACGACTCTGTGTTGAAAGGTGTCAACTCAAGAAGACTGGGACGATCTTACGGTTTTGAAGGAGACTCGTGCCCTGTGAACGACCCTCATAACATTAAAAGCTCATTAGATATGGCCTTTTCCAAATTTGATGATTCAGCAGACTGTATTGTTTTTCACTGTGGTGTGCATGAATTGAACAGCAAAGATCTCCCTGCAACAACCAAACATCTCGCTTCAGGCATAAAAGAAATAGCACAAGAACATCCAAAATCTAAACTAGTCGTTAGTAAGGTTGCCCCTGTACGGCAGGCCCGAATGGAGGTTCAACGAAGTCTGTTCAACGCTTTTCTATCTGCTGAACTTGTTGATATGAAAAATATTTCTTTTGTATCACATGAGAACCTTCGTACCACTCAACAATTTCTAAAAGATGACATTCACCCCACCACCAGAGGAAGTAGCATCATTGCAGGAAATCTTGGAAGACACATTCGAGACCTATTTTGGGAGACTCCAAGGAGAACATCAAGATCAAGATCATCACAGCTACACCCTTCCAGATTCTCCAGAGGACAGTACCACCCTTTTGACAACTACACACCATGGTGGCCGTATAATATGTTTTGAAATAACACTATTACATATACAATACTTAATGTTCATGTCACAGGACTTTTTCCTCGTCATCTCTGACATTTCTTCTGCTGAAAATAAACAATAACTAGGTTTTAGTCCGACTATCAAGACTCGGTCAGACTATACACTCTGTACATTTGAAGACGTGAATGCCATTATTTTGATTTTTGGTTATTTGTTATCCCTTGTAATCTATTATCACCTTTATAAGTTATTCGTACGTTGGACTATGTAATTTTCTTTTTATTGATTTTGCTACAATTTTGTTTTCTTTACTTCGTAGTCTAAGTAATTACGTAATTTTCTTTCTGTCCAGTTCTCCTGGACACAGAAAATCAAAGTATTCATTGTTATCGACCGTAAATAACAGTTAATAGAAAGTTGGAGATTAACCAATATCAGCAATGCGAAAACAATCCCAAGTCAAGTTTTTGCAATGGAATTGTAGATCCCTTTCCACCAATTCGGCTTACTTGGAGCATTTCCTAGCATCAAATAGGTGTGAAATTTTGATTCTACAGTCGATGAATGTTGTCGCTACCAAGCTTCCCAATTTCCCCAATTATTATTATCCTCCAGTCTATGAATGTGGGAATCACGGGAAGAAGGTATCCACCGCGATTTATATACTCAAAGAGTTACAATACTGCTTACTTAATTCCCCAGTTTTGAAATCAAGCGAAGATTTGCATGCTTGTGCTGCCACTGTCCAATTAAGCAATTCTCTAAACATTAACGTTTTGTCAGTCTACCTACCAACAGGTCCAAATGACCACAACACAGAATGGCTGCGCACTATCCAAGATCAGCAGCGTGGTAAATGGCTAATAGGTGGAGACTTTAATTCCCACTCCCCATTTTGGGAAAAGAACTGTTCTACTGTTACGAGCAATCGTTTGGTAGAAAATATCGTTGATAGTTCGCTTTACCTTCTAAATGATGGTAGTGTCACTAGGATCCCTGATGTTTCCAAACACAGGGCGACAGCCATCGATTTGTCTCTAATCTCACCAGAATTAGCACCATCCTGTACCTGGGAAACTCACAGAGACACTTTGGGAAGCGATCACCTACCTATCATCATAACCATAACTGACAAAAACATCATGATGAAAGACAGCTCTCCTGAAATTATTCCAAAATATAATTACAAGCGTTCTGACTGGTCCTTATTTCGAACTGCTCTAGCTAATCAAGATTACAGACATTATGAAAGTGAAAATGTAGACATTATGTTTTCTAAATTCCAAGAGTCAATTTTAGCCGCTGCAGACCTATCGATTCCGAAACTCAAATCTTCTAGATCAAATAATCGATTGGGTAATGTTTGGTGGACAGAGGCATGTGAGAAAGCAGTTCAATATAAAAGGGAGAAATTCAAAATCTACATCAAAAGCTGGAAACCTGAGGATCATGTCGAAATGAAAAAAGCTAACATCCAATGTAACAAAATCATTGCTGAAGCAAAGAAAGATTATTGGGCATCATTCTGCACAAAAGAAATTTCAGATTTCAAAGATTTCCATAAAGTCTGGACGAAAATGAAACAAATGAAGGATGGAACCAACTTACCTAGGTGTCCGATAATGATTGAAACATGTAACACATTTCCTTCAGACATGGACAAAGCAGAAACTTTTGTGGATCTGTTCGCCAAAAACAGTAAAGTTGAAGGTTTATCTCCTGACTGCAAACATCACAGAGAAATGGAAGATTACAACCCAATCTACACTGATCCAGTACCACAGAATGATCTCTGGTTTAATTCTCCAATCACCTTAGAAGAGCTAAAAAACACAGTACTGTCTCTACTTAACAAAAAGAGTTCGGTAGGTGTTGATGCAGTTTCGACTGAAATGATTAAACATCTCCCTGAAAACTACCTTATTTTCCTACACAAAATTTTGCAGAAATGCTGGGTTACTGGAACTGTGCCACAAATCTGGCAAAAGTCTATAGTTATACCAATCTTAAAAACAGGAAAATCGAAAACCGATAAAAACAGTTACAGACCTATTGCTTTAACGTCCCACACAAGCAAACTAATGGAAAGATTGGTCTTAAACAGACTTTTACACTACTCTGATAAAAATAACGTTATTCCGGTAAACCAGGCAGGTTTTAGAAAAGGAAGATCCGCAGTTGAGCACCTAGTTAAACTTGCAACTCAGATCAAACAACAGTTTGCCCGCAGAAAAAGTGTTTTAACTACTTTCTTTGATGTGAAAAAAGCTTACGATCAAGTTTGGCATAAACGTTTATTGTTCAAGCTAAAATCTGTTGGTTTATCGGGCAATATGTTCAATTACATTAAATCTTTTTTAGCTAATAGAACAATTCAGGCAAGAGTGGGAGCTAGTTATTCTTCTTCACGATGCCTCGACATGGGGATTCCACAAGGTTCAGTGATAGCACCTATTTTATTTAATATCCTTATACAGGATCTTCCTAAAGCTCTTTCAAATCGTGTTGTTTTAGTACAGTACGCTGATGATATATGCACTTGGATGAATATCACTTTAAAAAAGACAACTCCACAGAGAACGCGAAATTACATCAGGAAGTTGTATCAAATTGATCTTGATAATCTTGGAAACTATATGTTAGAAAATGGGCTGTCGTTGTCAGCAGAAAAAACTAACATGATGCTGTTTGATCCTGGTGGTAACTCAAATAACTTGCCTATTTTCAAATTGCTTGGTGAAGTGTTAAATTACAAACAGGTCGTAAAATTCCTGGGAGTTTACATCACGTCCAAATTAAGCTGGAATGTCCATTTTGATTATATTTTAACACAAAAGCGCGAAAAACCTTAAATTTTCTAAAGATAATAAGCAAATTACCCTGGGGAATGGATACAAATGTACTGATTCATCTGTCAACAGCGCTGGTCAGGTCTAAATTATCCTACGCGCAAGAAGTTTTCTTCAATGCACCCAAATATTTACTAAAAAAGATTCAGAGCTTGGACTGCAAAAGTCTTAAAATTGCACTAGGTGTACCAACTCATGCTTCTACTCTGGAAACGTACAAAGTTGCTGGAATTCTACCTTTAAACAACCATCGTGAGTTAGCTACAGCAAAGTTTGCAATTAGAACTACTTCACAAGTGGATAATTTTGTGAGCAAAGAAATTAAGATCAGGTCTGATACTGACTTTCCAAAACGAGCAAAAAACATTTCATTACAAATTACAGCCGCAACTTACATATCTGGCCTGATCAAACAGTCCAACATAACAATGGATGAAATTGCTGAGAAACCAACGATAACGCCTATCCCTACATGGGAAATGCTAAATGCCACATTTGATCTCGATTATGCAAAAGTTAAAAAAGATGATAATGTCAACATTACGCTATCCACAGCTTGTGAACACATCGATGAAAAGTACAGTACCCACCTCCACATTTTTACCGATGGGTCAGTCTTAGCAAACCAGAGCGCTGGAGCAGCCTTTTATGTTCCAAAATTTAACATTAAAAAGTCTTTTTTCATTGGGGCAAATGTATCTATATATACAGCAGAATTGGTCGCTGTTGTTCAAGCGTTGCATTATTTAATAAGCCTTCG
>CM060309.1:58446533-58451533 GCA_030674185.1 Monoplex corrugatus
ATGAGAAACTGTATATTTTGAGATTATCATCTTCACTTTTGAGAAAACTCACAAGGAAGACCTCACAAAGATAGGCCACTCACTGCTACGTTGCCATGAACTTACATGTAAATGAAGTCGTTAATCTTGTGGTTTCTCGCTGACGCTGCCACTTGCAACAGACAGCAAGGGTGGTCTCAAAGACACAATAGTACCCTTGTCTGAGACAGGTAACACACAGGTCATGCCACATCAAAGATAATCAGATAGCTCGTGTTTTCCTTTCAACGTAGTAACTGTAGTACCCACTGTTGAGACATTATCAATTGAGGCTTCCGCTTCCTGTGTGGCGTGTCTTAGGCGCTGAAGGAATACTCTCCCCTGTTTTCTATGACTGTCTTTGTATTGCTCTTATTATTTTGATTCTTTGGATTTAAACTGTTATTGTGATTTAATCATAGATATGATAATGGTTGGTAGAAGCAGTAGTAGCAGTAATAGTATTAATAGCATTAGTGGTAGTAGTAGTAGTAGTAGTAGTAGTAGTAGTAGTAGTAGTAGAAGTAGTAGTAGTAGTTGTAGTAGTAGTAGTTGTTGTTGTTGTTGTCATTGTTGTTGTTGTAGTAATATTAATAATATAATGGTGGTGGGCTTGTCATATTGGCAGATGTGATGCGTACTAGTGTGTCGGCTTCGGCCTGCACCGATGGCTAGCACTGCTGTACGAAAAGAAGAGTAATGCGTAAGTCTCTTCCTGTCAGTACATAGCCTCTCCATCAGCAAGCCCTACGCTGTGCCTCCTCGTGGCGACAGGCGGTAACTGAGCACCTCACGGACTCAGGCTGAATCTCGTAGGACTCGGAGGAGGTCTGGCCCCCAGACGTGAGGCATGCAGGCCCACCGGCGTGTGGACACGCCCTGGTGCCCACGAACCAGATCCCCAAGCTATGGGTAAATAGCTCCACTGCCTTGTGGACATCTCGGGAGAGAGTAAGGCTAAGGGAGTCAACCCTAATATAAAAAACCGATGGAAGGCAAGGGAAACCACCATCGTACTTTTCCCCAGGAAATCCATGGACAGAGGAAGAATAAAGAAGAAAGTTAACGACGTCAATAGGTGCTCCTGTGGAGCACCTTCGTCCGGTAGGGACTGTCATGCGGCGCAGGTGACACCAAACCGTCAGCCAGCTACTGCGACCAAAACCAAGATTAAATTCAACACCAAGGTGACAACATGGAATGTAAGAACAATGCTGCAGAAAGGTAAATTAGATAACATCAAAATGGAGATGGAAAGACTTAACATCAGTATTTTAGGACTAGGGGAAATGAGATGGAAGGGGGCAGGCATGATAACATCAGGAGAATATACAGTGATATACTCTGGTGGTAATTCACATGAAAGAGGAGTAGGCATCATAATGGACAAAGACAAATCAAAAGCAGTTAAAGGATACTGGACAGTGTCCGACAGAGTTTTACTGGTCAAATTCGGAGGGAAACCTTTTGATATCAACATCATACAGGTGTATGCACTAACATCCGCAAGTACTCAGGAAGACATCGACAACTTCTACGAAGTTTTAGAGATGGCCAAGGTCCAATGTAAATCACAGGAAGTTACTGTCATAATGGGAGATTTTAATGCTAAAGTGGGATAGGATAGGGTGGAGGATATAGTTGGACCTCATGGTCTTGGTACACAAAACGAAAGAGGAGGGAAGCTTGTAGAAGGGGCACAGATGAATGAGTTCATAGTAGGAAACACCTGGTTTGAGCAGCCTGACAGAAGAAAATGGACTTGGATGAGTCCAGGAGATAATACCAAAAATCAAATTGATACATCCTGATCAACAAAAGATTTAGAAATTCTTTACTGTCAGCAAAAACACTACCAGGCGCAGACTGCAACAGTGACCACAATCCGGTAGTTGGAAGGTTTAGGCTGAAATTGAGGAAAAGGAAACAGACCAAAAGCAACATCAAACTAAACCTTGGACTCTTGAAGACAGATGAAATGATACGTCAAAAATGTAATGTACATGTTCAAAACAAATTCAGTGCTCTGGAAGACGTTGGTGACAGTGAGGAACAATGGACAAAGTTGAGAAGTTCTATAAATGAAGCTTGTGAGGAAATCCCTAAGGCAAATAGAAAAGCAAAAAAGAGCTGGATGACTAATGAAATTTTGGGCCTGATGGAGAAAAGGAGGAAGGCAAAGAGAAACGAGGAGATACACAGGAAGATAAACAAAGAAATCAGGTATAGGTGCAATGAAGCTAAGGAAGCTTGGCTGAACACAAAATGCAAAGAGATAGAAGAACGACACAAAATGGATCCTCAGGATATGTACAGACAAATTGAAGAAATTGTTCACAGGAAAAATACATGCACATCAACTGGTTGCTTAAAAGCAAAAGATGGCACGCTTATCATGGAAAAAGACAAGGTATTAGACAGATGGGGAGAGTACATTAAAGACCTTTCTGAGGATGACAGAAACGAAGAACACATTATAAAAAAGAACTTTGAAGGACCACCCATAATGAAAGATGAAGTCAGAGCAGCACTGAAAAAGATGAAACCAGGAAAAGCCCCAGGACCAGACAACATTACTACAGAGATGATTGAAGCCCTGGAGGAATTTGGCCTAGAAAAAATAAGTCCTCCTAAATGAAATTTATGACACAGGAAAAATCCCCAAAGATATGTCAAAATCAATTTTCATTGCACTTCCAAAGAAGACAGGGGCTATAGAATGCGAACTCCATCGCACAATCAGTTTGATGAGTCATGTAACAAAAATCCTGTTAAGAATAATCATGATGAGGACAAGGAATAGAATCAAAAGAGAAATAGCAGAAGAACAGTGTGGATTTGTGGAGGGGAAAGGAAGTATTAATGCCATATACATCCTAAGAACTATCATAGAGAGGTCAGTTGAGATGAATAAGGATTTGTATTTATGCTTTGTTGACTATACCAAGGCTTTCGATCGGGTACGACATGAAGAATTGATCAACCAACTGGAGAGACTCAATGTCGATGGAAAAGATCTACGAATAATCAGGAATATGTACTGGGAACAAACAGCTGCAATGAGAATATAAAACAATATAAGCTCTTTTCAAAACATCAAAAGAGGAATCAGACAGGGTTGTGTTTTGTCACCAGATCTGTTTTCACTATATAGCGAAAACATCATGAGAAACCTAGAAGAAGATCCTGGATTAAAGGTTGGAGGGAAAATGATAAACAACATTCGGTACGCAGATGACACCGTGCTAATTGCAGAAAATGAAAGGGACTTACAAAACCTTGTGAATATACTAGAAACAGAAAGCAAAGGTAAGGGGTTGGAACTACATGTAAACAGCAGGAAGACTGAAGTCATGGTGATCAGTAAAAAACATGAAATCCCCTCCTGCAAAATAACAGCAAATGGCACAACCTTGACACAGGTTTATAAGTTCAAATACCTGGGAACGGTCATTTCATCAGACGGCAGATGCACACCGGAAATAGCTGGCAGAATCGGCCAAGCCAAAACAGCATTCAAGAAGATGACAAGCATTCTTACCAACAAATGCCTATCAATTAACATCAGAAAGAGAGTCCTTGAATGTTATATAGAACCAATACTGTTATACGGATGCGAGGCGTGGACAGTCAGCAAGCAAAGCCAGAGCAGGATTGAGGCAGCCGAGATGTGGTTTCTCAGAAGAATGTTGAGAGTACCATGGACAGCAAAGAAAACAAACAAGACAGTCTTGATGGAGGCAGACACAAGTCGATCACTGATAAGGAAGATTAGGAAAAGACAAGCAACATTTATAGGCCATTTTATGAGGAAGGGGGATTTGGAGCACCTGGTCACAATGGGAAAGCTGGAGGGAAAGAGAGCACCAGGTAGACCCAGGGAGAGAATGCTGGACGGACTTGCAGGGTGGCTGAGGATGAAGAGGGTGGGGGAGATGCTGGGGGCAGCGAGAGATAGAGATGGTTGGAAGTCCATGGTCGCCAACGCCATGCGGCAGGGCACCTGATGATGATGAATGGTGGTGGCAGGGTAATAATGGTAGGAGTGTTCTTGTTCTTCCTGTAGGTTTTGTTATTAATGCGTAGTTTTTTGGGTTTTGTTGTTGTTGTTGTTGGTTTTTTGTTTGTATTTTGTTTTGCAAGTCATGCATTATATAAGTTATCATTACAGATAGGAAGACGGGAGACAATTTGACAACTTGATGATTCAATGCATTTCAAAGCTTTTAGTCTGGACAATACAGGGGGCAAGTTTCAAAATCAACGACAGTAACACTTGAAAATAAGAAATTCAGTTACTGATATGTTAACATAGAACTGATTAGTCACACTATAACATAAGTCAAACAATAAGCATGCTGCTTATATGGCTGATTAAATATGTCATCAATTCTAAAGCTACTTTAAAAGCATGCAGTTAAATAAGTATCAAAGGGTCCGTGCACGTTCGCACTAAGAGAGGAGATAGAGGGGGAGAGGTAACAAGACTGGGAGTAAGAGAGAGAGAGAGGGATGGGGAGAAAGAGGGGGTATGGAGAGAGAAAGGAGAGAGAGAAGAAGAGAGAGAGAGAAGAGAGAGAAAAGAGAGAGAGAGAGAGAGAGAGAGAGAGAGGAGAGCAGCCAGTCAAAGAGAGAAAGAGACAGACAGACAGAGAGAGAAGAGAGAGAGAGAAGAGAGAGAAGAGAGGACAGAGACAGACAACCAGACAAAGAGAGACAGACAGACAGACAGACAGACGGACAGAGACAGAGAAATAGAGAGCGAGAGAGACACAGAGACAGAGAAGGGGGGGGGGGGGACTTGGGATTCTAATTCCTTTCCAGCAGTCAACAACACTGCATCCATTCCGTCCTTCACCAACTACATTTAACTTCATACTTAGGTCACATCGCCTTGGCAAAGGAACATTACTGGCTTTATCCCTGCTTACTTGCGTGTAACAGGGCAGGCTAAAAAACTTATAATGACATTGCCCTGTGTA
>CM060309.1:58454033-58469033 GCA_030674185.1 Monoplex corrugatus
TGCAGCAGCAGCAGCAGTAGTAGTAGCAGTAATAGTAGTGTTTGTCAATGGTAGAAAAGTAGAAGTAGTAGTAGTAGTAGCAGTAGTGTAGTAGTAGTAGCAGTAGTAGTAGTAGTAGTAGTAGTAGCAGCAGTAGTAGTAGTAGTATTAGTAGTTCAATGTTTTGCTACCGCGGATAGGGACTTTGACGTCTAAAAGCGTTTTATTTTTTCCTCTTCAGCCCTACTATCTCATTGCTGACCATCTCCCGGCGACACTGAAGACCGTACAAACCGAAAGATACAAGGGGGAAGAAAGTTTTGCACAGGGAAATGCCGTGCTACATTTCATGGCGATGAGTTTCATACTTCGTGAGGGGAAAAACAGAATATCTACAAGACAAATACACATATGCCACTCGTGGTATCTTTTTGGCAAACAACAACACTGTTTTGCTGCCACCCGAGTAAAGTGGGCAGACAATAGTCGTTCGTTCTTTGATTTAACGTCTTTTCACTATAAGTGATATTAGACGGGGCAGACAATATGTGTGATTGATAATGCTAATACAAATCTGTAGAACAGAGGCATACATCAGTCTGTGCTGAGGCGTCTTATTCTGCATTTTAACATTTGTCACTCGTTGTTATTACCATGAAACCAGAATATTTCAATATTGTTATCACAGGGTTATTTTGTTGTTGTTGTTGTTGTTTTTTGGGGGGAGGGTGGATGGGTGGGCATGTTGGATCTTTTGATAGAGCCATGGACTCAAAATCTGATATCTGGAGTTTTAAATCCCGGCCAATCACATTAAAAACTGGCTTGTTTACTGTCCATCTTAGTGATTCTATTATTCTGGTGGTGTCAGCTTCATGTTTCATAGGTCCCTGTTCCCATCTGACCATTTCAAGACCTTGCCGGCGCACAGAGTTTTGCATATGAAAATATTTGACTGCAATGAGTCCCTCTTGAACAAACTCCAAACTTATGGGAATTGTGTTGAAATTTGTCAGGACAGATTCCACAACGATTTGCTGTCAAAATATGTCGTGATGTCTAGCTGTAAGCCAGTTCTGTAGTTTCTGTTTTATATTGTGTTTGGCTTCTTGACAAATCAGCTTTAGTGTGGTTGTTTAGCGTCCTGCTAAAGAGTAATAATAATAATAATAATATATTTTATTTATATAGCGCAAAATCTTGACAAAATCAAATCTAAGCGCTGAGCGTATACATGCATACATACCTACATACATATGAGCGTATACATGCATACATACATGCTTACATACTTACATACATAAATCTAAGCTGAGCGTATACATGCATACATACATACATACATAAATCTAAGCGTATACATACATACATACATACATACATACGTACGCACATGCATACATAATAATTACAATATTTATATAGTGCAAATCTCGACAAAATCAAATCCAAGCGCCGAAAAGACACACACGCACACACGCACGCACGCACGCACGCACACACACACACACACACACACACACACACACACACACACACACACACACACACACACACACACACACACACATGCATGGCCACAAATGGGGAGAAAAGAATAAAAGCAATAAAAGCAAGAATAAAACCAATGGAAAACCACAGAGAGCACATCATATACAATTATATATTAAAACAAAGTGATTCCCTCCGAGCGGAGACAGGCTGCAGAGGGGGGTTGAGTGAGGTTAGGATTTTATGCAGAGGAGAGTACATGCTGTGCGATGGATGACAGTTTGTTGTGGGTTGAAATGTGACAGTGATCCACCGTAGATTTTTAACGCAGGTTAAGTAATGAACTATCACTTCTCTCCAACCACTCCCATTTCATCGTTTGTTTTTTTTATTTGTGCTTTGCTTTCTTCTCTTCCTTTGTTTGTTTATTTATATTTTAGTCCACTTTTACGTCTTTATTCTTGTGGTGCATCAGTGGAGTAGCAAGGACTAACTTTAAGACGGGTCCGTTGGGAACTAATGCTACTATCCCTGAGTATAATGAAAGATTTTAAAGTTTGAGTTATGCTTTGTCTGATTGCTTCATTGTTGGTACCAAATTGGTGTTGTTTGTTGTTTTCCTGTCGATACTGCCGTCATCATCGTTGTGGTTGTGTTGTTCATATTCATTTGCTCCATGATTTCCAACGGCCATACCAGTTGAAAACATCGGTTGTTGTCAGGTACCAAAGTTAAACATCAGGCCTGGTTAGTACCAGGATGGGTGACCTCCTGGAAACAATGGAGGCCATTGCCAAAAAAATGCCATTATCATTGTATCTTCTGCTATTCACATATCCTTGAATCTTTCAGTAATGTCAAAAGTTTTATGGCCCGATTTGTCCACCCACTTCTTTGCTCAGAAAAGACATAATTTTCCTTTGAACAGGAGACAGCCTTGAAAGATTGTCTTTCAGATTTAAAAAAAAAGGATCTGCTACTTTAAACGAAGACAGCAAGTTCATTAAAAGTTATCTTTGAAGTCAAATGACCGCCATTTGATATATTCTTGACAAGCACGCCATGGTAATTGAACGCTGTGCCTTAGGTCATATGAGCCAGCAATATGTAAAGCTAATGGTCTTATGATACCTTCTGAATTCCTACATGAGGACAAAGTATAATGATTAAAAGTATGTATGAACCATTCTTAAGCTCCAACAAAACGTAAAATTAATGGACTGATAATACCTTCTCAATTGCTACATGAGGACAAAGTGTAACAATTAAATGTATGTATGTAATTAATCTTTGCTCCAACATAACGTAAAGTTACTTGTCTGATAACAGCTTCTGATTCGCTACGTGTAAAGTGTAATAATAAAATCAATCTTGATTCAATTCTTTTTTTGTTGTTGTTGTTGGTCATCCTGCACCTAAATTGCTGTTGAGGGAAGTTTAAAAATGATTCTGGCGTGTCCTGTTTACTTGCTTCAAACTTAGAAATGAAGGACAGAGATCTGTTCAATGGTCTTGACGTGGTTTGAATGCATACAAAACTATAAGCTATACCCTGTGCCACCGCCCCGTCCTTTTTTCGAAAGATTGGTATCACTCACGCAATCCTCTTTTCTCCAGGAGAAGCGTAAGGTGATCTACCGATCCAATTTCTTCCAATCATGACAGCCTTGAGCTAACCAAGGTAGCATTTCTTCTGGGTTTCCTTCGTCTCTTGTGAAATTGCGTGCTGTTATTTGCCTCTTAGTCTCTACCCCACCCCACCCCCTTTTTTCTATCGTTTTTAAGAAGTATCCTGTTGGAGCATGTGTGGATGATAAAGTCACAGTCATTTTGAATATACAGGGCGACTTGCTAGCCCAAGGCATACCTTTTCGTCCTGGACTTGATACCAGTCAATGGCGGAGTTCAAAGACCTGAGTTTAATCAATAATCATACAAACACACACACAGCATGACTATTTGCGTAGTTTGAACAGTTAGTTCACACACACTGATCAATGACTTTGTTCATTGGTAGTCTGAGCTGGGATCACTTTCAGCGTTAAGCTGCTTATGATAATAAATAGCCAGTCTCATTTTAGCCTGAATGGTACAGTGGTAGACTCAAAATTGAAATCTAATTTGCGTCTACTCATGTTGAACATAAGAAAAGTAAAAAAAATGAATGAATAAATAAATACACATACATACATACATACATACATCTATACATATATACATACATGCATACATACATACATACATACAGACAGACAACAGACAGACAGACAGACATACGTACATACATTCATACATATACATACATACATACAGACAGACAGACAGACAGACAGACATGCGTACGTACATACATACATACATACAGACAGACAGACATGAATACATACATACATACATACATACATGCATACATACATACATACACACATACATACATACATACATTTATACATGCATACATACATACATACATACACACATACATACATACATACATACATACATACATACATACATACATACATACATACATACATACATATATGCATACATTCATAACAATTGTCTGTTGTTGTTTCAAGTCCACACACACACACGCCAAATATGTACTAAGTATGTTTAGGAGGGGGAAACGAATGAACAACATGGCACAATAACATCGCTTTATTTATCGACGTACCTACACCTTACATTCAAAACATTTAAGTTGAGCTTTTGCGGGTTTTAATCAATATAATGGAAGCAACAATATTTCCTCATATAAAAGAAAAACTACAAAAATCAATGCATTCACATTTAGACGGACGATAAGCAGTCACAATCTTAGATGCGTTCGTGCACGAAGCAATCTTGATACTTAATCATTCAGACAATTCCAGATGTACGTTTTCTCGTCTGTTGATAAAGACCAGACTCCGCGAACGCCAGAAATATGCACCAAAAATGCATATAACTTGCACACCTCCTTTGCCAATGTCAAGCCCTCTCAGACTGCTTTCTTTGACAACTTTGGCCACTGTCACTCTGTAAAAATGCCAGAAATCATGATGAGGGTGAACATCAGGTAGGCTGCAGTGCTAGAGGCGTCAGCCAAAGGTAACATGTTCATTGATTGACTGACTGACTGATTGATTGCTTGTTTGATTGATTGATTGATTGATTGACGGAAGAATGTTTATTTTCCAACGGTAAAGAAAAGAGCATACTGTAATACAAGAAGGTAAGGTCAATTTTCCATATTCCCATGTGCTAAATTCTAAATGATAAGCCTCATATGAGAGAATTGAATTTGGTTTCACAAGAACAATGATATTGACGTTAATGGCAACAGTTATGACAATTATAACACAACAATAATGGTATTGTTTACAACAACAACAACAATAATAGAAACAACAGGAACAAGAACAATAACAATAATGATAATAATATTGATGATGATGATGACGATGATGATGATATGATGATGATGATGATGATGATGATGATGATGATGATGATGATGATAGTAATAACGACAACAACATCAATTATATCATTGTATACGCTAAATGCTTATCGAGAATGTGTTTTCTCATTTTTCCTTTTTCCCCTCGAATACCTTTTTCCTTCCAATACATATGATACAAAGACGTTTCCAAGCGTGACATGAAGGCGCTTGAGATCAACACTGAGTCCTGGGAGGACCTTGCAGACGACCGCAACGGCTGGAGAACCACTCTCAAGAAACAGCTGCGGATTGGTGAGGACAAACTGTCAGCTGCTGCAGCAGAAAAGCGAGTTTGCAGAAAATGGATGACAGCCAACAGACCAGCATCAGCATACACATGCGACCGCTGCGACAGAGACTGCCTCTCTCGCATCGGTCTCTACAGTCACAGGCGACGCTGCTTGGACCAAGCAGACAGCCCATCTAGACTTTAGAACGGATGTACTTTGACCATGGTTAGCCATGACCGAGGGAGGCCTACTACATATGATAAAAACTAACTTGATAATAAAAAAGACAATTCGTATGTATGTCTGTCTATGTATATATATATTAATTATAAACTCCTTCGGTTGCAGCTGAAGGGCATATTTGCACGAACTAGTTGCATAATCAGCAGAACCTCAAATGGAATAGGTGACAGACTACTCTGAAATGTGTACTCCATATGAGTAGATGTTACACAGACAGATGGAACAGTCTTCAGATACTCATCAAATCCCAATGTCTTTTATAATTCATGTGATGGAGGTACACTCGTCTCAGACATTACGCAATAACAAATAAGAAACTTCACTTCTTGAGATCACTTATGCCCCAGCAGCTGTCATATCATAGACGTTTCCCTGTACAGCGGTAGGTACATGTAGATCAAATCTTTCTGGTACAGAGACTGCCACTGACATCATTAGCATAACATTGAGTATCTCAATGAAAAGGGGTTAAAACGGTTTTAGCATGTTGTGGTGAATCTATCTACCTGTCTATCTATCTACCTATCTCACCGTCTATCTATCAATCTATCAATCTATCTACCTATATATATATCAATCTGTCTATCTATCCATCTATCTATCTATCTATCTATCTATCTATCTGTCTGTCTATCTATCTGTCTGTCTGTCTATCTATCTATCTATCTATCTATCTATCCATCTATCTATACACCTATCTATCTATCTATCTATCTGTCTATCTATCTATGTGTCTGTCTAACTTTCTATCTATCTATATGTCTGTTTATCAATCTGTCTGTCTGTCTCTTCATCTATCTGTCTATCCAGATATTTGTGTGTATATCTAGATATAGATTCAGATATTAAAGTAAAACAAAAACCCACATCTTCTTATCATTAGATAGGACAGTCTCTGAAAAAAATCTCAGTTTAGTCTTTTAGTCGTATTTTGGGCCGTACAAACGTTATGCTCGACCGAGGACGTATTAGAAGAATAGACTCAGCATTTTTGATTATCTAATTGCGACGACAAGATCATTTCCAGACACGAAATTGGAAACTTTTTTTCTTATAATGTATAACATTAAGATCTTCGCAACTGGGCAAGAGAGAGAAGAGAGAGAGAGAGAGAGAGAGAGAGAGAGAGAGAGAGAGAGAGAGAAAGAGAGAGAGAGAGAAAAGAGAGAAGAGACAGAGACAGAGAGAGAGACAGAGAGAGAGAGAAACATTGATCTCTGAAGGAAGCAGAACCAGTCAGGGGCTGTAGCCAATGGTGGTGTTATTACTGCGAATTATTATTTACAGGGCAAAGAAGGGAAGTAATCCAATGCCAAGTCTTAAGTAGTAGATTCAGGGAAGATACTGAGTTGATCAGTTTGGTTTGTGATGAGCATTGACATTATTTGTTGACATCCATCTGACTTCTCTGGCTTTGTCTATTTCTTTCTCTCCTTCACAGCTGTGTAGTATATAAATTAATCCACCAGAACATGTTAAAAGCAGTCATGCAGTGGCCTGTCAGATGAAAAAATAGTTATTACTACGTCATTTTGAAATAATATATTTAGATCGTTACAGTTTTGTTTAGGTTCAACTGATCTTGCTTTATTTTCAAGCATCATGCCCTTTCCCCAGAGATTTCTACTCTCTATCTAGTGTCTGGAGAAACGTTTTAAAATTTCTGCACGTGACTGCAAAAAAGAAAGAGGAGGAAGAAGAAGAAGATGAAGAAGAAGAGAAGAAGAAGAAGAAGAAGAAGAAGAAGAAGAAGAAGAAGAAAGAAGAAGCAGAAGAACCAGAAGAACCAGAAGAACCAGAAGAACCAGAAGAAGAACCAGAAGAACCAAAAGAAGAAGAAGAAGAAGAAGAACCAGAAGAACCAGAAAAAACAGAAGAACCAGAAGAACCAGAAGAAGAACCAAAAGAACCAGAAGAACCAGAAGAAGAAGAAAAAGAAGAGATAGGACAAAGGGTGGCAGAAGAGAAAGAGAAAGGGATAGAGAACAAATAAGAATATTGTATTCAATACAGAACCAAAAAACAAAACAAACAAAAAAATGCAAAAATAGGAGTGAAACGCGTATTTAATATAACGAAACAAGACAGGCGCAAATGTGTGGCCAACTGTCACGTGTATATGTTTAACCTTTTCACGACACTGCCTCACCATAGCTACTATTCCCTGAGTACACTGTAGGCAGGAAGCAGATATGCCCTGGGGACACCCTATTCTGGTCATTTTTATTTAATTTTCCTGAGTAGGCTGTAAAAGCTAGCTTATTGATGTTAGAACAACTTTTTAGATCACTCTTTCATCTCCCTAGTGAAGCAAAAATATATTCTGTAAAGATTCATTTAGTTAGTGTTTTGTATTTTTGAAAATGTCAACGTAAGCCACAAATTTCAAAAACCCCAGACAGCCACAGGAGATTCATAGAAAATTGTTATTTTCAGCATATCATGGCCAAAAATGCAAGAAAAAGGACATAAAAGACAATATTTCAACATTTTAGAACATAATGGTAACAAAGTTACATAATTAGCAATGTCATTATACAAATAGTGTGGATGTACTATTTCAGTCATTTCACATAAGTACATAGCTTCTTCTAAAGCAATGGTTTGTTCATCCATATGATAACAGATAAGCAAATAAAATAGTAAATGATAAAGTGCACATAATTAGGAATTTTAGAAAACCCAAAATGAAAAAAAGACAAGTTAACACAAAACAAACAAGTAAATTAACATGAACATGTAAACAAACACAGACTCAGGCAGACTGAAAAGATCAATGTGGACGGGAAGAAAAAATATGGAAAGTATACACCAACCTTTGAATTTGATGATGAAGACATAGCCATGATGATGATGTGATGAATTAATACAGGTTCATGAAAAGAATAAATTTGTCGAAATCACCTTAGCACAAATACACTGAAAAAGCCACAACCACTACACTTGATGCACTGATAAAACCACAACCACTGCACTTGATACACTGAAAAAGCCACACTAACAACTTACATGTATATTCACTTCTGCTACTTCGGCGACCGTGAAAGTTGTCCCACTAGCCATGTTTACACAGCAGAGTGAACGACGCAGTTACACGAAGAGGCAAAGAGTTGGGGTTGGTTGCTTTCAACACAAATTAAACAAAGAAATTGCCCCTGTTAAGCTGACAACATGGCATTGTATGATGTAGTAGAGTTTCTTTGTGTAGTTTCGACACGTTTTGAGGGAATTTACGGTGACGTACCGACGCATTTAATTTTAGAACAGGCGTCGCGAACATTCTCGCGACGTGTCCACAGCGACCTTTCGGCCGTCGCTAGCGGGCTCGCGACGTGTCCTTACGGCATAGGCAGGTGTCGCGACTATTCTCGCGTCATGTCGCGAAAAGGTTAATCATTAAAGGTTTAGTGTTTCAGACTGACTGACTGACACACACGCAGACAGACAGACAGGCAGACAGGTAGCAGGCAGGCAGGCAGACAAAGACAGAGAAAGAGTGAAACAGAGACAGAGAAAGAGACAGAGATAGACAGACAGACAAACAGAAAGCTTGTCTGGGTAACATTACGATCTTCTGCCCTTTAGCCTCCTAATCAGATCCACCATCCCACCAACAACCCACCACTATCCTCAAAGATAAACAATGGAAACCCACGACTAATCTGTGTACTTCCATCACTTGCAGCCAAAGACCAGAATGGAGAAAAGGAAGCTCAGCAGACGTTACATCAGGGAAGTGTGTACGATATCCTAAATGGTGCCCCATCTTCAAGAAATGGCAGGAACTCAACGTACAGCACTACAGGATCAAGGAGAAAAACAAGTCGTAAACTATCACCCTCAACGATAAGAGAAGCTTCTTGCAGCACGGAGGGGAATTAATGGTTCAGCCACACATGTGAGGATCTACGGTAATCAGTATCACACTGCCTTGCTCCTTGATCAGGTCTCTAGGGGGGTAATTGTGTGTGGCATGGTGATATGATAAGTGACTGGTTCTTTCCAAACATTCTTCTATTCATCTAATGTGTAAGCTGTGTTTGATGTGTAATATGATACTAAGCTATAACGATCATGTGAAAAAAACAATTGATATGACACAACTTTTTGCTGTCCTACGTTTTTATCATTTTTAAGATCCTGCTTTGTATAAGATGTGTTCAAATTGAAATATGGATTAAAAGTCCATAAAATCATACAGATCGTTTGTTGTGGGGAACCTGCAATTTATATGTGCTTAATTTTTTATTGTTGTCTTTATTCAGTTGAGTTTGTTCTATTTTTCTTTTCTTTGCTTGTTTGTTCTTTTTTTTCATTTGCTTGTTTGACTAGTTTATTTGTTTCTTTTTTATATTTGTCTTTTCTGTTGAGTCTTGCCATTGCAATCTTTCCACCTGCCTTTCAGATCTCATATTTGTTCATGGATTCATAAAGCCATTTATATGTTTGAGATTCATTGATGTTTTTATTAGAATGTCTGAACAAAAGACAGAAAGCTTTCTGTGTTGTTGTGATTGTGGATGATGGTGGTGGTGGTGTGGTATGTGTGTTGTGTTGTATGCGTGTAGTGTGTGCGCGTGTTGTGTGTGTATTTGCGTGTGTATGTGTAACATGTGTGTGTCACGTGTGGTGTGCGGTAGTGTGGGTTTTGTGTGTGTGTGTGTGTGTTGGGGCAGTGTGTGTGTGTAGCAACACAGTGCATATGTATGCCTAATGATTAAAATATATCAATGACGTTTCTTGTAACTGGCGCTCTCTATTTGGATACTGTGTCATCAACAGCTCTTAAAATATGGCTTTTGTAAACATTGAGTGCCATCTCCTCAATTTCAGCTTCATTGGACATTTGCATAGTGTGAGTGGGACGAAACCATATCGCAAAGAAGCCTTTGTACAGAGAGCTTAAGTGCATCAATTAAAGCAATACAAGGATACTCTGAAGAACATCAGTTGTAGCATAACACCACATCTGGGAAGTAAGTGTCCACAAAATGTGCATGCTCTACAACGGCAGTGTATGAGGGCACAATCAGATTTGAACAGTTCAAAAAGTTGCTTCTCAACAGAAGAGAGATTGGCTGAATACAACCTGTGTCCAGTAGATTCCATCCATGTATGCTGTTGTGGACATGTGCCTACATGATTGGTTTTCTATGCCTGCGTGAAAACCCATGCGACAAGCAATTCCAGACATAAAAATGTATTATTGAAAATGAAAAAATGTAGTTTATTCTGAGCACGAAACGTCACAATGAAAGCGAGACTTGACACAACAACACAACGACAATGATGAAACACTAGACAGCCATAGGCTCTAAAAATGTACTGATGACAACAAATTTTGGGGTCGATCTGTCAAATGAGTAGGAATGCTGGTCTACCCGCATAGTATGTGACTTTGGATTTGACAAGAGATCCCATCATGCATTTATCATCATTATCATTATCACCATCATCATCATCATCATCATCATCGTCGTCGCGTCTCGTCATCATCGTCATCATCGTCATCCCTCGTCATCACTCATATCATCATCATCAGTGTTGTGTCTGCTTGGTAGAGCTTTTGAATAATTGCATTTAGGCAAAACAGGGAAGACTGGGTGGACATAACTATCAATGATAACAATATTTATACTTTATAAACCCAAAGGGGGTTGTGTTTCTGACACTTAAGAGAAAAAAACAAGATATGATATTGAAACCTGACACAAGAAATTTACTTTTAGTTTGATATTTTTACTTCCGTTAATTCGTTTATCTGTAATTGACCAAATACAACCATAAGGTATATATTTAGCAATCATTTGTTGTTCGCTCAGTCATTTTTGAATGCATATTGAATGCATCTGATTAAGTATAGAAATGAATGAATACAATGAATTAATTATTGATTGATTAATCAATCCACATATTTATCATTTGCAGCAGTTGACATAAATCATTTATTCATTGGTTTAATTTTAGTTCATGTATTCATGATAACCGAGACAGTTTCTTATCATGTTGTAAACAATCAGAATCAAGACATAAACACGGTGTAATGTGAAGCACTGATACATATTTTCTTTAAATTCTGAAAGGAGGCATGCATTCCACGAAAGCATTTACCCTATAAACTCTTGAAGATAACACAGAGAGACAGACAGTTGCATACACATACAACCACCGCATACTCACACACACCGCGCGCCGCGAACACACACACACACACACACACACACACACACACACACATACACTCACGCGCGCGCGCGCGCGCACACACACACATGCACAAACACACATACACACACACGCACTTCCAAACACACACAGACACACACACTTACACACACACACACACACACACACATACACACATACACACATACACACATACACACATACACGCACACACACACACACACACGCACACACACACACAAGCGCGCGCACACATATGCACACGCACGTACAAAATCGCACACAAGCACACACACATACACATGCACACACACACACACACACACAGACACCACACACAGACACACACACACACACACACACATACACACACACACACACACACACACACACACACACACACACACACACACACCTTCTCCACGTCTCAACACATATCTCATGCTCGCAACAGAAACATGCAGATAGAGAGAAAGAGATGTGGAAGAGAGAGAGAGAGGGAGGGAGACAGACAGACAGACAGACACACAACACACACACAAAACACACACACAAGGAACGAACAAAACACACACACACAGACGGACAGACGGACAGACGGACAGACAGAGGAAGAGAGAGAGAGAGAGAGAGAGAGAGAGAGAGAGAAAGTGAGAGAGAGAGATGTTGTATTACATCTATCACCAAGAAGATATGCTGTGACGGTACACTGACAGGGATGGCAAACCATGTGGAATCTGTAAGTTTCCAGATGATCTTGCCTATCTTAACTGGTGCAGACGAGCTGGTATCATAATTGGTGCAAATAAGCCTGAATATAGTTTAATTGGTGCAAATGAACCTTAGCTATCTTTGACACTAACCTTAAAGATAGTAACATTGTTTACTGTCCATAACATGCTACTTCTTACTTAAATTATTTAATTTGAGGTGTGGATATGGTCAAAAAGAAGAAGAAGAAGAAGAAGAAGAAGAAGAAAGAGAGAGAGAGAGAGAGAGGAGAGAGAAGAGAGAGAGAGAGGAAGAGAGCAGACAGACAGACAGACAGACAGAGACAAAGGGAGAGAAAGAGAGCGTCCTTTTTTTTTCTTTTCCACACTATGACTATTTGCATTTGCTCACACATTAAAGTGTTACTATCCCTGCGAAGAATGAACGAACGCATACATCTTCAGATTTGTTATGATTTTCAGTAGAACTGGAAATAGCCACATGATGTTTCTTTGATGCAAGTGCGCCATTTACTTTCCATTCAATGGAAATAACACACACTAACATATGCAAAAACATTTTCTCAGCATTTGCATAATATCAGATCCACATCAACAATGTATGTGGTCCCCATTCTCGCTTTGAAAATGATGGCTGACAGTGGTGGCCAGTCAACTCACTGTAAAGATTAGTTCTTTTCATCCTCGCCTGCCTAGGAGTACAACGTCAACAAGATAAAAAGGTCTTGAAGCACAGACAGATTGAAGTGGTGAGGACTTACTGCAGTCATCAGCACGTCTGAGGTCAGGATAGGTTTATCAGATGAATATAACAACAGTGGTGAAGTGGATTATTGGTTACATGATGCAGTTCTAAATATCTAAATAAATTCGATAACAGAAAGAAAAATTCAAAAAAAAAAGCAAAACAAAAGCTACGTTTTGGTCACAATTTAGCTTAATTTTTGACTGTTGATGCTGATGATATATGTAACTTGACTTCTTATGCTTAAGGTCATTCTGCACTGACAAAACAGAATGAAAGGGAAAAGGTCATAAAAAGAAACAAAAACAAAAGCAACATTTCGATGTAAGTTGTTTATCTTTCAGATATGATGCTGATGATGAAACTTAACTGTCCATGCTCAAGCCCACTTTTTATTGTGTAAACATTCTCTTCATGCAAAACTTATGTGGGTGCAGTGAAATTTAAGACTAAATTGTAAACTCAGATGTTTGTGACAAAAGTGTGTGTGCTTGTACATATAATTATGTGTATATATTGGAGGGTGGATATGGTCGAAGAGAAGGTAGATATATAGATAGATAGATAGATAGATAGATAGATAGATAGATCGACAGGTAGATGGATAGATGGATAAATAGACGATAGATGGATAGATGGATAGATACAGAGATACAGAGAGTGATAGATAGATAGATGGATAGATATATAGATAGATAGATAGATAGATAGATAGGTAGATAGATAGATAGATAGATGGACAGATAGATGGATATATAGATAGATAGTTAGGTAGACAGTTAGATAGATAGATAGATAGATAGATAGATAGACAGATAGATAGATAGATAGACGCGCGCGCGCGCGCGTGTGTGTGTGTGTGTGTGTGTTTTGTGTGTGTGTGTGTGTGGTGTGCATGTGCTTGTGTGCATTGTTGTTCATTATTCATTATTCCTCTACTTGGAAAGATTTTCTTTTCAATTAACACAATACTAAATCTACTTCAACCATACGCGTACCCCCCCCCCCCTTCCAGGTTAGCTTTGATAACCATCACTGTCAGTGGTAGCCAGTAAACTCACTAAGGAGATTAATTCTTCTTGGCCTCGCCTTCCCTATGAAAAAAGACGTCAACAAGATAAAAAAAAGTCTTGAATCTCATACAGGTTGAAGTGTTGGGATTTATTACAGTCACCAACACGTGTGAGGCCAAGATGCATTTATCAGACAACTGTAACAGTAGTGATGAGGTGGATTCACATCTACAAGGTGCTTTTCAAAATATTTATCGCTTAGACTGGCTGGTGCATTGATAGAGATGTGGACTTTAGACGTCATATCTAAACTTCAATCCCATCCTGCGGTATGAAAGTTAAGTTGTTTGCTGCCCATCATGATTTGCTAATTGTTTGATGGTGTTAGTGTTTTATAGTTCCTGACCCCCTTCTATTTCAGGACTGGCCAGGATACAGCGTTTTCTGCAGGGACAAAGGAGTCTGCCTGACACATGCCACAGAACTGGTTAGAACGTCTACAAAATTGTCAAAAAAGTAGGCTAGGTAAAACATAGGCCAGGTATGACCTCAGGACCAGGCCAGCCCACGTATTTACACGCAGGCTTATAAGGCTTGCGCCACGATCACTATCACATGGCACCGGTTCTGAACGCGTAGTCGTCATCTTGAGAAACTGAAACTGAAACTAAGAGCAATAAGTCCTTAGGCCCTCTTAAACAACAGCCAGGTTCTAATCACGTGAACAAGCTTTTTGTTAATTGGACGTAACATCTCATATTTTCATACGTAAAAGACTTGTTTGACGTCAGGCTGAATACTTAGAATGGCATGTTTGTTTGTGTGCCTGGAAATGCATACATGCATGCACGTTTCCATGCTTGTATCAGTGTGTCTATATCTTTGTATGTCC
>CM060309.1:58481533-58484033 GCA_030674185.1 Monoplex corrugatus
AGGGAAGACCCAATATCTATATCTATATCTGTATCTATGTCTATATCGATATATATATATATATATTTAGGTAATACCAAAGAAATAAGAGGGAAGAAGAGAGAATTTTTATAATATAATCAAAGGACATAACTCTTGAGAATTATCTCCCATGTTGTGTAGAACTTCTTAAATCTAACACAGTTTGCGCTACCCATTCAGCTAGCATAGAAGCAGATACAAAGTACAAAAACAGTAAGCTCACAACACTCCTCAAAAAGGAGCGCCCAAGCCCACCTTTATACTCTGCAACTACCCTACTCACAACTATGAGAGAGGAGAGAAATACATACAATATATTGGTCTTATGTTCAAGATTGACATAGTGTTTTATTCTTGAACTGACCAAGCACACACACATAGACAAGACAGAACATATACAGGGTTGCTTCCAAGGCATATAGGTAATACCAAAGAAATAAGAGGGAAGCAGGGAGAATCTATATCTGTATCTATATCCATGAGATATTATGGATCAAAGAAATGGAGCCGATGATAAACACGAAGGATGAATACAAGAGGAGACAACTCACGAGTAAGTTGTAATCAGTATTCCCTTATCACTTGACCCCGGTGTTTATCCTCGGATATGTTGGTATCACATCACATTGATATGATAATAACATTAGTGTTATTCCCCCTTTCTTTTTCTTTTCCAGATTATCTCATGGTGGTAGAAATGTCGAAACTATTTATAAAAATTGTTGGCACAACTATACATGTACTTCGTATATCTATATCTACATCTACATCTATATCTATATCTATATCTATATCTATATCTATCTATATCTATATCTATATCTATATTTATATCTATATCTATATGTACATCTATATCTATATCTACATCTGTATCTATACTTTATCTATATCTATATCTATAGACTTCAGCTTAATGACGACAAGACAGAAGCTATCCTCATTGGCACCCGTCAGAAACTTTCCCAGCTGCCTCCTCTTTCTCTCCCATTATGTAACACATCAGTCCCAATTTCTGATTCAGCTAAAAACCTTGGTGTCTGCATTGACTCTACCCTGTCCATGAACAACTTTGTTTCTCAAACTGCCAGATCTTGCTACTATCATCTCCATCGTATAAGCCTGATCAGGAAGTATCTCTCTGTGGAAACAACTGCAAAACTCGTTCTCTCCTTCATAATGTCTCGCATTGACTATTGCAATTCACTCCTGTCTGGTCTTCCTGCCTCCACCATTCACATCCTACAGCGCATTCAAAACAATGCTGTACGCCTTGTACTCAAAAAGAAAAAAGCTGACCACATATCTCCTCTCCTGGCACAACTTCACTGGCTCCCTGTATCAAAGCGCATACAGTACAAACTAGACACCATGTGCTACAAAAGCCTCAATAACGCAGCCCCCGATTACCTGTCAAGCCTACTTGAGATCTATCTTCCCTCACGTACCCTCCGCTCTGCCTCCGATCCTCTGACTTTTCGCTTTCCACGCACTAAGCTCAATACCTATGGTCCACGAGCCTTCTCTGTTTCTGGTCCACTCTCCTGGAACAAACTTCCTCTCTCAGTCCGTCAGCAACCTACTTTTGCCTCCTTCAAGTCCGCTCTCAAAACTCACCTTTTCTCCTCTGCATAAAATCCTAACCTCACTCAACCCCCCTCTGCAGCCTGTCTCCGCTCGGAGGGGAATCACTTTGTTTTAATATATAATTGTATATGATGTGCTCTCTGTGGTTTTCCATTGGTTTTATTCTTGCTTTTATTGCTTTTATTCTTTTCTCCCCATTTGTGGCCATGCATGTGTGTGTGGTGTGTGTGTGTGTGTGTGTGTGTGTGTGTGTGTGTGCGTGCGTGCGTGTGTGTGCGTGCGTGCGTGTGTGCGTGTGCGTCTTTTCGGCGCTTGGATTTGATTTTGTCGAGATTTGCGCTATGTAAATATTGTAATTATTATGTATGCATGTGCGTACGTATGTATGTATGTATGTATGTATGTATGTATGTATGTATGTATGTATGTATACGCTTAGATTTATGTATGTATGTATGTATGCATGTATACGCTCAGCTTAGATTTATGTATGTAAGTATGTAGGCATGTATGTATGCATGTATACGCTCATATGTATGTAGGTATGTATGCATGTATACGCTCAGCGCTTAGATTTGATTTTATCAAGATTTTGCGCTATATAAATAAAATATATTATTATTATTATATCTGTATCTATATTATAGCCAATCAAACGAAAAGAAAAGTAAACGACGTAAATAAGGTCTCCAACAGATCACGTTCGTCTGGTACGGAATGTCAGGTTGCACACGATCGTCATCAAAAGATCAGATTGAAAAATATCCACAGGAAGAAAATATTGAACGGAATAGCGGAGTCTACGAAGACAGAGACGGTGGGAGATGCACTTTAAGCGACAAAAGATATATTCGTATGGAGGGCCATGATCGCCAAAGCCATGCGGCAGGGC
>CM060309.1:58491533-58494033 GCA_030674185.1 Monoplex corrugatus
ATAGTTATGACTTTCTCCCCTTTTGCCGCCTACTCAGCAGCACCAACCAACCACCCATGGCTGTTTTCTACGATAAACAAGGCAAAAAGCTTGAGTAATCTTTGTACCTCCATTCTTAGCAATCAAAAACGAGAAGGGAGAAAATGAAGACGAACAGACTTTATCCTAAATGGTGACCCCATCTTCAAGAAATGGCAGGAACTCAAAGTTCAGCACTGCAGGATCATGGTAAAAAAAACAAGTCGTAAACCATCCCCTTTTACGATAAGAGACGCTTTTTACAGCACATAGGGGAATTAATGGTTCAGCCACACATGCGAGGACTTACTGTAATCGGTATCACACTGCAAGCTCCTTGATCAGGTTTGGGAGGAGGGCGGGTAATTGTATGTGGTGTGGTGATATGATAAATGGCTGGATTATGTTCTAACATTCTTGTATTCAGCTGATTTGTAAAGTGTGCTCGATGTTCAGGAGTTTCAGTACGCTACTTTGGATGGGTACTCAAAATGTGATCTTACATATTTTTTTGTTTCCATACGTTTCTGCTGTTTATTAGATTCTTGTTTGTAGCAGTAGTGTTCAAAATTGAAACACAGAGATAAAAAGAAAAACTGATACCACCACAGTCCATTAAACGATGCATTTTGTATGGTGTGGAATAACTGTAATCTTCACATAGTTACTTATTCACTTTTGTTTGTTTATTTCTGCTTGTTTGTTTATTTCCTTGTTTGATATTCTTACTTTTATTTTTTTCTGTTCTAGTCTTGCCTTAGTAATCTCTCCATCTCTTTTCAGATCTGATATTCGGTCAGGGATCCTTATCAATGTTATTCATATTCGTTTGAATTCATACATATTCTTATAAGCATTTCTACTCAGAAGACAGAAGGGTTTGTGTGGTAGTAGTGGTTGTGGCAGTGACGGTGGTGGTGGTAGTGGTATGTGTGTGTGTGATGTGTGTGTGTGTGTGTGTTGTGTGTGTGTGTGTGTGTGTGTGTGTGTGTGTGTGTGTGTTGTGTGGCCTATGTGTTCCTGTGTGTGCGCGTGTGCCCTGTGTGTTTATGTATGTGTTTGTGTGTGTGTGTGTGTGAGTGTGTGTGTGTGTGTGTGTGTGTGTGTGTGTGTGTGTGTGTGTGTGTGTGTGTGTGTGTGTGTGTTGTGGCCACACATGCGTACATGTATGTGACTGGATGGTTAAAGTATAACCTTTTCAGTTCTTGCAACTGGTGCGTTCTATTTGAATACTGTGTTGTCAACAGCTCTGAAGAAGTATAACTTGACAAGCAGCAAGTCCCAGCTATTCAAACATCAGCTTCGTTGGACAATACGCATAGTGTGAGTGGAAGACGACTATATCGCACAGGTGTCCCTCTACAGACAACTAAGGGACATTAATTAAAACAATACAAGGACACTATGAGGACCAGCTTCATCAGCTGTGGCAAGAACACCACCATCTGGGAAATAATTGCCCGCAAATGTGCACACTTATAACAGCAATGCATGCAGGGCACAATCAGCTTTGAACAGCGTGAAACAGCTGCTAATTAGCAGAAGAGAGGCTGGTGGAAGCAGAACTTGTGCCCGGAGCATTCCTTCCTATGCAGTGCCTGCTGAAAGACACGTGCCTGTGGGCTGTGTTTTTTTTTTTTATACCACATGAAGACTCACACCAGGTGCACACACAATTAAAACCACAGAAATGTCCCACTGTAAACGAAAGACTTTCAGGATATTTTCAGCACAACACATCACAAGAAATAAAACGTGAAACAAACAGCAGAACACATAATTCAATGCGACTGTAGATAGTGTTGACCCTATACAATGCAATGATGCCAACAGATACTCCGATCGATCTGACGAATGAATAGAAATACAGATGAACTGGAGTATATTGTAATTGGTGTAATTGAACCCTAACTGTCTTTTAACATTGAACTTAGAGGTACAGACATTGTTTACTACCAATAGCATGTAGCTACTTAAGCTTTCAATTCAGGGTGGGGATACAGTGGAAACGAATAGATGGACAAGAAGAAGAAGAAGAATTCGAAGAAGAAGAATTCGAAGAAGAAGAATGCGAAGAATGCGAAGAAGAAGAAGAATTCGAAAAGAAAGCGAAAGAGAACAAGAATTCGAAGGAGAAGATATGTGCTACAAGAAGAAGAAGAACTGCGAATGAAGAAGAAGAATTTCGAGAAGAAGAATGCGAAGAGAAGAATGCGAAGAATTCAAAGAAGAATTCGAAGAAGAAGAATGCAAGAATGCAGAGAAAAGAATTCGAAGGAGAAAGTGAAGAAGAATAGATGACGAAGAAGAAGAAGAATTCGAAGAAGAAGAATGCGAAGAAGAAGAAGAATTCGAAGAAGAAGAATGCAAGAAGAATGAAGAAGAAGAAGAATTCGAAGAAGAAGAATGCGAAGAAGAAGAAGAAAAAGATAAGAAGAATCGAAGAAGAAGAATGCGAAGAAGAAGAAGAAGAAGAAGAAGA
>CM060309.1:58501533-58504033 GCA_030674185.1 Monoplex corrugatus
ACAGACACAGACAGCGACAGACAGACGGACTGACAGGCAGACAGACAGAGAGACAGAAAGGCAGATGCAGGACAGAAACAGAGAGACAAAGACAGAGACAAATACAAAGGGAGAGACAGAGGAACACTATATGGTCAATGAATATTTATGGCACACCACAAGCGTCAAAACTGTCGGTTTCGGAAACCGGGGACCATTAGCAAGTTGTCTGTGACAAACAACGTTTATCAGACTGCTATCATCTGGAAAGCTGATCCGTACTTCGTTTGACAGCTGACAGAACACCTTGTTCCGACGCTTAGCCTGGTGATTGACTGTTGTTAAACTGAGTGGAACAGTGTCAGGTTGCACAGTGAGTGTCGAGACAAATTTTAACGCTTGGATTTGCTTGTTTGTGTGTGTGTGTGTGTGTGTGTGTGTGTGTTGTGTGTGTGTGTGTGTGTGTGTGTGTGTGTGTGTGTGTGTGTGTGTGTGTGTGTGTGTGTTTTGTTTGTTTGTGTTTGTTTGTCTGTTTTGTTTGTTTGTCAAGCAAATTTACCAAATCAGTTGCCAATGGACTGTGATCAGGTTTGTGAACTAAATCTACTCCCGAGCCCAGCGATGTGTGTGTATGTGTATGTATGTATGTATATATGTATGTATGTGTGTGTGTATGTGTGTGTGTGTGTGTGTGTGTGTGTATGCGTGTGTGTGTGTGTGTATGTGTGTGTGTATGTGTGTGTGTTTGTATGTGTGTGTTTTGTGTGTGTGTGTGTGTGTTTGTTTGTTTGTGTGTATGTGTGTTTTGTGTGTGTGTATGTGTGTGAGCATCTGTCCTTTAAAAGGTAAAGCAGCGATGGGGAAGAAATGACACCAGCGTTCATAATGCTGATCCCTAGACCGTCGAGTGTTTAAGACACTGGTCCTCTAACTGGAAGGTCTGGATTCTATTGACCTTTGGTAAAGGCTACTAGGTAGAAGGTAGAATTTTTAGTATTATTGTTATTTTTTATTTTTGTTTTTTTAAGGATCATTGCACTCATTGTGCTCGCCTTTTTTCCCCACCCCATTTTCTACGCCACCTTTAAGACTAGAGAAGCTGACACAGTTTTTTTAACAATGCGATGATGACAATATCTATGAGAATGTAACCATGATGCTATGGAGTTCCATCTTGGATTGAGACTGCGTGACAGGGCTGTGCTCTACGCTTACTATCATAATATCGAGGGTTGACAGCCAGAACCCAGCATCTCACTTTTTTGTCAGTTTTCACTTTTTATATTGAATTGTTGTTTTGATGTGATCTTTCACTTGGTGGATTTTGTTTTTGCCATGATATTGATTTTTGGTCGGTTTTCAATAAAACCAAAAACCAGTATCTCAAAATGTAGATATACCCTATCCCCGAAAACCCAGTTAAAATTTGTCTCTTGTAAACTATCAGAAACTCGAGATACTTGGTTCTGGTTGTCAACCCTCGATATATCCTGGTGTCAACCAGGCCCAAGAGATACAGACACCTGCGATGCTGGTCAGAAGATTTGATCAACACCTTCAACGACGCATCCGTGAAGTGGATGAGACTAGACTCGACTGTGTGGTCCCAGTCTTCCCAATGGGCCCCAAGCACGCCCAACTCTGGGTAGGAGCCGGTTAGAGCCGAACAATCCCACAATGATTTTTGAAGAGACTGATGGGGGTTCGAACCCATAATCTTCCAATCGGTAATCCGTTGTGTTAACGACTGCACCACAGCGCCTGGTAAGGCAAGAAAATTCGTTTTCTGAATTTTCCAGTGTACGTAATGTAAAGATATATTAGTGTCTGAACCATTTTATATACGCAGGCAGAGCATCAAATACGCGCAACAAAAGATCCTGTAAGTCTTGTCAGTGTTCGGTGCCTCAAGATAACGTGAAAGCATGCAGTATGCACACACCCAAAATGGAGAATGACTGTCTGATTAGCGGTGTAAAAACGGAATAAAACCAAGCAAAAAGGTGGCGTACACGTAAACGCCAACCTGTATGTTCGAGAGCGAGATGGAGATGAACCTCACGAACGAAAAAAAAAAACCCGCAATCCTGATCCCGATAGCAATGAAGAACTCCAACACCTGACTCTCCAACGACCTCTCAGAAAAAATGAAAACCTGACCGTTTTCTTTACTCTCCTCTTTGGTGCCAGGACTTCGACCACGCAGACAGAAGTATTTCATTAATGGCAGGAAAGAACGGGTTGCATGTTTACTGTCCAAATACGTCGAGATCCTTCTTGAACAAATTCAAAATTGCAAGCTGTGTGCATTGATTTCCTTGTCCGTTCTCAACAACAACTTTCCCGACTTCTAATTTACTCTAAGAAAAATCAGGAAATGCCAGTGGACTCAGGATGTCAAATTCTGTCAATGAAAATGCGTTCCAGGACCTTTCGATGTAATTGACAGTTCAATGCACATTATGCATCAGCTCGAAGACACCTTTTTGTCAGATTCAATTCAGGTTTTGATGAAAAAGAT
>CM060309.1:58509033-58511533 GCA_030674185.1 Monoplex corrugatus
GCGTTGATATTTTGGCAGCGGTGGACTGGAGGTGGGGTGGGCACTGTGCGAGGGAAATACAACATGGAGGGGGCTGTGTGGAGGTATAGATAGTCAGAGCAAAGAGGATAGTAGCTATGGTTTTGGCTTACTCTCTTTGGTCAGAGCATAAAGAAAGCAACGAATGTTTGGAAGATTAGAATGGATGTTTAAATCATGTTCTGTAAGTCATTAGCTGGAAGACATATCCTGTGGAACCTAATGCTACTTACTACCTTTGTGTTGAAGTCTGAAAATCTCTCTCTGTCTTTCTCTGGCTCTCTCTTGCTCTTTCTGTCTCTCTGTCTCTGTTTCTGTCTTTCTGTCTCTGTCTGTCTCTCTCTGTCTCTGTTTCTGTTCTCTCTCTCTCTCTCTCTCTCTCTCTCTCTCTCTCTCTCTCTCTCTCTCTCTCTCTCTCTCTCTCTCTCCCCCTCTCTCTGTCTCTATCTGAATCTGAGTCGTACATTGCATTTCCAGTCTAAGCAGAATGTACCTTTGAGTTAGCAATCGAGTTTTGTAACAAGATTTGACAGGTTCTGCACGTTTTCTTGCCTGTTGATCCAGTCTTTCTCAGTCACTAACGTCTGGAGAGTTGATTAGAGTGGACTTCGTCTCGTATAATGGACCAGTAAGGCGCACAATGGGGTTATTTACCAATACACTTCAGACATCAGACTAGCCTAGAGAAAATGAGAGCGAGTTGTATTTGGCTGGCGATAACTTTAGTAATGCAGGCGTGGATATTTTGGCAGTGGTGGAGTGGAGCTGGTGTGGGCACTGTGCGGGGGAAAAGAAGCATGGGGGGGGGGGGGGGGGGGAGGAGGGGGCTTTGTGGAAGTATAGATAGTCAGAGCAAAGAGGATAGTAGCTATGGTTTTGGCTTACTCTCTTTGATCAGAGCATTAAGAAAGCGACGAATGTTTGGAGGGTTAGAATGGATGTATAAGTCATGTTCTGTAAGTCATAAGCTGGAAGACATATCCTGTGGAACCTAATGCTACTATCTTTGTGTTGAAGTTTGAAAAACTCCCTGTCTCTCTCTTTATGTCTCTCTGTCTCTGTCTGTCTGTCTGTCTATCTGTCAGTCTGTCTGTCTGTGTGTCAGTCTGTCTCTGTCTCTCTCTGTCTGTCTGTCTCTCTCCCCTCTCTCTCTCTCTCCCTGTCTCTCTGTCTCCCTGTCTCTCTGTCTATGTCCATGTCTGTCTCTGTCTGTTTGTCTGTCTGTCTGTCTGCCTCTCTTTTTCTCTCTCTCTCTTTCTCTCTCTGTCCCTGCCTATCTCTGTCTGTCTGTCTCTCTCTATAATTTATATATATATGTCTGTCTGTCTGTGTCTCCCTCCCTTCCTCCCTTCCTCTCTCTCTCTCTCTCTCTCTCTCTCTCTCCTTATAATCAACGCATGAATTAAAGTCACTCCATTACACCAATACATACAGGCGCATGATCAAGGGAAAAACACAGCTACCAATGTCTTTCTCAATGTGCATACTCAAAGGTTAAAACGTCAGAGTTTCATTTAGAAGGTTTGGGGTTCTGCCTGTGTACCCCACAGCCTGCAAGGTAATGGTAAGATATTTTCGATCTCCCGAATCAACATGTGTGCAGTCCTGTTCGTGTTCAAATCTCCTTCGTATGTATACACATGTATATACACAAAGAACTTCATGTAGGCTATTTACCTTAAACATCGGCAAGTTATGGTAATATCAACTACCTTATAGAAATATGAAAACATTCAGCATGTACGTACAACGAAGACAGAATATGTAGATTATGTAGTAATATACCACGTCTCAGCATGTGTAAAGCAACGTGCATTTTCGCGTGTGAGAAAAAAAGGGTAACACTGGAAAAAAATCAAAAACAAATACAAAACACCGGGAAAAAAATCAAAAACAAAAAAGTAAACATTTCAAAAACTAGGCAAAAGTAAAACCATACAACAAAGGAAAGAACAACAGTATGAGTTGAACATGTTACATAAACGGTACAAGAAACACACACGTATTACTAAAGTACATTTCACCTGTCTGGAACAGAACCTTGGAGTTTTTTACTATGCTGAGGTCAAAAGAACAAAACAAAAGATGCAAAATGATTTTGTGTTGGCGTCACTCTCACAGCAGTGCCTGCTGTTTTGTGAGATGTTTAATTGACCAGAACCGAATTTTGTTGTCCCAAGTTTCAAGGAGTTTTCTTTGGGTTTGTCATTATTAGCAGATAGGAGCTGGCTTTCATAGCTGTTTGGCTAATAGCAGCTGACTTTTATGGCCGTTTCTCTCCAAAAATCCGAACGTTCTATTGCCATCATTAGCTGTGCTGGTGAAAGTTTTGCTTTGGGGTTGAGTTGCTTGATGGGAATGATTAGTGTAGAGTGAACAAGCAGCAGGCATATCTGTTGATGACAGCATGCTTACTGTTAAATCTGTTGAGCGCCTGTGGCTGGCAGTTACTTGCTATTAGCAAGGTATAAAAGTGTCAGTA
>CM060309.1:58516533-58526533 GCA_030674185.1 Monoplex corrugatus
ACACTGACCTCTTTCAACAGTATACCCACACTGACCTCTTTCAACAGTATACCCATATTGACCTCTTTCAACAGTATACCCATATTGACCTCTTTCAACAGTATACCCACACTGACCTCTTTCAACAGTATACCCATATTGACCTCTTTCAACAGTATACCCACACTGACCTCTTTCAACAGTATATCCACATGACCTCTTTCAACAGTATACCCATATTGACCTCTTTCAACAGTATACCCATATTGACCTCTTTCAACAGTATACCCACACTGACCTCTTTCAACTGTATACCCAAAACGAAATGTGTGGGTGAACATAATCTGTTCGTTAAGCTGGGACATATCCAAGGCCTCGCTGCCCCACTAACGCTGACATGGCACACTCGCTGCCACCTTGAACTGAAAACGAGCTGCAGAAATAATTTGTTCTTCCTTCTTGGCATTTTCCATCTGGTTCATGTTAATCACTCTTGGCGCGAATAGGTCTGCTTCACGTCAGAAAGCAGCAAGAAAAATGTTGAATACATAATTTTAGAGAGGAAAAATGAGGACTACAAGAACAAGATGAAACGGTAAAAAATTGAACTGAGAAGAAGAAGAGAAGGAAGTGAGATGCAGGGGGGGGGGGGGGGGGGGGGAGGGGAGTGGAAGGAAGAGGGAGAAGCAATAAAAGCAAAAGAAGCACTAGCAAGGCACACCTCGTTACGATGAGTATGTGTCAGCTGTCCCCACAGACATATTTTGTCTGTGATTTGAACATGAAGGAAAAGGCAGGGAATAAATTTGAATTAAATCTAACTGCAATGAACGGGATCTTACTTCTCAGTTCTGAACCTGCCTTTTTTCACAACTCTCGAACATTTTATGATTTCATATCAGTCATTTACTCCTCATCAGGGAAGTGTTGCTGTTCCTCCAACCCCACTTCTGCCCCCCTGTCAGTGTGGGTATGTGTGTGTGTGTGTGTATGTGTGTGTGTGTGTGTGTGTGTTGTGTGTGTGTGTGTGTGTGTATGTGTGTGTGTGTTGTATGTGTGTTGTGTGTGTGTGTGTGTGTGTGTGTGTGTGTGTTGTGTGTGTGTGTGTGTTGTGTTTGTGTGTGTGTGTGTTGTGTGTGTGTGTGTTTGTGTGTCTGTGTGTGTTTGTGTGTTTGTTTGTGTTTGTGCATGTGTGTGTTCGCGCGCGCGCGCGCGTGTGTGCGTCTATGTGTGTGTGTGTGTTGTGTGTGTGTGTGTGTGTGTGTTGTGTGTGGTGTGTGTGTGTGTGTGGTGTGTGTGTGTGTGTGTTGTGTGTTTTGTCGACTTTTGTGTATGCTTGACAAAGGCCAGTTGACTGTAATATCAAATACGCAATTTGGTTTGGTTTGGTTTGGTTTGGTTTGGTTTGGTTTGGTTTGGTTTGGTTTGGTTTGGTTTGGTTTGGTTGGTTTGGTTTGGTTGGGTTGGGTTGGGTTGGGTTGGGTTGGGTTGGGTTGGGTTGGTTGCTTGGGTTGGGTTGGGTTGGTTGGATTTGGCTTGGTTTGGTTTGATTTGGTTTTTGTATGATTTGATTTTTTACTGGCGCTTTGAATTGGACTCCGTTCTTTCTTTGTCTTTTAATCAAAATATGATTGATATTGCCTGGAGCACCTATCTCACCCTCTATTTTCACAGGTCATAATGCACACCCAAAGAGTTAAACAAAATGCGTGTAGTTCCGTTTTGCTTTCTTATCTTGAAACGAATTAGTATCAGGCATACTTGAGAACATGAATACGATGCAGTGCTCATGCTGGTATTACTGAATTATTTATTAATTTGTTGTTAGTTGATGACATTGTTTTGCTGGCTGAAACCCCAGCTGGTCTTCCATTATATTTAGAAAAGGTGGTTGTTTGGCCACAAGGGAGAGACGAAAAGATGAAGAGATGACTGTCGTAAATTCTCATCCATACCATGGTATTCATTTTCCTATACGTCTTAGTTTTGTTGTTGCTTGCCAAGTTCTGGCAAGTAGAGCAAAACATGTTCTGCTATCTATTGTACCTAACCTGTGCTTAGTAAATAACTCACTAGAAGTATTTTTGGAACTATCTGTTACCCAATGTGGGGTCTGGATAAAGCAGCCATAGATACTGATAAAGTGCACTTTTATGGCCTAAAAATTTTAGTGTGCACATTAAAAGACTAAAGTATCTTGTCTATGTCCCCAGTGGGGATGCCGGGGTCCCTTTCAGTATAAATATTATCCCCAACTTCTGGAAATTCTGAGCTAGAAATTTCCTTTTTTCTGTCACTCATTTTGTTTCTGTCGTTGCTGGTCCATTCACCTGTATGTGTTCGATAATGTCTTACGTACTTTCTCTTAGGATTGATGATTGGGTACATACATTAAGTGCATTTTTTACTCTAGGGAAAATTGCAGAAGCAATGTTTGGTCGTTTAGGCCCATTTTGACATACATGTATGGTTAAGTATCCTTAGTTATGTTTAAATTTGTATTCAGTTATGTTTTGTAAAATCCCCTGTGCGATAAATTGGACAGAATAGTCAACGCCAAGGACATCATCTTATATTATGGGCACAAATAAATCGACATGCGTCTTATTTTTTTCCCTTTTTTTTTCTGTTGAAGTATTGTGTATGTTTTGAAACGGTTATAACCCTGATATAGCTCTAGGTAATCGGCTGAGCTTTAAACGAAAATAACAATAACAATCGTGTCTACGGGGAGACAAGCTGTTATCCCATTTATACAAACAACCATAAGCGTTGCATGACGTACTCTTTATCCCCTACAACACACAAAACCTAGTCTGAAAGTTCATTTGAAACGCGGCAAGAGTCGGAACAAGTATACAGGGCGGTAAAAAAGTCGAAAACATAAATTCCACTCAAAAAGAAAATTCCAGCCACCACCCACATCTTGGGACGCCGCATGCAGAGAGAGAGACAAACATACAGTCCAAGTGACTCATCTTTGAACAGATCCATCAACGTGAGAAAGTACATTTTGAAACGTCAGCGTACAAAGACCAGGTGGAGGTGGCAACTATTCATTCCCCATCCAGTCGTGCTGGCTGCCAGTACTTACGTTTAATACCGGTGTGGTTTAGTCTACACTGCTGAAGGTAAATGAAGGTTGCGACATTACTACCTTGTGTAAATCTCATCCAGTCCTAACAATCAACGGTCAGAGAGACATTGTTTATATTGATTCTTTTCGCTTCAAAAACACTTCTCTTTTGTTACGCAAAGTCGTTGTGCTGTATTGTTTATATAGGTCGGTAGGCAGGTAGGCAGGTAGGTAGGTACAAATGTAGGTAGGTAGGTAGATAGGTATATAGATAGATATATAGATAGATAGATGGATAGATAGATAGATAGATAGATAGATAGATAGATAGATAGATAGATGGATAGATGAATAGATAGGTAGATAGATAGAGATAAATAGATGAACAGACAGAAAGACAGATATATAGATAGACTTTTCGCTTTCCACGCACTAAGCTCAATACCTATGGTCCAAGAGCCTTCTCTGTTTCTGGTCCACTCTCCTGGAACAAACTTCCTCTCTCAGTCCGTCAGCAACCTACTTTTGTCTCCTTCAAGTCCACTTCAAAACTCACCTTTTCTCCTCTGCATAAAATCCTAACCTCACTCAACCCCCCTCTGCAGCCTGTCTCCACTCGGAGGGGAATCACATTGTTATAATATATAATTGTATATGATATACTCTCTATAATTTTCCATTGCTTTTATTCTTGCTTTTATTGCATTTATTCTTTCTCCCCATTTATAGCCATGCGTGTGTGTGTGTGTGTGTGTGTGTGTGTGTGTGTGTGTGTGTGTGTGTATGTGTGTGTGTGTGTCGTGCGTCGTGTGTGTGCGTGCGTACGTGCGTGCGTGCGTGTGTGTCTGTTTCAGCGCTTAGATTTGATTTTATCAAGATTTTGCGCTATATAAATATTGTAATTATTAATTATTAGATAGATAGATAAATAGCGAGATAGATAGATAGATAGACAGACAGATAGATAGATAGAAAGATAGATAGATAGATAGATAGATAGATAGATAAATAGATAGATAGATAGATAGATACATAGATGGATAGATACATAGATAGATACATAGATGGGTAAAGAGAGACAGATAGAGTGAGAGAGAGAGAGAAAGAAAGAGAGAGATTGATTGATTGATTGATTTGATTCAGTTTTACGTCAGCACCCACCTCAGGTGATATGGCCGACGGGGATAACCATCCCAGGAAAATGGGGGCAATGGGGGACTTATCTAATCCTATACTGACACCACCAGAACAACAATGATGCTAAGATGGGACAGTGAGAAGGCCAGATTTAATGTAGCGCACCCCGGGATTCGAACCCACAACCATTAGCATGTGAATCCGACGCTCAAACCAACTGAGCTACAGAGGCCCGCAAGAAAGAGAGAGAGAGAAAGAGAGAGAGAGAGAGAGATCTCATTTTCTTCAGCAATATTTCTCTTTTATGACGTACAGTATTTGTGCCGTCAGGTTTGGTTCAGTGTCAGAGGAATGTGTTTATCGACATAAACCCTTACCATCATCTTGTCATGAAACTATTTCAAGAACTTGTTCTCGGGTTACTGTTCGTGGTGTGCATTTTTTCGGGTAAATAATATGTGACAACGTTTTCTGAACAAAAAAATGTGTTCTTTTTCTCCCTTGAAAAGTAATCGTTTGTTCTCATGCATTATCATTATTATTACTATTATTATTATATTATTACTATTATTATTATCATTGTCATTATCATCATCATCATCATTATTGTTATTATTATTATTATTATTATTATTAGCATACTAGTATCATTATCATTATTATCATTATTTGATTTGATTTTGATAGTACAACAGTAACAAACATGATTATGATCATTATACTTGGGGTGATAATGGAAAACAATTATGAGAATAAATGAGCAAATCCTATTTCAAAGTAGTTATGTAGAGCTGGTTGTTGATACCTATTACAGCTTGTTCAAAAAGAATAATTCCATATACGCTTCACCCAAGTTTTGTCAGCAGTTATCAGGGAGACTTCATGAACATGCAAAAGACCATATGTGCTAGTAAAGTATTGGGATGCCGAAAGGAGAGAGAAGAGATCTATAACGCACTGAGCTGATATCACCAGAATTATGGAAACACTAAAATGGGCAGCGAACATTATAGGTTTTAGACACAAGCACACGTAGCAAACACACACACACACACACACACACACACACACACACACACACACACATACACACAAATAAATATATATACATATATATATATATATATATATATATATATATATATATATATATATACTTACTGTTAACTTTTATCGTCAACAAAATGCGTTAAAAATAAAACCTTATTACGCAAATTGTATATGCAAACTTGGCTGGATTCTTATGGCGTTGGGGGTCTGATCGACTGTTGTTTCTGTTAACATTGTTTAGTTCCCCTGAATGCCTGTAAACATTTTGATTTGCCTACACTGTGCAGTCCGTGTGTTCCTGCATAGTCCGCGTATTCCGTCTTCAGTGGGCGTGCATGCTGGGTGTTTTGTTTCTATAAAATCATAGGACACCAACATGACCTACAGGATCTTTAACATGCGTATTTAACGTTCTGCGGCCCCAGTAGCTCGGTTGGTTTGAGCGGCGGATTCACAAGCTAATGGCTGTGGGTTCGAATCCTGGGGTGCACTACATTAAAACTGGCCTTCTCACTATCCCATCCTTACATCATTGTTGTTCTGGTGGTGTCAGAAAAGGATTAGATAGGTTCCCCCTTCCCCCACTAGGATTAGATAGGTTTCCCCCTTCCCCCACTTCCCTGGGATGGTTATCCCCGTCGGCCATATCACCTGAAGTGGGTGCCCGACGTATAAACTGAACCAAGTCAATCAATCAAATGTACATGAAGACGGTATAGGCATGAACAAGATATATGTACACATATTGAACAGGGAGATCAGACAAACAGACCACCTCCACCCTTTACCCAACAGGCGGAGGGGTGGTGGTGGTGGTGGGGTTTTACCTAAGGCAGGATCGAACCCAGATCTTCTGATTGGAAGTGTGACGTCTAACCCACCTGACGTCCGACCTGCCTCTTTCTGTTTGGTCCATATGCTGTGGTTTTGGTTTGTTTGTTTGTTTGTTTTGTTGTTGGTGGTGGGTTTTTTTTTTTTACAGAACACATGTTTACATTCCCATAGCATGCCCTTTGTAGTGTTGTGCCTAATGTTTCAAACGCATGCTGTCAGGCGTTATTGTGAAAAAGTGAACATGAATATCAAAAAAACAAACAAAAAAAACACTTAATGACGATCACATTTTTGAAGGCTGCACATCACATGAAAACACACATTGAGCAACTCTGTCTTGGATGATTATTGTGTGTGTTTTCTTGTTGTTGTTAGTGTTGTTGTTGCTGTTGCTGTTGTTGCTGCTGCTGCTGCTCTGTGTGTGTATGTGTATGTGTGTGTGTGTGTGTGTGTGTGTGTGTGTGTGTGTGTGTGTGTGTGTGTGTGTGTGTGTGTGTGTGTGTGTGTGTGTGTGTGTGTGTGTGTGTGTGTGTGTGTGCGTTTGTGTATATTCCCTCCTCCTCATTCTGCAAATACTTAGGGCGAGTGGATAGAAGATTTGTTTGCCCAGTGGATGGCGCTTAATTATTCATGATCAGACAAATTGTCGGTTGGTGGTGCTTTCAGATATGTGCAAACAATCAAAGGATTAGAAAAGTTTGACACAGTGATCTACTTTCACTAAACTGCAGCAAGGAACGGCATAGAGACATTCGCATGTTCACGTGCGTAAACACAGATAGCGCATATGCACGAGCAGGAAAATAAGAGAAAGTGGGGGGGGGGGTGGGAGAGACAGAGAGAGAGAGAGAGAGCGACAGAGACAGAGACAGAGAGAGATAGAGACAGAGACAGACAAACACACACACACACACACACACACACACACACACGATACACAAACAGACAGACAGATGGACAGACAGGCAGCAGACAGACAGACAGAGAGGTTGAAAGAAAGAGAGACAGAAAAAAAAAAAAAACACAATCGTAAATCTCAGACAAATGTTAACTATTTGAAGCAAAGACAAAAGGCGATTTCCTGCATGCGAAAGGCTTTCTGGGTTTTAAAGAAGCGACACAAATCATAACGACAGACATTCTGAACACAAAGATACACACTGTAAAACAACAGTCTCATGACACACATTCTACGTAAACGAAACGCACAAAAAAGCAACACAAATCAACGCGACACAAAGAAACAAACACTGGTGTAATGCAAACAAAGCCAACCACATCTGACAACAACAATAACAACTACAAAAACAGCAACAACAATAAAAAGAAAGGCCATTCTCTAGATTGGCAAGATAAACAAGACAAAAAAGTGCAGAAAAACCATCGGGTGTACCAAAATAACAGCGTGTGGACATGTTCACACAACATGTGGAAGATACAAAAAGTGTAGATGCCAAACTCAGCTACCGACCTTCAAAATAAGTAATGTATCGGCGTCTGGCGACCTGTAAGTAGAGTATCCGAAGTTGCCGATCTGTAAGTAGATAGTGTATTTGCTGTTGGCGACCTGTAAGTAGGGTACTGTATCCGCGTCTGGCGACTTTTAGGTAGAGTAGTGTATCCGTGTCTGGCGACCTGTAGGTAGAATAGTGTATCCGCCGCTGGCAACCGTAAGTACAATAGTGTATCCGCCGCTAGCAACTTGTAAGTAAAATAGTGTATCCGTGTCTGGCGATCTGTAGGTAGAATAGTGTATCCACCGCTGGCAACCTTAAGTAGAATAGTGTATCCGTGTCTGGCGACCTGTAGGTAGAATAGTGTATCCGCCCGCAACCTAGTAATAGTTATCGTGTCGGCGACCTAGTAAAAGTGTATCGCCGCTAACCTGTAGAAATAGTGTATCCGTGTCTGGCGACCTGTAAGTACAATAGTGTATCCGCCGCTGGCAACCTGTAAGTAGAATAGTGTATCCGTATCTAGCGACCTGTAGGTAGAATAGTGTATCCGCCGCTGGCAACCTGTAAGTAGAATAGTGTATCCACCACTGGCAACCTTAGTAAAATGTATCCCCACTGCACTGTAGGTAGAATAGTGTATCCGCCGCTGGCAACCTTAGGTAATAGTATATCACCACTGCAACCTAGGTAGAATAGTGTATCCACCACTGGCAACCTGGTGAATAGTGTATCCACCATGGCAACGAAGTAGAATAGTACTCGCCTTGTACTCAAAAAGAAAAAAAAAGCTGACCATATATCTCCTCTCCTGGCACAACTTCACTGGCTCCCTGTATCAAAGCGCATACAGTACAAACTAGACACCATGTGCCTCAATAACGCAGCCTCCGATTGCCTGCCAAGCCTACTTGAGATCTATGTTCCCTCACGTACCCTCCGCTCTGCCTCCGATCCTCTGACTTTTCGCTTTCTACGCACTAAGCTCAATACCTATTGTCCACGAGCCTTCTCTGTTTCTGGTCCACTCTCCTGGAACAAACTTCCTCTCTCAGTCCATCAGCAACCTACTTTTGTCTCCTTCAAGTCCGCTCTCAAAACTCACCTTTTCTCCTCTGCATAAAATCCTGACCTCACTCAACCCCCTCTGCAGCCTGTCTCCGCTCGGAGTGGAATCACATTGTAATATATATTTGTATATAATATGCTCTCTATAATTTTCCATTGTTTTTCTTCTTTTTCCCCATTTATGGCCATGTGTGTGTGTGTGTGTGTGTGTGTGTGTGTGTGTGTGTGCGTGTGTGTGTGTGTGGTGTGTGTGTGTGTGTGTGTATGTGTGTGTGTGTGTGAGTGTGTGTGTGTGTGCGTGTGTGTGCATGCGTGCGTATGTGTCTGTTCAGCGCTTAGATTTGATTTCTATCAAGATTTTGCGCTATATAAATATTGTAATTATTATTATTATTATTGTTATAGTGTATCCGCTGCTGGCGACTGTAAGTAGAATAGTGTATCCGCCGCTGGCGACCTGTAAATAGAATAGAATACACGCAGCTGGAGACCTGTAAGTAGAATAGTATACCCGCGACTGGCGACCTGTAAGTACATAGTGTATCCGTGTCTGGCGACCTGTAAATAGAATAGTACACCCGCGACTGGTGACCTGTAAGTACAGTACTGCATCTGCGGCTGGCGCTCTGTAAGTAGAGTAGTGTATCCGCGTCTGGCGATCTGTAAGTAGAGTAGTGTATCCGCGTCTGGCGACCTATAAGTAGAGTAGTGTATCCGCATCTGGCGACCTATAAGTAGAGTAGTGTATCCGCGGATGGCGACCTATAAGTAGAGTAGTGTATCCGCGTCTGGCGATCTATAAGTAGAGTAGTGTATCCGCGGATGGCGACCTGTAAGTAGAGTAGTGTATCCGCGGATGGCGACCTGTAAGTAGAATAGTGCACCCATGTCTGGCGATCTGTAAGTAGAGTAGTGTATCCATGGTTGGCGACCACTAAATAGAGTAGTGTATTCGAGTCTGTCGACCTGTAAGTAGAGTAGTGTATCAAGGCTGGCGACCTGTAAGTACAGTACTGTATCCGCAGTTAGCGACCTGTAATCAGAACAAGATTGAGGCAGCCGAGATGTGGTTTCTAAGAAGAATGTTGAGAGTTCCATGGACAGCAAAGAAAACAAACGAGACAGTCTTGATGGAGGCAGACACAAGTAGATCACTCATGAGGAAGATTAGGAAAAGACAGGCAACATTTCTAGGCCATTTTATGAGGAAGGGGAATTTAGAGCACCTGATCACAACGGGAAAGCTGGAGGGAAGGAGAGTACCAGGTAGACATAGGGAGAAAATGCTGGACAGACTTGCAGAGTGGCTGGGAACGAGGAGGGTGGGGGAGATGCTAGGGGCAACGAGAGATAGAGACAGATGGAAGTCCATGATCGCCAACGCCATGCGGCAGGGCACCTG
>CM060309.1:58541533-58579033 GCA_030674185.1 Monoplex corrugatus
ATAAACTTTTTAAAATTCTAATTGATCCCGTTTTTCCTTCTAGATATGAATTTACTTGATGAAAACACCGATTTAACTTACATATTTTTGTGTGGAATAAACTTTGATTGGACATTAGGTATTTAAGGACAGTTTAAAAAAAAAGGGAAAACTACGCCTAGGGCATTGACATCACAAAACTTGCCTATTCTACTCTCGCTGTTTATTCCTTTGCGTCCACTTACATGTAATTCAATATCATGCTTGTATGAGTTGCGTTGAAATTGAATGAAATGAAAACCATAGATATCATTCTGTTGACTGTAATGGATTCCTGTTTTGAATTTCTTTACATTTTGCATTCTCTACTGTTTTCTAAGCTCTCTTTCAATCTTGCTGATCAATATAATTGTACCAGGAATACACACCTTCCTGTTGATGACAGGTGCACACACGCACACACACAAACACACACGTGCGCGCACGCACACATTCACACACACGTCACACACACTCGCACACACACACCCCACACACACACACCACGCACGCACGCACGCATGCACGCACGCACACACACGTACACACACATACACACACACCACGCACGCACGCACGCACACACACACACACACACACACATACACACACACACACACACACACACACACACACACACACACACACACACACACACACACACACACACACACACACACACACAAAGACGTTAAATCAAGGAACGAACGAACACACAAAGGGAAAATGTTGAGCAACTGTGACATGCTTTTTTTCTTGATACACGTGCGCGCACGCACACATGCACACACACGTCACACACACTCGCACACCCCCACACACTCACCCACCCACCCACCCACACCCACACACCCACACACACACACACACACACACACACACACACACACACACACACACACACACGGCATTACACAGCTTTCATCAGCTGTCATATCATTACAACAATACCTCAATAAGAGCTGTATTTGAGACCTTGTGCTTTAATGTTGATTATAATGTATACCACGCGGGTAATTAAAACTCTAGTTAACGAATGCATGGAAATCAACCAAAAGGAAATTAACCAGCACTATATGGGAACCAAATCAGCATTCGTTCTGAGCTGTGGACTTATGATTCCAGCAGTATCTTGAGTCCAGTCCCAGCCTAAAACATGAAGAACTGATGTACTTCCTGCCCATCATGATGTTTTCATCAATCTGGAGGTGTCCATCCAGTGTTTCATAGGCCCTTCTTCTCGAACCCTTACCCCTTCCAATTTCGAAACCTTTCCAGCGCATATGATTTTGCGCAGGCTCAGGGAGTCTTCCAGACAATTAATGTCAGATAAGGGATGAGTGCATATGGAAAAGTCCGAGCGTGGTGAATCCGTGCTGAACAAACTCCAAAGTCGAGACTTTTTTGTCAGACCTTGTATCGTAAAGAAAAAAAAGTCTGATATATCCCTAAGCAGCCCACACAGGTTATTTACTGAAAGAACTAGCATCAAGAAAAGGCAAGCAAGGTGTATAAATATATGGCGCGAACCCCTTAGCGCCAAGAGGCGTGACTATCGAGTCATCCATTCTGTGTGCCGCATCGGACGAGAGAGACAGAGAAAAAAAAAAAGAGCCATAAGAGTGTTCAGCGCTGAAAGAGTGAAGGCTCTCTACGGCAGTACGGTGCCAGACTCGGTGCTGGAACCGCGAATGTGAGTGTGTGAGTGTGCGTCCTCGCGTGTGTGCACATTTTGGATGGTGCGTTAACAAACCAACAGTGTGAAACTGATTGATAAGTCAATGATGCCATTGTCGCCCCCTCCATCGCTGTGCTGTTAGTAAGATGTGTGTGTGTGCATAAGGAGTTAAGGAGATTATCATGGTGTGGTTATAGTGATTTGTTCACTTGTGGATTTATCGTTATAGGTAATAGAAATCATTTTCTTCTGTTTTATGAAAATTACGTGTTTGTTGTAATTGTTGTTGATTGTTTGTCTGTTTGGTGTTGTTTTGGACGTACGTTTTATTATTTCTTTAACCCTTTATTTGTGTTTTGTTGTTGTTGTTGTTGTTCTTGTATTCCTGTTTCTCTTCTATTTTCTTTGTTACAGTTTCACTTTTGATTTTACCATCTGTCCCGGTTCGCTTTATTGTTGTCGTCTCTCTTTTTTTTTCTTTTTTTCTTTTTCTTTCGCTTTCGTTTGCTGTTTAATCACGTTTTTGTTTGTTTTTTTCTTTTCTTTTTTTTTCTACGTCTTTGTTTATTTGCTTTTTTCGATATTGTCATGTCTTTATTGATCTCTTGCTTTTTGTTGTTTGTGTTATTTTTTAAAATTATTTTCTGATTTTCATTTTTTTTTTTTTTTTTTTTTTTTGATCTGGTCTGCTAACATAGTGACTGTTGATATATTTCAAACCTTTCTCTTTTTCTCTCTGTTTGTTTGTTTGTTTCGGTTTGTCTCTCTCTCTCTCTCTCTCTCTCTCTCTCTCTCTTGTGTGTGTGTGTTTGTATTTGTCTGTCTCTGTTTCTGTCTGTCTGCCTGTCTGTCTCGATTCTCTCTCTCTCTTTCTTTCTCTCTTTCTTCTCTCTCTCTTGCTCTCTCTATCTCTCTCTGTCTCTGTCTATTGTTTGTTCATTTAGTTGTACGATGTATTCAGTTTTGGTTAAAACTAGTGCACGTGGAAGACAATAGACTGCCAAAAATATCCTATAAGATGCTATTTGATATAGATTTTATAAACCAGAAGAACAAGAAAATCAATGTAAGCGCATCTCCAACAAGACAACACAAAACAAAACATAGATTTTATAGGTAAGAAAAATTGGGTAACTAGTATACGTATGTGTCTGAATGAATATGGGTTTGGTGATGTTTGGTTTTTCCAAGGAGCTGGCAATGAGAGACAGTTTATTCGTGATTTTCGGCAAAGACTGATTGATTGTAGATGGCAACAGTGGAATGACCATATACATGTACAAACAAGTGGAAGATTTGATTTTCACAGAACTGTCATAGATTTTCACAGTGTTAAACCATACATAAGCCTTGATCTGGATATTAATTTAAAAAAAACAGCAAAATTTAGACTTGGTCCATCAATTTTGAAAGTCCATCAATTGAGATACAAGCAAACAGAGAGTCATATTTGCTCTGTCCCTTATGTATGCAAGCTGAAGAAGACGAAATACATTTTGTCCTGTGTCGTCCAGCTTTAGATGAAATCCATTCAAGGTTTATCCCTCAAAAGTATTATAGATGCCCAAATATGTTTAAACTGTGTTTGTTGTGTGTTCAACTCGTTTCGATTATATTAAGAATTTTGGTTTGTTCCTGCTCAAAGCAGCTGAAATCGGGGAAATTGCTTTTTATCATAACATAAGTTATTAAAATTTGTTGTTGATTGTTAATCCTATGATATGATATCTGATTCTTTCATTGAACTGAAGTCTCTCTATGTCTCTGTCTCTCTCTCTGTCTCTCTCTGTCTCTCTCTGTCTCTTTCTCTCTCTGTCTCTGTCTCTGTCTGTCTCTGTGTCTCTGTCCCTCTCTCCATCTCTCTCTCTCTCTCTCTCTCTCTCTCACGCACACACGCACACACACACACTCACTCACACACATACACACACACACACAACACACAAACACACACAAACACACACACACACACACACACACACACACACACACACACACACACACACACCACACACATGGCATCACACACCTTTCATCAACTGTCATATCATTACAACATAACCTTAATAAGAGGCGGATTTGAGACCTTGTGTACAAAGGTTAATTCTAACGTATAGTACGCAGGTAGTTAAAACTCTAATTAACAAATATATAGGAATCGACAGACAAAACAATTATCTAACACTATACAGGAACCCAATCAGCATTCGTTCTGAGCTGTGGTCTTATGATCTGAACAATACATCGAGTTCAATCACAGCCCGCAATATGAAGAACTGGTGTCCTATTCGCTGTCCATCATAATATTTTCATCATTCTTGACGACTCAGCTTAGTGGAATAAACTTCGATTAGACACTGGGTCATTTATAAGATCATAAAGAAAGCAAAATCCACCTTACTTTACTTTTACTTTTTCCTTCCGCTTGTACCGGTGGGCGTCGCGGGGAGATACAGTCGTCTGTCAGCAGCAAGGCGGGTGGCCTGGAGAAGGGACATCTCGTGAGCTGTGAGGGTGTCTGCCACGGAGTCGCTCCATCGTCGTCTTCGTCTTCCTCTGGCTCTCCAGCCAGAGTATCTGGTGTTGTATGCCCGAAGAGCTGGTTGGTTTAGGGGCATACGTGTGAAGTGTCCGAACCACTTGATCCTCATATGTTCGATGTGTTGTAGGATTGGTATTGCTCCTACCATGTCTCGTATCACCTCATTTCTGATCTTGTCCCGCCTTGTCTTGTTTACTGCTTTCCTCAGGCATTTCATTTCACAGGTGACCAGTTTTCTCTCGAGGACTTTAGTTAGGGACCATGTCTGACACTGGTATGTCAGCGTTCCTTATATTTTCTTGAGCAATTCGTTTATCCACTGCCGGCCTGCTAAGCCAGTCACAGCAAAACCCACCGCCGACGGTATAAGTCATTTCTTCTCGAATCACGTCCCCTTCCCATTTCAAGACCTTCCCAACGCATAGGATTTTGCGCGGGCTGAGAAAGCCTACCGGACAATTTCTGACAGATTTGAGTGGTGTGCATATGAAATTGTCTGAGCGTGGTGTTGAACAAACTCCAAAGTCGAGACTTTTTTGTCAGATCCCGTGTCGTAAAGAAAAAAATCTGATATATCCCTAAGCAGCCTACACAGGTTATTTACCGAAAGGACTCGCATCAAGAAAAGGCAAGCAAGGTGTGTATACATGTATACGGCGCAAACCCCTTAGCGCCAAGAGGCGTGACTATCGAGTCATCCATTCTGTGTGCCGCATCGGACGAGAGAGAGAAAAAAAAAGAGCCATGAGAGTGTTCAACGCTGAAAGAGTGAAGGCTCTCAACGGCGGTACGGTGCCAGACTCGGTGCTGTAACAGCGACTGTGAGTGTGTGTCCTCGCGTGTGTGCACATTTTGGATGGTGTTAACAAACCAACAGTGTAAAACTGATTGATTAGGCAATGATGCTATTGTCGCGTCCACTGTGCTGTTAGTGAGGTGTGTGCTCAAGGAGTTAATGAGATTATCATGGCGTGGCTATAGTGATTTGTTCAGTTGTGGATTTATGCTTATAGGTAATAGCAATCATTTACCACTGTTTTATGAACTTTACTTTTTTTGTTATAATTGTTGTCGCTTGTTTGTCTGTTTGTTTGGTGTTGTTTTGGATGTAAGTTTTATTATTTCTTTAACACTTTATTTGTGTTCAGTTGTTGCTATTGTTCTTGTATTCCTTTTTGTCTTCTGTTTTCCTCGTTACAATTTCTATTTTGATTTTATTATTCGTCCGGTTTGTTTCATTGTTGCTGTCTGTTTCTTCTCTTTTTTTTCTTCTTCTCGCTTTCATTTGCTGTTTATTCACTTTATTGCTTATACTTTTTTTTCTACGTCTTCATTTTTTGGTGTTTTTTTTTTATCATATTGTCATGTCTGTATTAATACTATTTTTTGTGTGTGTTTTTCTCTTTCCACTTTTCTTTAAATCTGAGTTTTTGTATTGTTTTGGTCCACTAACATAGTGACTGTTGATATTTTTCAGACCTTTCTTCTTGCTGTCTGTTTGTTTGTTTCTGTTAGTCTCTGTCTGTCTGTTTGTCAGTCTGTCAGACTGTCTGTATGTCTGTCTGTCTGCTTGTCTGTCTCAGTTATCTCTCTCTCTCTCTCTCTCTCTCTGTCTTCTCTCTGTCTCTCTCTCTCTCTCTCTCTCTCTCTCTCTCTCTCTCTCTCCTTTTCCTGTAGGTTTTAAATCTCTGTTTGTATTCCTTCGTATCTTTTTCCTGTCTTTGCTTCTTTCTCTTCGTATATTTCTTTCTTTCTTGATGACATTCTTCTATACTTTCTTGCTTTTTTTTCGTTTTCCTTTTGTTCTTTCAGTCTTTTCCATTTTGTTTTGTTTTTGTATTTGTTTACTTGTTTGTTTGTTTGTTTAATTCTTTTTGTTTGTTTGTTTGCTTGCTGGCTTGCTTGTATGTTTGTTTGTTTGTTTGCTTGCTTGTTTCTTTCTTTGTTTGTTTGTTTCACTTTTTCTCTCTTTTTCTTTCATCCTGTCTTTCTTTCTGCTGTTCTTCTTTTCCTTCTTTTTCTACCTCTCATTTTCTTCATTCATTCCTTACTTCATAAAATCTAAACAGGTAGTCTATTCTCTTACGGAGTTTCTCCAGGTACTGTGGTCTAACGTAACTTTTATGCAAGAATGGTATGGACCTCTGTTGAATTATGACGAAAACCCGTACTTAACGACGTGTTTGCGCCGCCGCAAATACTTCGGCCTTTTTGATAATTAAGCAAGGAAAACAATCATCATGCTTATACATTTCGTACTTTTTGTTTTCCAAATGACTTATCATTGTTTTAATTGCTAGTGTTTTTAAAGTCAAGCCAACTGCTTCGAGCCATACCAGGGCTATAACCATCTCAGAATATACACGACGCCTTGCTGACCCCGAAAAAATTTTTAAAAAATAAATAAATAAACAAACACACACACACACACACACACACACACACACACACACACACACACACACACACACACACACACACACACACACACACACACCACACAAACACACACACACACATACAAACACACACACATACACACACACATACAAACACACACACACACACACACACACACACACACACACCACACCACACACACACACACACATGGGAAATGTTCGCGCACATTATCTGAAATTGACCTCTGAAACCGATCATTCCGCTCAATTTGTCACCATAGGGATACGTGAACATACATGAATACAAATGTATAAATGTGACTGTGCATTTCTAAAATTACCTCTGTACATCACATGTCCTTACAACCAAACATGCGGTTTACACATGTACCCAGTTGTCAGTCCAAAGTGTGTAACGCTTTGTACTGCACATAGAGATGAATGGACCAACAGGACAGAAAGTGATGGAGACAGATGACATAAAGCCCAGAAGCGAAGGGGAATCAAAGAAAGAGACAGAACAGAGAAAATGTCAAGCACAGAAATTCCAGAAGGTGTGGAGAGGACACCGTTTACATATTATACTGAAAGAGCCCGCGGTATCCCCACGGGGGGGATTTCAAATTACTTGGTGAGGCCAACTGATTGACGTTGTCAACTGATGTAGATGAGAAGTGCTATTTTGGGAAACGACTGTCGTACATTCTGACGACCTTGCTAGGACATCAAAGCTGGTCCTTCACGATTATTGCATGGATGTGAGGTATATGTACACGTCTGAAGGTTTTAGTGCTGGTAAATGTTTTCCTCCCAAAGATGGTTTGAGAATTTTGGTGCAGTAAATTACGATATGGGGTAATACTGATTCTTCGGGTGTCGGCGACAGTATGTCCATGACTGGCAGTTTAATGGTGATGTGGAAAGTACCGTGGACAACATGTCTATTGGTTGTAAGTCTACTGGCTGTGGGGAAACTGCATTTTCTGGATTCTTGACCGCAGAGTTTACAGTTCTGAGTTTGTTCAAGGCACTAGGAAAATGCCATTGCTGCTCAGTCCAACTCTGCCAGCAGGCGAATTATCTGCTCTACGCACACACATAGACACACACACACACACACACACACACACACACACACACACACACACACACACACACACACACACACACACACACACACACACACATTCACACACACATATTCACACACACATTCACACACACATACACAATCACACACACACACACACACACACACACACACACACACACACGCACACCACACACACACACACACACACACACACACACACACACACACACATCTCACAATACACACGACGCCCTGCTGACCTGAAAAAAAATAAAAAAATAAATAAATAAACACACACACGTTAAATCAAGAACGAACGAACACACACACACACACACACACACACACACACACACACACACACACACACACACACACACACACACACACACACACACCACACACACACACACACACGCGTTTTCACTAGTACCCATTTAGGAACTCCGAAAGGCACGATTTGACAAACGCCACACTGATCTATGAAAGGAAAATAAGTCAACTTATTAACAAGTGAAGTTAAAAATGATACTGAAAATGTTTATCCCAGTTACTTGAAAATCTACACTAATGGGTCATCAGTTGAAAAAAAAGGCAGGTTGAGCATTTTTAAATCCTGCTTTTAATATGGAGAAATCTTATAGGCTTAACAAATCAGTATATTCGACTGAACTCTTTGCAATATTCATAGTTTTAAATTATTCCACCATTTTTCCTTAGACAGTTTCACAGATATTTTTCCTGTGTATTCAAAGTCAGACTTCAAGCCCTTGAATTACTCAAATTACAGAGAAGAACTGAATTGATAATAGAAATAAGTCATTTAATTCATATTTTATCCTCACGGAGCACTGCTATTACTTTCTGCTGGATACCATTTCATCGTTCATTTCATTGTAATGATATGGTTGACAGGGTTGCCAAACGAGGGGCTAAGATATCGCCACAATCCAAGAATATACAGCTTTCTTTTTCCTTGCACGAACATTATGCCTTAGTGGTGGACACTTACGTATGGAAGCAATTCAAAGATAAACAGAAAACAGTATAATGACGATATCAAAAAGTTTGTGATCAGCAAACTGACTAAAGAATTTAATGTCAGCAGATTTATATAATCCCTTATGTACATGTATATGTGGAAATCTAGCCATATTATTTCTTGCGATACGGTAAACAACACATTCCTATATTTTCAAGGAATACATTTTCTGATGCATTTGACTCTACATCAGTATCATACAATTTTTTTGTTACCCTGTCAGAAAGTCACCATCATCATCATCATCACATTCATCATCATCGTCGTCACCATCATCATCATCACCATCATGTGCCCTGCCGCATGGCATTGTTGATCATGGCCCACCATACGAATCTATCACTTTTTTGCTGCAAGTACATCTCCCAGCCTCTCTGTCTTCATCCCCTCCGCAAGTCCGTCCAGTAGTTTCCCCCTGGGTCTACCTGGTACTGTTTTTCGCTCCAGCTTTCCCGTTGCGTCTTGGTGGTCTAATTTCTCTTGCCTCATAAAATGTCCCATAAATGTTGCTAGTCTCTTCTTGATCTTCTTCATTAATTCTTTTTGTGTGTTGGCCTCTTTCAAGGCTGTCTCGTTTGTTTTCTTTACTGTCCATGGAACTCTTAACATTCTTCTTAGAAACCACATTTCAGCTGCCTCGAACTTGTTCTGACTTTGTGTACACCCATGCAACAGTATCAGTTCGATTTAACACTGAAGAACTCTCTTCCTTATATTAATTAATAGACAGTTGTCTGTAAGAATGCTTTTCATTTTTCCTTTAAACATTTACATTCAACTCGTTGATAATTAAATGATCATCGGTATGTTTAGCCAGTTTATTGTTTAAATAGTTATTTATGGTCAGTAGCCTAATTTGTTAGATGTTCCTTCCCATTTTTGTGGCAGGTTTTCTTCTTTTCTTTTCTTTTCTTTTTCAAGCTCCTTTTTTCTCTCAAGGTTGACCATGAACAAGTATCTCCTTCACCTTTCCTCCATCTCCTCGTCCCTAACTGCACCACACTCTATTCTTCTTCTTCTTTTTCTTCTTCTTTCTTCTTTTCTTCTTTTTCTTCTTCTTCTTCTTTCTCTCTTTTCTTTATTATCTTTTTCTATTTATTCCTTTTCTTGCATTTCTTCTTTCTTCTTCTTTCTTCTTTCTTTCATTCTTCATTCTTTTTCATCTTCTTTCTTCTTCTTCTTTTCTTCTTCTATCTTTTCTTCTGTCTTTTCTTTTCTTTCTTCTCTTCTTCTCTATCTTCTTCTTCTTCTTCTTCTTCTTCTTCTTTTCTTCTCTTCTTCTTCTTCTTTTCTTCTCTTTTCTTCTTCTTCTTCTCTTTTCTTCTTCTTCTTCTCTTCTTCTTCTTCTTCTTCTTCTTCTTCTTTATTTTCTTCTTCTCTTCTTTCTCTTTTCCTTCTTCTCTTTTGTACTAAAGAATGCCACCACAACGCACGCACGCACAATCATTATTAGACATCCCGTGAACTCTGTAGTAGAGAGAGATAGTGCATGAGGGAAAGAGAGAGACTAAGAGAGAGACAGAGAGAGACAGAGAGAGAGACAGAGAGAGAGGGAGATACACAGACAGACAAAAGACAGACAGACAGACAGGCAGACAGAGACAGACAGAGACAAACACCGAGACGGCGAGAGACAGAGACAGAGGGAGACAGAGATAGAGACAGGGACAAAGAGATAGAGCTAGACAAACACAGAGAGACAGAGACAAAGAGACAGACAGAGAAAGAGAGAAGTGGGAAAAGATACAGAGAGAAAGAGACAGAGATAGACAAACAGATAGACGATACAGAGACTGTCAGACAGACAAAGACAGAGAGAGACAGAGGGAGAAAGAGGGAGACAGACAGACAGACAGATTGACAGACAGAAAAAACAGACAAGACAGACAGTGAGACAAGACAGACAGAAACAGAGACAGAGATAAGAGAGATCAGAAGTTAATACAAAATCGATGGCAGTAAAACGACAGACAAGAGAGAGGCTAGGGACATCACTTTAAAACCACTAGCCATCAGATCCAGCGCGGAACCTTGCTTCATAATTACACGGAAATCGAAGAGCGGGTCAATATGTGTCTTCTTCAGTCTCCTTACGTAATTTGAATGGTGGCTGTTTGCAATGAACGAACACACGACATAAGACTTCGTGTTTGTCTGTCTGTCTGTCTGTTTTGCCTGTGTCTGAATTTATCTGTGCGCTTGTTTGTCAGTCTGTCCGCAATTGTGGAGTTAAAGTTCACAGGTTTTTTTTTATTTGCACTCGGACAATTCCATATGCGTTCTACACAAACATATCTGCAGGTCACCGACGTTCTCCTTCATCATTATCATCATCATCATATACCCTGCCGCATGGCGTTGGCGATCATGGCCCTCCATATGCATCTATCCCTTGTTGCTGCAAATGCATATTCCATCCTCTCTGTTCTCAGCCACCCTGCAAGTCCAATATTCTCTCCCTGGGTCTACCTGGTGTTCTCTTTCCCTCCAGCTTCCCTGTTGTGACCAGGTGCTCTAATTCCCCTTTCCTCATAAAATGGCCGAATGTTGCTTATCTTTTCCTAATCGTCTTTATCAATGATCTTCTTCTGTCTGCCTCCATAAAGACTGTCTCGTTTGTTTTCGTCGCCGTCCACGGAACTCCCAACATTCTTCTGAGAAACGATACCTCGGCTGCCTTAATCTTGTTCTGGCTTAGCGTGTTGACGTCTTCTTCAGCCTGCGCAGAACACTTTGCGTCGAAAAGGTTTTGAAATGGAGTGGGGAAGGGTACCAATAAAACGCTGTTACCACCAGAGTAATTGAAATATTAATCCTTTGACTGCTGCACCCTATCCACCAACTACAAAAAAATAACTTTGACTCCATCACCATATCCACCAGCTTTCTTCAGATAGGGTGAGAGAGTCGAAGGGTCAGATTTTTTTGCTTTACTTGCATGGTTGACAATGCAGGATGCTGGTGGACACGGTGCGGGAGCCAAAGGTTTAACATGGGCGGTGAACAAGTCAACTTTGATGTTGCGGGTTGGATTTTAACTCGAGATAAGAGAATCTGAGTCTACATACCTAACACATTTTATTATCAGTAGTCTAGCACATTTTACGATATGTCATAAACGATCTATTATCATTCGGAACAAGTACAATACAGCAAAAGCCTTCAGTCAAACTTCTGCAATTTATTCTATGTTTGCTTTTTGCATTATACAGGATCTGGTCCAAAAGTAAAGCTGTTGGCGATGTTTAATTGCATATTTTTGCAGACACTATTGAGTGCCTTACATTTAAGTGGCGAGAAAAGAAACTGAAAAACTGAGTGCTTAATTATTATTTTATGATACTGCTTACGTGCAGTTAAGTCATTCTTAAAAGGTGATGCATAATTTAAATATGTTTTTTTTCTAAAACAAGTTGCTATACACTTTAGGTAATACACAGCTAAAACTACGCTTTTCTGTTGGAATTAAGAAGGGATAAAGTTCACTAGAAAAGTTTATAAGTTTATCCACTTGTGTTTTGTGTTTTAAAATATCTCGGCCAAGACAGTTTTAAAGCTTTCACATACTGTTTATCTTATTATCCGCTGTATAGTAATCCACTAGCTTGTGTGTTTTGCTTTGCTGTCTTTTTTCTGTTGATTCAATTATGGTTACCATTCCAGACAAACAAAGAACACACTTTTTTTAGACTGATGACAAGGTCATTAGGATGATTTCGGCGGAAGCAAAATCCACAGCTTAGACGTATTTGGATAAGTGTTTAGCATGCGATTTTTAGGGGTGTTATGCTTCCTCTTACTTCTTGTCTGGGGGTTAACTGGCAACTTACATGAAGCCTGATTGATTTCTAAGTTCAGTTGCTGCACTGTATATTATTCTGTCATTTCAAATTCATTCATTTTTCTTCCGATTTTCACCCTGTGCGTCTGTCCTCTCTGTTTGTTGTTTGTTTTTTTTCGTATATCTATGTGTTTATCTATTTGCCTTTGCCCAGTGCCCTTTCCTCAACCATCTCATTTTATCCCCTCCCCCCCCGCCTCTCTCTCTCTCGCTTGCCTGTCTTTCTTTGTTTCTGTCTGTCTGTGGGTCTATCTGTCTGTCTATCTCTCTCTGTGTCTCTCTCTGTATCTCTCTGTCTCTATCTCACTGTCTCTCTCTTTCTCTCTGTCTGTCTATCTGTCTGTCTGTCTCTCTCTCTCTCTTTCTCTCTGTCTGCCTCTCTCTGTATCTGTCTCTTTCTTTTTTTTTTCTTTCTTTTTTTTTCTCCTTTTTTCTTTCTTTTCTTTCTTTTTTCTTTTCTTTCTTCTCTCCTTGCTCCCTCTGTTCATCATCCATTACCTTTCCTAGGTTTGTTTATAGTTCACACTGTCTTACTTTCTGATTTCTGTCGACAGAAAACGGTTGTGTGGATAGCCAAATTCCCTCATCTGGCAACGTGGGCCACCAACATCGACAATGAAAACCGTAACAGCATTTTTTTGTAGTACATCAGCAACGTCACACGCAACAACAACACAGTTAGAACATCAACTATAACTGAACAACTACGATAATTTGGCAACAGCAATATTATCTCCAACAGCAACTATAGCAGCAAAATCAAGAACAACGGACATCACCACCATCATCATTATTACCACCGCCAACGACAATAATAACATTAACGATTAAAACAACAGGAACAGCAGCAGCAACAATAGTAAGAACATTAACACCAAAGCCAACAAGAACAGCAGCAAAGGCAACAGGAGCAGCAACAGCATCAACAACTGCAAAACCAACAAGCAACACTAACAGTAACAGCAGCAGCATAAGCAATAACAACATTAAAAGCAATAAGAAACAACAGGAAACGCAGCAACAACAAGAAACAACAACTTCACCGCCACCACCACCACCACCAACAACAACAGCAACAACAACAACACACACACACACACACACACACACACACACACCTCTCTCTCTCTCTCTCTCTCTCTCACACACAACACACACACAACACACACACACACACACACACACACACACACACACACACACACCACACACACACACACACACACACCACGCACCACAGCACACACACACACACACACACACACACACACACACACACACACACACACACACACACACACACACAACACACACACACACACACACACACACACACACACACAATTCCTACGAAACTACAACAGAACTACAACAGCAGAAACAAAAACTTACCACTAACATACGCACTGTTGCTTACTATCCACACGACCACAAAAACAGCATCATTATCATCAAAATAACACTACCACCACCATCATCATCACCACCACCACAACAACACCAACAAGAACAAAACATCAACAACAACAATAACAACTATAACAACAACTCAACAATAACAACATTTACAACAACAGTAGTGGGTACCTCAAAAACACACTAAAAAAAAAATTAGCCATGGCGAGTAAAGAGGAAACAGTTCGTATCCTGACGGAGAAGCAAATTGCGTGTTTCCGCCTGATGCAGAAACGAGAGAAACAGGTGAAAGCAGGTAAGTAAGTTCACAATTTTCATATGATGTAATTTATGGAGAAGGGGTGGGGGTGGGGGTGGAGTGTTGACTTGATGGTTGATATGTCTTGCACTTGTTTGATCATTTTTGTATGTGTTTATCTGTCTCTCTGTCTGTCCTTCTCTACGTGTACTTATCCTCTGTCTCTGTCGCTCTGTCTGTCTCTCTCTCCCTTCTCTCTCTCTCTCTCTTCTCTTTCTCCCTCTCTCCATCTCTCTCTTTCTCTGTCTCCACTCTCTCTCTCTCTTTCTCTCTCTCTTTCTCTCTCTCTCTCTCTCTCTCTTCTCTCTCACTCTTTCTCCCTCTCTTACTCTCACTCACTTCCTCTCTCTCTTTCTCTATTCCTCTGTCTCTTTCTCTCTCTGTCTCCACACTCTCTTTCTCTTTCTCTCTCTGTCACTGTCTGTCTGTTTTGTTTGTCTGTCTGTCTGTCTGTCTTTGTTCTCTCTCCCTTTCTCTCTCTCTCTTATTCTCTCTCTCTCGCTCGCTCTCTCTCTCTCTCTTCTATCTTCTTTCTCTCTCTGCCTCTGTCTCTCTCTGTCTCTCTCTCTCTGTCTGTCTGTCTCTCTCTCTCTCTTTGTCTCTGTCTGTCTGTTTTGTTTGTTTGTCTGTCTGTCTGTCTTTGTTCTCTCTCTCTCTTTCTCTCTCTCTCTCTCATTCTCTCTCTTTCGCTCTCTCTCTCTCTTCTATCTTCTTTCTCTCTCTGCCTCTGTCTCTCTCTGTCTCTCTCTCTCTCTGTCTCTCTCTGTCTCTCTCTCTCTCTCTCTCTTTGTCTCTGTCTGTCTGTTTTGTTTGTTTTGTCTGTGCGTCCGTGTGTCTGTGTGTCTATCTCTCTGTCTTTCTGTCTGTCTGTCTGTCTGTCTGTCTCTCTCTCTCTCTCTCTCTCTCACTCCCCCTCTCTCTCCCGTGACTTAGTTTGATTATTGCTTCTAAACATAAAAACATAATGCATAAATGTAATATATTTGTGCAAGGTATTTAAGATTAGATCTGTTGTTGAGTCATTACAACCATGATCTCTCTCCCTTTCCTTCTTTCAAAGCTCCTGAGGTACGTTGCTCATGGTTTCTAAAAATGAAATCGTGAGGGAAAAGACACTGTATATGCACGAGGCCTTCAAGATGAATCATATCAAACATACCATATTTACATTGATACCATGACTGTCACGATGCCAAACGATCATGCTTATGTATTTGTACCCTTTGGAAAGCGCAATGGCCTCTGTATGAAACAATCTGAAGGCGGAAGAACTCTCTCACTCACTCCCTCTCTCTCTCTCTCTCTCTCTCTCTCTCTCTCTCTCTCTCTCTCTCTCTCTCAATGCCTAGCGCCTCTCTCTATCTCTCTTTCTCTCTCTTCTCTGTCTGTTTGTCTGTCTGTCTGTCTTTGTCTTTGTCTTTGTCTCTGTTTCTGTCTCTGTCTGTCTGTCTGTCTCTTTCTCTTTCTCTCTCTCTCTCTCTCTCTCTCTCTCTCTCTCTCTCTCTATGTCGCTCTCTGTCTGTATGTCGCTCTCTGTCTGTCTGTCGCTCTCTCTTCTTTCTTTCTCTGTCTGTCTGTCGTCTGTCTCTCCTTCTCTCTCTCTCTTTCTCTCTCTCTCTTCTCTCTCTCTCTCTCTCTCTCTTCCCCACACCCCTCTCTCTATCTCTCGTTTCGCTCTCTCTTATTCTCTCCCGTAGCTTAGTTTGCTTATTGCTTCTAAACATAAAAGCATTATGAACAAAGTTAATATATTTGTGCAATGTATTTAAGATTAGATCTGTTCCAATTGCTGTGTCATAAGAACCATGATCTCTCTCCCTCTCCTTCTTATGAAAGCAGGTGACCTACGTTTGATAGTGGTTTCTAAAAATGAAATCGTGAGGGAAAAGTCACTGTGTATGTACGAGGCATTTAAGATGGATCTATTGCTGTGTTATACAAAACGTACCATATTTACGTTGATACCATGACTATCACGATGTCAAACGACAATGCTGTTTATGTATTTGTATCCCTTGAAACGGGCAATGGCCTCTGTTTGAGGAAACCATTTGAAGGCTGAAGAACTCTTTCTCTCTCTCAATCTCTCTCTCTCTCTCTCTCTCTCTCTCTCTCTCTCTCTCTCTCAATGTCTCTCTCTCTCTCTCTCAATGTCCTCTCTCTCTCTCTCTCTCTCTCTCAATGTCTCTCTATCTCTCTCTAACAATGTCTCTCTCTCTCTATCTCTCACTCTCTCTTTCACTCTCTCTCTCTCTGTCTCACTCTCTCTCTCTTTTCTTTCTGTCTCTCTCTCTCTCTCTCTCTCTCTCTCGCTCTCTTTCCATCTGTCTGTCTCTCTGTCTGTTTGTCTTTCGGTCTCTCTCTCTCTCTCTCTCTCTCTCTATCTATCTATCTATCTATCTATATCTGTCTGGTCTATCTGTCGCTCTGTCTCTGTCTCTGCCTCAGTCTCTGTCTTTCTCTGTCTTTCTCTCTGTCTCTGTCTGTCTGTCTGTCTGTCTGTCTGTCTGTCTCTCTCTCTCTCTCTCTCTCTCTCTCTGTCTCTCTCTCTCAACCTCTGTTCCAGTTCTTCTTCTTCTTCTTCTTTTGTCTATCTGTCTCACTCTCTCTCTCTCTCTCTCTCTCTCTCTCCCCTCTTCTTCTTCTTCTTCTTTTTCTTCTTCTTCTTCTTTTTCTTCTTCTTCTTCTTCTTCTTGATGGTTATTCATTATCTTGGTCGCTGCGCCAACACATGTCATTTAAATGTTACCAAGATTATTCCAATGGTAAGCTGACAGAATACCAGTATGAAATATAGACTAGGTAAAACATAGGTCAGGTAGGGCCGCAGGACCTGGCCAGCTCATGGGCGGAGACGTCGCCTGGAGAAACTGAAACTGAAACTGTTCTTCTTGTTGTTGCTTTTCTTCTTCTTCTTCTTCTTCGTCTTTTTTATTTTTGTTCTTGTTCTTGCTCTTCTTGTTCTTGTTCTTCCTGTTCTTGTTCTTGTTTTTCTTGTTCAACCGTTCCATGGGGTATTGATTTTAGCCATCGGATCTCGTTACATGGCCAAAGCGATGGATTTGGGTTCCCCCCCCCCCCCCCTAACTGGTCAGGAGATCACGCACTTAGCAGATATAAACAACCCATATCAACAAAGACCCGTTGTGGTAAAATTATGCACACATATCTATTTTCCTAGATATAAACACAACTGTTCGCGAAAGGATTAAAAAGCGGTCTCACATGTGGCAACGATGTCTCCCTAAGGAAAACGTCTCGCAATTCTCTTCATAAATTTGTTGTGACAGTTAGGAATAAAATAACTCCTTTCCTTCATCTAAAGTGTAAAACAAATAAGTAGCCAATTTTCAGTTTCAGGTCCTTTGGGTCTGAAATTGCGCATGTCGTTTATCATATGTAAGGCCATCTGGTTGCTTCTATCGGACATTGATTCATCCTCTCTCTCTCTCTCTCTCTCTCTCTCTCTCTCTCTCTCTCTCTCTCTCTCTCTCTCTCTCTCTCTCTCTCTCTCACATATTATAGACTCTGTTATGTAAAGAGCTGTTTTCATTTGCTTTATTTTGCTTTGTTTGCCAATAATTTAAGAGTAGCTAATAATATGAAAATAATGGTATATTTGTAGAATATGTTAGAAGTGGATATTGAAAGGGTATATAGACACTTAAGGGTCTACTATACATGTTAACAAACAAAAACAAAACAAACAAAAAACCCAAAAATAAATAAATAAAAGGCATAGTGATGTCCCTTGTTAACAGAGTATTTTGGGGCAGTTATGTGAAGATTATATTATTATCACTAAATGTAAGGTTTGGGTGGTCTAGCCCAGATGTTTCATCATATTACAGTTTTGATGTGTGTGTGCGCGTGCGCACGAGCGCGCGCCCGCGTGTGAGTGTAAATGGGTGCGTGTGTGTGTGTGGGTGTGGGTGTGTGAAAAAGATTTTGGTTTGCCTAAACCTAGACAAATTATTGGCCTGAATGTAGGAACATTGTTCTGATATTTTTGTTTGTTTTTGTTTTGTTTTGTTTTTTGTTTGCATTATGTAGGACTGGTAAAATGGATGATTGTTCATTATATATGATTTGAATATGTTCGACTGTTCAAGGAATGGATGTTCGATATTTTTTTTGATTATGCGTGAAGAATTTGCGCACATACAAAGAGTGGATTATGTGTCGCACTACTGGAAAATTGTTATCCCCCTTGTCAAAAGACCTTTTCGGGTAATGACAATAAACAGTTTCAGTTTCAGTTTCAGTTTCAGTTTCTCTCTCTCTCTCTCTTTCTCTCTCTCTCTCTCTCTCTCTCTCTCTCTCTCTCTCTGTGTCTGTTTCTCTTTCTCTCTCTTTCTGATTCTCTCTCTGTCTGTCTTTCTCTCTCTCTCTCTCTGATTCTCTCTCTGTCTCTCGGAGATGCTCTCTCTGTTTTCCCCTCTTTATCTTTCTCTCTTTATCTCTCTGTCTCTCTTTCTGTCCCTATCTCTCTCTGTCTTTCTTAGTATGTGTCTCTCTATTTCTCTCTCTCTCTCTCTCTCTCTCTCTCTTTCTTTCTCTCTCTCTGTTTCTCTCTGTCCCTTTTCTCACGTTCTCTGTCTCTCTCTGTCTGTCATTCTCTCTCTGTTTATCTCTGTCCCTGTTTCTCTCTGTCTCTGTCCCTCTGTCTCTCTGACTCTGTCTGTATGCCCGCCTCTGTCTTTGTCTCTGTCTGTTTTTTTGTCTCTGTCTCTCTCACTCTCTGTCTCTCTCTGTCTCCCTCTCTCTGTCTCTCTGTCTCTCTCTGTCTCTGTTTCTCTCTGTGTGTGTGTCTCTCTCTGTCTCTCTCTCTCTCTGTCTGTCTCAGTCTCTCTCTCTGTTTCTCTCTGTCCCTTTTCTCACGTTCTCTGTCTCTCTCTGTCTGTCATTCTCTCCCTGTTTATCTCTGTCCCTGTTTCTCTCTGTCTCTGTCCCTCTGTCTCTCTGACTCTGTCTGTCTGCCTGCCTCTGTCTTTGTCTCTGTCTGTTTCTCTGTCTCTGTCTCTCTCACTCTCTGTCTCTCTCTGTCTCCCTCTCTCTGTCTCTCTGTCTATCTCTGTCTCTCTGTCTCTGTCTCTGTCTCTCTCTCTCTCTCTGTCTCTCTCTTTGTCTCTGCCACTTCTTTTCTCTACTCACTCTCTTCATCTCTAATCGCTCACACATATACACATACACACATATGTATATACGTATGTATGTATATATATATATATATATATATATATATATACATACATACATATATATATATATAACATATATATGCATACATATATATATATATATATATATATATATATATATATATATATATACACTCACACACATATAAAAATTGTGTCACGAGTGAAGTATTCATAACCCCACTGCATGTTTTCCCTTTAACCACAAAAGTAACACAATACAGTACAGTACAATACAATACACTGTACTACAATACAACACAATACACAACAACACAACACAACACAATGCAAGAAATACAATGCTATGCAATATAATGCAATACAGTGCAACACAACACGATACAATGTAATACAGTGCAATATAATACAATACAATACAACGCAAAGCAACACAACACAGTACAATACTACACAACGCAACACAACACAACACAAAAACAACACAACGCAATACAGTACAATACAATACAATACAACACAACACAACACAACAACACAACACAACAAAAAATATACACATCACTACACAGCGCTACACAGCACTACCCAGCACAACACAACACAACACAACACAACACAACACAACACAACACAACACAACACAACACAAACACAAAACACAACACAACACAAGTGGCGAAGTACATGTATGTAGGTTATAGAGGTTCCCGTGTAAGGATGCCGGGGGCTCTTTCAGTATAAACAGTATCCCCACCTTCTGGAAATTATGTGCGAGATATTTCCTATTCTCTGCCACTCGCTTTGTTCCTGCCTTGTTCTTTTGCTTTCTGTCATTTCTTCCCATCATTCTCTGCCTTGCTGGTCCATCTACCTGTATGTGTTCGATAAAGTCTTACGTACTTTCTCTTAAGATTGATTACTGAGTATATGTATCAAGTGATGTTTGGGCTCCAAGGAAATGAGATATGCCAAAGCAAATTTAGGTAATTTACACCCGTTTTACATATGCTTTATTGTCCTTAGTTGTACTTGAATATGTGTTCGGATATGTTTTTAAATCCTCTGTGTGATAAATTGGACGGCGTGGTTAACGCCATGAGCATATCTTCAGATTATTACTTGAATGCATTGATATGTGTACATCATTTTCTTTTCCTTTGTTTTTTTTTTTTTTCATGTTGAAGTATTATCTATGTATTGAAATGATTATGGCCCTGATGTAGCTCTACGCAACCAAATGGGGTTTAAACAAATATAACAACAAAATTAACAAAAGATCACGCAGGAACATAACCACCTGCTCAGTGTGAGCACAAAGAAAGTGCATATACGCATCCGAAAATAAATCGCAACGCTAAACAATAGGGGGAAAAAAAAAAGAAAAGAAACGAAACCTGTGCATGATGCAGATGGACGCTATGATCTCCCATCAGCCCAGCCAACATCCCATGGATACTGATTGGAGGGATGCCCGCTTTTTGCCTGTTGCAGCTGAAAGCGTCCATTAAAGTTTGTTTTTTTTGTTGGAAAGTAAGTTTAAAAGTCTTTGACGGAAAAGAGGCAAGAGCAGGGGGATAAGTGGAATAGTAATAGGGAGGGGAGGGAGACACTGAGAGGATGGTGAGAGAGAGAGAGAGAGAGAGAGAGAGAGAGAGAGATCCAGAAAGAGGGATAGAGAGAAAACAGAAAATAAGACAGAGGCAGAGAGGGGTAGAAAGAGAGGGGGGGGGGGAGAGACAGCGAGGCAGGGAGACAGAGAGAGAGAGAGATAGTGAGACAGAGAGAGACAGAGAGACAGAGAAAGACAGAGAGAAAGAGAAACCAGAAAAAACACGAAATACAAATTTGCGTATTTAATACAAGACAAGACAGGCGCAATTTTTTTGTCCAACTGGCCTTTTGTCAAGCGTAAGATTACAAACAAACAAACACCAGGTACAAAAATTATTAGGACAAAATCTTAGTCAGTTTATCCCTTTTCTCACATTGGACACAACAGCAGGAAAGTTTCAGTCTTTTTCTAATAATTTTTATATCTGGTGTTTGTTTGTTTGTAATCTTACGCTTGACAAAGGCCAGTTGGCCGAAAATTTGCGCCTGTCTTGTCTTGTTGTAGTAAATACGCGTTCTTATTCTTTTTTCGTGTTTTTTTCTGGTCACACTTGTTCTGGATTTAGAGAGAAAGAGAGACAGAAAGAGAGACAATAGACAGACAAACAGAAACAGAGACAGAGATAGACGGAAAGAGAGAGAGAGATAGAGAGAGAGAGAGAGAAAGAAAGAAAGAGAAAGAAAGAGAAAGAAAGAAGAGAGAGAGAGAGAGAGAGAAGGAGAGAGAGAGAGAGCGGAAGGGTGAGTGATCATAAATATGAACACCTCCTTGATTTCATTCGTAACACTAACCTCAATAATGATGCTTGAAAATAAACACATTGTTTTCTGCGCACACATAATTAAACAGAAAAGCAGGTTGCTTTACAAATCACGGTAAATAGTGAGCATACATGGAGAGAGAGAGAGAGAGAGGAGAGAGAGAGAGAGAGAGAGAGAGAGGAGAGAGAGAGACAGAGAGAGAGAGAAAGAAAGAAAGAGAGAGACAGAGACAGAGAGAGACAGAGAGTGAGAGAGATAAACAGAGAGACAAACAGAAAAACAAATAAAGATAGACACACAGCAAGAGATCTAGAGAAAGACGCAAACAAACAGACCAACAGGCAGGTAGTTTGGTTTCGCGTGTTTGGTTGTTGCTGACTGAATAGTTGGTTGACTGGTTGACTGGTTGACTATTTGGTTGGTTGTTGGCTGGTTGGCTGGTTGACTAATTCTTTGGTTGGAAGGCTGGTCGACTGGTTGGTTGGTTGGATGGCTGGTTGGTTGGTTAGTTGGTTGGTCGTTGTAGCTGTTGTTGTTGTTGTTACTGTTTTCTCTCTCATGATGGTCCTATCGCACTTGGAGGCAATATGGAATATACATACATAATATATATATATATATATATATAATATATTAATATATGCATGTATATGTATACACACACACACACACACACACACACACACACACACATATATATATATATATATATATATATATATATATATATATATATATATTATATATATGTGTGTGTGTGTGTGTGACCTCCCACCACGAAATCAGTCTTAACTCGAAGTCAGTCGAACAGCACTAGGAGTGTTTTGAGTTTTTCTTATAATTGATTTCTGTAGACTATAATCTATCCCCCACAGAAATGTTTTTCTTGAAAAAATATTATTAATCAATTTTAAATGGTATTTTCAAGCACTGATCGCAGCAGAAAGAACGCAATTTCTTACCAAAAGTACCTCTTTTTGTCTCTTATAATGAAACGTAACCTGTACAGTACCCGCACATGTAATATACTGACGGAAAGCTCTTTGTTGCACCCTTCAGATAATGACAGCGAACATTAGAAACAAAGTGGGTCAAAGCCACCAAATAAAGAAATTTAAGAAAAACGTGTAGGAGAGCACACAAAAACTTTAGAGGCCGTTTTCTCAAAATTGCCGTCATACAACTTAATGACTTTAAACATACATAACTTCTACATTTTTTTAGTTCGAATCAAAATGCATAAAATGAAGGGTGTGTGGAGATGTAAGGCTGGGGGTGGGGGTGGGTTGGGGTGACTGATCATCACAATACTATTCAGGCGTTATTGTTAAAAAAAAAAAAACAGAAAAAAAATAATTGTTCAGCATATTACACTTTCATAACAACGCCCACGATTCCTTCAGACTGCAAAGGATGAAGCACCTGCATTTAGAGATTCCTCGTTTTTCTGTGCGGCAGAATAAACATTTCAAAACAAGACAGAAAAAGCTGCTAAAAGCTTTAATATGTTGTGACAAAAGTCCATACATCGGAAATATCACTAAATCCATACCTGACATGAACGAATATGATATCCTTCTAAAAACACACGATACGCCCCCTATATGGGGCATTCCGAGAAGCAATAATCCAGAAAGATATCGTATATAGCTTCGACATAACGTTGAACTCTACAACTGATGACACTGAAACCTGGCACTGTTGGGATTGGGGAAGAAGATCTGGATTGTTCATAGCCGACGTCATTCCTGCCTGGTGTTATGCATGCAAGGATTAACTCCGTCTGAAGGCAAGCTCGTTTTACAGTGGACGTCTTTCGCAAGCAGACAAGGTGTTCTTATCCTGTCCATAATAGCATCGGAATCAAGTTGTCAGTCTTGTCTTCAGCCTGCAAGTCAAGGATTTAATGGTTTTGTTTTCCTTCTTTTTTGTTGTTGTAATCTTCCTGTGCTTTTTGTTTGTTTTTGTTGTTTGTTGTTATGATTTTTGTTGTTGTTTTGTTTGGTTATTGTTGTTCTTGTTTCTGGATGCGCGTTTGTTTAAATTTTCAAATAGGGGAGATGATTTCATGTTGTTGAAGATGACGTGTGTGTGTGTGTGTGTGTGTGTGTGTGTGTGTGTGTGTGTGTGTGTGTGTGTGTTTGTGTGTGTGTGTTTGTGTGTGTGTGTGTGTGTGTTGTAGTGTGTGTGTTGTAGTGTGTGTGTGTGTGTGTGTGTGTGTGTGTGTGTGTGTGTGTGTGTGTGTGTGTGTGTGCGCGTGCGCGCGCGCTTGTGTTTGTGTTTGTCTGTCTATCTGTCAATCTGTCTGATGGTTTGTCTGTCTGTCTGTCTGTCTGTCTGTCTGTCTGTCACTCGGTCCGTGCTTCAGTGACAACAGACACAAGATTTTCTCAGCTGACCACATCTCAATATATGTTGATACGTGATCAATCCATGTTTGAGGGAAAAAAAGGGGGAGGATGATGAAACGAAAATCAATAAAAGTAGGACCACACAGCTTAACATGCTTGTTACGTAATGAAAGTGACTGCTACCGTTCACACAGGAACCACAGTTATAACAAGAACAGAATCGGAATGAGTTTTTGGTAATAAGAAGACAGTAACATAACTCTTGAGAGTCACGGAGTTATCTCCCATGTAGAATTTCTCAAACCCAACACAGTTTGCGCTACCCATTCAGCTAGCATAGACGCAGCCACAAAGCATAAAGTGGTAAGCTCAGAACATTCCTTTATGCTTTGTGGCTGCGTCTATGCTAGCTAGCTGAATCGGTAGCGCAAACTGTGTTGGGTTTGAGAAATTCTACATTGGAGATAACTCCGTGACTCTCAAGAGTTATGTTACTTAGTTGATATTTAAAATTCTCCCTGCTTCCTTCTTATTTCCTTTGGTATTACACATAAGAAGACAGGACAAGACAAGAAATGCGCAACTTTTTAGGCCAAAGCGTAAACAAACGACAGAAGATAAATGCATAAAAACACTTAATAGAAACACCACTAACCCTTTGTCGTTTGTTTTATTCTTGACAAAGGCCAGTTGGCCAAACATTTGTGCCAGTTTTGTCTTGCTTGTCTAGTCTTGTCTTGTCTTGTCTTGTTTTGTCTTGTCTTCTCATATCAAAGACGCTGATTCATTTTTGTATGCTTGCTTCGATTTGCATTTTCAATGGACTACCTTTACACAACGCGTTAACGTCTTTACTAAACTTGACAATATTTCACTCACTTGAAATGGCAAATTTTTTTGTCTTTAAAACAGCCTCTTACCAATTGCCTGTTTCAAGCTACTATATATTACATTCTTAGTAGCCTGCAGCAAACCTTTTTACATTGTTCCAAAACTTATTTCCAATAAATTGTAACAATTCCGATAACTCAAAACCTACATTGTTTCAAAGCTTATTTCTCCCCCAAGAGTGAAACAATTCCTATAAGTCAAAACTTATTTCCCCCAGAGTGCAACAATTCCTATAAGTCAAAACCTCACTTAATTTAGCATTTGTGGTAGAACATCATAAATAACAAAATATTATTCATACAAGCAGGATTTCGTCAGACCGTAGATCCACAGCGCTGTTCAAGATGAATGTCTCTGTAAGCCTTTTTTTATGTATCAATGCAGCTGCATGATCGATCTGTAATAAGACACCGGAAATATGTATCTAATACACCACACGTGCATTAGCCTGAAAAACTGCCAGACTGTCTGAAGTTTGTCGTGTATTCATGAGGGATTCATCCCATGAGGACAATTCAATACGTGCATCATGAAAATCCGCCAGAGTGGAAGACATACACGCATAAAACACTTACTTAAAAAAAAATTCTTAGCCCTAATATGGCTCTGTGCAGTCGGCTGGGCTTTAACCCTTTGACTCCTACACCCTGTCTACCAGCATCCCGTAGTGTCAACCATGCTAGCAAAAGCAAGAACTTAACCCTTTGACTCCTGCACCCTGTCTACCGGCATCCTGTATTGTCAACCATGCTAGCAAAGCAAGAACTTAACCCTTTGACTCCTGCACCCTGTCCACCAGCATCCTGTATTGTCAACCATGCTAGCAAAGCAAGAACTTAACCCTTTGACTCCTGCACCCTGTCTACCAGCATCCTGTATTGTCAACCATGCTAGCAAAGCAAGAACTTAACCCTTTGACTCCTGCACCCTGTCCACCAGCATCCTGTATTGTCAACCATGCTAATAAAAGCAAAAACTTAACCCTTTGATGCCCTCACCCTATCCACCAGTTTCCTGCATGCAGCTGGTGGATAGGATGAGGGAAATTAAGGGGTTATGTTTTTGCAGCTGGTAGATAGGGTGCGGGAGTCAAAGGGTTCTGGAGGTCCTTCCCTATCCACCATCTGAAATGGGCCACGTTGGGCATGGTCGCCAAAACTGTAGCTATCAGGGGAACGTAATCTTTGCAGACAGCAGGAAGCTGGTGGATAGGGTGAAGGAGTTAAAAGATTTAATATTTTTCCTTTGCCAGCATGGTTGACAATGCGTGGTGCTGGTGGACGGGATGCAGGAGTGAAAGGGTAAGACAACAACAATAACAGTATGAACTAAGTAACATAACTCTTGAGAGTCACGGAGTTATCTTCCATGTAGAATTTCTCAAACCCAACACAGTTTGCGCTACCCATTCAGCTAGCATAGACGCAGCCACAAAGCATAAAGTGGTAAGCTCAGAACATTCCTTTAACAGTAACTTAAAACCCAAGATCAGTCTTGTATGGGTTATTTTCGAGAGACAGACCCGGATATTATAATATAATTATAGCCCCCAGCATAATCATGTTGAGCTCTTTCGTGGATGACATGGAAAACTGACATTGCCGAATGGCTTTTTTGTAGACGACGTTATTCACCTCTGTGTTCTGTATGAAAAGGTTAGTCTTTGTCTGTGGCTCATCTCCTGTTATTATTATGGCTCTTCTTGGTGAAGAATATAGGGCCTTCACCTTTGTCTGCACAGGATCAAGTGCAAGATAATTGGTCTGACCTCTATTTAGCCTGCAAACCACGTAGATAGTTTGCATTTGTCCTTCTATTTTTGTCACTTGAATCTTACAGGTTATATTTTTGTGTGCTGCTGCTGCTGTTGTTGTTGTTGTTGTCGTCGTCGTCGTCGTCATCGTTGTCATCGTCGTCGCCGTTTGTTGTTGTTGTTGTTTTCTTGATGATGATAATGATGATGATAGTGATATGGTTTTCGTTATTGTTGCTTTTGTTGTTGATGCTACTGTTATTGTTATCATGCTACCAAATTACATTTATCAACCATTATAGTTACTTATGGAAGAGCATAAACAAACCAAAACACAGGAAATAATCTAAACTGAAGTTGGTAATGGATCAGATTATCCTATAATAATGGAAAATGGATAAGAAATCATACGAAGGATTTTACAAACCCTGAAAAGATAAAAGTTTTGACTGAAAATCCATTCCTACAAAGCCGTAGACATCAGCAACTGTTTCTAATCCACCTCAGCCACAGATCTGCAGCTTTATCAATGTAGAGCTTTGTCCCGTTTCCAGAAGGTGCGACAATCGTAGCATGTTATCTTTATTTTCAGATGCTGTTTGTTCCCAACGAAGGCACTGTAATTATTACTGCTTTATGAACAATGGTTTTCTATCAAGGACTAACATTAGGTCTGGCCTCAGCTTTGTGTGGGATGTAACTTCCAAAGATTAACAGTAGCATTTTATTTTCTGTGATTTTGTATTGTTTGTTTTATCAAGGTGGAGGGAGTGAGACAATATTTTCACTGTTCCATGACATAAATTCATTTATTTGTAAGAAAAAGAATGTCATTGATGACATAATGTACAATGTACCTAAACCCCCTTCGTGTATATAATGTACATAGGCATAATAATCAAATATTTATGGACGTTAAAATCCTTTAATCATATCAGTGATTCCCTTTTGGAAATATGAAAACACCCAGCATGCAGGCCCATCAAGGATGCGGACTGTGAAACCACATAGTGGAATGTGGTCAGTTCGTCTTACAGCTTGAGTTCTCCGTGCTCGATTATGACGTCTGATTATGTGAAAAGTTCAGAGCCCAAATTTTGGAGAAAAACATAATATAGCAGCTTAGAGCTTACGCTGAATAGGACTACATCCATCATCGATGCTAATGAATTTTCAGACACGTTCAAAGAGATCATCTGTTTACGATAGTCTGATATTGATGTCACCTCTTTTTAGAGTTTACGTGAAACACTGAGATGATACTCCAAGATACATACAAGATATACATAAGGAAAGCACATTCAAAAATAAAGTCAACTTCCATGCTGCTTGCTGAAAATGAATTGACTTAATACTTCCTTTCCTGATTTCAAGGATCTATGAAAATTTCAAGTCTGCATATAAACTTGATTACTGGCGTCATCTGAAAACAAAAGGCCTATTCAACGAGTCATGCGATTGTCTTGATACAACACTTTTGGCTATTGTGTTTGGACATAACCTGTGGCTTTGTTATTGTTGGCTTTTTAATCCAGTCAAATCCAACACTTCGGGCGCCTTGTCATTCCTCTACTTTTGATCATTTCAATTAAAATTCATGACTTTTAATCAAAGGCAATTTGACACTTGCTATAATAAAACACAAACCTGCCAGTTCTCTGAATATGGCAGCAAAACAGGAGGAAGAATGGTCTGAACAAGAAACAAGAAAGGTTCATTTCCTGGGAAGATTTATAATAACAATGTCGGGCTCTCTCTGTTTCTGTCTGTCTCTCACGGCCCCTCTCTCCCCCTCTCTCTCTATCCATCTCTCTCTCTCTCTCTGTATTTCTCTCTATCACTCTGTTCCTCTCCTTGCCCCCCCCCTCTCTCTCTTTCTCTGTCGCTGTGTCTCTGTATCTGTGTCTCTGTCTGTCTGTCTCTTTTTATTTTGCTCCATCTGTCTCTCTTTCTCTGTATCTGTCTCTGCCGCTCTGTCTTTGTCTGTGTGTCTGTCTACCTCTCTCTTTATCTCTTTCTCTCTCTCTCTCTCAGTCTCTCTGTATCTGTCACTATCGCTCTCTCTTTGTCTGTCTGTCTACCTCTCTGTCTCTGTCTCTGTCTCTATCTCTCTCTCTCTCGCTCTCTCTCTCTCTTTCTCTCTCTCTCGCTCTCTCTTTCTCTCTTTCTCTCTCTCTCTCGCTCTCTCTCTATCTCTCTCGCTCTCTCTCTCTCTCTCTCGCTCTCTCTCTCTCTCTCTCTCTCTCTCTCTCTCTCTCTCTCTCTCTCTCTCTCTCTCTCTCTCTCTTCTCTGGCTGATGTGCAATAAATATTCGAATTTTGGATTTTGGACTTCAGACTTCTCCCCCTACCGAACGCCATAAAACAAAGACAGAAACACAGGAACAAAGAAGCACTCGAAATAAATAACTTCATAATAAACCTTTGAAAATTACACCTTGAAAAAAGAAATAAAATCACATGAGCCCCTTAATGCAAACAAACATAAACATGGTCCCCATTCTTGGAGTGTGAAGCATGGACAAAAAAAGTCAACAAACAAAGTCAAAACAAGATTGAAGCAGCGGAAATGTGGTTTCTAAGAAGAATGTTAAAAGTTCCATGGACAGCAAAGAAAACAAACGAGACAGTCTTCAAAAAGGTAAACACAAAAAGAACATTAATGAAGAAGATTAGGAAAAGACAAGCAACATTTACAGGACATCTTATGAGGCAAAAGAAATTGCCTAGTTTCGATAAGAAAGCTGGAGGGGAAAACAAAAAAGAGCACAGGGTAGACCCAGGCAGAAAATATTGGACGGACTTGCGGAGTGGATGAAGACAGTGAGGGTGGGAGACATACCTGCAGCGACCAAATAGATTCACATGGAGGGCCATGACTGCCAACGCCACGCGGCAGGGCTCATGATGATGATGATGATGACTGCTAGAGTGGCTTACGTTTTAAAGATGGTTTTTCTAAATATGCTAGGCAATCAACATAAAAGCAGCACAAAAGCACACTGATATGTATCATACATGCAAAAGAGCAAAATGACCACTAACAAATACCACCAAAATTATGAAACTGCAATGCAATATCTTCCTTGGTGGGATGATCACAGGTAGCCAGATATTTTGATCTGTATGGTTATTTATCATGGCTGGAGCAAAGCTGTAATGATTATGTTTTAGGGAATAAAAGTTACAAGATAAACAATGTGTACGTACGCACGCACACACACGCACACACACACACACACACACACACACACACACACACACACACACACACACACACACACACACACACACACAATTGCGCACATATATTATATACAGATATACATTTACAGATGCATTCAGACATAAACATGTATATAAACATAGACACAAACACACACACACAGGCACACTCACACACACAAGTACACATGCATGCACACATACACACACACACACACACACACACACACACACGACGCGCGCGCGCACGGACACGCACACACACAAAAAATGAGCACATACATACAGATACACATACACAGATACACGTAGACATAAACACACACGCACACACACACACACACACACACACACACACACACGACTGTGCATGCAAAATGAACACCCATAGATACATACACTATGCATGCATTATAGACGTATTATACCAAAAAAGCAAAACTTGTTCTTTGGTATGTTGCACAGGCTCAGAGCTTCTGCTGTTCTTTTTAAAGGTTTTAGTGCTTGAAAGTTTTCTGAGAGGTAGGAAGGACCAAAATGTCGTTTGTGTGTCTAACTGTCCATCTGCCTGCCTATCTGTCTGCCTGCCTGCCTGCCTGCCTGCCTGCCTGCCTGCCTGCCTGCTTGCCTGCCTGTTTGTCTGTCCGTCTAACTGTCTGTCTGTCTGTCTGTCTGTGTCTCGCTCTCTACCTATCTTACTCTCTGCTTATCTGTTTTCCTCTTTCTTTCTGTCTGTCTTTCACTCTTTCTCGCTCTCTGTCTCTGCCTGTCTCTGTATGTCTCTCACTCTTCCTGTCTCTCTCTGTATCTGTTTATGTCTCTGTTTCTGTCTCTGTTTCTGTCTCTGTCTGTCTCTCTGTTTCTGTCTCTGTCTCCCTCCCCCTCTCTCTCTCTCTCTCTCTGCCTTTGTTTCTCTGTCTCTGTCTACGTCTGTGTCTTTGCCAGCTTTTCTGTCTGTCCATCCGTCTGGTCTGTCTATCTGTCTGCCTGTCTCTCTGTCTGTCAATTTCCCCACCCCCTCTTTCTGTCTCTCTCTCTCTTCTCTCACCCTCTCTCTCTCTCTTTCTCTCTCTCTCTGTCTCTCTCCCTCTCTCTCCCTCTTCACCTCTCTTTCTTTTTCTTTCTGTGTCTCTATCTTTCTCCCACCCCCCTACTCGTTGACATATAGACCTGTGCACAGACGCACGCACGTGCACTCTTTTCTTTCTTCCACATCCACTCAAGCCAAGTCGTGACGCTGATTATGGCCCTTGGGCCGTTTTCTTCTTGTTCCCCACAGGAAACTTATTACTTTCTGAAAAGTTTCGTGTATCGGCTTGTTGCAAAAAGGCGAAGAACAAAAGGGAGCAGTAATAAGATTTCTTTCTTGCATATCTCATTGTTCAAACCATCGAAAAAATTTGCGTGTGTGGGGGGTGGGTGGTGGGGGTGGGGGTATGTGTGTGTGTGTGTGTATTTGTATGTGTGTGTGTGTGTGTGTGTGTGTGTGTGTGTGTGTGTGTGTGTGTTTGAGCTCTCTCTCTCTTTCTCTGTCTCTTCTTTTTCTCTCTTTCTCTCTCTCTCTCTCTCTCTCTCTCTCTCTCTCTCTCTCTCTCTCTCTCTCTCTCTGCCTTCGTTTCTCTGTCTCTTTCTATGTCTGTCCCTTTGCCAGCCTTTCTGTCCATCCATCCATCTGGTCTGTCTATCTATCTGTCTGCCTGTCTGTCTCTCTGTCTCTGTCAATTTCCCCACTGCGCTATTTCTGTCTCTCTTTCTCTTATCTCTCTCTCTCTCTATCTCTCTCTCTCTGTCTCTCTCTTTCTCTGTGTGTCTCTCTCTTTCTCTCATTCTTTCTCTCCCATCTCTCTCTCTCTCACTTTCTCTCTCTCACTCTTTCCATCTCTCTCTGACTCTCTCTCCACCTCTCTTTCTTTCTCTTTCTGTGTCTCTATCTTTCTCCCACCCCCTACTCGTTGACATACAGATCTGCGCACGCACGCACGCACGCACGTGCACTCTTTTCTTTCTCTCACATCCACCCAAGCCATGTCGTGACGCTGATTATAGCCCTTGGGCCATGTTTTCTTCTTGTTCCCACAGGAAACTTATTACTTTCTGAAAAGTTTCGTGTATCGGCTTGTTGCAAAGAGGCAGAGAACAAAAGGATCAGTAATAGGATTTCTTTCTTGTATGTTTCAATGTTCACACCATCGAAAAGTTTGCGTGTGGGGTGGTTGGTGGGTTGGGTGGTTGGGGGTGGTTGGGGTGGTTGGGGTGGTTGGTCTGTGTGTGTGTTATGTGTGTGTGTTGTGTGGGGTGTGTGTGTGTGTGAGTGTGTGTGTGTGTGTGTGTTTGAGCTCTCTCTCTCTCTCTCTCTCTCTCTCTCTCTCTCTCTCTCTCTCTCTCTCTCCTGCCTTCGTTTCTCTGTCTCTTTCTATGTCTTTCTCTTTGCCAGCCTTTCTGTCCATCCATCCATCTGGTCTGTCTATCTGTCTGCTGTCTGTCTGTCTGTCTCTTGTCTATTTCCCCACCCACCCCCTTTTTCTGTATCTCTTTCTCTTCTCTCTCTCTCTTTCTCTATCTCTCTCTGTCTCTCTCTTGTCTCTCTCTGTCTCTCTCTGTCTCTCTCTTTCTCTCTCTCATTCTCTCTCTCCCTCTCTCTGTCTCTCTCTTTCTCCTCTCTCATTCTCTCTCTCTCCCTCTCTCTGTCTCTGTATGTCTCTCTGTCTCTCTCTATTACTCTCTGTCTCTGTCTGCTGTCTGTCTCTCTGTCTCTCATTCCCTCTCTTTCGTTCTCTTTCTGTGTCTCTATCTTTCTCCCACCCTTACTCGTTGACATATAGACTTGTGCACGCACGCACGGACGCACGCACGTGCACTCTTTTCTTTCTCCCACATCCACCCAAGCCATGTCGTGACGCTGATTATAGCCCTTGGGCCATGTTTTCTTCTTGTTCCCCCCAGGAAACTTATTACTTTCTTGCATGTTTCAATGTTCAAACCATCGAAACGTTTGTATGTGGGGGTTGGGGTGGTGTTGGTGATGGTGGGTGGTTGGGGTGTGTGTTTGTTGTGTGTGTGTGTGGTTTTGTGTGTGTTTGTGTGTGTTTTGTGTGTGTGTGTGTGGGGGGGGGGGGGTTGTGTGTCTGTGTGTGTGTTTGTGTGTGTGTGTGTTTGTGTGTGTGTCTATGTGTGTGTGTTTGTGTGTGTGTGTGTGTGTGCTTGAGCTCTCTATCTTCTCTCTCTCTCTCTCTCTCTCTCTCTCTCTCTCTCTCTCTCTGCCTTTGTTTCTCTGTCTCTGTCAATGTCTGACTCTTTGCCAGCCTTTGTGTCCATCCGTCAGTCTGGTCTGTCTATCTGTCTGCCTGTCTGTCTCTCTGTCACTGTCAATCTCCCCACCCCCCTATTTCTGTTTCTCTTTCTCTTCTCTCTCCCTCTCTCTCTCTGTCTCTCTCTCTCTCCCTCTCCTCTCTCTCTCTCTCTCTCTCTCCACCTCTCTTTCTTTCTCTTTCTGCGTCTCTATCTTTTTCCCACCCCGTACTCGTTGACATATAGACCTGCGCACGCACGCACGTGCACTCTTTTCTTTCTCCAACATCCACCGAAGCCATGTCGTGACGCTGATTATGGCCCTTGGGCCATGTTTTCTTCTTGTTCCCCACAGGAAACTTATTACTTTCTGAAAAGTTTCGTTGTCGTCTTGTTGCAAAGAGGCAGAGAACAAAAGGATCAGTAATAGGAAAAGTTTGTGTGTGGTGGTTGGGGGGGGTTGGTGTGTATGTGTGTGTGTGTGTGTGTGTGTTGTGTGTGTGTGTGTGTGTGTGTGTGTGTGTGTATGTGTGTGTGTGTTTGTGTGTGTGTGTGTGTCTGTGTGTGTGTGTGTGTTTGTGTCTGTGTGTGTCTGTGTGCCTGTGTGTGTGTGTTTGAGCTCTCTTTTTCTCTCTCTCTCTGCCTTTGTTTCTCTGTCTCTGTCTATGTTTGTCTCTTTGCCAGCCTTTCTGTCCGTCCATCCGTCTGTCTGTCTATCTGTCTGTCCTGTCTGCCTGTCTGTCTGTCTATGTGATTTCACCCCCCCCCTGTTTCTGTCTCTCTTTCTCTTCTCTCTCTCTGTCTCTGTCTGTCTGTCTGTCTCTTTTCTCTCTCTCTCTACTCTCTCTCTCTCTCTCTCTCTCTCTCTCTTATCTCCACCTCTCTTTCTGTGTGTCTATCTTTCTCCACTCCCTACTCGTTGACATATAGACCGCGCACGCATGTACGCACGCACGCATTCACGTGCACTCTTTCTTTCTCCCACATCCACCAAGCCATGTCATGACGTGATTATAGCCTTGGGCCATGTTTTCTTCTTGTTCCCCACAGAAACTTATTACTTCTGAAAAGTTTCGTGTATCGGCTTGTTGCAAAGAGGCAGAGAACAAAGGGAGCAGTAATAGGATTCTTGTATGTTTCAATGTTCAACTATCGAAAAGTTGTGTGTTGTGTGTGTGTGTGTGTGTGTGTGTGGGGTGGTGGTGGGTGGGGGTTGTTTGGGTGTGGTCTGTGTGTTTTGTGTGTGTGTGTATTGTGCGTTTGTTTGTGTGTGTGTGTGTTTGTGTGTGTTTGTGTGTGTGTGTGTGTGTGTTTGTGTGCGTGTGTGTTTGTGTGTTTTCTGTGTGTGTGTTTGTGTGTGTTTGTGTGTTTGAGCTCTCTCTCTTCTCTCTCTTCTCCTCTCTCTCTCTCTCTCTCTCTCTCATTATGAGTCTTTTTTGCTCAGACGCTGCCACACTACACACTCTAATAATTGAAATAATAATAATGACATTTATAAGGCGCCAAATTTTGATTCACTACACATGCATCAGCGCACGAACTCTCACACACACGTACATACACATGCATAACGTACATACCCACATACACACAAACACACACACACGCACGCACGCACGCACGCACGCAACACACACACACACACACACACATGAGAAAACAAGTTATCGAAGACACCCAAGGGTAAGAGCAATGAAGGGAAAGAAAAGATAAAGAGGTTACTTGAGGGCATGACAACAATTGGCCACATACTTTTAGAACGTGTTAACAACGTGACAATCTATAAGGAGGTAATATCCAGAAAAACTCAAAGAATGGCCTAGGTTGTCCTTTCCACCGAACATGTTTTGAAACTGAAAAACATATCAGATATCTAGTAGTGACCTGAAGTTCGTTTTCCTCTAACCTTTCAAATTGAGTTGGGCACCAGTCGCCTTAGTGTAGTGGTTAGAGCAAACGGACTACTGACTGGAAGGTTGTGGGTTCGAATCCCCATCAGTCCCTTCAAAAATCAATGCGGGATTTTTCCACTCTTACCGACTCCTTCCCAGAGTTGGGCGTGCTGTGGACTCATTGGGAAGACTGGGACCACGCAGTCGAGTCTCATCCACTTCATGGATGCGTCATTGGGGGTGTTGCTCAAATCTTCTGACCTACACCGCAGGTGTCTGTACCTCTAGGGCCTGATCGACGTCAGGATATCTTATGATAGTAAATGTAGAGTACAGCCCAGTCGCGCAGTCTCAATCCTAGATGGAACTCCATAGCATCGTGATTATCATCCTCATCGACATCATCATCATCACATTGTAAAAACTGTTCCATTTTCTGCAGTCATTAAGGTGGCGTAGAAAATGGGACGGGGAAAAAAGGTGAGCACAAAGGTGACTCCCTGTGTCCGATGATCCTAAAAATATCGCGTTGGGCGTCTTTGGTGTCAGTTGTTCATGGGGGACTGTTGTTGGAAGGCCACCCTCATGGTCTTTTTGCAAGAGGAGTCTCTGAAGTGGACCTGGTTCTGCGACTGATCGAATACTATCGCAGTACGAAGTTTAGTAAACAATGTCCGTAAATCTGTTAGAACATAAACTGTTGAATTCCGACATTCGACTAGGTAGTAGTGCAGATCTCCTCCAGTGGTTAATATATGTATATCCATCTATCTACCTATATATATCCATCTATCTATCTATCTATCTATATGTTTGTCTGTCTGTCTGTCTGTCTGTCTATCTATCTATCTCTCTCTCTCTCTCTTTCTCTCTATGCATATATGTATATGTATGTATGTATGAATACAGATAGATAGATAGATAGATAGATAAATAGATAGATAGATAGATAGATAGATAGATAGATAGATAGATAGATAGATAGATGCATACAGACATACATATATCCGTTTGGAACTTCCTGATATTGGGATCTTGACTGAATAAGTGTGATGCCGGTCGTGTTTTGTGGAGCTGGAATCTATGATTAATGGCATTGGGGCGGAGCAGAAGTCGGGACAGAAAAATAAAGGAAAAGTTGTCATAATGATGGGAATCATGGTTTGGCCCTCAAGATCGAGGAAGATCCAAGACAACGTCTATAGAGCGGTTCAGAGAGTATGTCCTTCACATTTGTTTTAATCATTGCACTTATGAAGTTTTCTTTACGGTCCCCTTCCCCCTCCATCCCAACCTAATTTTTGTTGGGAGTAGGGGGTGAGGGGTGGGGAGAGTTTCCCAATTTCTACACCAATTTAATTGCCACAGAAGCCGGGACAGATTTTTACAATGATATGATGATAATGGTGATGAGGGTAATAATCGCGATGCTATGGAGTTCCACTTAGGATTGAGACTAAGCTTAATAACATATAGCATCCTGGCGCCAAGCGGGCCCGAAAGATAGAGACACGTGTTGTGTTAGATGATTTAAGCAATGTCTTCAATGACACAACTGTGAAGTGGATGAGACTGGATTCTGTGCTCCCAGTCTTCCCAATGACAGTCAACACGCAAAGTCAGAACAAGACTGTGTCAGCCGAAATGTGGTTTCTAAGAAGAATGTTGAGAGTTCCATGAACAGCAAAGAAAACAAACGAGACAGTCTTGAAGGAGACAGACACAAGAATAACATTAATGAAAAAGATAAGGAAAAGACAGGCAACATTTGTAGGACACTTTGTGAGGCAAAGAGAAATTAAAGCACCTAGTCACAACAGAAAGCTGGAGGGAAAGAGAACACCAGGAAGACCCAGGGAGAAAACATTGGACATATTTTCAGGGTGACTGAGGACAGAGAAGTTGGGAGATGTACTTGCAGCGACAATGGACAGATTCATGTGGAGGGCCATGATCGTCAACGCCATGCCGCAGGGCACATGATGATGATGATGATGACTTGTAACTGGTGGTGGAAGGATTGGAGAACAAAGAATTGTTCGTTGTTTGATGGCTAAATCTGTTCCTAGCGCAAATAGGTTCAGTGAGTTGAAGCAAACAATATTCTTGTACATTTCTTTTTTCAAGTCTCCGTTTTCATTCCAGACGGTTGTTTCATATCAACCGGGCTTGGGCGAGTGTGTGTGTTTGTTGTTGTTATTTTGGTATAGTAGTGGTAGTAACAAAAGTAGT
>CM060309.1:58584033-58591533 GCA_030674185.1 Monoplex corrugatus
TAAAGTTCTCTTTCGATATGGCAAAGGCCATCACAGCCTTTCATTCGACAAAGAACTCTATTGTCTATCCTTCCATCTCCTTCTTCTTCTTCTTTTTCTTTTTCTTCTCCAGTAAGGGCTTTCCTCTGGTGCATTTGCTTGCTGTTTGGGTGCGTGGATTGGGGTGGGTGAGTGGGTGAAGAGCATTTGCTTGTGTGTTTGTTAATCACTTCACAAAGTCGCAACTAATATCTGTGCAATTATTGAACATTATGCATTACACGTAGCTTTGAGGCAACAGCAGACTTTAATGAGAAAGCTGATTGGAAATAATTGCATTGATTTATATTAAACCTGCCCAGGGACATTGTGAAAATAAAAGTGGTCTCTTATGATCAGAATTGTTTGATTGTTTCTCTTTTGTTTTGTTTTGTATTGTATTGTTTCATTTCTATCATGCGAGAGGAATACTTAATATCAAGCAATCGCTCGTTCGTTTGTTTGTTCGTTCATCCATTTGTTGATTCATTCATTCTTCATGAATATATTCCTTCTTATTGTCTTCCTTCCTTCTTGCCTTCTTTTCTTCCTACCTTCCTTCATGTATTTATTGAGTTATTCATTCATTTTTATCTAATAATTCATTGATTCATTGATCGATTGATATTAATTGATTGATTGATTGATTGATTCATGAATTCATCCATCTATCTGTTCGTTCGTTCGTTCATTATTCATTCATTCATTCATTCATTCGTTCATTCATTTATTCATGCATTCATTCATTAAACACTCCATTTATTTATATATTTCTTCATTCCTTCATTGTACTTACGTGTTTTATCTTTTTACTCATTTTGCATTTTCATTCCACCTTTTTCTCTTTCCTTCTTTCTTGTCTCTGTCTTGAATTTTCCTGAATTTATTTCAGGCTTTATTTGTTTTTCTTTTGTACGCTTCTTCTCCTCCTTTCCTTTTCTCTCCTCTCTTTCTCTCTCTCTCTCTCTCTCTCTCCACACACACACACACACACACACACATATATACATACTCTCTCCTCCCTGTCTGTCTTTTTTTTTCATCTTTTCGTCTTATTAATTCGCCTTGTCTTGTCAGTTTTTGTCATTTTCTCGCTCTGTTCACACTCTTTAATGTATGTCTTTTCTCTGTCTCTTTTTTCCTTCGTGTCTTATTCCGTGTATTCTTTTTTTATTATTGTCTTTCCTCCTAGTTTTAAAGAATATTTAACCCTGATAATGAATCGAATATTTCATTCTTTTTTTTTCGCATTTTTTGTGTTTGTCTCTTCCGGCTGTCCAGGCCATCAGGATTTATATTTTTGATTTGACGTCCATTTATAATCCATAATGAACTTGGTTTTTTTGGAAAGCAGGTATTGTTTATTTGCTCATTTATTCATTTGTTTATTCATTAATCATTCTTCCTTGTTTTCCATCTGCCACAATGATTCCAGCATGTCTCCTCAGAAGCTGATTTGTTTATGAAGTTTTAGATCTCTAACACTCTAGATCATATATCTCTTGATTTTGTCCATCAGTATGTAGGCTTTATATGCTTGTATGTCTGTCTGCCTGTGTTTGTTTCTCCGTATCTTTGTCTCTCGCTCTTCTCCATATCTTTGTCTCTCGTTCTCTCCATCTCTTTGCTTTTTATCAGTGCACTTCCTTTTCATGTTTGGTTGCTTCTATCTGTACCAATAGCAAGGATTTGCTGTTCGATATGTCCAGTGGGACTGATTGCAAATATCTGAAGCTCTCTCTCTCTCTGTATCTGTCTCTCTCTTCCAATATGTAAGTTCATGTGTTCGTAGATTTTTCCAATACATTTTTCTGTCTTTCTGTCTATCTGTGTGTCTTTCTTTCCTTCTCTTTCTTCGTTTCTTTACGTTTTCGAATCTTCATCCTTTGTCTCAGCAGGATTTTTTTTTAAGTCCTGATCCTTAATGCTTCAAATTCTGAAGATATTAAAATAATCAAAAAAGATAATAAAAGATTCCAAGTATCAGTCCTACTTTAATCATTCATTAAAACTGTGTACAAGTTCTGTAAAAACAAACAAATAAACGAACAAACGAAAAAATAAAAGAACAACCGAAATACTTACAAACCACACACACACACACACACACACACACACACACACACACACACACACACACACACACACACACACACACACACACCACACACACACACACACACGAACTGCTACAAATAAAAGCTTATCTCCTTCCGCCCCACTCCCAACACACATACAAACACACACACGTACACACGAGCACACATACAAACACATACAAGACATGCTTAATCACACACCCACATCCTACACATAATCACACACGCATACAACCATACACACACAAATACACACACACACACAATACATACGCGCACCCACAAACATACACACACACACACACATACACACGAGAGATGCCAATGAAAAGTTGACATACTGTACAAATATATCGCTGTAACTGTGCACTTGACGATACACATTAGAACACATATGCAATTTCTCTTTTTTCTTATCTTTGATCTACTTCTTGGGGGCTTTTTTTTCGTTTTCTTCTTCTTCTATTTCTTTATCGTCATGTTAAGTTACTTTGATATCAGAAGTAAAACGTTCATTTAGTTTGACACTTTCGAAATTGAATTCTTGCTTCAGAAGGAATCAGGTGTTTTAAACAGTCTAAACTTCTATCTGTCTGTCTATCTATCTGTTTTTGTCTGTTTGTTTGTCAAAGAGAACGTCAAACGTAACAACAGACAGATAGACGGGTAGACAGACAGACAAACGAGAAGAGAGAGAGAGGGGAGAGAGAGAGAAAGAGAGAGAGAGAGAAAGAGAGAGAGAGATGGGGGTGAGTGGGAGGGTTGATCGAGTGATTCGTTTAATTTTTTATGCCAGCACCCAACCTCAGGTGATATGACTGACGGGGATAAGCATTGAAGAGAAGTGGGTAAAGGGGGACTCATCTAATCCTATACCGACACCACCAGGACAATGATGATGTCAAGATAGGACAGTAAGAGGGCCGATTTTATTTGTAGCCCACCCAGGGATTCGAACACACAACAAAACATGGGAATCCGACGCTCAACCAACTGAGCTACTGAGGCCCGCAGGATAACAGAGAGGAGGAAAGAATCCATACAAATTTTTATGAAGTCTATGGTTTAAGAGGTTTCCACCTTGATGACCGAATCGATGGCTGAGACACGTTATGTCAATGTGTTCACAATGTGTGTCTCAGGACAAAAGCCCAGTTCATTATGCCTCGTGAACAGGCAAGTCAAAAACGAAGAGTTCAAGTAGTGAAGCGAGAGAGAGATAAGAGGCACACTGTGACAAGAGAAATTATTGACCTGACAAATAGGGTGTACAGCACGAAGAGGCGAAAGGAACATAATTAAATCTACAGAAAAAAAATTGAAAAAGTATCACAAAACAAGGGACAAAGAACTAAAAAGGAAAAAGGAGAATAATTATAAAAACAAAACAAAAAGGACTGAAAATTTGAAAGAATGAAAGACGGGATGAAGAAATATAGAAAGTCAGAGCACAGCAACAAGAAATGGTATTGAAAAAGAAACGGTATGTACATACAATTTAGGGATGAGAGAGTGGGGGGGGGGGGGGGGTGAGAGAAAGAGAGAGGGAGAGAGAAAGAGAGAGGGAGAGATAGAGAAAGAGAGAGAGAGAGAGAGAAGGACACATAAAAACAATCAGCCCAAACGAAAAGAGAACCTAAAGACGAGAACAACAAAAGCGGTCTATTTTATATTTTATTTTATTTTCAAAAGTAATATCATAAGCAACAGAATACTTCGTGATAGAGCGATCGAGCGAACGAAAGAGAGAAGGAGAGAGAGAGAGAGAGAGAGAGAGAGAGAGAGAGAGACACACACACACACACAACACACACACACACAAAGAGAGAGAGAGAGAATTTTATGTGTATATATATATATATGTATATATATATATATATATGTATATATATATATATATATATATATGCGTGTGTGGTGTGTGTGTGTGTGTGTGTGTGTGTGTGTGTGTGTGTAAGACGAATCAATGCAATTCTACCAATAATCTTTTTACCGAAAAAGATATTTCCGTGACGAAATCCAGGCTGAGCAACATCCTTTAATAACTTTGACAGATGTAGGCTACAAACCCTATTGGTGTGTCTCAGGTCCAAACAAAGTTCATTAGGCCTATGACCCGACCGGATATTTGTCATGTCAAATCATAAAACATACATTCCGAGCAGAGAAGCGAGCGAGAGAGAGAGAGAGAGAGAGAGAGAGAGAGAGAGAGAGAGAGAGAGAGAGAGAGAGAGAGAGAGAGATAAGAGAAGCAACATATGACAAGGGAGAAATACTGACGAGACAAATAAGGTGAAAAACATGACCAGATAGAAAGAACAAAATGAAATCAGAACGAATTAGAAAGAATGGAAGAAATGATGGAAATAAAGGATTTTTAAAAAAACATAGGACAGGAGGGAAAAAAGAGACAAAGGATGAAGATTCGAAAACGTAAAGAAACTAAGAAAGAGAAGGAATGAAGGAAAGACAGACAGATGGACAGAAAGACAGAAAAATGTATTGGAAAAAAAATCAACGCATATATGAACTTACATACTGGAATAGATGATGATGGATAGTATAGGGATCTTGTTTCGTTCTTTCTACAGCCAACTCGGAAGACAGGGCAATGCTTCTACGTCTTTACTCGTCGCTGTCTGATTCTCAACTGACTACAGTATATATACATTTCACAGTGAACAGCAATCAGTTATCATTTAAACGAATACCATGCCGTGCTGCTATCCGCACGCTGTTTACTGTCAACACACGTCACAGAGACGGATACAGAGAGAGAGAGAGAGAGAGAGAAGAGAGAGAGAGAGAGAGAGAGAGAGAGAGACAGAGAGAGAGAGAGAGAGCTTCAGATATTTGCAATCAGTCCCACTGGACTTATCGAACGGCAAATCCTTGCTATTGGTACAGATAGAAGCATACAAGCATGAAAAGGAAATGCACTGATGAAAAGCAAAGACACGGAGAGAACAAGAGACAAAAGATATGGAGAAACAAACACAGGCAGACACACATACAGGCATATAAAGACATACATACTGATGGACAAAATCAAGAGATATATGATCTAGAGTGTTAGAGATCTAAACCTTCATAAACAAATCAGTGTCTAAGGCAACAGACATGCTGGAATCATTGTGGCATATGGAAAACAAGGAAGAATGATTAATGAATAAACAAATGAATAAACGAGTAAATAAACAATACATCTTTCTCCGGACAAAAACCAAGTTCATTATGGATTATAATTGGACGTCAAATCAAAAATATGAATCCGATGGCCTGGACAGCCGGAAGAGACAAACACAAAAAGAAGCACACAAAAAAAAGGAAATATTCGATTGAAAACTAGAGATAAAAAAAAAACGTTCTTTAAAACTAGGAGAAAAGACAACGATAGAAAGAAATACACTAAAGTTAGACACGAAGGAAAAAAAAAAGAGACAGAGAAAAAGAAATACATTAAAGAGTGTGAACAGGGCGAGAAAATGACAAAAACTGACAAGACAGGGCGAATTAATAAGACGAAAAGATGGAAAAAAAGACAGACAGGGAGAGAGAGTATGTATATGTGTGTGTGAGAGAGAGAGAGAGAGAGTGAGAGAGAGAGAGAGGGTGTAGAGAGAGAGAGAGAGAGAGAGAGAGAGAGAGAGGGTGTAGAGAGAGAGAGAGAGAAAGAGAGGAAGAAAAGAAAGACGTACAAAAGAAAAACAAATAAAGCCTGAAATAAATTCAGGAAAATTCAAGACAGAAAAAGGAAGAAGGAAAGAGAAAAAGGTGGGATGAAAATGCAAAGTGAGTAAAAAGATAAGAGAACACGTAAGTACAATGAAGAAATGAAGAAAGACATAGATAAATGAAGGAGTGTTGAATGAATGCATGAATGAATGAATGAATGAATGAATGAATGAATGAACGAACGAACGAACGAATAGATATATGGATGAATTCATGAATCAATCAATCAATTAATCAATCGATCAATGAATGAATGAATGATTAGATAAACGATTAATGAATAACTCAATAAATACATGAAGGAAGGAAGGAAGAAAAGAAGGCAAGAAGGAAGGAAGACAGTAAGGAAGGAATAAATTCATGAAGAATGAATGAATCAACAAACGAACGAACGAACAAACAACGAACGAGCGATTGATATTTAGTATTCCAGTCGCATGACAGAAACGAAACAATACAAAACAAGAAAAAGAGAAACAAACAATCAAACAATTCTGATCATGAGCAGAACCAATTTCATTTTTACAATGTCCCTGGGCAGGTTTAATATATATCAATGCAATTATTTCCAATCAGCTTTCTCATTAAAGTCTGCCTTTGCCTCAAAGCTACGTGTAATGCATAATGTTCAATAATTGCACAGATATTAGTTGCGACATTGTAAACACACAAGCAAATGCTCTTCAACCACCCACCCACCCATGGTTCGATACATTAGGGTATAGAGGCTGTTTGTATGTGTGTGTGTGTGTGTGTGTGCGTGTGTGTGTGTGTGTGTGTGTGTGTGTGTGTGTGTGTGTGTGTGTGTGTTGTGTGTGCGTGCGCGTATGTATGTGTGTGTGTATTTGTGTGTGTATGGTTGTATGCGTGTGTGGTTATGTGTGGAATGTGTGTTTGGGTATGTGATTAAGCTTTTTCTTGTATGTGTTTGTATGTGTGCGCGTGTGTACATGTGTGTGTTTGTATGTGTGATGGGAGTGGGGTGGAAGGAGATAAGCTTTCATTTGTAGCGATTCGTAGTGTACTGACTGTCTTTGCCTCTTTCTCACATAAATAATTATCATAAAAACGATTTACAATTGTCCTGAAATAATTATCTCAAAGAAGATATGACATTCTACAGAGAAAATGTAGGGGTTTTGTTGTTTTTGTTGATGATGTTTTATTTATTTGGCTTTGGTAGGGGGGGGGGGGGGTTGACTAACTGAGTTGTAAGAAAACGTTTTTGCCAATCAGCACATATTCATCTTATTTACCAGTTTTGATACAGCTACCTAAAGATTAAAATGAACTTTATGACCTTCTCCTGTAAGACCATAAAACATCCTTAAAACAGCCAAGTCTGTTTCCCAGAAACATCTCTTCTGGGTTGTTTTCCATCAGTTCATCAGGTATGCTGCCTCTTAAACATTTCTCATTCCTTATAACAATCTATCACTTAGATCAGGTCGGCTCCCGTCCTTTAAAGTCCCTCTATCCACGCAATTCATTATCTTAAAACAAAAGAGTTTTCCACAGAATCGTCTCCCGAAGAAAATCCTATCCAATGGAAGCCATGCTCGCAGACAGTGGAAAGAGGTGCCGACATAGTGCCATATGTCATTGCCTTTGTCTGAGTGTAGCAAAGCGGCGAGCTGACTGTGAAGTA
>CM060309.1:58596533-58606533 GCA_030674185.1 Monoplex corrugatus
AAGAGAACGTCAAACGTAACAACAGACAGGTAGACGGGTAGACAGACAGACAAGCGAGAAGAGAGAGAGAGGGGAGAGAGAGAGAAAGAGAGAGAGAGAAAGAGAGAGAGAGATGGGGGTGAGTGGGAGGGTTGATTGAGTGATTCGTTTAATTTTTTATGCCAGCACCCAACCTCAGGTGATATGACTGACGGGGATAAGCACTGAAGAGAAGTGGGTAAAGGGGGACTCATCTAATCCTACACCGACATCACCAGGACAATGATGATGTCAAGATAGGACAGTAAGAGGGCCGATTTTATTTGTAGCCCACCCAGGGATTCGAACCCACAACAAAACATGGGAATCCGACACTCAACCAATTGAGCTACTGAGGCCCGCAGGATAACAGAGAGGAGGGAAGAATCAATACAAATTTGTATGAAGTCTATGGTTTAAGAGGTTTCCACCTTGATGACCGAATCGATGGCTGAGACACGTTATGTCAATGTGTTCACAATGTGTGTCTCAGGACAAAAGCCCAGTTCATTATGCCTCGTGAACGGGCAAGTCAAAAACGAAGAGTTCAAGTAGTGAAGCGAGAGAGAGATAAGAGGCACACTGTGACAAGAGAAATTATTGACCTGACAAATAGGGTGTACAGCACGAAGAGGCGAAATGAACATAATTAAATCTACAGAAAAAAAAATTGAAAAAGTATCACAAAACAAGGGACAAAGAACTAAAAAGGAAAAAGGAGAATAATTATAAAAAACAAAACAAAAAGGACTGAAAATTTGAAAGAATGAAAGACGGGATGAAGAAATATAGAAAGACAGAGCACAGCAACAAGAAATGGTATTGAAAAAGAAACGGTATGTACATACAATTTAGGGATGAGAGAGTGGGGGGGGGGGGGAAGAGAAAGAGAGAGGGAGAGAGAAAGAGAGAGGGAGAGATAGAGAAAGAGAGAGAGAGAGAGAGAAGGACACATAAAAACAATCAGCCCAAACGAAAAGAGAACCTAAAGACGAGAACAACAAAAGCGGTCTATTTTATATTTTATTTTATTTTCAAAAGTAATATCATAAGCAACAGAATACTTCGTGATAGAGCGATCGAGCGAAGAAGGAGAAGGAGAGAGAGAGAGAGAGAGAGAAGGGAGAGAGAGAGAGAGAGAGAGAGAGAGAGAGAGAGAGAGAGAGAGAGAGACACACACACAACACACAACACACACACAAAGAGAGAGAGAGAATTTTATGTGTATATATATATATATATATATGCGTGTGTGTGTGTGTGTGTGTGTGTGTGTGTGTGTGTGTGTGTGTGTGTGTGTGTGTGTGTGTGTAAGACGAATCAATGCAATTCTACCAATAATCTTTTTACCGAAAAAGATATTTCCGTGACGAAATCCAGGCTGAGCTACATCCTTTAATAACTTTGACAGATGTAGGCTACAAACCCTACTGGTGTGTCTCAGGTCCAAAACAAAGTTCATTAGGCCTATGACCCGACGGGATATTTGTCATATCAAGTCATAAAACATACATTCCGAGCAGAGAAGCGAGAGAGAGAGAGAGAGAGAGAGAGAGAGAGAGAGAGAGGAGAGGAGAGAGAGAGAGAGAGAGAGAGAGAGAGAGAGAGAGAGAAAGCAACATCATATGACAAGGGAGAAATACTGACGAGACAAATAAGGTGAAAAACATGACCAGATAAAAAGAACAAAATGAAATCAGAACGAATTAGAAAGAATGGAAGAAATGATGGAAATAAAGGATTTAAAAAAAAACAGAGGGAAAAAAGAGACAAAGGATGAAGATTCGAAAACGTAAAGAAACTAAGAAAGAGAAGGAATGAAGGAAAGACAGACAGATGGACAGAAAGACAGAAAAATGTACTGGAAAGAAAATCAACGCATATATGAACTTACATACTGGAATAGATGATGATGGATAGTATAGGGATTTTGTTTCGTTCTTTCTACAGCCAACTCGGAAGACAGGGCAATGCTTCTACGTCTTTACTCGTCGCTGTCTGATTCTCAACTGACTACAGTATATATACATTTCACAGTGAACAGCAATCAGTTATCATTTAAACGAATATCATGCCGTGCTGCTATCCGCACGCTGTTTACTGTCAACACACGTCACATCTCCCTTTCTTTAAGGAAACAAAATCAATTAATCATTTTTCCCATCTTTCAGTCCATACGAAATAAATGTGTTTCCCCTTTGTCACAATATTAACTTAACAAACACTCATTCTCACGCACAGGTCCAATCATTCATTCACCTCATTTTATCTCTGATCATTATACTATCCATCATCATCATATCCATATTTCGCAATGCTTTCAGTTTATCTCATTGTGGTAGAGTCTTCAGTTTCATTCAAATTTCAGGAAATCTGGCCTTTTGCTTTGTCTTTCAGATCTTGTTCTGTAAGGAGAACTAACTGGTTCGGGTTGTCCTGTCCTTGTTTGTTTGATAACTTCATCTGGCTCCTTGATGCTGGTTGTCTCAGACATTTTGATGACTTGTGACTGATCAGATGAGTTCTCACGGACAGACGATGCTGACGTCTTGACATCTGTTCCAGTTCCAGTTTTCTTGTTATCTTCCAGCATCTGTTTTGATGGAATGATGATTTGCAGTTGCTTGCCCGATGTGTCGCTTTCCTGATGTCTTCCAGAAATCATCCTTCTCTGGACAAGTCGTTGAGGGTTGATTGTCTGCTGATGCTCCGTTTCTGTTGTGTCTCGTAGCTGACGACGATTCCTTCTGCACTGACGTCCGTCCTCTGTGCGAATGTTGTATGACCGGATGTTCACCTGTTGGTCTACTTTGGCGCTGATCCACTTTTTGGATCCTGGAGGTTGGAATTTCACAATCTGTCCCGGACTTAGTTCTGTCAGCTCTACTGCGCTTCTGTTGTAGTAGTGTGCTTGCTTCAGTTTCCTTTTCTCAAGTTCTTTCTTGATTGGTACAACTGTAGGTTGGAGTAATGTCTTTGACGTCGGCACTTGTGTTCGTGTTCTTCTGCCGAACAGTCTCTGAGCAGACGAACTGTTTACAGTCTCTGTCGGGGTGTTTCTCAGCTCAAGTAAAGCGAGGAAGGGATCTTGATTGTTGTGTTCTGCTTTCTTCATGCACGTCTTTGCAGCCTTCACCGCGCTCTCTGCTTTTCCATTGGACTGAGGGTAGTGTGGTGAGCTTGTTACGTGTTCAAACCCATATGATTTTCTGAACTTTCCAAACTGGTTTGATGTGAATTGAGTTCCACAGTCTGTTGTCAGGCGTTCTGGTATTCCGTGTCTTGCCAAGTGTCTCTTCAGACAGATGATGACCTCTTTGGATTCTCTTGTTTGAAACCGATCAATCTCAAAGAAATCAGAGTAGTGATCGACCGTGACCAGGTATTCATTGCCATTATGTTCAAAGATGTCACAAGCGATGTGTTGCCAGGGCAGGTCAGGGATCTCTGTACTGATAAGTGGTTCCTTCTGCTGACCACGTTGGTATGTGTTACAGGCGCTGCGTGTTTTGACAAAATCTTCAATGTCCATGTTCATCCTGGGCCAGTAGACTACCTCACGTGCTCTTCTTATGCAGCTCTGAATTCCTGAGTGGCTTGCATGAAGTTTCTAAGGATGTTTGCTCTTTCGCTTTCAGGTACAATTACTCTGTGGCTTTTGAAGACAAGTCCGTTGTGGACTGACAGTTCCTCCCTGAAAGGAAAGTATTGTTGTAACTGTAATGAAAGTTGTTGTTTCTCCTCTGGCCAGCCTTGTAGAATGACAGCTTTCAGGGTTTTCATGGTTGCATCCTCCTGAGTTGCTTGCTGCAGACTGTTCAGTCTCTCTTGGCTGATGGCCAGTTCTTGTAATGAGTCTGTTTTCTCCAGGTCTGTGAGGAAAACAGCTTCCTTGTGGGTGACTTGCTGTTCCGCTTTTCCACAGACTGCTCTGCTGAGGGTGTCAGCCAGGTGCATCTCAGATCCACGCTTGTACACTACCGTGTACCTGAACTTCTGAGTTCTGAGTAGCATCCTCTGAATCCTCTTAGGTGCTGAGAGCAGTCTCTTTTTGTGAATGGTCTCTAGTGGTTTGTGGTCGGTCTCCACCAGGATGTCTCTTCCATAGACGTATCTCTCAAACCTTTCCAGACCGAAGAGTATTGCCAACATCTCCTTTTCTATTTGCGCATAGCTTTTTTCTGTCTCGGTCAAGGCTCGTGATGCGTACTGAATCGGTTGACCATCCTGCATGAGACAAGCTCCAAGTCCAAACTGTGAAGCATCACACTGAAGGGTGGTTGTACGCTTTCCTGAAGAGTCAAAGTAGCGAAGTACCAGTGGCTCAGAGAGTATCTTCTTCACTTTCTTCAGGGCTTCTCCGTGGACGTCTTCATCCCATCTGAAGTGGACGTCTTTTTTCACCAGTTCTCTGAGTGGTGCTGCTGCCTCAGACAGGTTTGGTGCAAATTTCTGAAGGTATCCGACTACACCGAGTAGTCTCTGCACAGCTGCTTTGTCTTCTGGCACTGGGAGTTGTTGGACAGCGTCCAATTTCTTTGGGTCGGCTTTCAAGCCTTCTCTTGAGAAGATGTGTCCCAAATATGATATCTCTGTTCGTTTCATCTCAACCTTCTCCTTGTTGAGTTTGATTCCAGTCTCTCGGCATCGTTGTAGCAAACGGTTCAGGTTGGTATCATGAACTTGTGCTCCTGCTTCGTCGGTTGGTCCTCTGCCAAAAACAAAGATGTCACCATGAACCACCACCACGCCTGGCAGTCCTGCCAGAGCGATGTCAATCCTCCTCTGGAATTCTTCTGGGGCTGGTGAAATTCCAAAGGGCATTCGTTTCCATCGGTATTTGCCAAAGGCGTCTCAAATGTTGTCAGGTAGCTGCTGTCTTCGTCTAGTTCAACGTGCCAAAACCCGTTTTTCGCGTCCAGGTGTGTGAAGTATTTTGCATCTTTGAGGAGAGGCAGTACGTCATCAATGGTTGGCATGGGATACTCGTTTCTCCTGAGGGCTTTGTTCAGTGGCTTAGGGTCGATGTACAGTCTGACTTTCCCATTGCTCTTTGTTGTTACGATCAAACTGCTTATCCACTCCGTTGGCGTGTCTACTTTAGTGACCACGTCCAGTTTTTTCAACCTCTTCAGCTCGTCTTTCACTTTCTCTTGCACTGCTATCGGCCACTTTCTGCAAGGCATCTTCACTGGAGCAATACTGGGGTCTGTTTCTAGGTGTAATTTCCCTTCTAGTTTTCCTTCTCCTTCAAAGACATCGTTGTACTTTGTGAGCATATCTTTTGCATTTTCCTCCTCTTTCTGATTCGCCGCTATCGTTGCAATGTTCTCTTCATTGATCGTCAACAATTGCATGTGCTGAACAGCTTTCAGTCCCAGAACTGGCTTACAGTCCGTTTTGGTGATCGCGAAGTTGACTTTGTATTTCCTTCTGTTCTTGGGGTTTTTCACTCGCAGCACTATCTCCCCTACAGGCTTCATTTCTGTTCCGTTGAACATCACCAGCTTCTTCTTCGTCTCTTGCAGGTCAGACTTTCTTTCATCTCCTGTGACTTCTCTGTACAGGCTCTCAGACATCACATTTGTTGTTGCACCTGTGTCAAAAAGAAATCTTACCGGCATCTCATTTATCAGCATTTTTGCTCGTATGTTTCTCTCCTTTTTTCTGGTTTTGTCTTCGATCTCGAGGATTTCATTATCGCTTTTAGTGTCAGTCTCTTCTTCTTTGAAGTGCCGAACTCTTGTTTTCTTTTGATTTTTCTTGGGTGTTCTGCAGCATGAAGCAAAGTGATTATTTCCTCCACAAGCTTTGCATTTTCCTCCAAATGCTGGACATTTCTCTTGGGTGCTTTCCACCACAATATCCGCATTTCTCTCTGTACTCTGGTTTGTTTCCTTTGCTATACTGCTTTGCTGTCTTCTTTTCTTTGAAAGCTTGGACTTCCTGCGTGTCCTGCGTTTTTCTCATCATTTGGACGGTTTGTTGTTGACTTGATTCATGCGCTCTGCACATATCAGTACATGCAGTCAATGTCAGCTGTCGCACTTCCAGTAATTTTGATCGCAGAGTCTCGTCATGTACACCCAGTACGATTTGATCTCTCAGCAGTCTGTCTTCCAGTGGACCATAGTTACAGGTCTTGATCAGTCTCCGCAGTTCTGCTACAAACTGTTCGATAGATTCTCCTGCTGCTTGATGTCTGCAGTTGAATCTGAATGCTTCGTAAGTTTCATTGATTGAACCCACACAGTATTCTTCGAATTTCTGGAGAACGGTGTCAATGTCATTTCTTTCAGCTTCATTAGCAAATGCCAATCCTTCATAGATGTCCATAGCATCCAGCCCGATGCAAGAAAGAAAAACTGCTGTTCTGTATGTTGAGTCTTCTTCTGTCTGTGTTGTCACAATTTCGTAGCTGTCCCAAAGCCTCTTGAATTTCCTCCAGCTGCTCTGCAGGTTTCCTCCATTCACGTCAAGTTTAGGAGGCAAGGGAATCTTGGCATGTCGTCGACTGGCTTTCCTCTTTTCTTGTTCATCCTCCATGGTTGAACTTTAGTCTTCAATATTCTGGATTTTTGTTGGAGTTCGTAATCCCACTTCTGACACCATGTTTCGTTCTTTCTACAGCCAACTCGGAAGACAGGGCAATACTTCTACGTCTTTACTCGTCGCTGTCTGATTCTCAACTGACTACAGTATATATACATTTCACAGTGAACAGCAATCAGTTATCATTTAAACGAATATCATGCCGTGCTGCTATCCGCACGCTGTTTACTGTCAACACACGTCACAGAGATGGATACAGAGAGAGAGAGAGAGAGAGAGAGAGAGAGAGAGAGAGAGAGAAGAGAGAGAGAGAAGAGAGAGAGAGAGAACTTCAGATATTTGCAATCAGTCCCACTGGATTTATCGAACGGAAATCCTTGCTATTGGTACAGATAGAAGCATACAAGCATGAAAAGGAAATGCACTGATGAAAAGCAAAGACACGGAGAGAACAAGAGACAAAAGATATGGAGAAACAAACACAGGCAGACACACAACAGGCATATAAAGACATACATACTGGTGGACAAAATCAAGAGATATATGATCTAGAGTGTTAGAGATCTAAACCTTCATAAACAAATCAGTGTCTAAGGCAACAGACATGCTGGAATCATTGTGGCATATGGAAAACAAGGAAGAATGATTAATGAATAAACAAATGAATAAACGAGTAAATAAACAATACATCTTTCTGCGGACAAAAACCAAGTTCATTATGGATTATAATTGGACGTCAAATCAAAAATATGAATCCGATGGCCTGGACAGCCGGAAGAGACAAACACAAAAAGAAGCACAAAAAAAAGGAAATATTCGATTGAAAACTAGAGATAAAAAAAAAAACGTTCTTTAAAACTAGGAGAAAAGACAACAATAGAAAGAAATACACTGAAGTTAGACACGAAGGAAAAAAAAAAGAGACAGAGAAAAAGAAATACATTAAAGAGTGTGAACAGGGCGAGAAAATGACAAAAACTGACAAGACAGGGCGAATTAATAAGACGAAAAGATGAAAAAAAAGACAGACAGGGAGAGAGAGTATGTATATGTGTGTGTGAGAGAGAGAGAGAGAGTGAGAGAGAGAGAGAGGGTGTAGAGAAGAGAGGAGGAGAGAGGGGAGAGGGTGGTGTAGAGAGAGAGAGAGAGAAAGAGAGGAAGAAAAGAAAGACGTACAAAAGAAAAACAAATAAAGCCTGAAATAAATTCAGGAAAATTCAAGACAGAAAAAGGAAGAAGGAAAGAGAAAAAGGTGGGATGAAAATGCAAAGTGAGTAAAAAGATAAGAGAACACGTAAGTACAATGAAGAAATGAAGAAAGACATAGATAAATGAAGGAGTGTTGAATGAATGCATGAATGAATGAATGAATGAATGAATGAATATGAACGAACGAACGAACGAATAGATATATGGATGAATTTCATGAATCAATCAATCAATTAATCAATCGATCAATGAATGAATGAATGATTAGATAAACGATTAATGAATAACTCAATAAATACATGAAGGAAGGAAGGAAGAAAAGAAGGCAAGAAGGAAGGAAGACAGTAAGGAAGGAATAAATTCATGAAGAATGAATGAATCAAACAAACGAAAACGAACGAGCGATTGATATTTAGTATTCCAGTCGCATGACAGAAACGAAACAATACAAAACAAGAAAAAGAGAAACAAACAATCAAACAATTCTGATCATGAGCAGAACCAATTTCATTTTTACAATGTCCCTGGGCAGGTTTAATATATATCAATGCAATTATTTCCAATCAGCTTTCTCATTAAAGTCTGCCTTTGCCTCAAAGCTACGTGTAATGCATAATGTTCAATAATTGCACAGATATTAGTTGCAAACTTTGTGAAGTGATTAACAAACACACAAGCAAATGCTCTTCAACCACCCACCCACCCATGGTTCGATACATTAGGGTATAGAGGCTGTTTGTATGTGTGTGTGTGTGTGTGTGTGTGTGTGTGTGTGTGTGTGTGTGTGTGTGTGTGTGTGTGTGTGTGTGTGTATGTGTGTGCGTGCGCGTATGTATGTGTGTGTGTATGTGTGTGTGTATTTGTGTGTGTATGGTTGTATGCGTGTGTGGTTATGTGTGGAATGTGTGTTTGGGTATGTGATTAAGCTTTTTCTTGTATGTGTTTGTATGTGTGCGCGTGTGTACATGTGTGTGTTTGTATGTGTGATGGGAGTGGGGTGGAAGGAGATAAGCTTTCATTTGTAGCGATTCGTAGTGTACTGACTGTCTTTGCCTCTTTCTCACATAAATAATTATCATAAAAACGATTTACAATTGTCCTGAAAATAATTATCTCAAAGATATGACATTCTACAGAGAAAACGTGGGGGTTTTTTTTTGTTTTCGTTGATGATGTTTTATTTATTTGGCTTTGGTAGAGGGGTGGGGGGTTGACTAACTGAGTTTTAAGAAAATGTTTTTGCCAATCAGCATATATTCATTTTATTTACCAGTTGTGATACAGCTACCTCAAGTTAAAAAAAAACTGTATCACCTTCTCCTCTATGATCATAAAGCATCCTTAAAACAGCCAAGTCTGTTTCCCAGAAACATCTCTTCTAGTTTTTTTTTCCATCAGTTCATCAGGTATGCTGCCTCTTAAACATGTCTCATTCCTTATAACAATCTATCACTTAGATCAGGTCGGCTCCCGTCCTTTAAAGTCCCTCTATCCACGCAATTCATTATCTTAAAACAAAAGAGTTTTCCACAGAATCGTCTCCCGAAGAAAATCCTATCCAATGGAAGCCACGTATGTACAATGAAGAAATGAAGAAATACATAAACAAATGAAGGAGTGTTGAATGAATGAATGCATGAATGCATGAATGAATGAATGAATGAATGAACGAACGAATAGATAGATGGATGAATTCATGAATCAATCAATCAATCAATTAACCAATCGAGCAATGAATCAATGAATGATTAGATAAACGATTAATGAATAACTCAATAAATACATGAAGGAAGGAAGGAAGAAAAGAAGGCAAGAAGGAAGGAAGACAGGAAGGAAGGAATAAATGCATGAAGAATGAATGAATCAACAAACGAACGAACGAACAAACAAACGAACGAGCGATTGATTGATACATAGTATTCCAGTCGCATGACAGAAACGAAACAATATAAAACAAGAAAAAGAGAAACACTCAAACAATTCTGATCATGAACAAACCAATTTTATTTTTACAATGTCCCCGGGCAGGTTTAATATAAATCAATCCAATTATTTCCAATCAGCTTTTCTCATTAAAGTCTGCCTTTGCCTCAAAGCTACGTGTAATGTATAATGTTCAATAATTGCACAGATATTAGTTGCGATTTGTGAAGTGATTAACAAACACACAAGCAAATACTGTTCACCCACCCGCCCACCTCAATCCACACACCCAAACTGC
>CM060309.1:58621533-58631533 GCA_030674185.1 Monoplex corrugatus
TTCTTCTTCTTCTTCTTCTTCTTCTTCTTCTTCTTCTTCTTCTTCTTCTTCTTCTTCTCGATTCTTCTTCTTCTTCTCTCTTCTTTCTTCTTCTTCTTTGTTCTTCTTCTTCTTCTTCGCATCTTCTTCTTCTTTCTTCTTCTTCGCATTCTTCTTCTCTTCGCATTCTTCTTCTTCGCTTCTTCTTCTTCTTCTTCCTTTTTCTTCTTCTTCTTCTTCTTCTTCTTCTTTCTCTTCTTTTTTCGATTCTTCTTCTTCGCATTCTTCTTCTTCGCATTCTTCTTCTTCTTCTTTCTTCTTCTCTTCGCATTCTTCTTCTTTTCTTTTCTTCTTCTTCTTTCTTCTTCTTCTTCTTCTTCTTCTTCGAATTCTTCTTCTTCAGAATTCTTCTTCTTCGAATTCTTCTTCTTCCTCTTCTCTTCTTTTCTTCTTTCTTCTTCTTCTTCTTCTTCTTCTCGCTTCTTCTCCCTTCTTCTTCTTCTTCGCATTCTTCTTGCTTCTTCTTCTTCTTCGCATTCTTCTTCCTTCTTCTTCCATTCTTCTTCTTCTTCTTCTTCTTCCATTCTTCTTCTTCTTCTTCTTCTTCTTCTTCTTCTTCTTCTTCTTCTTCTTCTTCTTTTCTTCTTCTTCTTCTCTTCTTCTTCTTCTTTCTTCTTCTTCTTCTTCTTCTTCTTTCTTCTTCTTCTTCTTCTTCTTCTTCTTCTTTTTCTTCTTCTTCTTCTTCTTCTTCTTCTTCTTCTTCTTTTCTTCTTCTTCTTCTTCTTCTTCTTCCTTCTTCTTCTTCTTCTTCTTCTTCTTCTTCTTCTTTCTTCTTCTTCTTCTTCTTCTTTCTTCTTCTTCTTTCTTCTTCTTCTTCGATTCTCTTCTTCGCATTCTTCTTCGCATTCTTCTTCTTCGCATTCTTCTTCTTCTTCTTCTTCTTCTTCTTCTTCTTCTTCTTCTTCTTCTTCTTTCTTCTTCTTCTTCTTCTTCTTCTTCTTCTTCTTCTTCTTCTTCTTCTTCTTCTTCTTCTTCTTCTTCTTCTTCTTCTTCTTCTTCTTCTTCTTCATTCTTCTTCTCTTCTTCTTTTTCCCTTCTTCTTCCTTCTTCTTCTTCTTCTTCCTTCTTCTTCTTCCTTCTTCTTCCTTCTTCTTCCCTTCTTCTTCGCATTCTTCTTCGCATTCTTCTTCGTTCTTCTTCTTCGCATTCTTCTTCGCATTCTTCTTCTTCGCATTCTTCTTCTTCGCATTCTTCTTCTCATTCTTCTTCTTCGCATTCTTCTTCGCATTCTTCTTCATTCTTCTTCCCATTCTCCTTCTTGGCATTCTTCTTCTTGGCATTCTTCTTCTTCTTCTTCTTCTTCTTCTTCTTCTTCTTTCTTCTTCTTCTTCTTCTTCTTCTTCTTCTTCTTCTTCTTCTTCTTCTTCTTCTTCTTCTTCTTCTTCTTCTTCTTCTTCTTCTTCTTCTTCTTCTTCTTCTTCTTCTTCTTCTTCTTCTTCTTCTCTTCTTCTTCTTCTTCTTCTTCTTCTTCTTCTTCTTCTTCTTCTTCTTCTTCTTCTTCTTCTTCTTCTTCTTCTTCTTCTTCTTCTTCTTCTTCGCATTCTTCGCATTCTTCTTCTTCTTCGCATTCTCTTCGCTTCTTCGCATTCTTCGCATTCTTCTTCATTCTTCTTCGCATTCTTCGCATTCTTCTTCTTCGCATTCTTCTTCGCATTCTCTAGCATTTTCTGCCATCTTATTTCCTTTCTGCTCTTCCGTTCTTCGATCTTCGCAAATCCTTCTTCGCTTTCTTTGAAAGCTTTGGGTCGCTGCAACGATGAATTTCACTAGTCCTCAGTCTTCTCTCCGTCTCTCTGTCAAAGCTGGTCTTCTGGAAATGGTGCTTCAGTCCATTTTCTGTCCCATTTATTCTTCCCTCCGTCTACCTCCTTCAACGGTTTTATAGAAGATTAATTTAGCATGGTCATTGGATCCCGTTACATATTCATATCGACGTAGTTTGCTTTTCTTTACTGATGTCAGCAGATTTTCATATGGTCCGATGTGCTGCTGGATGGTTTGGCTCACTTGTTCATTGGTGATATGAACAGTGTATTTGATGTCTTGTTTCTTGCGATAGCATCTGAGTTCCATGGCTTGGGCTCATCTTTCCATATCCACTATGAGAGTTCACGTTTCATATGCATACAGGAAGACGAAATATACCAGTGTCCATAAGATTCTGATGTTATGTTTCACCAATCTCCCGTCGCCATAATTGAGGTTTATGGTAGTCGCCGCAGCAGACGTCATAACAACTTCCTTTCGTTTACCCTGGTCTTGACACTTCTCTGCAGTTTCGTAGACCATCAAACCTTTGATGGTGGTGATGTTGTTTCTAGAGAAGGTGGTTGGTCTTTCCGGATATTGAGTTTCATATAATCGTCATCATCAAGACCCTTGCCACATGGTGTTGGCGATCAGGGCCCTCCATATATTTCTGTTCCTTGTTGCCGCAAGCACATCATCCACCCTCTCTGTCCTCAGCCACCCTGCAAGTCCGTCCAATATTTTCTTCCTGGTGCTCTCTTTCCCTCCAGCTTTCCCGTTGTGACCAGGTGCTCCAATTCCCCTTTCCTCATAAAATTAATGGTCTGTAAATGTTGCTTTTTTTCCCTAACATTCCTTATGAATGATCTTGTGTCAGCCTCCATCAAGACTGTCTCGTTTCTTTTCTTTGCTGTCCATGGAACTCTCAACATTCTTCTTAGAAACCACAACCCAGCTGCCTCAATCTTGTTCTGGCTTTGCTTGTTGACTGCCCATGCCACACAACCGTATGACATTATAGGTTCTGTATAACATTCAAGAACTCTCTTCCTGATGTTAATGATAGGCATTTGTTGGTAAGAATGCTTTCATATAATGCCCCAACAACAATAAAATGTCAGCCACTTGTATTCTCACCACAAAGCTCCATGGCAGCCGGGATAAAAACCGCATGCATCGCAACGAGTGTTGAAGCCGTGTTTACCGTAGCTGGTATAAAAACCACATTCATCGTCGTAAGATGTGATCTGACCCTGTAGAAGAACAATAGGAGAAGGACTTTCTGGGTCGTCTCACTGTGCATCTTTCTTGCTTTGCAGATCAATGGGCAATGTGCACGAAAGGATGAAGCTGTCAATGATTCCAAGATTCTCTGCCTCTATGCTTCACCCATTTTGTCTGACAGTCATGCCGTCTGCATCTGGTTTCAGCAAGGGTGCGTCACAACGAGTTTCCAGATTCTCTGTTTCTGTGCTTCACCCATTTTATCTGACAGTCATTCCGTTTGTATCTGGTTTCAGCAAGGGTGCGTCGAAGCGATTTTGGATAAGGACCTGGAAAGTATCTTGTGTTTGGTCTTTCAGCATTTAGAAGCAGAATTACCATTTTACATCTAGTCTTTGAGCATTTAGAACTGGAATTGCCGAATGACGTTTAGTATTTCAATATTTAGAACTGGAATTGCCAAATGACGTTAAGTCTTTCAATATTCAGAACCAGGATTGCCAAATTACGTTTAGTCTTACAGCATTTAGAACCTGAATTGCCAAATTACGTTTAGTCTTACAGCATTTAGAACCTGAATTGCCCACTTATGTTACCTAGTATTTAGACTGTTTTACATATAACACAGAAAGTGCAACCATTTCAAAACTTACCTATAGACTAAAACTTCGACTCCCTCACCCGGTTTCCCACGAGGTCTGGATTATCGACGCTGATAGAGGTTAGAGTCTAGAGCTTATTCGAGAGGTCAATAGGGAATCATTGCTCTGTGACAATTCCATATGCATTCCACTCAGATTGCCGTCTGATGTCTGGTAGTCTCTCTGATCCTGTGCATAATCGAATGCACTGGGAAAAGTCTTGAAATGGAGAGAGGGAAGTAACCGGAGGTAGGTATGGAGGGGAGTGTGTGTGTGTGTGTGTGTGTGTGTGTGTGTGCGTGTGGGTTTTTTGTTGTTGTTTTTCTTGCACTTGGGGGATGTGATGATGGAGTCGGAGGGTTAAGCATGACTCTAAGCTGTCAATATTTCATTTCAGCCTGCGGTATCGGATGCAGCTTTCAGATCAACTGTACTGAACATCAAATCCATGTCAAATGGAAATGTCCTCAACGCCCTACGGCAATTCTGGCTGGAATTATTATCAACATCAATTTCACTGACTCGTTTTGTGTACTCGTTGATTTTTTGTGTGTGTGTGTGTGTGTGTGTGTGTGTTCTTTTATATTATTTTACTTTTCTGTATTTTCTTTTATATTTTATTTCATTTCATTTTATCTTATTTTATTATATTTTATTTTATTTATTTTATTTTATTTTATTTTATTTTATTTTATTTTATTTTCATTTTATTCTGTTTTATTTTATTTTATTCTATTCTATTCTATTCTATTCTATTCTATTCTGTTCTATTCTATTCTATTTTTAACTGTCTTGTTCACTTTTGGAATGCAAGAACGTTTCAGAAGTTATTAGTTTATCCATACCAGTTACATGTTCTTTTCATCATATTCAGCTGGTTGTTGGTTGTTGGCAGGGTTGCAATTTCTGCTGATAGTGACTCTTTTCTTCACTCGAACTAATCGTCAGTTCAAAAGAACTGATCCCAACCCCTTCCTGCGTGGCTTACATCAAATGTAAATGTAAAACAATTTGCAGTTTCTAGGCTGTCTGTTGACAGATTATGACCAACTTAAACGAACACTTTTCCTAGAAAAAAAATCTTGCATACACGTATGTGATTATTTTTTGCTTTGGGTTTGTTGTTGTCATTTATGTTTTCGTTGTTATTTGTTGCTATCGCTCTTTTCCTTGTCATCATTGTTGTAGTTGTTGTTGTTGTTGTTGTTGTCGTCGTGTCGTTGGTTTCTCGTTCGAGCATGGTTATGCCCTAAATGGTCAAATCCGTGGTCTAGATGAATGATGTGTTTTTCATCCTTTTCTTAGTGGTCCTCAGAGCTGCTTTTCTAGCGTTACTCTTTTTTGCTATTGATCATTTGTAAATATGCGATGAATTTCTACGTTAAAGCATTTTAAGATCAAATCTTTTAATTTTTTTCCGATAAACGTTCCAAACGTATGAAACATGAGTTTGCTTCATTTCATTTTTTTTTAAATTCGAAATGCGACTGTTATAAATGTCAGTACATTTGCTGAAGCGCAGCTAGCTTCGTTCTGAAAAGAAATAATCATTGATTATATAATGATAGTATGTTAACCACACACAGACACAGAATCAGACACACACAATCAAATACACACACACACACAAACAAACACACACAACACACACAAGCGCGCACACACATACACACACATACTCACTCACTCACACACACACACACACACACACACACAACACACACACCCACACACACACACACACAACACACACACGCAGCACAACACACACAGCACAACACACAACAACACACACACACCACAACACAACACAACACACCACAACACAGCACAACACACAACACAGCACAGCACACCACACACACACAAGCACAACACAACACAACGCACGCACAGAGAGAGAGAGAGAGAGAGAGAGAGAGAGAGAAGAGAGAGAGAGAGAGAGAGAAAAGAGAGAGAGAGAGACAGACAGACAGACAGACAGAAGGACAGACGAGAGAACAGACAGAGAGAGAGAGACAGAGAGAGAGAAAACACACACGCACACACACACACACACACACACACACACACACACACACACACACACAACACACACACACACACACACACACACACACACACATACACCACAACACCACACCACACACAACACACTACAACACACCACACCCCAACATAACACACCACACCACACCACACACACACAACACAAACACAACACAACACAACACATCACACCAAGCACACCACAACACACACACACACACACCACAACACAACACAACACAACACAAGCAAAACAACATCCCACACATAAGCATGCAGCACTCTACGCAACACACCACAAAAACACACACAAACATCAAAACCCATCATAAGGCAAAACTACCGGTTGTTTTTCCGCACCATACTGCAATGGTATGGGTCTACTGCCACCCCAGCAGTAAAACCAGTTGTCCAAAGCTCTTAGAAAGCCGTCAGTCTTGATAAGGTTTCAGCTCCTGGTCCTGTAGTTGTCCGATAAAACACCACGCCGGTAATGGTTGGGGGATCACGTGTAGCCTTCCCTCCCAAAAGCTACTTTGTCAAAGACATTTTAACAACCCTGGTAGTCTGTTGGGTGGTCTCTCTCTGTCTGTTATCTGTCTCTGCTTTGTCCCCTGTCGTCTACTTTCTGTCTGTTTTTCTCTCTGTCTGTCTGTCTCTGTCTCTGACAGTCTCTGTCTGTCTGTCTCTCTGTCTCTGTGAGTCTTTGTCTCTGTCTCTCCGTCAGTCTCTGTCTCTGTTTCTGTCTCTGCTTCTCTCTCTCTCTCTGTCTCTTTTTCTGCTTTTCTCTCTATGTCTCTCCCTGTGTGTCTCTTTCTGTCTCTGTGTGTGTCTCTCTCTGTCTGTGTGTGTGTGTGTCCTCTCTGTCTGTCTGTCTGTCTGTCTCTGTCTCTGTCTGTCTTTCTTTCTTTCTTTCTCTCTCTTTCTCTTTCTCTTTCTCTCTCTCTCTCTCCTCTCTCTTTTGTTTGTTTGTTTTGTCTTCTTTCTTTCGTCATTTTCTCTTTGTCTCTATCTCTGTCTCTGTTTCCGTACATGTATCCGTACCTTATATCCGTATACGTATCTGTATATGCATGTATGTACATATATGTATGTATATATGCATAATAGTTTTCTTCCCTTGGCAAAGTTTACCTTAACACTTTGAAATACAGAAAATTCAAGTTTGCTGAACAATATATACATTTTCCTCTTTGAGGACTGTCTGTCTGTCTGTCTGTCTCTGTCTCTGTCTGTCTTCTTTCTTTCTCTCTTCTCTCTCTCTCTCTTTCTCTTTCTCTTTCTCTTTCTCTCTCTCTCTCTCTTTCTCTTTCTCTTTCTCTTTCTCTCTCTCTCTCTCTCTCTCTCTCTCTCCTCTCTTTTGTTTTGTTTTGTTTTGTCTTTCTTTCTTTCGTCATTTTTCTCTTTGTCTCTATCTCTGTCTCTGTTTCCGTACATGTATCCGTACCTTATATCCGTATACGTATCTGTATATGTATGTATGTACATATATGTATGTATATATGCATAATAGTTTTCTTCCCTTGGCAAAGTTTACCTTAAACACTTTGAAATACAGAAAATTCAAGTTTGCTGAACAATATATACATTTTCCTCTTTGAGGACTGATTTGACAAGTTTGTTATAATATGTAAATTGTGATTTGAATATCTCAGCAGGGGCATAGCACTATTCCATATGTTCATGTATATAAGTTTACAAATGTATCAAAAACATATTTCATGCCACTGCATGTGGGTAGTACGTTGAATGTGTGGTTATGTGGGGGGGGGGGATAACTGCCTACATGCACTGTTTGTTATTTGTATGTAACCGTCTTGCTTATTCAGTTGCGATCAATTAGATAACGAATGTGATAAGTCAAAATATACAGCATGACAATGTTTGGGTTTGTATTTCAGTATGACTAGTCATGTCCTGCTCAACTCTGTTGTTTATTTCGAAATCACCGCTATATCTGGATTGGCATGAATGCTTTGAAAGACATGAAATCATCAAATTATAAAATTATCGGATTTTCTCTCTAGCTCTGTGTTTGTTTGTTGTTGTTGTTGTTGCTGTTTTCTCTTCCCCACCTCTCCCTCTGTCTGTCTGATGTCTGTGTGTCTTTATGTCTGTCTGTCTCTCTCTCTCTCTCTTTCTCTCTCTCTCCCTCTCTCTCTCTCTTTTTTTTCTCTCTCTCTCTCCCTCTTCTCCCCTTCTCTCTCTTTCTTTCTCTCTCTCTTTCTCTTTCTTTTTCTTTCTTTCTCTTTCTCTTTATGATTTTATTTTTTATTTTTCATCTATCTCTTTTTCACATTAGTTGAGCGTGATAACTAATGGATGCTAAGTGTTGGGTAATAGGAGATATATATATATGTATATGCAGAGTGTTTCCATCTACAGCAATAGTACATTTCCTAAGCGCTACACGACTGCGGAAGCTGCAGATAGTTTATCGGAATAGGTATAATGTTTTAAAGTGTATGGTGCTACAGGAAAATTGCCTGCAGGGAACAGACATGCATTTTAACTGGTGCTTAAAATCTAAAGATGGTACTGTTATCATGGAAAAAGACAAAATGGTAGATAGATGGGAGAAGTACATTAAAGAGGTTTTTGACGATGATAGAAAAGAAGAAATAACCGTTGAAGGACCACCCATAATGAAACATGAAGTTAGAGCAGAGTTAAAAAAGATGGAACCAGAAAAGCCACAGGAACAGACAATATCACTACAGAAATGACTGAGGCTCTGGATGAATTTGGTACTGAAAAAAATAACAATCCTTCTCAATGAAATTCATGACACCTGAAAAATCCCCAAAGATGTGTCAAAATCAATTTTCATCGCACTTCCAAAGAAAGCAGGGGCTACAGAATGCAAACTTCACCGGACAATCAGCTTGATGAGTTAAGTAACAAAGCTTCTATTAAGAATAATCATAATTAGGAGAAAGAACAGAATCAAAAGAGAAATAACAGATAACAATGTGGATTTGTCGTATACATCCTAAGAACTTTCATAGAAAGATCAGTTCAGCTGATAAGGATTTGTATTTATGTTTTATTGATTGTACCAATTTTGATCGAACGAAACACGAAGACTTGATCAACCAGCTAGAAAGGCTCATTTTTAATGAAAAATATCTAAGAATTAGGAATTGTATGGGAACAAGCAGCGCAATGAAAGTAGAACATGACAGAAGCTCTTTCCAAAATACAAAAAGAGGGGTTTCAGGGATGTGTTTTGCCACCAGATTTGTTTTCACCATCATGAGAATCCCAGAAGAATACCCTGGGATATAAAGATTGAAGCAAGAATGGTGAACAATCTTCATTATACAGATGCCACGTTCTAGTTGCAGAATATGAAAGAGACCTACAAAATCTTGTGAATATGATAGAAATAGAAAGCAGAAATAAAGGTTAGAGCTAAATAGCAAGAAGACTGAAGTTATGATAATCAGTAAAAACAACAAGAAATCCCTTCAAGCAAAATAACAGCAAATGGCACAGCACTGAGATAAATTGATAATTTTAAATATCTACGAGCATCTCACCAGACGACAGATGTACATCAGAAACAACAGCAGAATCGTCCAAACCAAAACGGCATTCAAGAAAATGAAAAGCGTCCTTACGACAAATGCTATATTAACATCAGGAAGAGAGTTCTTCAGTATTTATAGAACCAATACTGTTGTAGGGATGTGAAGCATGGACAGCCAACACTCAAAGTCAGAACAAGATTAAGGCTGCTGAAATGTGGTTTCTAGGAAGAAGTTGAGAGTTCCATGAACAGCAAAGAAATCAGACGAGACAGTCTTGAAGAAGGCAGACACAAAAAAGAACATGAATGAAGAAGATTAAGAAAAGACAAGCAACATTCATAGGGCATTTTACGAAGCAAGAGAAATAGACCACCTGGTCACAACAAGAAAGCTGGAGGGGAAAAGATCACAAGGTAGACCCAGGGAGAAAATATTGGACGGACTTGCGGAGTGGATGAAGATAGAGGGGGTGGGAGATGTATTTTTGGTGACAAGGGATGGAGGGCCATGATCATTAACGACATGCAACAGGGCACATGATGATGATGATGATGATAGATGATGATGATGATGATGATGATGATGATGATGATGATGATGATGATGATGATGATGAGACGATGTTACAGGATTTATTTATATTATCATCATCATCGTCGTCATCATCATACTGGTATGCCTTTATCTGACCAGCACAACATTCTTTAAATGTAGAAAGTGTGTGCAATCCTCTCTACACTCTCTCCCCTACTGATATTCGTAGTT
>CM060309.1:58634033-58636533 GCA_030674185.1 Monoplex corrugatus
TCATCAGAGGACAACATCCACATGCAAATGTCTCTTTCTTGTTCACATTGGTCTTGCACGTTTATCGGCGTAGTTCACTCCCTTGCCGATGGCGGAAGTGACGTTTCTGAGAGAAGTCCATTGATCTGACGTTTGATATGCTCAGTACTGGAGTGTTTATTGTTCCCCCTGTCGTCACGTTATGGATTTGTTTGATTTATTTCCGAACGTTTATTAAAATAAATAAATAAATAGATAAACAAACAAACAAATAAATAAACAAATAAACAATAATGAATAAATAAATGAAGAAGCAAACAAAAATAAATCAATAAATATAGCAAGTGCAGAAACAAATAGTCACACAACAAGGAATTCAAGTCACGTTTATTTATTCATTTAGTTAGATAGTTAAGGAATTAGTTAGTTATTTTCATTTTTAATTTATTTTCTTTGTTCTCGGTTTGTATGTGGGTAAATAGATAGATAGATAGATACATAAATAGATAGATAGATAGATAGATAGATAGACAACAGACATAGACAGATAGATAGACAGACAGACAGACAGACAGATAGATAGATAGATAAATAGATAGATAGATAGATAATAGATAGACAGACATGGATAGATAGATAGATAGATAGATACATGGATAGATACATAGATAGATAATAGATACATAGATAGATAGATGTATACCTTTATGTATTTGCTTTTATATATTGCTTTAATATAAAGATATACATATATATATATTATATTTCATCAGTTATTTATTCACTTATTTATTAGTTGTTTCTGATTTATTTATTGCTTTATTTATTTGTTTGCTTTTTTGTATATATATATATTTGTTTGTTTGTTTATACACGCGTTCGTTTTTTTTCTGTTCTTTTATCGTCTTTCTTTGCATGTCATTTCTTTTATCAGTAATTTTCTCTGGAATGTACATCAAACATTACTTTGATATCTCAGCCAGACTTCCTATACCGGCGTCGTCCACAGTTTTTTTTTTTAAGGATCATCAGCGCTTAGAAAGACTTCCTTTCTGCTTACCTTTTTTTGTATTTATTTTTTACTTTTCCCCGTGTTTAAGCCACACCAGTGGCTACACGTATCTTGGTGTTGCTTTATCATGCCATTTCCCTGCAATTTGTTTTGCTTTTAGAAATAAATTCCAGGACACGACGTAAAGAATCCAAAGCGACAAGCTTTAAAACAAAAAATATGCACGGATACGCATACGTACATACGTATATACGCACGCACGCACACACACACACACCACACACACACACACACACACACACACACACACGCGTACACACACACGCACACACACACACACACACGCACGCACGCACGCACGCACGCACGCACACACACACACACACACACACACATACGTACGCACGCACACGGAAACGTAACAAAAACGATATTTCATCCCAGCTAACGGCACAACATGAAAATACCATGAAATGAAAGGAATTGCAATGAAACAAAAGAAAATACAATATGCAGCCGAGTAACCTTAATTAAAAACTAACTGAATGTTAATAAGACTGCACTTCAAATGTCAGCAGGGAGAGTAGGCCAGGCTGACCCAGCCAATCGCTTGTAGCAGGTTGGAGATAGCTGATAGCAGTTGGCCTTTAAGAGTAGAAGTTAGCTGTGCAAGTTTGCGGGGTTTTTATTTCCCCGTTGGTTTTTTTGTTTTGTTTTGTTTTGTGTTGTTTTGTTTTTGTGGGGTTTGTTTTGTTTTTGTTTTTGTTTTGTTTTTACAACCATGTAGTGCAGGACCAACTGGCTTGCTCTTTGCCAGGAAGGAGAAGGGCAGTCCTTAGCAAGGCCGTACGTAGAAAATACCCCAATATCCAATAACGTAACGCTTAAACGGAGAAGGGGTGTCAAAAGCTCTTGTCCTCTGTGTTCACACAACATTTCCTCTGGCTATGTGTTAAGGGTGGGTGGAATAACCCTGGCAGAAAATCTAGAAAGCTGAAGGCAAAGGTACCTGGTCAAAAGACCTCTTCTGACAAACCATAGTTCCGTGCATTAAACCCAACGTGAATGTCTACAAGGTCATCTACTTTAGTTAACAATGGCTCGCGGCCCTTCAATCGGGGAACATAATCCGGGACTTTGCAAGACGTGACATTACGACCACAACCACGACGAAGAGAAGAAGAAGGAAGAGGAGGAGGAAGAGTAAGAAGTAGAAGAAGTAGAAGAAGAAGAAAAAGAAGAAGAAGAAGAAGAATGCGAAGAAGAAGAAGAAGAAGAAGAAGAAAGAAGAAGAAGAAAAAGAAGAAGAAAAAGAAAAGAAGAATGCGAAGAATGCGAAGAAGAATGCGAAGAGGAAGAAGAAGAATGTGAAGAAGAAGAAGAAGAAGAAGAAGAAGAAGAAGAAGAAGAAGAAGAACAAGAACAAGAACAAGAACAAGAACAAGAACAAGAAGAAGAAGAAAAAGAAGAAGAACAAGAAGAAGAAGAACAACAACAACAACAAGAACA
>CM060309.1:58641533-58644033 GCA_030674185.1 Monoplex corrugatus
CATCAAGACTGTCTCGTTTGTTTTCTTTGCTGTCCATAGTCTGCATACTGTGTGCATATTGGGAATTTTCAAATTTCCATAACCTGTCGGACACTAACATGATTTACAGGATCTTTTAATAAGTGTGTATTTAATGTTCTGTGAGCATATACACTCGAACGAGGGTTTAGGCACAAGACTTGTTTACACACATGTTGACTTGGAAATTGCACCTTAAACCTAACACCTTTATGCGATAGTAGGCTGGAAACACCTAAGCATGATCAAACCCCACACCTTCGGATTGATCGAGGAGAAGAGTGGCAGAATGGTTCAGACGTTCGCCTGCCAATAACTAAACACGAGTTTCCAGGGTTCGCTCCCTGTAAAAAGGCTTCGACTTTTCTCCTCGGTTTCACAGGAAAATCGAACTGAACGTCTAGTCCTTCAGAAGGGAGTGGAAAATGAGTCGGAACCGTGTGCCTTCTGGCTGCGCACGCTAAAGATCCTATGGCAGTTGAAAGTCGTGAAGATCAGGGTTATTGCCAGGCTGCCTTGGTATAGAACATTGGAGAGATAGGTTGATTTCCCAGGTCCCACCCCTTGAAGACCAATTAGCTTTCTTGCCTTTCTGAAGTCTTGGTTTAAAAAAAGTGAATATGAAGATGAATTTGAAGCGAGAGAGAGGGAATGGGCGTTTCCCTAGTGGTGCTGGCTCCGGAAACGTTGAGGTCTCTGCCACCTCACTCCCCTACGACCCCAGGGTTATGGAACTATCTAAGCAGGACCTTAGGACCTGGCAGACTCGAGGCTTTATGTGCAGGCTTAAGGCTCGTTGCCGTAATCATTCTGGATTTTCTTCATCACATGACACCTGTGATGTTCGTGCGTATGGAATTCATTCCGAGCGCAGAGACGTCATCTTAAGGAACTGAAACTATAACTGAAAGCAAAACTCGGATTGAAAGTCTGAATCTTATCCACATGAATATCGGCAACCATTAAAGACACATAAGACGGCTTGACCATTCTGTACAGTCGGTTCTGGTTCTGCTTTCTTCGAACAAGCGCTGCGGTATTTGTTCTTTCAATTAAATCAAGTTTAGAAAAAAAATCGAATTGAAGAAACTGGAACTTGTCAACTTGTCAATCATGGGAAGGTAAAGGACATGCCTTTAATGGGGTGCACTTGGAAATACTTTGCTAGGTGTCAGTCACAGCCAGCAAGAGAGAGAGAGAGAGACAGAGACAGAGACAGAGCAGACAGACAGACAGACAGAGAATCAGAGAGACAGACAGATAGACACACCACACACGCACACACACAGAGGCAGAGACAAACAGACAGACAGACATAGAGACAGACACAGACAGAGACTTAGAAAAAGAGAAACAGAGAGCGAATGAGATGGAGAGAAAAGATAATTGGATAAAAAAAAGAACCAGAGAGAAAGAACGAGGGAAACAGAAAGAAAGAGAAATAGAAAGGAGAGAGAGAGAGAGAGAGAGAGAGAGAGAGAGAGAGAGAGAGAGAATGGCAGAGACAGAGGCAGAGAGACAGAGACAGAGAATGGCATGGAGAGAAAATGACAAAATGAGACACAAAGAAAAAAAGAGAGAGGGGAGAGAGAGAGAGAGACATAGAGACAGAGACAGAGAGAAGGGAGAGAGAGACAGAAAGACAGAGACAGATAGACAAAACAGACAGAGACAGCGACAGAGAGAGTGAGAGAGTGAACGAAAGAGAGATAAAAAAAGAAAAAATAAAGAGAGAGAGAGGGAGAGAAAGAGAGCGAGAGGGAGAGAAAGAGAGAGAGAGAGAGAGAAAAGAGAGCGAAACAAAAAAACTACATGTAAAAACAAACAAAAAAAACAGAAACTCAAAATGTTGCAATTGAATGGCCATTAGCTTTTACCAAAGGTTGAACATTGGTCAATATGCATCCCTAAAAAAATAAAAGAAACCAGTCACAAGGAAGAACAAAATAATGTATGCAATTATACAAAGGAGTTACGTTTTTTCAATGTTAACATTTCCTCAATTATACACTTCAGCTTTACACAGTCTCTCGTCTTTTGGTGCTGGGTATAGAAATGTTATAGAGTTCAGTACTTATTCTTTGTTTTTCACGACTCCAGCGTGGTTAAGTTTGAAAGTAAAAGCAGGCAGTCTATGTAGTTTCCTGGGAATAAACTGCTGTCGCAAATAATTTAACGCTTGACAACAAAAGCTAAAGCCTATTTCTTTCTCAATAGAAGGTGCACACAAAGGGTTTGTTTTATCCAGTTTAAACGTAATCTGTGTCGTTGTGAATGTACAGCAATATCACTGACACCAAGTCTAGATTTGATAAGAATTCTGCTTTACGTATTATCTGTTCCTGTGTTATTGAGCTGCATTTCCTGTTAGAAGTTTGAGTCGAATGTCTTATAGAATCCACATCTGTCATTTTTGTGAATACAATCATACTAGTTTTACCCAAAACAGTCCAGCAGTCTTAGCTTGAAGCACAGTAAAGCG
>CM060309.1:58654033-58686533 GCA_030674185.1 Monoplex corrugatus
TGTCTCTCTCTCTTCTCTCATTCTCTCTCTCTCTCTCTCTCTCTCTCTCCTCTCTCTTTCTCTCTTTCTCTTTTTCTCCTCAGACGTTCACTGTAGTCAAGTGAGTAAATATCCTCATTTCCAGTACCACGGTCCTGGGTACGATCCGCTCAGACACTTCTGCCCAGTGAGTACACGCGAGCAGGCCCGCTAGTGCCTAAACACACAAACAAACACGCACACACACACACACACACACACACACACACACACACACACACACACACACACACACACACACACCACACACACACACACACAAAACACGCACACACTCACACACACACATACACACACAAGCCTGCACACACAAACATACACTCTCTCTCTCATATCTATAAGCATACATAGAATAGAATATGCACGTTAAAGATCCTGCAAGACATGCAGTGACTGGCTTATAGAAATATGAAAACACCCAGCATACAGCAATTTGGGACGCAAAAGCAGATACAGACACACACACACACACACACACACACACACACACACACACACACACACACACACACACACACACACACCTCATACACACACACACATACACACACCACTCATACACAACACATACACACACACACAAACACATACACACAAACATACACACACACACATACATACACACAAACAATTTCAGAGATATAGCGTTATCATTTCCGGTGGAAATGAATAAAGAAATCAGCTGAAGAAATCAGGGATAAAACAGTGCGATTTGATTTCAAGGATCGACTGAAATCAAACACACAATATATGAGTACTGTACATGTACACATTTCGAGTCTATTCCTAAGCTGTATATGTGAACGTATCTGCTCGCGTGTGTGCATGAAAAGCCTAAACGCGTGCAAGGGTAAAATCTGAGCATCTTTGTTGATTTAATCAGACTAGATTAGGAAATAGTTTTTTTTTTCTGGAAAAGTTTGGGTTTTGTATCTGCGTGAATAGACGGCAGCTGCTTTCCTTCCTTTTGTTTTGTTTTTCTTTTATTTCTCATATTCCCCTCGCAGTTCTTGGTCGTAAATCACAAGAATTCCACATACAGGTAATTTAAAGCTGGGCAAAACTCGATCACAGAATTCTTTCGTCAGCCTAAGAAGATAGGACACATCATAAGAAAATCTAATCTCGTGAACGTAGCGATGTGATTAGTTCTACCGACTACTGATTAAAAGGCCGTGAGTTCAAGCACAACAGTATGTAAATAGATAGATAGATAGATAGATAGATAGATAGTAGATAGATAGATAGTAGATAGATAGATAGATAGATAGATAGATAGATTGATAGGTAAGATTAGATAGATAGACAGATAGATTATAGATAGATAGAAGATAGATAGATAGAAAATAGATTGATATAGATTAAGATAGATTGGATTAGATTGATAGATAGATAGATAGAAGATAAAGATAGATAATAATAGATATATAGATAGATTAGATAGATAGATAGATAGATAGATAACAGATAGATAATATCAGAGTTGACATGTTTGTGGGCTCATTGACTAGACTGGGACCCCAATGTCAGTCTCTTCAACTTAAGACTGCATCATTGAGAGCGTTCCTGCAATTTTATTTCTCCATACTGCAGGTGTCTGTATCTATTTGGCTTAGTTGCGTCAGGATATGTTAAGAAAGTAAGAGGTAGACTACACTCCTGTCGTGCAGGTTCAATCCCAGATTGAACTCTACATCAGTCTGATAATTATTCCCATTCTCATCAAATTAAGGATTATCATAGCATTATAAAAAAAGTGTTTAATATTGCATGGTCCTGATTTAGTCCTTACCTCATTTTCGGTTTTCCACTACTTCTTGCATACCTTGGGTAAATTCAGGTTGAGATCTTCGGAATCAGTGATCTATTGTGGTATCACTGGAGGGACATGGCAGTAGCCCCATTACCAGGAGAAGGGTAGGGACGGGTGTTGCTCACTTAATCTGACTTCGCTACTGAGCAATTACTATCGTCAATAGGAGGCTTAGTAGGCAATGTCCGTAGTAAGTTCAGTCAGAACAGTTATGGCTGAACTAACAGAAGTGACCGAGTAGCAGTGCAGGGTCTGCTCTGGTTGGTGACCTCATGGCAGCTTGATATCCTAGTTCCTATGGGCTTTGTGGTACTGAGACATCGAATGAATGATCGTGTGTTTTGTAGTGTGTTGAACTCATGAGGACAAAGGATGTTGTCGAGGATCAGCGCCACTAATGCGGCACAGAGATGGTTGCAGAGGATTACATTAATAAAATGTTGTTGTTTGTCTTTGCTTTTTGTATAGTCGAGGTCATGAGGATCAGAGACAGGTAAAACATGGTATTGTTGGATTACTGTGTCTTTGTTTATTAGGGTGTTGTAGAAGCATCCACCTTCACCTCGCTGTTTTTGACTTGTCTGAGTAAGCACTGGAATGGTTTCTTCTTCGTCTTGTTCCCAACACTATTTCCAGTTCTTCTGTCTGAGATACAGATTTTTTTATTCTCTCTTTCTCTCTCTCTCTCTCTTTCTCTCTCTCTCCTCCTGTCTGTCTGTCTGTCTGTCTCTCTTCTCTTTCTCTTTTCTTTCTCTCTCTCTCTTTCTTTTTCTCCCGCTCTCTCTCCCTGTCTTTCTGTTTCTGTCTGTCTCTCTGTCTCTATCTGTTTGTCTGTCTGTCTGTCTGTCCGTCTGTCTGTCTGTCTGTCTGTCTGCTCTCTCTATCTCTTACTGTCACTGTCTCTCTCTCTCTCTCTGTCTCTGTCTCGATTTTGCTCGCTGAGCGTGAAAAGAAGCTTGTCTTTAACGGCATTATGGCTCAGGGAACTTGTGACCCATCTCCTTACCCTAACTTGATTGACTGGCGATTTGCACAGATACAACATGCACTACAATTGCGTTCAGCAACAGTACAGAGAACCATGGAAGAAAAGTTCAGCAACTTAGACGACAAACTTTCACAGTTCTTTACTGAAGTCAGGAAACTGAAGGAATGTGTTTTTACAAATAGAGAATCAATTGACCAATACATTGATGGACAGAATTGAAAAACTCGAAAGAAAACTGGAAGCAACTGATAAAGAAGCAAAAGCGTGTAACTTGATATTCATCAATGTAGCGGAGCAAGAATGGGAGGACGACTACGTCACAGCCGAAATTATCGTAGAAGTCCTCAACAGTCACACAAGGAAACCAGACTGGTACAAAGAAGACATTGTACACGCATATCGAATTGGAAGACCGCGCACCCACGGAAGCAGTCCTCGTCCCGTCCTGGTGCAGTTTTTGTCGCTGGGCTGTCAAAATGTTCATATTGAGCGATCCAGAATTGAGAGACAGCATGATGTATCAGAGTGGCCTCCGACCTCACTACCTACCAAAGGGAAATGCTCGCATTTCATCGTGGGCTTGGCAAGACAGCATACATCCACAAGGGAAAGCTCCATGTGAGGAACAGCCAGGACACCTATCACCACACGTACAAAAATGGCCAATACTTCCCACCAGATACTACACAGTACATGGAAGACTGGCCTCAGGCCCATGACATTGGACGTGAAGAATACAAAAACAGTAGAGATCCACGGCCCGTCAATACACACCCGGCAAGGCACAACTATGGACATTATAACAGAGACCACCCCACCAAACATTACGATGATTTCGTTCAGGAAATGGACACGAACCGAAGGAAGAAGAGACAAAACACCAGGATCTCCCTTACTGACAACGAACACCAATATCAACGTCCCAGGGACGTGTCAGAGAGGAGAGGACATTCCCATACAAACCCTACCTATAACAGAGACATCGAAAGTCACAGAAGTTGGAAGAACCCGTTTCGTTACGGTTCCAACCAGGATACCGCCACACCTGTTGTTCCTGGAGACTTTTCTTATAGTGAAGTGACACAGAAGGGATGTCAGCGAGAACCGGTCATTACAGGACACAGAGAGTGTGTCCTTAAAGACATTGTTGTGAATTATGTTGATGAATACCCTCAGTGTACGCAAGACCAACTGACATGGAAGTAATACATATTAATAGCGCAAAATCTTGATAAAATCAAATCTAAGCGCTGAGACATGACAACACGCTCACTTAATACAGGCAGACACCGACAAAATGATACCAACAGTTACCGCCAAGAAGGCACTGCCGTCACCCATGAAAATGATTCACGACGAGCACGAGTCAATACCCAAATGACCCACGTTAAAGATGTTGGCAGAAAAATAACCAGAGAGGAGTGCGCACATGATCATACTGATAGAGACAGTGATGACAATAACGGTAGTGTTTCGTACACTGACGATAATCATGGCGAGAAAGACGATAATAAAATCGATGTGATGATGATGACTTATCAGTTGTCACAGACGAGGTTCAGGGACAGAAGATAGTAGAAAAAGACAATACTGAAATTGAAGCACCAAATGGTATTACAGATGTAAGAGACGATGTTAGTGTCTCACAAAGTGATGAGCAAAATGATAGTGACCTAGATGATGTTAGTCGTGAAGACACTGACAAAACAATGACACAAGTCAGTACAGCACTTAGGGCTGACACAGACAGAGAGTCAGATGGACACATTGACGAGTCCACTAGGCACACGCAAGCAGCACCTGTAGAATCCCAGCAGGATTCTGCAGAGAAAGAACAGGACAGTGGTTCATGTTCACCGAAACAGCAGTGGCCAAAACGTACTGCCCCTCCTAAAATGAGAAGCAGACAGATGCGCAGTACAACAGGCAGGTCAGGCAGTCAGACCAGTATTCTGGACTCTATGAAAAGAACAGCTGCTGATAGCTCAAAAGGCGATAAAAGTATGCAATGTAAGTACAAAGCTAGCTCTATGGTGCCTCGGGCACTGATAAATAGGACATCGGCCGGGCCACTACAGCAAGTAGTAAAAACAAAAGAATAAGTTCTTTACCAGGATCCCAAAATGTGGACGGATCCCAAATGAAATCGTGTCCATCAGTGGTGAATTTACATGTTCATAATGTTAATAATCCACAGATTAAATTTCTCACTTATAATGTGAATGGATTATTACCGAAACTGGATGATGAGGATTTCATTAATTTCATTTCGCAGCATGATTTCATTTGTCTCACTGAGACCTTTATAGCGAATGATTTTGATTCATCTTTGTTTCAAGAGTTTGTTGTATTTACACTAAAAGCAAAGAAACTATCTCATCAAGGAAGGTATTCCGGTGGAATAATAGTTATGGTAAGAAAGACTTTAAAATCGTTTGTTAAACGAATTGAGGTTGGAAACGAAAATGCTATTATTGTTGAAATCAACAAAGATTTGTTTTCAACAAATAAACCTATAATGTTTGTATGTACATATATTCCCCCTCATGATTCCACATACTGGAATAATCAGCATGATGGGTTTGGTATGGAAGTGTTGGAACAACGTTTGTTAGATTTACAAGTTTCGCACGACGACTTTTTGTTTTGCTGACTGGTGATTTAAATGCAAGAACAGCTGATGGTAACTACTGTTCATTTGGATATGACAGTGGCAGTGTTTTAACTGATCTTTCGGTATACAGTGATTTTTTGAGACAGTCTCATGATTGCCGCACGAATGTTTTTGGAAACCAACTGCTCGAGCTATGCAGTATGTTTGACTATCATTTTAAATGGTCTGTGTAAACTGGACTTTGATGGTAGTTATACATACATTGGAGTTTCAGGGTCGAGTGTAGTTGACTATTTCATCGTATCATGTGATCTGTTTTCATCAGTTAAAATTGCTACATTAGATGTTGACAGTCTCACAGAATCAGATCATTTACCGGTTATAATGAAAGTGGAGCGAAAGCTTCAAACAGGAATAAAAGCGGAGGGAAAAGTATCAAAAAATAACATCACACAAAAGTTCATATGGCAAGAAAATAAGAAAGACGATTATACAAACAAATTACAAAGTAATCACATTCAGAGAAGAATTACATTGGCTTCGGATACTCTAGACACTAATGTAGATAAGGCTTTAACCATATTTGTTGAATGTCTCAAAGAAGCTGGTGCTTGTATGTACCGTAAGAAATGTACAGAGAAGAGAAAAAGATCTGATTGGTTTGATGGTGAATGTGAGAAAGCAAAAGCAGAAAGCAGAAAAACTCTCAAACACTACAGAAAAACAAAAGATGAGGATGATAGAGTTGTGTATTGTGAAGCACGGAAGAACTATAAAAAATTAATAAAGAATAAAAAAACAGCAGTTTAATAAACAAAAAGCAGAATGCTTAGCCAGAAATATTTCAAATTCATCACAGTTTTGGACTGAGTTAAGAAATATAGGGTATGGTACCAAAAACAAACTTACTAACAATATAAGTATTGATGAATGGTTCAGCCATTTTAAAAACGTATTTCAAGATAACAGATCAACAAATGATGAGCGCTGCATTGTCGAAGTAGATTTAAATGAATCAACAGAACACCCATTAAATTCTAAGATAACTATAGAAGAAGTCAGAGAATCCATCAGAAAATTGAGGATAGGTAAAGCCAGTGGAATAGACGGTGTTACAGCCGAGATGTTAAAAAATGGTAACACAAATATCCATAATTTTCTTTTGAAGCTGTTTAACACTTTATTCGACGAGGAATTTATCCTCAAGATTGGTCAAAAGCTATTATCATACCGATATTTAAGAAAGGAGATCCTGATAAAGTGGACAATTACAGGGTGTGTCGTTATTAAGCATTGTTTCAAAATGTTACACATCAATACTGAATACTAGATTGTATGCTTGGTTAGAAAACAATGAATTTAATATCAGAAAGTCAGGCAGGTTTTAGGAAAAAATATTCTACAGTGGATCAAATTTTCAGTCTGTACGCTATGGTTCAGAAAACTATGTGCAAGAAAGGTAGAAAACTATATGTTGCTTTTGTAGACTTTAAGAAAGCCTTTGATTCGGTTCAGCATGACAAACTCTTAAAGTGTATTCAAAATCAAGGAGTAAAAGGGAAGTTTTTGATTTCGCTAAAAGCAATGTATGAATCATTATGCTCATGTATTCGGGCAAACCGGGAATTATCTGAAATATTCGATAACCCCATAGGCGTGAGACAAGGATGTGTCTTAAGCCTACTTATTTCGGTATTAATAAATCAATTAGCCAATTGTATGTGAGAAGGGCGACATGGCATCCAGTTGATCCAGGTTAATGGAATATTCATTCTTCTTTTTGCAGATGATGTAGCCCTTCTGTCAACAATACCAAATGGTTTGCAAAACCAGTTAAGAGTCTTGCAGACATACTGTGCCAGCATGAAACTGGAAGTTAATCTTGAAAAAACTAAGGTTATGGTTTTCAGAAGAGGGGGCTTCTTAGGACGACATGAACAATGGTTTTACAAAGGGACAACATTGGAAGTAGTTAGTAAATATTGTTATCTGGGGTTCAGTTTCACGACAATGATTAGCACCAAGGCCGGCACAGAACATTTGGTGACAAAAGGTAAAAAAGCAACTTTGCTATTAAACGGACTTTTCAAAAATATAAAGACATGCTATAGAAACTTTCTTCAAGTTGTTTGATGCAAAAAATTGAACTATTTTGTTGTATTCTTCTGAGATATGGGGACTTAACAGACTCGAGCATATAGAGAAAGTACATTTGGTATCGTGCAAAAGACTGTTGGGTGTTCCAGTCAGGACACCTAACAAGATGGTATATGGGGATTGGGGAAGATATCCTCTTTATGGCAACTCCTCAACTACCTGTCTTAGATATTGGTTTAATTACTGGAAATGAATCCAAATAGGTTACCTTATAAGGCTTACCAAATGTTAGTGGAACTTGACAGGGCTGGGAAAGAATGCTGGGCTTCAAAAATAAGGGAAATTTTGTGTGAAACGGGATTTAATATCGTGTGGCTGCAACAAGGTGTTGGTGATGTAAAAGCCTTTTTGCGTGTATTTAAACAGAGACTTGTAGACTTATATATTCAAGAATGGTCTGGGTCACTCAGAGACAGAGATAGGTATGAAAGCTACAGATCATTTAAGACTATCTTTGAAAAAGAGAAGTACATTGACTCTATTGATATATACTGTTTCAGAGTTGCCCTTTCACAAATAAGGTTGAACGTTTTACCACTAAACAATAATATAAATAGATACAGTGAATCTGATCAAGAAAAGGTGTGTCCATTTTGCAGGACAGAATCTGAAAACGAAGAACACTTATTATTTAGATGTTCCACTTAGCTGATCTCAGGGCGAAATTTTTAAAGGATTTAGTCAGCATGCCTATGTGCATACTGCTCCAATCAACAAATAGCCACCGAAGTCACAGCGTATCCAGATACGTTTTCCACGCCATGAATAGGAGAAAAAAATTGTTAAAAGGAGAAGAAAAGTAAATAGTTATGTAGATACTAGCACTAGAATTTCAGACAATACTTAATTTCAATTGTAAAGAAAAAAAAATGTTTATTTGAATATGAAGGGGTGCTCATATAGAGACACATTGCATATGTGCCTGTGTATTCACATTGACGTTGGTGTACTTATGTGCATATATAGGTGATAGTATCTACATTATGTATATGTGTGGATACATATGTATTATCTATGTGCGTATATATGTATGAGTGATTATGTATGTGTGCGTGTATATAGATGTGTATGTGTGTATGTGCGTTTATACATAACCTTCAATTCAGTCTATGGCCTGAACCATTGCTGACCGCCGAAGATTGAGTTATCTTGAACTAAAAGATGCACGAAGTGCTAAATATGCGTTGAATGATCATTTGGTATTGTCTCAATGTCAATTGTTTTGGTAAATGAGTGACTGATCTGCGATTAGTCTGATTAATTGATTGGCATTATGAATGTCTGTTTTTGCCAATTAAACCGACTGATTTTGGGGTCGAATTGCTCTTATGTCATATATTTCTTGGTTCACTTCATTGTACATTAATTACATTGATTGGTTTAGATTCACTGGTGAATAAATTGATAAACTGAACGCATGATTAGCTGACAACGGAATGATTATATAAGTTTTTAATTGATGGCGATGGGTGGCTCACCGACTGATCGATTTATAGATTGATGGTTTTAGCTATTGAGCGATCAGTGATTGAATTATGGAATGTATGGATGATTGATTCGCGTTATTTGAAGTAACGATTGCAAATTGATATATTGAACTCAGTTAAATTCTAGGTTATCTGGTCGATTAAGTCACTGGATGACTGATTAACTGGTTAAATGATTGATCGATTGATTGATTGAGTGAGGGAGTGATTACGTGAAGTGATTGTTACTGAAGTGATATCGATTGTACAGTTGGATGATGCATCTGACCCAGTCAATTGAAAGCTGATTTGTCATTGATTCACGGGCTGAATGACGGATTATTTGATTGATCAACTGGTAAATCAGTTGATTGATTGGTTAATTGCTTGGTTGACTGATTGATTGATTGGTTGGTTGGTTGATCGATTGATTGTTTTATGTCAAGTAGCTGTGGTTGAATATATTGATCAACTGTATGATCACTGAAGGGTACAAGAAACGTCATATCTGTGCACTAATTGAATGGTTTGTTTGTCTGATAGCCAGTTATTGTAAAATTGACAGTTGGATGAATGATATAGATGCGGTTAATGACAAATATTCTTAGCTGGCCAGTTAAGAAATATGGACTAGAATACAAATGAAAGGACCACTGTAAATGCAAAGATGAATGTATCCCAGCTTATGTGACGGTAAACGATAGAAGGGGACAATGTGACAGAGTTCACTGCAGTTTGATAGTATAACTTGTTATGAATGTATAAGAAAACCTGATCTCCTCCCCTCCCCCTTCCCATGCATGTATTGTGGCCTAAGGCCGATGTACAATAAACATTTTCTGAGTTCTGAGAGTTGTTCTGTCTCTCTCTCCGTCTCTTTGTCTGTCTGTCTGTTGTCTCTATTTTCTCTTTCTCTCCCTGTCTCCTTCTCTCTCTCTCTGTGTATGTGAGTGTGTGCGTGTATGCATGATTTCAGTTACTGCAATACTATGTACGCTGATGTTGTCTATACTGTAACACAATTAAAGTAAATGGAAATGAACGGTACCTATCATTTTGTATATCATATTTGTCAAACAAACTTCTCTCTCTCTCTCTCTCTCTCTCTCTCTCTCTCCCTCCCCTCCCCCCGCTCTCTCTCTCTTCCTCCCAATCGCTCTCTATCTCCCCCTTTCCCTCCGTTCTCCCTACTCTCTCTCCATTTAATCATATATGCGCTGATATGAATACGATTGGAAAAACAAGTTTTCATTCATTTCATTTTGTATAAACATTGAATTCCTTTTCTGAAAGGGGAATAACAATAGATAAACGTTTTCATTAGAGGTACGATACTCAAACGTATGTGTTATTGGGGAAGACGATCAAATGTGATAACACCACTGGGTGCCTGGATGCGTGTGTCTTCTGTCAGTTCTTCTGCGTGTCTATCCCTGTCCGTCTCTGCATCTGTTCCCACCCCAACCTCTACCCCCGTCTCCGCACTCCTTACACAAACTACCATCCTTGTTTCTCCCTCAAGCAAGTTTTTTTTTATGTCTCTCATCCTTTCCACGATGGAGTTTATGAGTCGGTCGTGATCACAAAAAGCAGGCAGTGTTGCACGTAAGTTCTGCGTGCAATTTCCGTTTGAATACAAAGGCAATCCCTCTATAATAGCCACATGTTGACAGGGATAAAAATGCTGGGTAAAAAAAGAAAGGAAAGAAAAAAAAACTGTCAGAATCACGTTATTTATCTGCCTTTCTTTCCTCCTTTCCAAACTCTTTGTCTCTGTCCGTCTCTCTCTGTCTCTCTCGTTTTTTTCTCTTTCTCTGTCCGTCTCTGTCTCTAGTCTCTGTCTCTGTCTCTATTTCTGTCTCTATTCTCTTTTCTGTTCTCCTTTTCTATCTCCTCTTCTCCATTTATCTATCTATCTATCTATCTATCTATCTTCTATCCATCTATCTATCTATCTATCTATCTTTATATTATCTATCTATCTATCTTCTATATGTCTATCTATCTATCCTCTATCTGTCTATCGTCTACCCTTATCTATCCATCTATCTATCTATCTATCTATCCATTATCACATCTATTATCTATCTTTCTTCATCTATCTATCTATCTGTTATCAAAACCATCGAAAAATACAGTTTCGTTGCATATCAATTTGTATAATCATTGATCTAATGTTCTGAAAGAACAATAACTACAGATAACCTTTTTTTTCTATTTAGTCATAGAATACGAAAACAAATGTTTATTGTTGAAGAAGATCGAATATGATGACGTCACTGGGTGCCTGGGTGCGTGTGTGTCTTCTGGCAGTCAGTTTTTTTTCCGTGTGTCTATCTCTGGCAGCCTCTGCTTCAGCCCCCCCCCCCCCCTCCCACCGCCTCACATCCATACTCCCTCAACAATCAGCCTCCTTGTTTCTCCCTCAAGCAAATCTTTTACGAGGTCTCTCATCTTTTCCACAAAGGTGTTTATGTGTCGTTCGTGATCACAAAAACAGGCAGTGCTGCACGTCAGTTCCGCGTAATGTTTCCGTTTGAATACAAAGGCAATCCCTCTGCAATAACCATATGTTGACAGGGATAAGAATGCTTGTAGAGAGAAGAAAAGAAAACCCTGTCAGTGTCATAATTTTTTTCTTTGGCCTTCTTCTTTTCTATCCAATCCTCTTCTCTGTCTCTGTCTCTGTCTCTGTCTTTGTCTGTCTGTCTGTCTGTCTGTCTATCTGTCTATCTGTCTATCTGTCTGTCTCTGTCTGTCTCTCTCTCTTTCTGTCTGTCTCTATCTGTCTGTCTGACCGTCTGTCTGCATCTCTCTCTCTCTTCTCTTTCTCTCTCTCACTCTCACTCTCTCTCTTTCTCTCCCTCTCTCTCTCTCTCTTTTCTGTCTCCTTCTTTTTAATATGTTTATCACTATTTCTACATGACTTTTGATGTGTCAGTTACGATGACAAAAACACGTTTTACCACATGCAAACAGCTACAACAAAACAAGACAACAAAATAGGTAGAGCCGGACGTTGTGTCTTCTTGCTATGTTTGAATAAATGCGAAAAGACTCCTTCTCTCCCATGTTAACAAGAATAAGAATATTTATTTCTAGAAACAGGGGAGAAGGGAAAATGACTCTCACCCCCTCTCTCTCTCTTTTTCGCTCTCTCTCTCTCTCTTTCTCGATCTCTCTCTATCTATATCGCCCCTTTCTCTCTCTGTCTCTCTGTCTCTGTCTTTCTGTCTGTGTCGCAGTCTGTCTGTCTCTCTCTCTATCTCCTCTCTCTCTCTCTCTATCTCTATCTCTTATGCTCTTTCTTTCTCTCTCTCTCTTTCACTCTCTCTCTCTGTCTCTGTCTCTTTCTTTCTCTCTCTCTCTTTCTCTCTGTCTCTTTCTCTCTGTCTCTCTCTCTTTCTGTCTCTTTCTGTCTCTCTATTCTTTCTCTCTGTGTGTCTCTCTCTGTCCATCTCTATCTCTCTATATCTCTGTCTCTCTCTGTCTCTGTCTGTCTGTCTGTCTTCTCTCTCTCTCTCTCTGTGTCTCTCTCTTTCTCCTTCTCTCCATCCATAACGTATTGTGCACCATAATGCCATGGTATCTATGTCATGGGATACAATTATAGGCTTTAGTATGATCAGAGAATTCTTACATCAGGCTTTCTGTACCTTTTTCTGTTGTATACATCAGAGGCAAATATATATATCCCTTTCTTCACTGTACTGCTAGATCCGTTTTAAGTAGTTTTATTTCAGCTGGGTCTTCTGTTTGTTTGTTTGTTTGTTTGCTTGTTTGTTTGTTTTTGTTGCCTAATTTCAGGCCTGCTTCTATGTTACTTTAGTGTGTTTTCTATTATCTCTTTGTTTAAAGGCTCATTCAGCCCATTTATCATTTTATTTACACAGGATGGAAATGTCTTTTTTGTACCTCCAATTTTCAGTTGAAATTGTTTGTCTCTGTCTCCGATTTCCATGTTCGTAAAAGAATAACGTTATTCTTCTTCTTCCTTGATGTATTGATGATAGGGGTAGTAAATGACTTTGTACATGTGTTTGTGTTTGTTTGTTGTTTGTGTGTGTGTGTGTGTGTGTGTGTGTGTGTGTGTGTGTGTGTGTGTGTGTGTGTGTATGTATGTTGTGTGTGTGTGTGCACGCGTTTTTGCGAGTGCACTTGTATGGTAAATATGTGTGCATATGCGTGCATGTGATTGTGTGCATGTGTGCACACATTTGTTTGTGTATGTGTGAGTGAGAGTGTGTGTGTGGCGTGTGTGTGTGGTGTGTGTGGGGGGGGGGATGGGGCTGAGGGCTGAGTATCCAGGTTTCAGCAAAATTGTCTGCAGTCCATTCAGTGATCTTGCCCGACTCTTTCATCCTCTGCATGCACCTTTCTCCTTTCCGCGCGCTCTGTTCCATGGATGATTGTCTGTGAAAATCAGCTCGATCTTGTCACCTGACCGACCATGCCATGTCAGCTTTCTCTTCTTAAAATTGTGGAGAGGTAGGCACGAATTGCACAGTCAATCTTATAGTGGGAGCTTAGGTAGGGTTTGCTTTGGTTCTAAGCGAACTTAGAAAGACGAGGTTTGCACGTGTACAATAGATAAGCAAGCCTATGCTAACTTATTTCCTCCCTGTAAGAATTTTTTTTATAGCTAAGCACACGTAGGATTCTCTTAGAATTCGCTATGCAATTGTGCCTTGGTCATCATGGTGTCTGACATGTTGGGAGATTTTTCTTTATATTTCCTCGTTTGTAATATGGCTTGCGTGGAGGGTCATGATCGCCAACGCCATGCAGCAGGGCACATGATGATGATGATGATGATGATGATGATGACGATGATGATGATGATGACGATGATGATAATGATGATGATGATGATGATGATGATGATGATGATGATGATGATGATGATGATGATGATGATGATGATGATGTGGCCTGTGTAAGAAATATCAGAAGTTCTCACCTGTACTGCCAGAATCTTCTTCTACAGTCTTGCTGTTAATGTCCATGACTCATATTCATAATTTAAAAACAATTTAGCTTATAAGTGTATGCACCAGCTTCAAATTATGCCTGTGTGGGGGTGAGAAAGGAAGGGGATATGCAGCGCTAGACGGTCCTTCCACTCCGCCCACCCATCAGCTAAATTTGATGCAAACAATAGTTGTCGACCATTCACACCACACCATACATCATACCTTCTGCCGTTGTTATTGACTGACTGGTAATAGCGGAAGTCGGAATGAGATTGCCCATAACTCCATACCCCTCCAACTGATGAGCGGAGATGCCTGTATAAACATGTCAGCAGCACGCCCACGAGCCTGCTGAGTTCCTGTCATTACATCCCAGTGATCTTGACACTTTAGTTGGCTGCACTGATCAGTACTCTTCCTACTGTGTTGATGAGCTCGCTCTTGGCTCTCTATTGTTTCACCTGCTGAAAACTGCTGGCCCCTCAGGAGAGCTACAGACGTCTTCCGGGTCACAGGCTCGTGCCCCAGAGAGGTCATTTCGGTGCTGCTGCAAAGAAGCAAAATCAACACCGGACGCAGCCGCAGCCACAGCCTTAAACCTTTGTATGCATTAGAACTACCGCCCAAGAACTGGCTTGTTCAGCCACAGTAAACGCTGTTCCACATCCAACTGAGTCCTTGACCAGACACACCCTTTGTCTAATCAGAAAGACGTATTCATAAATGGGCTTCTTGGAGAAAAATAAACTAATACGATAACCACTTCTTGGAGATAAGTAAACGCATAAGACAACCAAAATATCTTGTCACAAATGAAGCCAACTGTTGGTACCATTGTTGGGATGGTCAGTATGCAAAAGCCTGAAAATGTCGTATACATGTAGATAGTAATGTGGTGATGATGTCAGTCACTGAAAATGATTATATACTGGCAGTAATAGACATTCTTTTTGCGTGGGATGTGAAACATGATTTTTGTTATCTTACGGTATAAGTAAGTATGTTTTTTTCTCAAAATCACTGAGCTGAATCATTGAGTTATGGCACAACCGTTATGAAAACTGGCATGCAAAATGATATCAAATCAAAATATGAAAGAATGTCTCTCTTGAAGACATTGAAATTAGGCTGATTTGCTGGTTCCAAGCATTATTTCTCTAAGTTGTAGAGCACAGAAAGCACTGACTATTTCGTTTTTGTCGATTAAGTCTCAAATAATGCTACAACATAAAATAAATGTAAATGAAAAGGCGTGCGTGTGTGTGTGTGTGTGTGTGTGTGTGTGTGTGTGTGTGTGTGTGTGTGTGTGTGTGTGCGTATGTGTGTATATGTGTGCTTGCGTGTGTCTGCTGTGCGAGCATATTTGCCAGAGGTTAATATGTAAGTCTGTCTGTTAACCAAAAACATAAAAAATGAGGCTGTTTTCTTTCAAAAAGCTTCTAGTTTTGTACCTCATTGAACGCGCATTATTTGCATAAATGATCTACTATATTCTTCCTGACATTCTCGGTCGTATATGAGGACAAAAGCAAAGAGATCTTTTGCCTAGTTCACAAACACACTTTGATCACGATACTCTAAATAATCCAAGAAAATGGGAACATAATAAGAACTACTCTCTCTCTCTCTCTCTCTCTCTCTTCTCTCTCTCTCTTCTTCTCTCTGCCTGTCTCTCGTCTCTGTCTCTCTCTCATTCTCACTCTCATCTGTCTTTCTCCCATTGCCCATGTATTTTGGATCTCTGTTATTGTTTCTGTGTGATCTCTATGTTTGTCATGATCGAAAACAGAATAAAATAAACCAAATCAAAACAAAGCACAGCAAAGCAAAAACCACCCAAAACCAATATTTTGCACGTCAGTTTCGTTTGTCTTTTCCTCATGACACAAAGCTAATTACCCCAATAACATGTTGATGAGAGGAATTATGCTAGCAGAGCGAAATTTAGAAAAATATCAAGAATCATAACATAACACAGAAAAAGCTACACAGCCACACACACACACGCTCTCGCTCTCTCTCTCTCTCTCTCTCAATCTTTCTCTCTCTCTCTCTCTCTCTCTCTCTCTCTCTCTCTTCTTTCTCTCTCGTTCTCTCTGTCATGGAGCCAATAAATTTCCACTAGATTTTTTTTTATTATTCTAGGAGCCTTATTTGTATCGTTTCTCTTCTTTGTTTAACCTTGCTATCTTCTGGCATGTGTTTTGCTCTGTCTTTGTCTGTTGGGTTATTCGGTTCTCCTTTTGAAACGTCTTTGCTTTCGTGATATCGTCAGTCCTTTATCCGTGTGATCAATCTTTTATCTCGCAGATGGTCTAATGTTTCTATGAGCAGGTTTTCATGTCTGTCATCAGTTGAAAGAAAGATTACAACCTGTGATGTGAGATATTTCAAAGGAGCAGCAGGTAACAATAAAAGACAAAGGAATGGTAAAGGAGAGATGGGAGAAATATTTGGAACAACATCTGTCAACCATCACATCACATGACAGCGGAGAGGAAGGGAGATGTACTTTCAGCAACAAGGGATAGACTCGTTTGGAGTGCCATGATCGCCAACATCACGTGGCAGAGCACATGATGCTGCTGCTGTTGATGAGGTGGATCATGAACGAAAACGCTCTACATATGCAACATTACACCAGGTTTCTAATCTAGCTAAAAACCATCAGCTCTATCTTCCTGCCACACACCCTGGTTCAAGAAGATAGAATTGGTACAAAAGGTGGAAGGAATGATCAGACGTTTGTCTCTGTAATCTACCATCTGTCTCTCTAATCAGATGGTCAGACCTTGACTTGTCTCTGTAATCAGCCATTTGTCTCTCTAATAAGATAGTCAGACGTTTGTCTCTATAATCAGCTATTTGTCTCTCTAATCAGATGGTCTGACGTTTGTCTCTGTAATCAGCTATTTGTCTCTTTAATCAGATGGTCAGACGTTTGTGTCTGAAATCAACCAGTTGTCTCTCTAATCAGCCGTTATTTTATTCATTTTTCAACGATTCATTTTAAACGAATAAAATATACAAATGCAAAGCAAAACCACCAAAATGTAATAACAATCACATCGTTAGAAAAAAAAGTGAAAATATGTAAAATATCCACACGGTATTTAATTAGCCTTTCGTCTCTTGATCAGCATTTTGTTTTCTCTATGATCTTATTGTTGATCATATTGTTATCTCTGCGATCAGTCTTTTGTCTTTATGATCAGCCTTTTGTCTTTATAATTAGCGCACCTTTTGTCTTCATAATCAGACGTTTGCCTTCATGATCAGACTTTGTATCTTGATTAAGTATGTGTCTTTATGATCAGACTTGTATCTTCATGATTAGCATCGTATCTTTATAATCAGCCTTGTATCTTTATGATCAGCCTTTTGTCTTCATGATCAGAATCGTGTCTTTGCAATCAGACTTGTATCTTCATCATCATGTTTGTGTCTTCAGGATCAGACAATTGCCTTTATGATTAGACCGTTGTCATTATGTTCAGAATTGTATCTTTATAATCAGACTTGTTTCTTTATAATCAGACGTATATATTTATGATCAGTTACACATTGTATCTTTATTATCAGACTTGTGTCTTTATGATCGAGGCTTGTATCTTTATGATCAGACTTATATCTTCATGATAAAATTCAAATTGTATCTTTATGAATAGTGTTGTATCTTTATGATCAGACTTATATCTTCATGATGAAATACAGATTGTTTCTCTATGATCAGACTTAAACCTGCATGATCAGACTTGTATCTTTATGATCAATCTGGTCTCTGTGTGATCTCTGTATGATCAGACTTGGTTCTTTATGATCAGACGTGTCTCTTTATTATCAGTCTTGTCTCTTTATGATCAGACTTGTATCTTTAGGATCAGACTTTATTTTTCATAATCAGACTTGTGTCTTCATGATCACACTTTTATCTTTATGACCATCATTTTGTCTCTTCCAGTTTTCTGTCTCTGGAACAAGATTTGCAATGGCTTAAATAAATATATGGCTTTAGTTTGGAACTGAAGAACACCTCTCAACAAATTCTACTGAAGACTGATACTATCTTTACTTGTCTTTGAGATGTAGCCTCTATGATCAATTGTTTATGAAATTACCGTTTTTATTAATTTTAAGGGATCTTCGCTTTGAAGTGTAATTGTAATTTCCGTATCCTTTGCGTATGGTCACGAAAATAATTCTCATACTATTGCTGTTCTTGAATGAGGCAGTGGTGACGGTGTAATTTTTTTTTAATGATTTGTTTGCTTTCTTGGAGGTTCCCAAGTGCGCGTACGTGTGCATGTGCATGTGTATGTGTGTGTGTGTGTGTGTTGTGCGTGCGTGTGTGCATGTGTGTTGTGTGTGTGTGCGCGTGTTGTGTGTGTGTGCGCGTGTGTGCGTGTGTGTGTGTGTGTGTGAATGTGTGTGTGTGTGTGTGTGTGTGTTAAGTTATGTGTACTTGTGTATGTATGTTTGTGTGCTCGCGCGCATGTATTCATGCACATACATGTGCAGGCAAGCCCATGTAACAGCGCATGACTGAACCAGCCATTGCTGCGTCCAGTTATGCTGTCTTTCCAAGTTTTCCCCTTGAGCGAAATAGAATAATTTGATGACAAGGCGCATACCATCCCATAATGTGCTACTGAATGTGGGCTTGTTCCACATGATAATATTGACAGGGCAGCCAGACAAAACTGGCAGTATGTCTCGTTAGTTTTACCGAGCAAATCTGTTTCAGATTTCATTTCAAGACTGAGAAATTGCTTTTGATCTAGTTTCCAAAGTTTTGAAGTTGAGGTTTCTACTAATACTAGAACTTTCATGTTGAAAACTGACGGATCTAAGTTTATATAGAGGTCGATGATTAGAGAATGACCTTTGTCAGTGTGTTTATCTATCAATCTATCTATCTGTCTGTGTTTGTCTATCCGTCTGTTTGCCTGTCTCTCGCCCGTGTGCTAGTCAGTCGGTTTATGTATGTCTCTGTCATGTTTTCTGTCTGTCTGTCTGTCTGTCTGTCTGTCTCTCTCTCTCTCTCTCTCTCTCTCTCTCCCCTCACTCACCCTCTCTCTCTCTCTGTCTCTGTCTGTCTCTCTCTTTCTCTATCTCTCTTTCTCTCTCTCTTTCTTTCTATCTCTTTCTCTCTCTTTCTCTTTCGCTCTCTCTCTTTCTCTTTCTCTCTCTCTCTCTCTCTCGCACACACACTCTCTCTCTCTTCTCTCTGTCTTCTCTCTTTCTTCTCTTTTTTTCTTCTGTCTGTCTCTCTCTGTCTCTCTGTCTCTGTCTCTGTCTCTCACTCTCACTCTCACTCTCTCTCTCTCTCTCTCTCTCTCTCTCTCTCTCTTCCCTCTCGCTCTCTCTCTCTCTCTCTGTGACAAAATGGCATTATCTCTGTGATGCCTCGATGAGACAATACCCTGACTCATTTTCTGTCCCTAAAAACAGACACTTACAACATAATTTTTTGGGTCGCAGTGCAAGAGCCATATTGAAACTTAAGAAAGTTCGATTTGTAAACTTTTAGGAAATCTGAAAACAACAACAGTGATGATACGATACGGCCACTAAGTTGGACTCCTCTGTGTTTTCTGTCTCTTAAATTTGTTTCTAAATCCCATAAAGTAGCCTTTTATTTGAAACATTCAAGGAGCTCTTGTCTTAAGGATATCATTTCGTGGGATTTACTGATTAGGCGGCCAGTTTTGTGAATCGTGAAGAATGGAGTTATTTTGTTGGTTTGGTGGTTGGTCATCTGGTTTGCTATTTGGATGGTTGGTTGGTTGGGTTGGTTGGTAGGTTGGTAGGTCGGTTGGTTGGCTGGTTGGTTGGTTGTTGGCTGGCTGGCTGGTTGGTTGGTTGGCTGGTTGGTTGGATGGTTGGTTGGTTGGTTGGTTGGTTGGTTGGTTGGTTGGTTGGCTGATTGGTTGGTTGGTTGATGATCTTTTGTTTTTGTTTTTGTTTTTTGTTTGTTGTTGTTGTTTTGTTAGTTGGTTGATTAACTGATTACACAGGCCAACGATAAATAGATAAACGTTAATTGTAATAGAGATTTTCTAACTAGTGACTTTAAAAGTCACGTATATAAAAGTACATGATAGTCATGCCACACGATTCACATCTGCCGGCCTGTCTGTCTTTTTCACTCCCTGTCTGTTTAAGGTAATCGACGCGTTCACTCCATGTAGACAACACTGGGCTTACAACAACATTTTGCAGTTTTCTCTCGGATAACCAGAGTGTGCTTGTAAAATTGAGGAAGCATATTTGTGTCTCCAAGGGAATCAGGTTATTTCTGTAAACCACTGTCTGCATGCAAAAATGGCATTTGTGGATTAGCTGGGAATATTGAAAATGAAACTGCTGAGCTCAGATTGTAAGTGATACTGGTAAGATGGGGAAAGTGAGAGAGAGACAGACAGACAAACAGAGACATACAGTCAGAGACAGACAGACAGACAGACAGATAATCAGACAGACAGAGACAAAGAAACAGTCAGAAATAGGCGTACACACATACACATACACCAAGAAAGACCACAGTGTTGTGTTTGTGTGTGTGTGTGTGTGTGTGTGTGTGTGTGTGTGTGTGTGTGTGTGTGTGCGTGTGTGTGTGTGTGTGCGTGTGTGTGTGCATGGAGAACTAAATAGCAAGATGTCATGCAAACTAAAGCAAACGACACATTGAGACATGCTGACACGTTTAAATATCTGGCAACGGTCATCTCACCAGACAGCAGCTGCACATTTGAAATAGCCAGTAGAATTGGCCAAGCTAAAACACCATTCCAGAAAATGAACAGCGTTCTTACCAACAAATTGCCTATCAATTAACATCAGGAAGAGAAAATTCTTCAATGTTATATGAAACCAATACTGTTATACGGCTACATAGCAATAAACATCTCAACACGCAAAGTCAGAACAAGATTGAGGCAGCCGAAATGTGGTTTCGAAGAAAAGTCTTAAGAGTTCCATGGACAGCAAAGAAAACAAACGAGTCAGTCTTGAAAGAGGCAAACACAAAGAGAACGTTAATCAAGAAGATTAGAAAAAGACAAGCAACATTTGTATGACATGTTATGAGGTTAGAGAAATCTGAGCATTTGTTTACGATAGGAAAGCTGGAGGGAAAAGGGCATAAGGTAGACGCAAGGAGTAACTATTGGACGGATTGACGTAGCGGATAAGGATATATATATATAGATAGATAGATAGATAGATAGATAGATAGATAGACAGACAGATAGATAGATAGATAATAGAGAAATAGATAGATAGATAAACAGATAGACAGACAGACAGACAGATAGATAGATAGATAGATAGATAGATAGATAGACAGACAGATAGATGGACAAATAGATATATAGATAGATAGATAGACAGACAGATAGATAGATAGACAGACAGATAAATAGATAGATAGATAGATAGATAGATAGATGGACAGATAGATAGATACATAGATACATACATACATACATACATAGATGGAGAGATAGATAGATAGATCGATAGATAGATAGATAAATAGATAGATAGATAAATAGATAGACTGACAGATAGATATACATGTATAAATAGATAATAGACGGACAGATAGATAGATAGATAAATAGATAGATAGATTGATAGATAGATAGATAGATAGATAGATGGATATGTAGATAGATAGATAGATAGATAGATAAATAGATAGATAGATAGATAGATAGATAGATAGATAGATAGATAGATAGATAGATAGATAGATAGATAGATTCACAAGTTCCATCCTTCTAATCATTTGTGACACTATACACAGTGGCATTCATGAAATAAAACAGAACAGTTTTGTTTCATCGAACATGCCAAATGTTGTGATAAGAGACACGGCTAACAACTCTTCTGGCTGCCGAAGCTCATAGCGGCTCTTAGGAACTCGAGGGAAAAGGGGGCCACATCCACTACCAGATGTGGTGGGAGAATAAAAGAAAAAGAAGAAAGTCATATGCCATCCCCTAATGTCATGCTTCTGCATCTGGGTTGTCACTGTAAATATGACTGACAGGGTAACCAGATAACTGACGCTGGCTTTGTCTCGTCAGTCAGTTTTTCGACAAAAACTTTGTTTCACATTCCATTTTCAGTCTGAGACACCTCATGTAGAGTTGCGTAGCTTTGAGGTTGAGACCAGTGGAACGTCTTGATTGGAACTGATGGATGTCAGCTTGTACTGATGTGGCTAATTGAGAAACCGTCTGTGTCTGTATTGCTTGGGAAATGGTCTGTGTCTGTGTCTGTGTCTGTGTCTGTCTTGTGTTTGTCTGTTGTCTAGATCTGTCTGATACTGTAGTGTCTCTTTTTCTTTGTCCATTTCTCTGTCTCTTTCTGCCTGTTTTTCTGTCTGTCGATCTGTTTGCTTGTTCCTATGTTTCTGTGTATCTCCGACAGTTTTTCGCACTCTTACAATAATTCTTTTCCTGTTTCCTTTTCGATATTTCCATGAAGCAAAATATCAATGGAAAAATGAGACAAAAGTAGTAAACATTACAAAACAAGTAATAAGTTAAACAATGAAACAAGCAAATTGGCACACGAACACAACAGAACAAAGTGATAAATGTGTAGGGGAAAAAAACAACAACAAACAAAAAAACTAATAAAAAAGAAATAAGCACACAAAAACTTATGTATCACGTTCATATGTATTATATGCAGCATGAATTACCAGCAATAGTGTGTTAAAGAATAAAGAAACAAACAGTTGACTGCGTAAATCAATACTATCACGTTGATGCATCACATTTTCCTATGCGTAACATACGATACATGTCCTAGCAGATGTACATTTAGAATAGGACAAAATTTTAGCAGATATGTAGCCAGGCCTATGAATGAAGAAATAAAGGAAGCAATCATCTGATCGATTCCCAGTTCTAGTTAAAACAACAATACAAAAAATGTCAGTTCGATACTATTGCATACTGTTTCATGATTTGCTAATTTATCAGTAAATTATGCATGTCCAGTAGTGTTTTTTTTTAAATAATCATTCACACCTGCATTGTATGACATGTTTATTAATGCGCATGTTTGTTAATGTTATACTGTTTTCAAATGACTTGTGAATACAGTTATCCGTAGTACATAATGCGTGTACTTTCATTTATAAAGACAAACTTTTGTTCATGTGCTACCTGATCTTACATTAGTGTCATGTTCAAACACAATATTCTTTTCAGTAATTCTCACAGAGACAGCGTTGGAGGAAACGTTGCTCAAGAGTGTTCAAAGTTGTTTCCAGAAGAACCATTATGAACCTTCAAAACATGTTGCAAACTCTCCTGTGTATTTTTACAGGAAGAACAAGCAGTATCATTTCGGAGGCATCTTTATAAAATCGAATTCTTGACGTATTTCTTTTTCAGTACTGTTTAGAGAGGCATGTAGACTGACAATGCCAAGATTGAAAAATGACCGTGTGCAGAGTCATTGTATTTGTCTACTGTTCTGTCTCTGTCTCTATATCTCTGTCTCTCTCTCTGTATCTGTTTCTCTCTGTCTCTCTGTCTTTCTCTGTCTCCTCTCTCTGTCTCTGTCTCTCTCTCTCTCTCTCTCTGTCTCTCTCTCTCTCTTTGTCCTTTCTGTTTGTTTGTCCTTCTATTTTTTTTTTATCTCTTCTTCATTCTAATACTATCTGTGTCTCTTGCCCTCTGTCTCTCTGTCTCTGTCTGTCATTCTTTCTCTCTCGTTGCCTCCCTACTTCTTCCCTCTCTTTTTGAGGTAAAGACAAAGTTCTGACTCATTTTTTACATGATAATAAAAACAAAAACTCAAACAGAACCATGCAGCACTGTTTGAGAAAATGTAGCTGGAGATATATTCAAATCCAGGAAATCTTATTTGAGAGCCATTTAGACACTTGAAGCTTCATCAATATGGACACGAAATTGCCATCATGGCTGCACTCTACTGTTCTACGCTTTTCTTTTCAAAACGCACTCGCACGCACACACAGACACATACACACACATACACACATACACACACATGCACACACATACACACACAACGCACACGCACACACGCACGCACACACACACACACACACACACACATACTCATACACACATGCACACACACACATTATGTGGATAGACATTAAATGAAATTGAACACATACACACAGACCACAACACACACACACACACACACACACACACACACACACACACACACACACACACACACACACACACACACACACACACACACACACACACACACACAAACTTTTGTCTAAATCAAAATAGATATATTTGCTGATGAACTGATTGCTCTCAGAGTAAATTAATCACATTTTTTTTCTTTAAATGTGTTTGATACTTTCTGCAGAGGCTTGTAAAGAAACAAATCAGTACATTTTCTTTGTGTGTGTTTTTTTTTAGTGGGTTCTTTGATGGGTCGTTGGTTGGTTGGTTGGTTGGTTGGTTGGTTTGGTTGGTTGGTTGGTTGGTTTGTTGGTTGGTTGGTTGGTTGGTTGGTTAGCTCATTATTCGTTAGTTGGATTGTTGGGCGGTTGGTTTCTTGGTTGACTGGTTAGATAGGTAGATAGATAGGTAGGTAGATAGATAGGTACGTGGTATGGTGGTTAGGTGATCAGGTGATAAGTTATGTACGTGGTTAGTTGCTTTATTGATTAGTTAGTCATTATATATTCATTACCTGATTAGCTATGTTAGTGTATTAGTTGGTTTGTAAATTTACATTCTTTTCTTCAAGTCTTAAAATTTCCATTGGTTGTTTTGATATTCGAACATATACGAAAACATTATTTTTCATCATATTCATTGTAGTTTAATTGATACATTCAAACTTTAAAAAAAAGGAAAAAAAAAGATACTGTGATACAAATATCATTGACTGGACATCCATTTGCAGTTATAAAGATTTAGAGTGGCTTGGCATGCCAGATCATTTACTGCTCTGTCTGCCTTTCTCTCTCTGAATTTGTCTCAGTCTCAGTTTCTGTCTCCCTGCCTCTCTCTGTCTGTCTCTGACTCTCTCTCTCTCTCTGCCTTTCTGTCAGTCTGTCTGTCTTTCCCTATCTGTCTGTCTACCTGTCTCTGTCTCTCCCCCTCTCTCTTTTCTCTGTCTCTGTCTCTCTCTGTCTCTCTCTCTCTGTCTGTCTGTCTCTCTGTCTCTGTCTCTGTCTCTCTCTCTCTTTCTCTCCCCCTTCTCTCAGTTTCACTCTCCTTCAGTTGGGTAATACAATGCGCTTGTATTAGTGTACCTTCGTACCTTCTAAGATCGAGGATTTGATGTGGGAAAAAAAATCATTTTGCTACTATCCTTGAAAATAGAACATTGTTCTTGTGTTTGTTTATGTGTTTGTGATGTAATAACCAGAGCAATACGGGAATAATACCGCTTGGGGGGTCATTCTATTTTTGTGAACAATGTGAAGAAGCACCAAGAGAACGATAATTGCCTGAATGCACGCAAACATAACATTGCCTGCCAACATTGGCCAGGGACGTGTATACACCGAACATGAGACTACGGCAGTGGTGCTAGAGAGAGAGAGAGAGAGAGAGAGAGAGAGAGAGAGAGAGAGAGAGAGAGAGAGAGAGAGAGAGAGAGAGAGCGAGAGAAAGAGAGAGAGAGAGAGAGAAAGAGAGAGAGAGAGATGGGAGAACAAGAGAGGAATGAACTGACTTGAAATGAAACTGCATTTTCCAACGGTACAGACATTAGCACAGAGGCCAGTACGCATATGCCATTGGCGATCGTCCTTTTTTTTAAGACCAGAAAGAAATGATACTGTTAAAGAATTACTGTTCAAAGAAAGCAGAAGAAGAGAAGCTTCGTAAAAGGAGTGTGTGTGGGATGAACGCAACTGGAGAAGAATAACTCGTATTCAAGGCCTAACACAGGCCTTCAGGGCCACTCAACAAGGACACTACATAGGATATTTTAATCCTTTGACTCCCATACCCTATCCACCAACTGCAAAAACGTAACCCTTTGACTCCCTCACCCTTTCCACAGCTGCAAAAACTTAACCCTTTGACTCCCATAACCTATCCACCAACTGCAAAAACTTAACCCTTTGGCCCCACACCCTATCCACCAGCCTCTTTCAGGATAGGGTGAGAGAGTCAAAGGGTTAAGTTTTTGCTTTGCTAGCATGGTTGACAATGCAGGATGCTGGTAGACAGGCTGCAGGAGTCAAAGGGTTAAAGAAGTTTGAAAGGTGTGTCTGCTTGCATTAAAACGACAAGTAAAAAGAAACTGTACAAGAATCAATATTTAAACACTGGAGAAAGGAGAGAAGAAAAAAAAAACGCTTCTTAAAAGGAGTGAGATGAACAACTCGTGCAGTCCCCACAACAGGCCCTCTGGCCCCACTCAGTAAAGTAATTACAGAGAATCTTGAAGAGACTTGAAAAGCATGCAGTTAGAAGTCATTGAGAGCAAATGACTTCCTGTCCTTTTCCTGTGATTAGATATTATTTCTGATGTTTGTATTTCCATACATTCACTTGTTTAGTTTTTTTTGTTTTGTTTTGTTTTTTTGTTGTGTGTGTGTGCATCTTTCTGATTCATGGTTTCACTTTGACAAATGGTGTCAGAAATTGGAAGGAAGATCTTACACACAAAAAGACATACCTGGACACACACACAAACACACACACACACACACACACACACACACACACATCACACACACACACACACACACACACACACACACACACACACACACACACACACACACACACACACACACTTCACCACTAGTGTTAGTGTTAGTGTTGTCATTAATGATAGTGATAATAATGATAACAATTATTATTGTTATTACTGTTAGTAGTAGCAGTAGTATTCATTAGTAATAGTAGCAGTAGCAGCAGCAGCAGTAGTAATAGTAGGAGGAGGAGGAGTAGAAGTAGTGGTGGTGGTGGTGGGGGGTGGTACTATTATTGTTATCGTTATCACTCTTCTTCTTATCATTATCGATATCATCATAATACTTTTTGCCATTTCTATTTACGCGGTATTGTTCTGTAACTGAAACATGCTTTGAAGTATACAAACATGAACTGCTCACTTTACTGATCTCTTTAGAATTTCTTTGGAATTTGAAAAAGTGGAAGTAGTGAGCATGAACTATTATCTGTTCACTAGTGATGGCTATGACCTCTGCTTTACCCAATAATCCACATCCTCAGACTTTATGCGTGCTAAGATCCCAACAGTGGCACTGTCAGATTGCTCCATTAGCACGCCAGACATGCTCCGAGATTTCTTGTAAGTACATGTTTACTCTTCCTCAAGAGGCAAGAGGTAAGCAACATTTCTCCAAATGCCAGTACATCTCAAAAGCAGGGGCAGGTTGCACAGCTGAGAGCTAGAGTGGGAGTTCATTAACACAGTAGGACATGTAGCAATAACTTACCACTTTCAACGTAGATCTCTGTAGAGCATATGATAGGGACATGGCAGGTAAGTGCATGTCTTTCTGGCAGGCTTGTTGATTCAGGCATCGCCGGGCTTTCGGTATGGTGTCACGGGCAGTGTCATTCTGCCCTCCATTGTCACTCTGGAAATGGAAATGGCCGATGTATGATGTATGGGTTCATTTGGACTGGTAGGGAAGAATTATTTACTTCAAAACTGGGTTATATGGTTTCCCAAGGTTTCTTTCCAGTTTGTGTAGTGTATGTTTGTTTTAACTTTGCTTTTGTTAGGGTACAGCTTGCACACAGACAGACAGACAGACAGACACACACACACACACACACACACACACACACACACACACACACACACACTCTCTTCTCTCTCTCTCACACACACATTCATATACAAACTAACACACACATATGTATATACATATATGATTATATATAAAATATATATATATATATATATATAGTATATAATAGATAGATAGATAGATAGATAGATAGACAGATCGATCGATCGAATAGATAGATAGATAGATAGAGATAAAAGATAAGTAGAAGGTAAGGATACATTTAGACATATACATAGATATAATTTCATATACATATATATATATATGTGTATATATATGTGCATATCTATATGTTTTGCCTTTAGATGTATACAATATTTTGTGGGTATGTGTGCGTGCGTGTGTACGTATGTTTGTGTGTGCGTGTGCGCGCGAGCGCGTGTGTGTGTGTGTGTGTGTGTGTGTGTTTATGTGTTTGTATGTTCATGAACTATTAATGCCATATACATCCTAAGAACTATCATAGAGAGGTCAACTGAGATGATAAGGATTTGTATTTATGCTTTGATGACTATACCAAGGCATTCGTCGGGTACGACATGATGAATTGATCAACCAACTGGAGAGACTCAATGTCGATGGAAAAGATCTACGAATAATCAGGAATATGTACTGGGAACAAAAAGCTGCAATGAGAATAGAAAACAATATAAGCTCTTTTCAAAACATCAAAAGAGGAGTCAGACAGGGTTGTGTTTTGTCACCAGATCTGTTTTCACTATATAGCGAAAACATCATGAGAAACCTAGAAGAAGTCCCTGGATTAAAGGTTGGAGGGAAAATGATAAACAATATTTGGTACGCAGATGACACCGTGCTAATTGCAGAAAATGAAAGGGACCTACAAAACCTTGTGAATATACTAGAAACAGAAAGCAAAGGTAAGGGTTGGAACTAAACAGCAGGAAGACTGAAGTCACGGTGATCAGTAAAAAACATGAAATCCCCTCCTGCAAAATAACAGCAAATGGCACAACCTTGACACAGGTTAATAAGTTCAAATACCTGGGAACGGTCATTTCATCAGACGGCATATGCACATCGGAAATAGCTGGCAGAATCGGCCAAGCCAAAACAGCATTCAAGAAGATGACAAGCATTCTTACCAACAAATGCCTATCAATTAACATCAGAAAGAGAGTCCTTGAATGTTATATAGAACCAATGCTGTTGTACGGATGCGAGGCGTGGACAGTCAGCAAGCAAAGCCAGAGCAGGATCGAGGCAGCCGAGATGTGGTTTCTCAGAAGAATGTTGAGAGTTCCATGGACAGCAAAGAAAACAAACGAGACAGTCTTGATGGAGGCAGACACAGTAGATCACTCATAAGGAAGATTAGGAAAAGACAAGCAACATTTATAGGCCATTGTATGAGGAAGGGGGATTTGGAGCACCTGGTCACAACGGGAAAGCTGGAGGGAAAAAGAGCACCAGGTAGACCCAGGGAGAGAATGCTGGACGGACTTGCAGAGTGACTGGGGATGAAGAGGGTGGGGGAGATGCTGGGGGCAATGAGAGATAGAGATGGTTGGAAGTCCATGGTCGCCAACGCCATGCGGCAGGGCACCTGATGATGATGATGATGATGTTCATATATATATCTATATATATACATATATATATATATATATATATATATATATATATGCAGCCCGCATATACAACCCTTCTGACAAAGTGTCAGCCCGCACACAGTAGTACTAGAATGAAAAATAGAGAGATAAGCCCTCACATCCCCAGTGCAAACACAGTAGACACGGCCGATGAGAACGCCTGAGACAAGCAAGCTGCATGGCAGCCAACAGAAACTAGGAAACACAGACAGACATACACTTAAACACACAGACACAGACATACACACACGCACACACACAACAACAACAACAACAACAACAACACAACACAACACAACACAACACAAACACAGCACAACACAACACAACACAACACAAACACAGCACAACACAACATAATTACAATATTTTTATATAGCGCAAAATCTTGATAAAATCAAATCTAAGCGCTGAAGCAGACACACACGCAAGCAACGCACGCACGCACGCACAGCACACACACGCACGCACACACACACACACACACACACACACACACACACACACACACGCATGGCTATAAATGGGGAGAAAGAATAAAAGCAATAAAAGCAAGAATAAAACCAATGGAAAATTATAGAGAGCATAGCATATACAATTATATATTATAACCATGTGATTCCCTCCGAGCGGAGACAGGCTGCAGAGGGGGGGGGGGGGGTTGAGTGAGGTTAGGATTTTATGCGGAGGAGAAAAGGTGAGTTTTGAGAGCGGACTTGAAGGAGACAAAAGTAGGTTGCTGACGGACTGAGAGAGGAAGTTTGTTCCAGGAGAGTGGACCAGAAACAGAGAAGGCTCGTGGACCATAGGTATTGAGCTTAGTGCGTGGAAAGCGAAAAGTCAGAGGATCGGAGGCAGAGCGGAGGGTACGTGAGGGAAGATAGATCTCAAGTAGGCTTGACAGGTAATCGGGGGCTGAGACACAACATAACACAAAACTAAAACCTCACCACACTCATCGCTAGATGTAATAGCCTGACTACGTAGATGATGAATTAAAACAAAAGAAGTTCACAGAACGTCCTGTAACAGCATGCTTCAGCGTCTGGGTTATCGTCACATCAAACATGAAAGACAGGGCAGCCAGACAAAGCTTTCCATGTCTCCACAGTCAGTGTCACGAGGAAAGCTGCTTCAGATTCCATTTTCAGACTTTTACACCACCTCTGACTGAAACTGAAGCCATTGGAACTTTGTGATTGGAACTGATGGATGTCAACTTGTACATATGTGGCAGATCGGAAAATTGTCTATGTCTGTCTCTGTGTGAAAATTGTCTGTGTCTGTCTCTGTGTGAAAAGTGCATGTCTCTATGTGAATATTGTCTATGTCTGTCTCTGTGTCAAATTGTCTATGTCTGTCTCTGTGTGAATATTGTCTATGTCTCTATGTGAAAATTGTCTATGGCTGTCTCTGTGTGAAAATTGTCTATGTCTGTCTCTGTGTGAAAAGTGTCTATGTCTCTGTGTGAATATTGTCTACGTCTGTCTCTGTGTGAATATTGTCTATGTCTGTCTCTGCGTGAAAAGTGTCTATGTCTGTCTCTGTGTGAAAAGTGTCTATGTCTGTCTCTGTGTGAAAAGTGTCTATGTCTCTGTGTGAATATTGTCTACGTCTGTCTCTGTGTGAATATTGTCTATGTCTGTCTCTGTGTGAAAATTGTCTATGCCTGTCTGTGTGAAAAGTGTCTATGTCTCTATGTGAAAATTGTCTACGTCTGTCTCTGTGTGAATATTGTCTATGTCTGTCTCTGCTGAAAATTGTCTGTCTGTTTCATAGTGAAAATTTGTCTGTCTGTCTCTGTGAGAAAAATTGTCAGTGTCTGTCTCTGTGAGAAAAAATGTCTGTGTCTGTCTCTGCGTGAAAATTGTCTAGGTCTGTCTCTGTGTGGAAAATTGTCTATGTCTATCTCTGTGAGAAAATTGTCTATGTCTGTCTCTGTGTGCGAAACTTGTCTCTGCTGTCTGTCTGTGTGAAAAGTGTCTATGTCTGTCTCTGTGTTGTATCTGTCTGCTGTTTCAATGTGTCTGATACAGCATTTGCCTCTTTATATCTATTTTTGTTGTCGTTGTTGTTGTTGTTGTTGTTCTTCTTCTTCTTCTTCTTCTTTTTCTTCTTCTTCTTGTTATTTTGTTCATGTTGTTGTTCCTCTCTGTCTCCGTCTCTCTCCCTCTCTCTCTTTCTCTGTCTGTCTGCCTGTCTTTCTCTCTCTCCCCCTCTCTCTCCCTCTCTCTCCCTCCCTCCCTCTCTGTCTCTGTCTCTCTCCCTCTCTCTCTTTCTCTCTCTCTCTTCTCTGTCTGTCTGTTTGTCTGTCTGTCTGTCTCTCTCCCCCTCTCTCTCTCCCTCTCTCTCCCCCTCCCTCTCTGTCTCTGTCTCTCTCCGTCTCTTTCTTTCTCTCTCTCTTTCTTTTTCTCTCTCTCTCTTTCTCTCTCTGTCTTTCTTTCTCTCTCTCTCTTTCTCTCTCTCTCTTTTTCTCTCCTCTCTTTCTCTCTCTTTCTCTCTCTCTCTCTGTCGCTCTTTTCTCTCTCTCTTTCTCTCTCTCTCTCTATCGCTCTTTTTCTCTCTCTCTCTCTTTCTCTCATTCTTTCTCTCTCTCCTCTCTCTCTCTCTCTCTCTCTCTCTCTCTCTCTCTCTCTGTCGCTCTTTTTCTCTCTCTCAGGTAGGTTGGCTTGACTTTCTGTCTTGACATTTGGATCGAGGGGGATTCAACTGATCTTTTATTCTTTTTTTTTCAATCTCTTCTTTATTTCTGGGAAAAAAAGAAAATGTTTCATATTGAATGGAGCTGTCTCTCTCTCTGTCTGTCTGTATATCTGTCTTCTCTGTCTCTGTCTATCTGTCTGTCTGTCTGCCTCTGTCTGTTTCCTTTACCTTGTCTTTCAATGTGTCCCTGATTCTCGCTTTTACATTATTGGATTTATTTTCCGAAGTTTTAGTTCTAAGCAGATATGTAGATTAGCAAAGGGAAGTATAAACATGGCTTTTAGCTGACAGTTTCTACCGTTGGAAGATAAAATATCATTA
>CM060309.1:58691533-58694033 GCA_030674185.1 Monoplex corrugatus
GTATCTTTACAAGCCAAGGAATAGATAAATTTCTAATAAATGTATGTCATATTCACGTGCCTGTCTTTGTTGCTCTATATTACGCGTTTTGATGTTGACTGATTATATTGTATTTGTTACCAACAAAACTTCAAATAATTATTTTATTCCAGTCCGAAGAGAAGACATAAAAAAGAACCACACACACACACACACACGGAGGCATCATTTTAATCAGCATTTGGTTAATCATATTTTCAAACAAAGCCGTTTAGAAAATGTGTATCAATTAGCAAAGTACTACGATCATAAAATCGTTATATTATCTGCATTGATATCAACTCACTCACAGTCAAAACATCTTCGTGTGTTCTATTTTATCTAAAAGTTAAAAATTACAAGTTTCAAGTCAATGTTTGTTGCGTAGGGAAAAGGTAATGTAACGGCTTGTTAGGGGAAATTAAAGGGAAACAACTAATGCGGCGGAACTTACATTGTAGATGGCTTACTTCCTGTTCCACATCAACACTATGATCACCCTCATGGCCTGAGTAAGCAGAATGCATTCATATCCAGGAAAAATAATCTGAATGGCATGGAGAGTGAAGTCAGGGTGGACGGCAGTGAAGGTGTGAGGAGGAAGGATATGTGTGTGGATGTTGAACTGAAGAAGGTGGGTTAATCTGTCCTTTCTAGCTTTAGTTTTTTAAAGACAATATTTTCATCTTCTCTCTCTCTCTCTCTCTCTCTCTCTCTCTCTCTCTCTCTCTCTCACTGTCTCTCACACTCTCTCCAATCTCTCTCACACTCTCTCTCTTTCACTCACTCAGTCCCTCTGTCTATGTCTCTGTCTCTCTCTCTCTCACTCTCACTCTCTCTTTCTCACTCTCTCTCTCTTTCTCCCCCCCCCTCTCTCTCTCTCTTCTCGTTCTCTCTAATCACGCCTCTGCGTGGAACATTGCTAGCATAGAGGGAATCAGCTTATGCGTTTCGGGCAGCCTCGTTTCTCCATACATCGTTGCTGCCCCTAGCATTAAATGACCTCGAAGAAAACAAAACCACAACGCTGCATTGTCTTTGCCCAAAATAAACACAAAATCGACACAAAGCTTGAACTGTTAAAGATGTAGTTTCAACAGCAACCAAAATAAAGTTACAGTGCAGTGCTCCCGGCAATACGATTTGATTCGTGCCCCTTTGCAGCGTTTTGTTGAAAAGAAAATCATGACTGGGCATAACACTGTTTGTGAACAAGATTTGGACTCGTATTGAAGGGGGTCCTTTTTGTCAGTCTCTCTTGGAGAAAATTGTCGGCCCTACTTGAAGAGAAAAGAAGATCCAAATAGGAAAGAAAGAAACACGATTTGGGTTCTCAGAACATGAACTTGAATCGCAGTCTAGTTGACAATGTAAACTGATTTATATCACGCTCGGATATTGTTTTTATATATCACATCAAAGTTGTTGTTGGAGCTGCTTCTAAACAAGATACGAATTCCTTTAGTTTTGTGGAATATCTCCCTCTCCCTCTCTCTCTCTCACTCTCTCTCTCTCTCTCTCTCTCTCTTCTCTCTCTCTCTCTGTCTGCATATCTCTCTCTCTCTCGCTGGCTCACTTGCTGGCTCTCTCTTTCACTCTGTCTGTCTGTCTGTCTCTTTCTCTCTCCACTTCCCTCTCTATCCATCTCTCATTCTGTCTCCACGCTCTCTCGTCTTCGTTTCTCTCTCACTCACTTGTAACCTAGTTTGTGAGAGAGAAAATCGAAAATTCCAGTCACTGGATTCAGTTCTCCCAAACAATTTGCTTTAAAACAAGTTTGCGTTTGTTTCTTATTTCTTTTCTTTTCTTTTGTCTTTTTTTTCTCTCGTTTTTTTTTTCCTTCTGTCATCTGTCTCCTTTATAAACTATCTCTAGGCTGACAAGGGGGCTAAAACGCCTTTGGCAATCTCATTTGCTGTAAATCGTTACCCTTGCTAGCACTCTGAACAGACTTCAAAACCACATTCTGGCATTGTCTTGTGTTATGTCAACACTTACACACAAAATAGCAACCAGCCCACCATCCCCTCAAAAACACACACAGACACAGACACACACAACACACACTCACACACACACACACACCCACACACACACACACACACAAAACACAACACACAACACACACACACACACACAACACACACACAAAACACACATACACACAAACACAACAAACACACACAAACACCACACACACACACACACACACACACACACACACACACACACGCACACACACTCACACACACACACACACACACACACACACACACACACACACACACACACACACACACACACACACACACACACGCAAGCAAAACAAATCAAAAACAAAGTAAACACAAGGTTGTGGTTTTCAGAAGCGACGAAAATACACTCTGAGTGCAAACATTGTTGACAGGGAAAACTGATTTGGGTCTCGCTGCGATGTGTTAAAAACATATTAAGATTGATGCTAGTGATTCCTTAAGACGAG
>CM060309.1:58701533-58704033 GCA_030674185.1 Monoplex corrugatus
TCAGACACCACTTTTCGTCTTCTGCTTCTTCGTCTCCTCCACTGCCCCTGCACTCGACCTTGCCGCTGCAAACTTCGTCTCCTCCTCTGCCGTCTTCGCCTTCGCCTTCTGTCTTGCCGGTGCCGCCTTCGCCTTCTGTCCCGCCGGTGCCGCTTTCGTCTTCTGTCCCGCCGGCGCTGCCCTCGTCTTCTGTCCCGCTGGTGCCGCCTTTGTCTTCCGTCCCGCTGGTGCCGCCTTCGTCTTCTGTCCTGCGTGTGCCGCCTTCGTCTTCTGTCCCGTCGTTGCTGCCTTCGTCTTCTGCCCCGCTGGTGTCGCCTTCATCCTCTGTCCCGTCGGTGCTGCCTTCGCCTCCGTCTCGGCCACCGCCATGTGATAAACTAAAACTATGCCTTTTTAACGCTCAGTCAACATGTGCAGATGGCAAAGCCGATGTCATTGCTGACTTTATTGCAGATGAGCATGTTGACATTGTTTTTATCACAGAAACATGGCTTAACCCCCTTGGTCATGAACCTATACATGCGAGTACTCACTCCGAGTGGTTACAGGCTTGCTTCTTTCCATCGCTCATCCCGAGGTGGTGGTATCGCCATCCTCTACAACGACTCACTCCATTCCCGCCTATCTTTCTCGCAGTCTCTGCCTTTCTCCCATCCTTCTTTTCGAGCACGTTGAAGTATCCTTCCAATCCACCCCTCACCCCATCACCTTCTCCTGTGTCTATCGACCTCCACCTAGCTCTGCCAACAAGCTCACCACATCCATGTTTCTCTCTGACTTTGATCAACTTCTTGATTACTACTGCCTCTTACCTGGAAATCTCATCATTCTGGGTGACATCAATGTCCACTACGACAACACTCACCGTTATGACACAAGACATATCATCAACTCTCTGTCCAATCACAATATGACACAACATATTTCTGAACCAACCCATCAAAAAGGTCACATTCTTGACTGGATCATTTCTCGTGATCACCACAATTCAGCTACTGACAACTGCCTAGTTCTTTCTACCCGTCTAACTTCAGCCCTTCCATCTGACCACTCTGCAATTCTCTGTTCTCTTGACATTTCTCCTCCTTCCCGTACCACGCTCACAGTGACTCGACGCAATTTCAAATCTATTGCCTCTCCACATTTTCATCTGATGCCTCCCGCCTCCTTTCTGAAAAGTCACATAACCTTGCCGATAAATTCTATACTACTCTCTACCATCTTCTGGACACTCATGCTCCAGCCACAACCCGTCTTTTACCTGACCGCCCCCCTACCCCCTGGCTCACTCATGAGATTGCCTGTGCAAAACGTGCCCGCCGCAGAGCAGAGCACCGCTGGCGCTAATCCAAACTCACTGTACATAGGCAACTTTTCCAAGCCTCTAAAACAAAAGTATCCACCCTCATTGCATCTGCAAAACAAGCTATTTCCAAACCAAAATCTGAATGCCTCTTCTTCAAGAGAACTCTTTACAACCATGAATCATCTCCTTGGCACACGAAAAGATTTACCTCCCCAACAAAACACACAAATGAATAACTCCCATCTGTATTCTCCAAGTATTTCACCACCAAAATACAAACTCTTCGTGACAGGCCTGACAGGACACCCTGTCAACCATGCCCACCTGACCCTTCCTTCTCTGGCACACCTCTTACTACTTTTACCCCAGTCTCACAAGAAGAAATTCTCAACACAAACAGATCCATGTCGTTCAAAACCTGCAAACTGGATCCTCTTCAGGTTCTCTCTACTCTGACTGTCTCATCTCCCTACTCTCCTCCCATTCATCACTGACATCATCAACACTTCTCTTCAAACTGAAACAGTCCCAGATTCTTTCAAGTCTGCTATTGTTCACCCTCTCCTCAAGAAATACAATTTAGACCCAAATGAACTGAAAAATTACCGGCCTATCTCTAATCTCTCTTTCTTGTCAAAACTCATCGAAAAAGTTGTCCTCAACCAGCTGAACTCTCACCTGTCTGCCAACAATCTCCTCAATCCTTTCCAGTCAGCCTACCGCCAGTGCCATAGCACTGAAACTGCCCTGCTACACATTCTCAACAATCTCCTCCTTGCAACTGATACTGGCAAAGTCTCTCTCCTCACACTCCTTGATCTGTCTGCAGCTTTGATACCATTCATCATGGTATTCTCCTTTCTAGACTTCATCATACTTTTGGCATCTCTGACATTGCTCTCTCCTGGTTCACTTCATATCTATCAAACAGAAAACAAACTGTTCTCATTAATGGCACTTACTCTCAACCTGCATACCTGACCTGTGGTGTTCCACAAGGATCTGTCCTTGGCCCTGTTCTTTTCACTCTTTACACCCCCCCCCCTGTCCACCATCATCAACTCCAACTCTATAAAACACCATTTTTATGCTGATGACACCCAACTTCTAGACAGTGACACACCAGACAATATACAGCGCCTCTTGACTGGCACCACTGAGTGTTACTCGGACATTAAGAACTGGATGACGTTC
>CM060309.1:58714033-58719033 GCA_030674185.1 Monoplex corrugatus
TGTAACATTTGTTCATATAATATCACTAATAATCTTTTTTTTTTACCCTGAGCAAAGGCTACTTTATTCATGTTGTTTTGTGCATACAAAGACCTTCTCACCTTTGACTGTGTGTTCATGGAGCTGATCAAAGTGTGTGACTGTACGGTGATCCTGACCACAAAATTTGGGGTATTTTCAACGTGGCACATGAAGAAGAAAAATTCAAGGAAAAACTTCAATATTTTAACATGAACTAACCCAACATGTAAATATTCAGATCTGAAAGTTTCATTTTGTTCCTTTATGTTTTGTATTTTTTGTGATTTTTTTCCTAACCCTTCAAAATGGGCTGTACCAGGGGAAATGCAAGGGGGAAAACTCTCCGTACCGAGTGAGTTAATAATAGACAGAGGTTACGATTGATCGTTAATTTTAATAACAGTGTTTTTGAGGGGCGGTTTTCTTGCCTAAAACTGGACTTTAGTGGCAATAGCTTGGAAGCAGTAAACTCATAAGTATTGTGACTTTTTCAGCGAAATACATATTTTTATGACTGCAGTATAAGAAACAAAGGTTAAATGTAAGAAACGTACAAATGCTATCAAGTGTAATTCCACAAACGTTTTCTTTAACTCTATTGTAACTGCACTTGCCACAGCTGAGCTCTCCTGCTGGCCTAGGGCTGCCACAGTGAAATCACTGAGAACCAGGTGCAAGTGAACTTATCCATCGATTTTAGACAAAGAAACCGGCAAAACGTAGCTGAAGCGTTCAATGGAAGTTCCCTCCACAAGGGAAGCAACTGCCAACGACTAAATCATTAGCATAACAAAAGTAGAGGGAGTTATATACCCTAGTCCACCTGTTACTATGATTGAAGTAACTCGTCCTCAGTGAGAGCTCAGCTGTTACTTCGATCGAAGTAGCCCGTCGTCAAAGAGTTAAACAATTTCATGCCCAGGTAGTTCAATTATTACTCTATGGTGCAGAAATATGGGGGTATGAGGCACATTATCAGCTTGAACAAGTACGGCTATACACCTGTAAGAAACTTTTTATACCTAAGAAACAAAATCGATAAACGATAAAGTGCATGGAGAATTTGGACCTGTTCCTCTCTGAATAACTGCTATTACTTGATGTGTTAAATATTGGTTTCTATTACTTTAACAGTCAGAGCCTAGGGTGACGAAGATAGGAAACATTTTATGTGAAAACGGATTTGAAGAAGTTTACTTTTTGCGTGTGGTGATCACAAACGACTCGATTGGGTGACAAATTGAAAGAAAGCTTAAATAACATTTTCAGAAACTGGCGGAACCACTTCGACACAAGTACACGCTGTTCACTGAATGGCAAATGTCAACACTTGTTTGTAAGAGCAAAGTATATCATCATCATCATCATCATCATCATCATCATCATTATCAGGTGTCCCTGCCGCATGGCGTTGGCGACCATGGACTTCCAACCATCTCTATTTCTCGTGGCCCCCAGCATCTCCCCCACCCTCCTCATCCCCAGTCACTCTGCAAGTCTGTCCAGCATTCTCTCCCTGGGTCTACCTGGTGCTCTCTTTCCCTTCAGCTTTCCCATTGTGACCAGATGCTCCAAATCCCCCTTCCTCATAAAATGGCCTATAAATGTTGCTTGTCTTTTCCTAATCTTCCTCAGTATATCGCGGTACTATATACTGAGATGTATATAGATGTTAGGGTGAAATTTAGGATGGGAGTATCCCAGTTACACGCCCACAGATATCGTTTATGGCCTACGACCGAAAACACTTCATGTCCAGTTTGTCTCGATATACAGAAAAAAATGATATATACATTTCTTGTTTAAATGCCTTCTGTACCACCAGACAGTGTTATCATTTAGATATCACTGAAGGCGACAACCTTAGCAAAATGAGAAATGATTCCACAGGAACTGTAGTCAACTGGCGAAGTTTCCACCTTTAAAATATGAGAAAATGGTAAATCTAGTATACAAACATAAAGCACCATTTGTCCGTTTCCATATTAACAGTTTACAAATAGTCCGATATACATGTCTATACACTGATGCCTGCTGATATTGTGTGTTATTGTAAGTTGAACAAAACTGTGTGTCTTATCATTTCCTCCGTGAAAGAGGCTGTTGGCTAAATCTATTAGAATTCTGAGTCTCTCTCTCTCTCTCTCTCTCTCTCTCTCTCTCTCTCCTCTCTCTCTCTCTCTCTCTTCTCTCTCTCTTTCTCTCTCTCTCTCTCTCTCTCTCTCTCTCTTTCTCTATCTCTCTCTCTCTCTCTCTCTCTGATTCTCTGACTTTGTTTTTCTGTCTGTCTGTCTGCCAGCCTACCTGTATGCCTGTCTGTCTGTCTCTGTCTCTGTTTCTCTCTGTTTCTGTCTCTGTCTCTCTGTCTCTGTCTCTGTCTCTTTGTCTCTCTGTCTCTCTATCTCTGTCTCTGTCTCTGTCTGTCTGTCTGTCTGTCTCTCCCTCTTTCTTTTTTCTCACTGTCGTACATGATTATGACAAAGATTAGGATACTTTCCGCTGCTCTGCAAAATTCCGCAAAACATGTCAATTTAGAGTAGCACATAAGGGCTGGAGCAGCAATAACATCTAAGTCAGCAACATCAAATAATGATTAATTGATGTCGACTTGAACAACACAGTTCTGTCTTCGACCAGAACCACTACTACAAGAGCAGTAACTAAAATTAGAAGAAAAAAAACAACAACACGTATTTCTCTGTTTATTATCTATTTTAATTTACTTATTTTCTGATGATTCTAAATCATCCAAACCACGACTCACAAAACAAACCAATCAACGAAACAACACACAAACACAGATTAGATATGTTTATAAAAAGAAAGATTGTCAGCAGCTCTCATTCTTTCATACTCTTTAGTTTCCTTAACTAATTCTGATCCTTCCATCGATAGTGTTTAGCCAATCTTGTTGAGCAGAATGGAGGGAGGTAGATACAGTCTATTTCCTGTCTATTAAGGTCCTCGGGACTAACTCCTACCCCGTCGTTTATATCATTTCGTCTCATTTTCAGCAGGATCTTACTTATAGCAGAAAGTTCAAGTTCAGGAAAGGTTTTTGCACCAACTTGCCAAACCACAGACAGACACGCGATGGAATCCTGATGAACGCTACCGTATGGTTTCCTTTCATGCCCATCCCCATCCTCTTGTCCTTTTTATTTTTTTTATCATTTTTGTGTGGTGTGTGTGTGTGTGTTGTGTGTGTGTGTGTGTGTGTGTGTGTGTGTGTGTGTGTGTGTGTGTGTGTGTGTGTGTGTGTTTGTAATCGCATGTCACCTAACCTTTGGCCTTCCTGTCCGCAGGTTACTGTTCTGGAATGGGCAGTGCAGTGGGGCTGAAGACACTTTTCAGTTTCAGTTGTTCAAGGAAAATTAAGGCTAGGTAAAACATAGGCTGGGTAGGACCTCAGGACCTGTCCAGCTCATGGGTTTATGTGCAGGCTTATGGCTTGTGCCATGAATCCATCACATGAAACCTGTGACGTTAGTGCATATGGAATTCATTCTGAGCGAACAACTTTCAGTTTCTCAAGATGGCGCCTCTACGCTCTGAATAAATTCCATACCCACTGTACTGACGTCACTGACGCCATGTAATGGATGAGATTCAAACAGACCATGGCATAAGCCCTATATCTGCTAATACGGTCTAGGCGCTAGTAAGATCTTGGAGGTGAAGACTGAGTCACTGCAAACGAACGATTCCATTTGTGTTATCACTCAAATATCTCCATTTCCATGTATATGTTGTAGAAACCACCACTGGCACAAAGGATATGGATGGTAGAGTTAAATGTCTGGATAATCAGAGTATATATCTTAAAATTGCACATTTAGCTCAGGCGGTGACAAATACTTGATGTATTGCTTGACTATCACCATAATGCGGCTGGTTCTCTGACTGTTGGTGAGAAGTCATGGGCTGAGTTAACACGACAGTCTCAGTTTCTGAAGATGACGTCTCCGCGCTCGAAGTGAATTCCATATGCACTGATGCCACTAGTACCATGTTATGGAAAAGACAAAACAATCATGGCACAAGCCTTAAAATTGCACACTAACATACATGAGCTGGCAAGGCCCTGAGGTCATTTCTAACGTATGGATTTTGTACACACACACACAACACACACACACACACACACACACACACAACACAACACACACACACACACACACACACACACACACACACACACACACACACACAACACACAAAACCACACACACACACACACACACACAAATACACACACAAATACATACGCACAAAACAATGTGACAACCTTCACCGTTCTCCAGCTGTCTTTTCCCTGTCTTCACATTTCTAGTACCATGAATTCAGATGTTAGAGCACCGACCTTCTACCGTGAAAGTTGTGGGTTCATCTATCGGCCAGGCCACTATTTAAAATGACATCAACAAAACAACGATACGTGCAATGACTTGTATGGACAGCACGGATATCCGTCATCCGAAATACAAACTAAAAGCTTTTTAATTTCTTCAGACAGAAATGTCATAGAAGGTCATTGATCCGTCCATTTGTTTTCTTGGTCATTCTCATGAAATGGGAATGTTGTTTGCTTTTTGGATTGCTCTCATATTTCTGAAGCCATTACCGTTCGTGGAAATTGTCCAAGGTAAATATTGAATGGAGATATTTTTTTCCAATGTTAACAAAAAGGGTGTATTACATAAGGAGACCTATGTTTTTGTTTATTTGTTATGTGTTAATCATCTATCAGCCATTGACTGGCTTCCATTAGACCGCCCCATTGCATAAACACATCAAGCCTGGGGAAAATAAAAGAAATGGTTTGTGATTTATCATCATCATTCGGTGTCTTGCCACATGGTGTTGGCGATCATGGCCTTCCATCTGTTTCTGAACATGGTTATGAAACTAAGTAAACTTATTATGAAAGGGATTCTTGCATCCCAGTTTCTTGCTGTTTGACATTATCGTCGCCAAGT
>CM060309.1:58729033-58731533 GCA_030674185.1 Monoplex corrugatus
CATGGCAAGAATCACACTGTCAGACATGGCAATAATCACACTGTCAGGCATGGCAAGAATCACACTGTCAGACATGGCAATAATCACACTATCAGGCATGGCAAGAATCACACTGTCAGGCATGGCAAGAATCACACTGTAAGGCATGGCAAGAATCACACTGTCAGGCATGGCAAGAATCACACTGACAGGCATGGCCAGAATCACACTGTCAGGTATGGCAAGAATCAAGCTGTCAGGCGTGGCAAGAATCAAGCTGTTAGACATGGCAAGAATCACACTGTTAGGCATGGCAAGAATCAAGCTGCCAGGAACTAGTTTTATAAGCATGGGAAATAAAATGATCATTCATAAAACATAATTAACCAGTCTTTCCGCTATTTGAACAGACAGCTCAATGGCATCTTCTTTGAATCATACCTTCTCGTCAAAGACATCGAGAGAGACAGTGTCGGAAACAGCAAAGGGAAGACAATCAGAGACTGGCATGAATAACTTGAGACGATGTCACAGTTCCCCTCAAACATGCTGAGATCACGCTGTGTTGCAAGGTGGATGATTTAGAGAAAGAAACAGTCTGCTGATTTTTACCTGTTAGTTTTTTTTGTTTGTTTGTTGGTTTGTTTTTTTTGTTTCGTTTTTTTTTGTTTTTGTTTTTCTCTCTTCATTGCTGTACAAATCTCAGAGAAATACCGCTTCATTTTGGCTTGTGGCATATTTACTGTCTTACTTTATCTCTGTCTCCCTTCACCCCCACTCTCTCTCTCTCTCTCCCTCTCTCTCCCTCCCTCTCCCTCCCTCTCTCTCTCTCTCTCTGCCTCTCTCTGTCTGTCTGTCTGTCTGTCTCTGTCTCTGTCTCTGTCTCTCTCTGTCTCTCTCTCTCTCCCTCTATCTCCCTCTCTCTCTCTCTGTCTCTCTTTCTCTCTGTCTCTGTCTGTCTCTCTCTCTCTGTCTGTCTCTCTCTCACTCTCTGTCTCTGTCTGTCTGTCTCTCTCTCTGTCTATCTCCCTCTCTCTCTCTTTCTTTCTCTCTCTCTCTGTCTGTCTGTTTCTCTCATTCTCTGACTCTGTCTCTGTCTCTGTCTCTCTCACTCTCACTCTCTCTGTCTCTCTCTGTCTCTCTCTGTCTCTCTCTGTCTCTCTCTGTCTCTCTGTCTCTCTCTCTCTCTCTCTCTCTCTCTCTCTCTCTCTCTCTCTCAGTATCTGGTTTTCCTTCTATACACACTACGGCATTGCGTGATGCTGTACCAGATCCTATTTTCCTTAACTGTGTTAAGCTCAGAACAGACAAGCATTGAGACATGCAGGATACGGGTTTTGTTTTGAATTTATTGATTTAATAAACGATTCATAGCGTGCGGGAGGATACCTGTGTTTGTGTGTGTGTGTGTGTTGTGTGTGTGTGTGTGTGTGTGTGTGTGTGTTGTGTGTGTGTGTGTGTGTGTGTGTGTGTGTGTGTGTGTGTGTGCGTGTGTGTGTGTGTGTAAAATAGAGAGTACGGGAAATAAGGACAAAGAACGAAAGTAAGAAAGAGAGAGACAGAAACAGAAAGGGGGGGGGGGACCGAGAGAAAGAGAGAGAAAGAGAGAAAGAAAGAAAGAGAGAGACAGAGAGAGACAGACAGACAGACAGACAGACAGAGAGAGAAATTTCCAGCAATGCTGTACTTCACAGAACCACTGAGAACATACACTGATTTTAATTCATGCAACATCTCTAAATTTCCTACATCTTACTTAGAAAAAAAGAAAAGAAAACACTCATGGTCAGAACAAGAACCAAAGTATCCAGATAAGAACACATGCATGGGAAGATAAAACCTCCATGTTTATAGCCAACGGAATTTTGCCTTTTTTTCCCCGTTAAACAGTTAGGTGGCGTCCTGTTAATCTCACCTTCTCCCTGAATCTGGCAAGACTGGCGCCGGGAAAAAATATCAACAAGGAGAACAACCAAATTCTGACGTTAATGACCCATGATGACGTCAGAGGTCCTTGAGTTCTCCAGAGGTATGTTGAGTTCACGTTTAAGATCGACATAAGAGATAAGCTGGTGACTTTCACTGTAGCTTTTTACTATCTTTATTCTTTTTTATTGTGATAAAGAAGAAATTGTGGAGAATGGCAAGAGTCCAACCAGTCCAGAAACAAATTCATAACCTTGGAAAATAAAGTGATTTTTTTTTTTATCTCGCCTTCTCGTCAAAGTCAGTGAGATTGACAGTGACGGAAACCACAATGGGACCATAACCAGGAAATGTTGTTATTAATCCTACATGATGCCAAGATGATGCCAGAGTTCCCAACAGGCATGCTGAGATCACGATGTATTAATCAATTCAAGAAAGAAAACAAACTGTTTTACCTTGGATATTGACTCGTGGCACTTTTGCAGATTTACTCTCTGTCTGTCTGTCTGTCTGTCTGTCTGTCTGTCTGTCTGTCTCCTCTCTCTCTCTTTCTTTCTTTCATTCTCTCTCTCTCATTCTCTCTTTTCTTTCT
>CM060309.1:58734033-58741533 GCA_030674185.1 Monoplex corrugatus
TGCGACTTGTTAAGAGTCTTCGTCTTTGACCTACATCTGTTGTATTTTCATCTAGAAGCAGATGAGAAAATGTTGCTGTGACATGTTTGTTACAATCACACAGACAGATACACAGACTGAACACACATGAACGCACATCTCTCTACAGTCATTGTAAAACAGTCCCATTTTAAAATAACAGTATTTAAAAATCCATTTACTCTGTTAACAACAGCAACGTCAGGAAGAAGAACAGCAGTAGCAACAATAAAACTAAAAAAAGCAACAAAACCATCAAAAGTAGCGCAGCTGCAACATCAACGATAAATAATAACAGGAACAACAACATTCAAAAACAAGCTGGATGAACACCAGTTAAAAAATTCATTAAGAGCCCTGACAGTGACAAATGTCACCCTGAAATATTTAGCAGTATAATTCATCCCTTTCGTAATTGTTTTTTTTTAATTAAAATTTAATACAAATAAAAGAAACAAGCAAAGAAACTCAATTTAGCAAATAAACAAACGAAAATGCAAAAGAACAACATTGTAGAGGAAGTGTGCGCACATAACAGAGTAATAAAACGAATGAGATCTGTCAACATTTCTTGTTTTATTTTCAAAACAACATCGTCAGATCATAACTTACTCTGCTTTTAATCTCTCTTTTGGCAAGATGCTCATGCACGGGAAGGATTTTGGCGACGAAGCAGTTACTGAAATGAGCTTGGATGGCATAATCTATTGGCTTTGTGGACATGCAAGCGCGTGTGTTTTTTGTATGTATCTTTCTGATTATTTTGTCAAAACCAAACGTTTGTGTGTGTGTGTGTGTGTTGTGTGTGTGTGTGTGTGTGTGTGTGTGTGTGTGTGTGTGTGTGTGTGTGTGTGTGTATGTGTGTGTGTGTGTGTGAATGTGTGTGTGTGCGTGCGTGTGTGTGTGTGTGTGTAAGTGAGAGACAGACAGACAGACAGACAAGCTCACACACACAGAGGGAAAGGGAGAGAGAGAGAGAGAAAGAGAGAGAGAGAGAGAGAGAAGAGGCAGACAGACAGACAGACAGACAAACTGACACACACACACAGATGGAAAGGGGGAGACAGAGAGGGGACAGAGAGACTGAGACAAAGAGAGACAGACAGACGAACAGACAGCCAGTCAGACAGACAGACAGACGAGAGAGAGAGAGAAAGAGAGAGAGAGAGAGAGAGAGAGAGAGAGAAATACAGACAGACAGCCCTTATGTGCTGCTCTAAATTGACATGTTTTGCTGAATTTTGCAGATCAGCGGAAAGTATCCTAATCTTTGTCATTATCATGTACGACAGTGAGAAGAGAGAGAGAGAGAGAGAGAGAGAGAGAGAGAGAGAGAGAGAGAGAGAGAGAGAGAGAGAGAGAGAGAGGAGAGAGAAGAACGAAAAAAGACGCATCACAGTGAAACAACCAAAAAAACGCATCGGAACACGGAACTGTCATGCTTACAAGTAGAACAGCTGACTAGGAGAATGGTTAGAGCAATGATAACTGTAGACTTAAATTAACATCAGTGTTTAGACTCTAGTGGAATGTTGAATAGCTTGTCTACACGCAAGCATGAAGAAATTTAATTTCATTGTCCCCTTCAAGATGTTTGATCATCAGACTGTGACCGTAACCTTTGGTAGCCCTGCTGGAGGCAATGACTATTTTTGGGATCCACCATGAGAACCACATGTCTAATGACCGCTCTGCTATAACTGCATGCATCACCAGTGACCAAACTGTACCTAAAACTGATGAAGATCTAGATGCCTACTCTTCTGTCTAAAAGGTGGACATTAACACAATGACATAAATTTTTACCATCCTTTGGTGTGACCACTGATGGAATACTTTCGTGTGTTAATGTTGTTTATTTTGGGTTGTTTATTTCACGTACAACCCCTCTCCCATCCCAACGCTCTTCACAGTCTACACACAATTCAAATCTCTACTGGGGTCTGTCACTATTCACCATCATCTTACCAAAAGTAAGTAAACCAGTATGGTTAAACGTTTCATTAATAACAGTCTTCTGTTTACCACAATGTTCAGTGTCTGTTCATACTAGCACTCCACATAATAGCTGAACAGCTTCAAATGACGGCAACGTACAAAATGTGTCCTTTCACCCGGACAGCAAAGAACAAAAACAACAGCAACAACAAAACAACCACAACAACAACTATGACACTATGCTGTCTCTGTGTATTCCTTAATTAACACAAAAACAAACTTTGTTTCTGTTCAAGCTGCTTTCACAGCAATACACAGTTTCCTATACTAAAACTGATGTGTATGAGAACAATGATAAAAACAACCATGAAGCCGATCTGTCTCCTTGTACTTCTTATCACAAAAATAAACTTTGTTTCTGTCCAAACTGCTTTCACAGCAATAAGATGTTCCCTAGACTAGAACTGATAGATGTGTAGGGAAACAATAACAAGAAGAACAATAGCAGCAACCACAACAACAATGACACCACGCTGTCTCTGTGTACTCCTTAACGTAAAAACAAAATTTGTGTCTGTTCACGCAGCTTTCACATCAATACAAAGTTCCCTAGACTAGACGTGATGGAGTGAAACGACTGATTTGTCCTCTTGTCACACAAAACATGGACATGAATAGCGACTAATTGCTCAGCAAAACACAATCAAACGACCTGATCACTCAGCTGGCCAAACATGAATGAATGGATGTCTGTGATTCATCAACGCTAACCTCAGTGCAATCAGCTTTGCATTGTGGCGACCTACAGAGTTCTGCTAAACTCTCAACATCTCAGTCTAGAGGGGACTTCGCAAATCCTTCTCACTATACTGTATCAATTTCCCGGATCTGAGAAATGATTCAAAAGAATAAGAGCTAGGAACCAGCATTTCATCATTGTTATAAACAACAACACTTTAAAGTGGGATTCTTTGGGCACAGAAAGATGGTTATTCCCCTTCCTTATAAAAAAAAAAACGATAAAATTGTCAGTGGCCAGGGTTGACAACAACCTGCAATAAGAACGCGTATGTAATACAACAAGACAAGACAGGCGCAAATTTTCGGCCAACTGGCCTTTGTCAAGCGTAACATCACAGACAAACAAACACTAAATACAAATATTAGGAGAAAAAGACTGAAACTTTCCTGCTGCTCGGTCCAGTGCGAGAAAAGGAATCTTACGCTTGACAAAGGCCAGTTGGCCAAAAATTTGCGCTTGTCTTGTCTTGTTGTATTAAATACGCGTTCGTATTCTTCTTTCGTGTTTTTTTCTGGTTCCTGTTAGCTTGAACGTGGGCAGTAACACTTGTTTTAGATTTGGTATTAACAATTTGCAATGACAATACATGCAGCTGAAGCATACATGATGAAGTCAATGGCAGACTTATAACATTTATCATACTATACAGTGACAGTATTAAAATTGTAAATTGTCAACAGATGTTTTGTATCTCACGACCAGTAAAGTTATTTTCAAATTGCAAGTGTGTGTTGTGTGTGTGTGTGTTGTGTGTGTGTGTGTGTGTGTGTGTGTGTGTGTGTGTGTGTGTGTGTATGTGTGTGTGTATGTGTGTGTGTGTATTGTGTGTGTGTTTGTGCGTGTGTGTGTGCGTATGTGTGTGTGTGTTTGTGCGTGTGTGTGTGTATGTGTGTGTGTTTGTGTGTACGTGTGTGTGTCTGTGCGTGCGTGTGTGTCTGTGCGTGCGTACGTGCGTGCGTGCGTGTGTGTGTATGTGTGTTTGCGTGTGTGTGTGCGTGTGTGTGTATGCGTGTGTGTTTGTCTGTATGTGTGCGTGCGTGTGTGTTGTGTGTTGTTGATGATGATGTTTATTTCATTTGCTGGAGTGCTAAGTATCTTCTTCATGTGATCGATATACATCTTTTCTGGAAGAAAGGAACGAAGGAATCATTCACTGAATATGTATTCACAAATGCTATTTTAGACCAAAGGATTGTGGTGGTAGGAAGGCTTAAAGACAAAATCGTTAATGTCAGTATGACAATTCAATATCACAAGAAAACATCCACATATGTTCATTCAATCGTAAATTTCAAAAGCAAGAACAACAGCAGCAACAGAACAAACAAAAGAAAGATAACTGGGATGATCTTTATGGTCAACCAAGCTAAAAACAGCATGAACATGTCGCAAATGTCCAGCCATTCTCTCACATAGGGATGTAGTGTGGATCAATTACCTCTCCTGTAGTTGTCTGAATCTAGAGAGAATAGTAGATTCCATCAGACTGTCTGGAAGCATTCCATTAATAGCCCACTGATTGTCGTGATTAGATCGGTTGGAAATTTGGTTCTACTCTCTATCAAACGCTAGACTCACGCAAACAGAAGAGAAAGCAATGGCGTGCATTATGATTATGTCTGTGTGTTTTGAAAACAAACAAGCAGCTAAATATATGCCAACGATAAAACCATAGTGTATGCACGATAGAAATTGCCAGTATCAATGTTTTTAAATGATCTACGAAAACAATTCTTGAACATACTGCATTACGCCATTAGTTGAAATTCTCGTCAATGTGTGTGGATATTCTTTTTTTCTTTTAACGTTTCGTGCATTTGATTCGCTCTCTCTCTCTCTCTCTCTCTCCTCTCTCTCTCTTCTTCTCTCTCTCTCTCTCTCTCTCTCTCTCTCCCACACACACACACACACGTACACACACACACACACACACACACACACACACGCTCTCTCTCACTCTCTCTCTCTCTCTCGCTGTCACTTATCTGTCCTTTCTAGATTTAGTTTTTTTTAAGACAATATTCTTTTCTTTCTCGATCTCTCTCTCTCAGTCTCTCTCTCTCACTCTTTCTCACTGTCACTCTCTCCTTCACTTTCTCTCTATTTCATTCTCTCATTCTCTCTCTCTCTCTCTCTCTCTCTGTCTCTCTCTCTCTCTCTAATCACGCCTCCGCGCTGAACATCTCTATAGAGCCATCAATTCTAACATATTATTTTTATCTGCATTTGATAATAGCAGTAACAAGTTTATTTGTGTAGCGCAGACAGTCTGTGTCAAATTATGCCTGTTGCATTTCACTTCAAAATAAATAAAAGGAGTGGGGTGGGATGGGCGGCAGGGTGTAGTGGAGATCGGCGGGTGTACTATGTCAATATATATACATGATGTATAAACGTAGTTTATCTCACCGATTTTGGTTGTTGAAGGCTGACGTTATGCACCTGTAGAAATTTTTCATGTTTCTGATTTTTGTCTTCTTTCTTTTCTCCCTCCACCCACCCCCACCCCCACCCCGTTTTTTTGGTTGTTTGTCTGCTTGTCTGTCTGTTTGTTTGTTTGTTTGTTTGTTTGTTTGTCGTTAGAGACACAGGTAGTCTACATTTACAGTTTAGCGCCCACCGCTAACCATTCAGAGCAGTTTTCTGCTGTTTTGCGTACAATCCTGTGTACGTTAACTTTCTGGCTGTATTTCTCTGTCTGTCTGTCTGTCTGGCTGGCTGGCTGGCTGTCTGTCTGTCTGTCTGTCTGTCTGTTTGTCTGTTTGTCTGTCTGCCTGCCTGTCTTCCTGTCTGCCTGTCTGTCTGTCTGAATGTCTGTCACTGAACAGGGCGTAGTTTGTGTGGCGTTACCATTACATTCCCCGATGCCATAAACCCAACTGTCCTGCCTGCCTTTATTACTATGATTTGTGATCATTTGCATTGATTACCTTAAATATATCTCCCTTCCCCACTCCTAGCTTTATCGTGTAGATTTTAGCAACGGCAGACAGAATAATTGAATAATTGATGAAACACTATTCGTTGTGTCATTGTCTTCACCTTTGTAAAATAACGGTCAATCAATCATTAATCACTCTCTCTTAGTCTCTCTCTCTCTCTCTCTCTCTCTCTCTCTCTCTCTCTCTCTTCTCTTTCTTTCTTTCTTTCTCTCAATCTTTCTCTTTCTCTCTCTCTCTCTCTTTCTCTCTCTCTTCTCTCTCTCTCTCTCTCTCTCTCTCTCTCTCTCTCTCTCTCTCTCTCTCTCTCTCAATCAATCTCTGTCTCTGTGTCTCTCTCTGTCTCAGCTTCTGTCTATGCCTGTCCCTGTCTCTGTCTCTCTCTCTCTCCTCTGTCTCTACATGTCTGTCTGTCTGTCTGTCTGATGTCTGTCTATATCTTTGTGTGTCTCTCTCTATTTATATATATCTCTATATCTCTCTGTCTCTGCCTCTTTCTCTCTCACCGTCACTGTGTCTCTGATTACACCACAGAAAGTCGGTTAACTTTTTGAGGTCGCGAAGAAGTCAGTCAGCAGACTGTTTCAATTGAATTCTCTCAATGTTCAATGCAGCATGTAACAACCGGACCTTGTGCAATGTCTTTCCCTCTGGTATCAGTGTGAAACATGATACGCAATTTCTCCCATTTTCCCTCACTAAACTGACCCTTGGTCTTTTTGTTGACATTGTAATTCTTGGCAAAACTGCACATAACAGCAACAAAGGCAAACTAACAGGTGGTGGAAGGTTGTGCGGGGATACATTTAACCCTTTGACTCCTGCACTCTGTCTGCCAGCATCTTGCATTGTCAACTTTGCCAGCAAAACAAAAACCTAACCCTTTGAGTCTCTAACCCTATCCACAAGCATCCTACAAAAGGCTGGTGGATAGGGTGAGGGAGTCAAATGCTTAAGTTGTTGCAGTCGGTAGATAAGATGCGGGAGTCAAAGGGTTAATGTAGGATCGATGGGGGGTGGGGGTGAGAGGAGAGTTCATTCACATTGCTTTTTTTTTTTTTGCAACACTAGTAGGCCAACTCCTTTTCTCTATTGATATTGGCCACCTTGTTTGGTGTGTGTGTGGGTGTGGGTGTGTGGGTGAATGTGTATGTGTGTGGGTGGGTGGGTGAGTGGATGTGTGGGTGAATGTGAATGTGTGTGTCTGTGAGTGTGTGTGTGTGTGGTGTGTGTGTGTGTGTGTGTGTGTGTGTTGTGTTTGTGTGAGTGAGTGTGTGTGTGAGTGTGTGTGTGTGATGCACGTGTGTGTGTGTGTGTGTGTGTGTGTGTGTGTGTGTGTGTGTGTGTGTGTGTGTGTGTGTTGTGTGTGTGTGTGTGTGTGTGTGGAAGGAATACGAACAATGTAAATACACAAATGAATACATAAATTGATGTGGCACCAAAAACCAAAGCATAATGCTCACACACACACACACACCCCCCCCCCCCACCACACACACACACACACACAACACACACACACACACACACACTAACAATCACACACACACACACACTCACACTCACACTCACTCTCTCTCTCTCTCTACACACACACACAAAACACTACACACACACACACACACACACACACACACACACACACACACACACACACACACACACACACACACACCACACACACACACAAACATACTAAAAAATAAAACCCAGAATGAACAACTAATGCACCCCCAATTGTTTAGAATTTAATTTCGTCACATGGAAGTCAACGGTATAGCAGTATGTCTACATGTACACAAA
>CM060309.1:58746533-58749033 GCA_030674185.1 Monoplex corrugatus
CATGTATACTCTTTGCCAGCTCTTAGAATATTGCACTGGCTCAAGGAGTTAGCCAGATAATTTCTATCAGACATGGATGGAGTACATGATTATGGAGTTATCTCAGGGAAATGAATGCCTTTTGAAAAAAGTTTTTAAAAAAGTAAAATCTAAACCTCGAGCGCCAAGTATACATGAAACGCAAGAGTTAGTTGCCTTCCTCGCCCATTTTATCATGCGATCATCTTTCGTAACAGATCATAATAGGCGATCATCACTCACAGCTCTTAATACAGTGTGATGGACACACTGTTTACCTTCCCTTGTTGTTTCTGCCATGTTGCGGATTGATGGTTAGCGTGATACACCAGTAGGGCTTTTGTCTTGTTGATGTTTTTCTTGTGTGGCTGGAAGGAAACGGTTTGGGGAATCCATGGTCCTTGGCCAAACATTGTCTTTGGATAGAGTCCATTGAAAACATTTTACTGCTGCTTGTGTTATTCAGCCAAAACTTGCCTTGCGCAAGGTTTGTGTATATTAACACCTCTTCTCCTTAGTCTGTTTGTCTGTTCGTCTGTCTGTCTATCTATTTGTCTGTCTGTCTGTCTGTTTGTCTGCCTGCTTGCCTATCTGTCTCTATCTCTTCTCTCTCTCTCTTTCCCCCTCTCTTCTCTTCTCTTTTTCCTTGTCTGTCTTCTGCTCTCTTCTCTTTCTCTTCTCTCTCTCTCTCTCTCTCTTTCTCCTCCCTCTCTCTTGTCTCTCTCTTCGTCTCCCGTCCTCATTTTCTCTTCTATCTCTCTCTCTCTTTTCTTCTGTCTCTTCTTCTCTCTATCTCTCCGTCCCCTCTCTCTTTTCTGCTCTCTCGGCCTCTCTCTGTCTTTCTCCTCTCATTCCTCTCTCTACCACACACACCACACACACACACACTACACACACACACCAAACCTTGTCTCTGTCTGCTCTCATCTCTTTCCTTTTTCCTTTTGTCTCTGCTCTCTGTATCTCTGTCTCCCTCACTCACATGCACACACACACACACACACACACACACACACACACACTAACGAAGTCTCTTCTCCTCGTCTCTCTTCTGTCTCCTTGTCTCTCTCTCTTCTTTCTTCGTGTCTCATCACTGCCCCCTCCCCCCTCTCTCCCTCTCTCTCTCTCTCTCTCTCTTCGTGTCTCTTTCTGCCTCTCTCCCATCATCTCTCTCTTTCTCTGTCTTGTCTCTTTCCTTTTTTTGTCTTAGTTTCAAGTGCTAAACTGTGGGTTTTACAACCAAGGGTCCTGGGTTCATATCCTTTATCCGCTGCACATCTGCGCTTTGTTGGTAGAAAGGGTGATATTTTTCACATCTCTCAAGGTCAAACATGCACAGACCTGCGCAGTGTCTCACACCTATGTGTGTATATAATGCAGTAAATGACATTGTGTGTTTGCGTGTGTGTGTGTTTGGGTGTGTTGTGTGTGTGTGTGTGTGTGTTTGTTTGCTTGTTCTGTTTTTGTTTGTTTCTTTGTTTGTTTGTTCGTTTGTTTGTGTGCTTGTGTGTGTGTGTGTGTGTGTGTGTGTGTGTGTGTGTGTGTGTGTGTGTGTGTGTGTGTGTGTGTGTGCGTGTGTGTGCGTGTGTGTGTGTGTGTGTGAATGTTTGTACGTTAGTGTTTGTGTGTGTGTGTGTGTGTTTGTTTGTTTGCTTGCTTGTGTGTGTGTGTGTGTTTGTGTGTGTATGTGTGTGTGTGCGTGTGTGTATGCGTGTGTGTGTGTATGTGTGTGTATATGTGTGCGTGTGTGTGTGTGAAACTGTGAGTGTGTGTCTGTCTGTCTGTTTGTATGTTTGTCTGTTTGTGACTCTCTCTGCCTGTTTATCTGTCTGTCTGTCTGTCTGTCTGATTTTCTGTCTGTCTGTCAGCATCTATGACGATTCCTCCTTTTTCTCATTACGCTGTCGGTCTGTTTGTCTGACTGTGTGTCTGTGCGTGTGTCTGTCTACATGAATGCCTGTCTATCTGTCTATCTGTCTGTCTCTCTGAATGTCTACGTGTCTGTGTCTGTCTGTCTGTCTGTCTGTATGCCTGTCTGTCTGCCTGCCTGTTTCTCTCTCTGTGTCTCTTTGTCTATCCATCCCTTCTTTCGCTGAATGTCGGTCAGCCATTTGGAACCGGTCGTGAAGAGGTCAGTAAATGGAAGTTTTCAGTTCAATTCTCCCTGTGCTCAATTCAGCATTCAACGACAGGAAAATGTTCAGTTCCTTTCTTTCTGATCTGTGTGTGAAACATGATACACAATTTCCTCCGTTTTCTCTCACTAACCCTCGCCCATGACCTTTCGCACTTCTATTGTTTTCACAGGAGATAAACAACAACACCGACAACAACACCTTTATTGTTTTCACAGGACATAAACAACAACACCGACAACAACACCTTTTATTGTTTTCGCAGGACATAAACAACAGCATCGACAACAACATATTTCAGAGTGCGCGTATGTGCTGGCGTGTGGGTTGTGGTGATGAGAGGAGAG
>CM060309.1:58759033-58781533 GCA_030674185.1 Monoplex corrugatus
CTCCCCCCCTCTCTCTCTCTCTATGTCTGTCTATTTCTCTCTGTCTCTGTCTCTGTGTCACACACACACACACACACACACACACACACACACATGCACATGCACATGCACACACATACATGCACGCAAACAGGCGCACACATACACAAAACACACACACACTCACACTCACACTCACACACACACACACACACACACACACACACACACACACACACACCACAACCACCATCATAACCACCACCATCATCATCATTATCATCCTCCCCCTTCCTTTTATTTCTTTTCGTCACTCTGTTTTGAATGTGGAAGTTCTGTCAACAAGATCGATTCCAGAGGGTTCAGGTGCCTTTGAGAGAATCTGAATCACTACGTTTTAGAAGCTCCCTGCGCTGGAACTGTTGAACCGTTGAATACGGTGTAGAAACAGCTACCTCCGGCTCTATTTTGAATGTCCCAAGATCTTTTAACAACATCAGTTACAGAGTATATTGGTCCCTAGAAAATATGTTTTAGAAGTAGTCTGCATGTGATCTGCTGAGCTGCCAACATCATCACCATCATCATGTGCCTTGAGGCATGGCACTGGCGATCATGGCCCTTCCATCTATGGAAATTCAGTCAATGGAAAAGTCGCGCCTGTCTCGTTTTGGTGATCAAACATACGTTCTTATTCTATTTCCATATGTGTCTGGTTTTGGAATCCAATCCAATCCCTCACGGGCATACCTGATCCACTCAAGGCACGACGTTCGGTTATTCATCTTGCTTTAATCTTCGACGTGAACGACTATAACAGGCACCAGAATGTGACATTGCTGACTATCAACAACATCCATCATCCAGTCATAAGACTTGCGGTTATGACTGATCTAATCAGACCATGTCTGTTGAAGTCAGTAGACCTTCTTTTAGACTTAAACGTATCATGACTTTTGTTAACTGGATGGTGTCAGAGAGACAAATGATATAATCACTGCATTTTTCACTGAGAGTAATATCCAGTGTGAGACTGAATTAGAAGGAAAACTGCTATGACATTGCGTTTTCTGTTTCCTGTCTTACTTTTTTTTTTTTTCAGCGCCATTCATTTCCATTGACATGAACGAGGCATAGTGCGTGTGTTCATTTTAGGAAGAGGGTTGATGCTCCTTACTTGATCTCTGTTTCTGTCTCCCTCCTTACTTGATCTCTGTTTCTGTCTCCCATTGGAAAACCAATGTAAAGCATTATTATTTTGTGTATAATTGTCTGAACGGTTGGCGATTAGAAATCTTCCATTTTTTGTTTTTGTTTTTTGCTTTTTTGTTTGTTTGTCTTTGTTTTTGTTTTTTATCATTCGTTCATTCATCTGTTCATTTAATTTATTCATTCTCTCTCTCAGTCTGGGCGTGTGTGTGTGTGTGTGTGTCTCTCTCTCTCTCCCTCTATCTGTCTCTCTCTCTCTCCCTCTCTCTCTCTCTCTCTCTCTCTCTCTTTTTTGTCTGTCGGTCTCTCTTTCTATTAACCAGTGCACTTTTTTCTGTATTTTCAGTTCTAGCCTAAGCAGGTATTCAGTATCAGTTTCAGTTTCTCTAGATGACGTCTCTGCGCTCGGAATGAATTCCATATGCACTAACGTCTCAGATGCCACATGATGGAGATCATGGCACAAGCCTTAAGCCTGCACATAGGTCTATGAGATGGCCATTTTAATAACGGCGAGCTTGGCAAAAAAAAAAAGGTTTGTATCTTTGTCGTTGTGGTTGGCATTGTCATTGGCTGTCTTCCTGTTTCCTATTCCTCATCGATCTCTATATTATCGCATGACAAACACTTTATCAGTCAAGTTTGCCACTTGTTCAACGTCAGTTCTTGTCCACTATATAGGTACAAAGAACAAAATGTTGTAATTTTGTTGTTGTTGTTGGTGGTGGTGGTGTTGCTGGTGATGGTGGTGGTGGTGGTTGTGATGACGGTAATGGTGGTGGTGATGGTGGTGGAGTGGTGGTGTGTGTGTGTGTGTGTGTGTGTGTGTGTGCGCGCACGTGCGCGCGCGTGTGTGCGCGTATATGCGTATGTTCATGCGTATATGGGTTTTCGTATGTGTCTGTGTATGTGTGTGAGTGTACATGTGTGCTATATATGTATACATATTATATATATATATATATATATGTGTGTGTGTGTGTGTGTGTGTGTGTGTGTGTGTGTGTGTGTGTGTGTGCGTGTGTACGTGCGTATGTGTGCGTGCGTGTGGGGTGGGTGGTGAGAGGGGATGGAAGTGTTTGTGTGCATGTTCAGTTTCATACATATGAATGTGTATATGTGGGAAATGATGCACACACTGCGAAGAGCGTAACACCAGTCATATAAAGACACTGAAGAAATGTAATATCACTTATTAAGAGACATTGTGAAAGTGTGTAGTAACATCATTGAATGGCACCACATGTGTTCCAGTCCTTCCTGACTCTGTCGTTCCCTTTATCACCATCCCAATGTCTCTCAGACCCACAAATACAGGGCTTGAGAATGACAGGAGGAAATGACGGGCTGTGATGGATGCCCCGTGATCTTGGCTCTGCGGAACCAACTAGTCAGCATATTATTTATCGGAGATGGTGCCCTTTCTGTTAGGACTAAGCCACTATGACTTGTGTGGTTGCCAGACTTGTTATACTGAAGTGTCTTAAGTCAAGGATAAAAATCCCTGGTGGTCTGAAGTGCAGTAGACAACTGTGTAAAGTCCTCATATATATCTGATTTGTGCTTTTTTTTTAATAAAATATAGATACATATTTTGGCCGTATCAGTCACTCACTGAATACAATGATCAAACAGTAACTGTTTTTCGTTCTACGGTAAACCCAGGTTTATTACAATGCGTTGTCTTTGGTTTTGCTATATTCGTCAATGTAATCACTTAACAGTAGTTTAAACATACGTTATTAATCTCGTTCATGTATTTTAAACTAAGATTGTTTTACAGAATGCAAAATTTACTTTTACACACAACCTTCCAGTTGGTAATTGAGAGCTCAGAATGTTTCTCAGCCTGAATAAATGTCCTAAATGACTTTCGCCTCAATCCATAAAAAAATATGCGCAGTTATTATTCTTTGATTTTTTTTCCTAACCAGTGACATAAAGTATCTTTTTACATAAATCTATTTGAATAAAATCCTCCCTAAACCAGTTGCTAAAACCCGAAAGGCATTTCAAATTAGGACGTGTCACCTGTACATTATTTTACTCTAATGAAAACTGCAATATATATATATTAAGACATAACTGCACCCATATAGAAACTAAGAAACAACGAAATGTTTATATAGCTTGGTAATCAAACTGTGGTTTTGATTGTAGCATTTATCTTAAAATGAGACCCAGCAAGGATGTACATGTACAGACGTTCACGATTATTGCAACCATCGGTTTTTTCTTTTTCTATTTTTTTCTCTCTCTCTCTCTCTGTCTCTCTCTCTCTCTGTCTCTCTCTCTTTCTTTCTTTCTCTTTCTCTCCCTCTCTTTCTCTCTCTCTCTCTCTCTCTTCTTTTCTTTTCTTTTTTTTTTGGTGGTGACTTAACTGTCTTTGCTATGGCTTGTAACAGTCTGGCAGTCACATAATGTGTGAGCTTGTTCCGACAGAGAGAAGACCATCTCCAATGATGTGTGCTGACTACTTGGCAGGAATGAAAGGGATATCCATCACAGACTGTCAGTAATTTCCTTCTGTCACTCTGGCGTTGTGTGACTGGGATTCTGATACTTCTGGGCAGTGGCAGGTATTTGGGGAATAGAGGGGGAGGGGGAGAGAGAGGGAGCTAGAACCGCACGAGGCTGAAAGGGAGAAAAGTCGAATGAGGGGGGGGAGGGGTTATCTTCAAATCACTGCATTTACCATTTCTCCCCCTCCACCCATCCCTGACCATTCCATCAGTAAGCCACTGCTGCAGTCCTGATTCAACGTCACTGATGACTGACGGGAGGACCCATCCTGTCTAATGTCACTGTGTTATTGACACCGAGAGGACTAGTTTGGAGCACTCACTGCCAGACTGGTGTATGTTTTACCATGACTACAGACGAATTTAGAAACATGTATTTAAGGTAAGAAAATAACGGAAACGTTTGTTTGATAAGGTTTTCTGTGATGAGTGGACGGAAAAGGCAGATAGGAAGGGAAACAGTGACAGACAGGGAGGGAAACAGTGAGCGACAGGCAGGAAAACAGTGACAGACAGAGAGGGAAACAGCGACAGACAGGAAGGGAAACAGTGACAGACAGGGAGGGAAACAGTGACAGACAGGGAAAGAAACAGTGACAGACAGGGAGGGAAACAGTGACAGACAGGGAGGGAAACAGTGACAGACAGGGAGGGAAACAGTGACAGACAGGGAGGGAAACAGTGACAGACAGGGAAAGAAACAGTGACAGACAGGAGGGAAACAGTGACAGACAGGGAGGGAAACAGTGACAGACAGGGAGGGAAACAGTGACAGACAGGGAAAGAAACAGTGACAGACAAGGAGGGAAATAGTGACAGACAGGGAGGGAAACAATGACAGACAGGGAGGGAAACAGTGACAGACAGGAAGGGAAACAGTGACAGACAGGGAAAGAAACAGTGACAGACAAGGAGGGAAACAGTGACAGACAGGGAGAGAAACAGAGACAGACAAGGAGGGAAACAGTGACAGACAGGGAGAGAAACAGAGACAGACAAGGAGGGAAACAGTGACAGACAGACAAGGAGGGAAACAGTGACAGACAGGGAGAGAAACAGAGACAGACAAGGAGGGAAACAGTGACAGACAGGGAGAGAAACAATGACAGACAGGGAGAGAAACAGTGACAGACAGGGAGGGAAACAGTGACAGACAGGGAAAGAAACAATGACAGACAAGGAGGGAAATAGTGACAGACAGAGAGGGAAACAGTGACAGACAAGGAGGGAAATAGTGACAGACAGAGAGGGAAACAGTGACAACAGGGAGGGAAACAATGAGCCGACAGACAGGGAGGGAAACAATGAGCGACAGACAAGGAGGGAAACAATGAGCCGACAGACAGGGAGGGAAACAATGAGCCGACAGACAGGGAGGGAAAACAATGAGCCGACAGACAGGGAGGGAAACAATGAGCGACAGACAGGAAGGGAAACAGTGAGCCACAGGCAAGGAGAAAACAGTATGCGTCAGACTGGGATGGGAAGCAGTAAACTGACAGGCAAAAAGGAAAACGGTGAATTACAGGCAGAAAGGAAACAACAATGAGTGACAAGCAAAAGGGAAAAGAATGTACGACAGACGAAAGGCAACGATCAAACAGATGGAATAAGGAGAGCTAAAAAGAAGGCAAGGAGCAGATATTGAAAGGTAGAGAGAAAGCGAGAGAGGATGTTGACGGCCAGAAAGAGTCTTAATGATGCCAAGATGAAGATAACATGCATATGGCTTCTTTGTCTCCCGTAGTTTATTTTGTCATTATTTCTTTGTTGTTTTATTTGTATGCCTCTATGTGTGTTTGTGTTTGTGTGTTGTGTGTGTGTGTGTGTGTGTGTGTGTTTGTCTGTGTTGTGTGTGTGTGGTGTGTTTTTGTCTCTGTGTGTGTGTGTGCCTGCGTGGTGTGTGTGTGTGTGTGCTACGTGCTCGTGTATGTGTGTGTGTGTGTGTGCGCGCGCGTGTGTGTGTGTGTGTGTGTGTGTGTGTGTGTGTGTGTGTGTGTTTGTGTGTGTGTCTGAATGTCAGTAAGTGTGTGGCGTGTGTATGTGTGTGTGTGTGTGTGTGTGTGTGTGTGTGTGTGTGTGTGTGTGTGTGTATGTGTGTGTGTGTGTGTGTGTGTTTTCTTTGTTTGCATCTAATTCATTTTGATTTATCCCCCTCTCTCTTTCTCTCTCTCTCTCTTTGTCTTGTCTCTGTCTCTATCTCTGTCTCTCTATCTCTATCTCTCTCTGTCTCTCTGTCTGTCTGTCTGTCTGTCTCTCTCTCTCTCTCTCTCTCTCTCTCTCTCTCTCTCTCCCTCCCTCCCTCTATCTCTGTTTATGTTTTTGTTTAAAGCCATCTGTCTGACACAGGTTGGTAAAAACCACTGAATTATTAACAATGTAATTGAAAATGACCACAATGACTCTGAATATGTGATTGCAGAAATAAACTGAGTTAATTAGTTAATGAGTAAACCCTGACACAGACGGCTGATGCTACTACAATTGCAACCTATGTTAAGCAAAACCAAGCCCATCGCTGCTTTTGAAAAGCAGGATATGATACACAACAACAACAATGACAACAACAAAAGACAAACAATATATAAAACAAAATAAACAACAACAACAACAACAAAAGAGACTAGACACAAAACTAAACAAACACACAAACAAATATATAAAATCAGAAAGTTATCGATGATCGAAAGATAACACATTGCTATTATATCTAACACACGTGGTCGGAAGGTTTGATTATTTCAAGAAGCTGCGTCGTCATCATCATCATTCTCGTCAGTGGCGTTATCATCAAAACCGTCATCAGTGTTTGTATACTCGTCACTGCAGTAATCATTGTCATCTTCAACTTTGTTATCATCACCATCGCTTTGCAATGTGTGTAGGTTTATTACTCTCCAATATCTCAAGACATTCAATGGCTTGATGTTTTGAGAACGCCGGCATAGTTGCAAGACACCTTTCAGTCTACAAGACTGGCTTAAAATGTTTCCTTCCTTTTGTTAAAAAGATAGGGAAATATGAATATGCAACATTTTGAAATGATTCTATAATAAACCAAGAACAATGAACGAAATCAGAGTGATGGTCGTAAATACATGTAAATGCACCATTAAGTTCGAAAAAGTGAAAATGCAGTATCCATGTTTGAAGTTAAGTTATTGTGAACATTAGAAACAAGATTGTCAAGCCATTGTAAACTTCTTCCTTTTCATTTACAATTTCTTCTTAAACCTGGTCACCTGGAATGAATGCGCAGGTTCGATTCCCAGAGGAGGATACATGTCTATGAAAAAAAATATAGCGACAGAGGAGGGGTATCCATGAGTCATTACCTGGATGCAGCCCTGCCCCTTTACTGTCTCAGGAGGTAAGGGCCAAAATACTACACTTGCTTGATGGTTGTTTCTCCTCTGTTGTCCGGCTCTCCACAGAGTTTCTTACTTCTACTCTTCCAGAAAGTCCAGATGCAGTATTTTTCCGAGGTCAGCGTTACACTGAACACTCGCCAGATGAAATGAAACTTCACGTAAAGCGAGAATAATTTTAGACTGTTGCGACAGTGAAAACAGAATGGGGAAATATTGTCAGAAGTTTCTGGGAAATTGCTGTTCAAACATTTTCTTCAAAAAGAGTTGTTGATTTAAGGCATTTTTGTCTGTGTGACCTTGACCTCAGCGCCTTAACGTCCACATTTACGCTTTCGCATAAACTTCTAAAGTTTTGCTGTCCAGACCTTTGAACGAAATGAAGTTAACACCCATCCAAATATAGCTGATACAATTTTGTCAAACTCACACTCACACGCACGCACACACACACACACACACACACACACACACACACACACACACACACACACACACACACACACACACAAACACACACACACACTCACACTCACACACACACACATACTCACACGCCACACACACACACACACACACACACACACACACACACACATACTCACACGCACACACACACACAAACACATACTAATACACACATAGGAACACACGCGTGCGCACACACACGTACACACATGTACACACACACGCACGCATGCACCCACGCACGCACTTATGCACCCGCTTGTTTCCATCAATTCCTCACTCACTAACTCTAATCCGAATGCCAAAGCTCAGTCAACGGCATCCTTGAACAAGAATTTGGCCCCTTTGGGATTGAGATAAATGTAAGGCAAATAGATAACACACACACACACACACACACACACACACAACACACACACACACACACACACACACACACACACACACACACACACACACACACACATACACACACACAACACACACACACACACACACACACACACACACACACACACACACACACACACACACACACACACACACATACACATAAAAGTTCAGTGTTGACTGTCGAACTATGGCAAGCCTCGGCCATCTAATCCAATCACTCCACATTTGCAGTTGTAGTAATCCAGTGCAACACATACTTTATCTTAAAAGTTTTTCACATGGATTTGGTCTGCATTATTAGATAAGAAGATTATTGTCGAGCGATTCAAGAATAGAACTCCATAAATCATGCTTATTATCCCACCTCCCCACAGTATTGGAGAAAAAATCCCTACTCAGATTCTGTGGTCATTTCTGCGGCGTAAAATAGTATTGTGAAGGAAAAAAACCCTCTCAGATTCTGTGGTCATTAACCTAACGTACAAAATGGGACAACAAGAAATCCTGTCACCTAGCTTACCACAGGGGACACACAGGGAAAAACAGAATGATTTAATCAGCGACCCAGACCAATTCCATTTCGGCTTCAGTAGCGGTGAACATAGGTACTATTAACATCCTGTCAACCATTAGTCGCTAGAGCTCAGTGCAAATCGCAGCAGTGGTAGGAACTGTGTAAGAGTTGGTTCTGTATCACTTGGTCCCAGGGAAGAGAGAGGCTGGGAAGACGTGTGTAGTATCCATTACTGGCGGACCATTGTGTTTCCCTCAGACCTCTGCTTTCTTCTCTATATTTTATATTTCTTATCAGACTCATCCACGTCCCAAATACCGTACCAAACCATACCATACCATACCATAACCCATACCCATATACCATACCATACCAGACAAGACAAGACAAGACAAAGGCAAGACGAGACAATAAAGTTTTATTGTTTTTCGAAAAAAAAATGAGTTGGGTTGGGTTGGGTTGGGTTGAGTTGCGTTGCATTGCGTTGATGTGTGTTGTGTTGTATTGGGTTGGCTTGGCTTGGCTTGATTGGCTTGGATTGTGTTGCGTTGTGTTGCGTTGTGTTGTGTTCTTTTGTGCTGTGTTGAGCAGTGTTGTGTTGTGCTGTGTTGTGTTGTGTTTTGTTATGTTGTGTTGTGTTGTGTTGTGTTGTGTTGTGTTGTGTTGTGTTGTACTGTTCCCTGATTTTCCTTTCCACCTATTCCAATCATCCGCAGCCTAAAGTACCAGATAATCCCGTGATATTTGTATAATCCTTCAAATAAAATCACAATTTTTTTTGTAATGTAATGTATTGTTTGTGTTGTATTGCGCTGTATTGTGCTGTACCATATTGCGTTGCATTATGTAGCGTTTCATTGTATTGCATTGCATTGCGTTGAACTGAACTGTTTTAGTGTCCTTAGCAATGCTTAAATTTGTATTCATGTGTGGTTTTAAATCCCCTGCGCGAAAAATTGGACGGAATCGTTAATGCCATGGACATCTCTTTAGATTATGTGCGCGATGCACTGACATGTGTAGTTTAACTTTCTTTCTCTTTTTTTTTTCTTGTTGAAGCGTTGTGTATGTCTTGAAACGGTTATAGCCCTGATATGGCATCTACGCAGTCGGCTGGACTTTAAACAAAAATAACAGTAACAGTAATTAATTCATGTTGTGTTGTATTAAGACTGCAACATATTAAACTACACTATTGTGTTGAGTTGCACTGTGCTGCATTGCAGTGTTTAGTATCGCATTACATTGCGTTGTATCGTATTGTATCGTACTATATTGTACTGCACTGCATTGCATTTGGTGTATTGCATTGCATTGCATTGTATTTATGGTGTGGTATGGTATGGTATGGTATGATATGGTACGGTACGGTACGGTACGGTATGGACGTACGGTACGGTACGGTACGTATGGTATGGTATGGTATGGCATGGGATGGTATGGTACGGTACGGTACGTACGGTATGGTATGGTATGGTATGGTATGGTATGTACGGTACGGTACGGTACGGTACGGTACGGTATGGTATGGTATGGTATGGTATGGTATGGTATGGTATGGTATGGTATGATGGTATGGTATGGTATGGTATGGTATGGTATGGTATGGTACGGTATGGTATGGTTGGTACGATATGGTATGGTATAACGACGGTATGATATGGTATGGTATAGTATGGTACGGTACGGTACGGTATGGTGTAACACGGTATGATATGGTATGGTATAGTGTGGTACGGTACGGTATGGTATAACACGGTATGGTATGGTATGGTATAGTTTCCTCTTCTGTTCTGTTGTGTTTTGTTCTGTTCTGTTCTGTTTTTGTTCTGTTCCGTTCTGTTCTGTTCTGTTCTGTTCTGTTCTGTTCTGTTCTGTTCTGTTCTGTTCTGTTCTGTTCTGTTATGTTCTATTTTAGTCGACATATAAAGCTGTATTGCCTTCTGCCCCTCTTTCCCTCCCATCTTTCCCACGCGTCCACATCCTAAAGTACCACACACCCAATAACAGGACATGAAAGTGACGGGAGGAAATGACAAAGTGACAATACGGATGAATATCACTTGATTTTTTGCCGCTTCGGCACAAAAGCAGCACATCATTATCTTATGTAGCGTTCTTTCTGGTTGGACCAAATGCCTTCATACATGTATATTGATAACGACATTGTCACACAGAATGTATCGGGGCACTGCCATCATCATCATCATCAGGTGCCCTGCCGCATGGTGTTGGCGATCATGGACTTCCATCTACCTCTATCTCTCGTTGCCCCTAGCATTTCCCCCACCCTCCTCGTCCCCAGCCACTCCGCAAGTCCGTCCAGCATTTTCTCTCTGGGTCTAACCGGTGCTCTCTTTCCCTCCAGCTTTTCCGTTGTGACCAGGTGCTCCAAATCCGCCTTCCTCATAAAATGGCCTATAAATATTGCTTGTCTTTTCCTAATCTTCTTATGAGTGATCTACTTGTGTCTGCCTCCATCAAGACTGTCTCGTTTGTTTTCTTTGCTGTCCATGGAACTCTCAACATGGACACTGCCATACCTTCCTTAAAAATCATACACATGATAAGCGAAACAAAAAAGAGTTGTATTAAAGCCACAACCATTTATGTGTGGTAGATTTTTTTTAAATTAACAAGGAAACCAACAAACAAGCAAACAAACAAATACATTTTTTTTTTCTTAAATCAGGAGACATGCCATGTTTTCTGTTCGGATCATGTGACCATTGCTTTAGCTGTAATATGTAAGATAGATCATGCCTTTTAAAAAATAAAAAAATGACTTGTTGTGAGACCACATACGGAGTAATACGTTAACAACCATTCATCCATTAACCAGAAGAACGAGCAAACCAAAGTGAACGCGTATTCAACACAACAAAACAAGACAAGACAAGCGCAAATTTTCGGCCAACCGGCCTTTGTCAAGCTCGAATGCACGGTCACAAACAGACCCCAAACAACACCAAACAAGGGACCTTTTTATCCACTGGACGAGGCGGCAGGGAAGTTTTTAGTCCTCTTCTTATCATCCGTTGTTTGGTGTTGTTTGGGGTCTGTTTGTGATCCGTGGGGGAAAATTTGGGCTTGTCTTGTCTTGTTGTGTTGAATACGCGTTTACTTTGGTTTGCTTGTTCTTCTGGTTCCTGTTTGCTTGGGCGCGGGCAGTCGCACTTGTTTTGGATCTCACATTCATCCATTGATAAATTAAATGGTGATTGTTTGGACTGTTCCCCAACCAGTCATTTTAAAAATATGTATGCAAAGTGGGATTAAGATTTGTCTATAACCAGCAGTTAATTCAATCATTAGTAAAAAATAAACAGAAGTATTGTGTACGCGTAGTGTGGATCTTATTGTTTCAGTGTAATTCAAATTACACCTCAGTTCTCAGACGATGCCAGAAAATGGATACGTTTACATTGCTTGAACGTCGCAATATTGCGATAGTGAGGGCATCGCCCTCACACCCAGAAAGAGAGATTGGATTTGGCTCAGATGTTGACGCGATTACAGACATTCACGGTTTTCATGGTAACTTAAATATCATCCCTAAAACTCTAATAGTCTAGGAATCACAGATGGACTTTTTAGGTCCCAGTGGAATCGATGTCTCCTCCAGTGATGTCTGTCGACTGTTTAGTCCCCTCAGTGGTATAAATTAAGGGAGGATATCCGTCACGGTCTGTCAGTGATTTCCTCCTATCACTTTCATATTGTGTGACTGGGAGTCAACTACTTTTAGGCAGCGACTGGTGTGTGGAATGATGTAAATCGCTGCTTCAGTTTTGAGTTTTAATTTCTCTAGATAGCTTGTCGGTAATTATGAATTCCATAATATACACTGACACCACAGAAATCATGTGTTGGAGAAGATCCAAAATGATCATGGCATTACCAAAGATTACACACAGTTTTCATTCGTTTCAATATCTCAAGATAACTTCTCTGTAATCCGAATTCCATAATACACATTGACACCACAATACATGTTTGGAGTAGATCCAAAGTAATTATGGCATAAGGCACAAGCATACATATAAAACCCCATATCAGGGAGAGTTTTGAGGCCCTAAGTAGCGCATGGGTTTCGTGTCTATCTTTGTATTAAATTGTCACTGGAATAAAATAAGCTGTATTACAGTGAAATGTTTCACCTATATAACTTGTGGCCCGGCTAAGCAACGGTGGCTGCGTTATCAGCAGGAAAAGAGAGAGAGGAGAGGGAGAGAGAGACAGACAGACAGACAGACAGACAGAGAGTGAGAGAGAGAGTGAGAGAGAGAGGCAGACAGACACACATTGATAGCCATTGTTGTCATTTTCACTTACATTGTTAATAATTCAGTGGTTTGTACCAACATGTGTCAGACAGATGGCTTTAAACAAAAACAGAAACAGACAGACAGAGTGTGAGAGAGTGAGAGAGAGAGAGGCAGACAGACACATATTGATAACCATTGTTGTCATTTTCACTTACATTGTTAATAATTCAGTGGTTTGTACCAACATGTGTCAGACAGATGGCTTTAAACAAAAACAGAAGAAGAGAGAGAGAGAGAGAGAGAAAAGACAGAGACAGAGACAAAGAGAGACAGAGAGAGGACAGAGAGAGAGACAGAGAGAGAAAGACACAGAGAGAGAGAAGCAGAGGAGGAGAGAGAGAGAGAGTGAGAGAGAGAGGCAGAGAGACAGAGACATAGAGAGAAAGAAGGAGACAGACAGACATACAGCCACCGACAGAAGACAGACAGATATAGACAGCGGCAATGACAGATAGATAGGTAGAGACAGACAGATAGATAGAGACAGACAGACGGAACCAGAAAAGAGACAGACAGACACAGAGAGACAGAGACAGAGAATAGGGCCTTCAGATCACTGACCTTTAATAATTTCCTATTTTCAGTAGAGAGAGAGAGAGAGGAAGAGACAGAGACAGAGAAACAGAGACAGAGAGAGATTGAAAGAGAGAAAAAGAAAGAGAGAGATAGAGACAGACAGAGAGACAGAGAGAACAGACAGAGACAGAAGAGACAGAGAGACAGAGAACAGAGACACACACACAGATGGACAGAGACAGAGACGCAGAGGGAGAGAACGATCGAATGAGGTTCTTCTTCACATCACTGATCTTTACCATTTCTTTTTCTCTCTCTCTACTTATACCCATTCCAATCCACTCCATCAAGTTGCTACCGCTGCAGTTCCGACACAGGTTACTGGTGGCTGACAGGGTGCTAATCTTGTTTCCTTTCAGCGTTATTGAAGCCAAAGGGATTAGGTCTAGGTCATTGACTGCAAGGCTGGTTTATGTTCACTGATTGCCATAGGCGGAATTAGGAACGCCAGTTGAAGTTGACAAAGCACCAGTGTCGCCTATTAGGGATAATACATTTGTGGGATGGTTCTTGGTAAATGAATGAAGGAGCAAGGAGTAAAAAAATATATAAAAAATAAAGGCTAAAACTGAAACTTTGAAACAAACAAACACACAAACAAACAAACAAACAAACATACAAATTAACAAAAACGATAATGTTTTTCTGCTTCACACGCATTTTCCTGACATTTTATGTTTGGTTTGTCTGCTGTTTCGTCTATTTGAGGTATTTCTTCCATGTCTTTTTTGTTTTGTTTTTGTTTTTTTGTCTCTCGTGTTTGTTAAGCTTTCAGGTGCAAATTAGGTAGTACTCTAGTAGCAATAGTTGTAGTAGTAGTGGTGGTGGTAGCAGTAGTAAAACTTCTTCCTTCCAAAAACTCTTTCAGTCGTTTCCTACCTTCCTCTTTTTCTCTCACTTAATCTTTCTACCTCCTTTTCTCTTTTTTCTCTATGTCTTTTCACCCTCTCCATGTATTTCCCTCCATTCCATTGCATCTTTTCTTTCCTCTCTCCCTCATCTTTTTCTTCTTTCTCTTCTCTTCTCTCTTCTCTCTCTCTCTCTCTTCTCTCTCTCTCTCTCTTTCTCTCTCTCTCTTTCTCTCTCTCTCTCTTTCTCTCTCTCTCTTTCTTTCTCTCCCCCTCTCTCTATCTCTCTATCTATCTATCTATCTATCTATCTATTATCTATCTATCTATCTATCTATTTTATTTCATATCTCTTATTCTCCCATTCCCCCTTAAAAATAAGAGTGATGTGTGTACTCTGTGAGCCTAAATCAAATATATTCAAAAGGCACAGTTGCTCCTCGAAAACTGTCAAATCATGTCAGATAAGATAAACCTTCACATGATCTGACAGTCCAGATGTTGCTTTGGGCATAGTCGACATGTCCATCAGTCACGATTACTGCGGAACGAATGGCGACATTTACTCTTATCTAGATGACCTTCTCCTTTGTTCTTGTATGTGTACACTTGTACCATCATCATCCATCATCATCATCATCATCATCATCATCATTTTGCAGCATGGTGTTGCGATCACAGCCCTTATGGAATCTATCCCTTTCGCTGCATGTAACCTCCCACACTTGTACATCATCATCACCATCACATCATCTCATCATCTATCATCATACCATCATCATCATCATCTTTTGCAGCATGGTGTTGGCGATCACAGCCCTTCATAGGAATCTATCCCTTGTCGCTGCATGTACACCTCCCACCCTCTCTGCCCTCAGCCACCGTCCATTATTTTCTCCCTAGGTCTCCTGAAGTTCTCTTTCCCTCCAACTTTCCTGATGTGACCAGGTGCTCTAATTACCCTTTCCTCATACCATCCATGGGAGAAAAAGCTGCTGGTCAGCCGCAAGCTGGAAGGACAGAAGTGTAGAAATGCCATATGACGTCAGCTCTTGTTGACACCACCATTCCAGGTCTCCTTGGTCTGCCTCTCACTTTAGATATATATATATAGATATCTTTTTGTTATATGCTGGTTGAGGCAGATGGTGGAGTTGCGTCCTGATGAGATGATCAAATCTCTTCATTCTCTGTTGATAAATATGATGTACACCGATGTTATTCTCACCCTTTTCTCTGATTTAGGTGTTCATGGACATAATGTAGTGTTTAGACTTGTGTTGATGGGTAAAGATGTTGATATTGCCTTGTTTAGAAGATGGTATGCCTGAACCAGAAAAAAATATCCACAAAAATATAATCAGAATGTGTATTTAGTATAACATGACAAAACGGGCCCAACGTTTCGGTCAGCTGGCCTCTGTCAAGCGTACACAAAATACAACAAAAGACTAAATGTATGTCACTTCACAGACAAAAAGCAAACAAACAAACAAACAAAAACAAACAAACAAAAACCAGTAGAGAATTTGCCAAACGTGGCACTGAGCCGGAGAAAATGACAGATGTCTAATCCTGTTGACTCTTGGGCAAAAGCTGGTCTTCCATATACCCCCTGACAAGGCTTGCACGCTGAAGCGCGAAATCAGTAGGGAGTTGTATCTAAAACCTACCCGTGCGTGTAGTTCCACAATCTCTCAAGATCGATGGGTGTTACGTGTTTGATGATTTCTGTCAAAACAAGAATCAGTGAAACGAATCTGACACAGACTAGGCGACGATTACACAACCATTGATATTTTCTTTTCACGGTGACTTAACCATCATCCCTGAGATATGTAACAGTCTGGCAATCACAGACAATGTGATGTGGTCACAGTGAAGAGAAAACCATCTCCTATAAGGTGTACAGGCTCTCTTGCCCATCCGCACCCACCCCCTCTCCGCCTGACAACCCTTCCTTCACTCTTTACATGAAGAAGTTTAGGAACATCCATTGCTGATTGTCAGTTAATTCCCTTTTTAGTTTCTTATGCTGAACACCGTATGGAAAGACGGAGGGTTTCTCAATGATTTAAAACTACAAATCCTGAAAAGTTTTGATTTGACCTCTTTTAATATATGGTTGCGAAGCCTGGACACAAGGAAAAGACGAAGAAAATAAAATCAATGCAGCGTTTATCTATCAGAGTCAAATGGACAGACAAAAAACAAACGATAACGTGTTAAAGGAACTGAATGTCAGGCGTTAGCTGCTGACAGAGATCAACAAAAGAAAGCTGAAATACGTAGGTGTTGCGATCAGAAACACCAAAACAGATCTGATGTCAACGGTCCTGCAGGGGAAAGTTGAGGCGAGGAGAAGAAAAGGACGACTGCACACCTCCTATTTCAACAACATCGCTGAAGTCTGTGGTCTGGAGATCCAGGAGGTCGCCCACAGATGTCTTACTCGTGTTACATGGAGAAAACTTGTGACGTCCAGCGTGGCTCCTACCCATCGATTCTGGCGAAGGAGAGAGATGAGATGATCATGCTGTACATCTAGGTGTTTGATACTATGAGGATGATTACGAGAGGTCACACGCGCGACTGTCAAGTGGGTAAGGCGTCAGACATTCACATGGAATGTCTGGGGTTGATTCTGCTTGGGTACCTCCAATGTGTTGAGTAAAGTATCGAGATTTTTTTTACGATCTCCCAGATCAACGTGTGTACAGACCTATTAGCGTCTAAACCCTCTTGTATGCAGAACATCAAATACGCATTTTGAAGATCCTTGAGCTATGTCGGTGTCTGCTGGCTTATGGAAACATGAAAACACCCAGCATGCACACTCACCAAAGATGGAGTATGCAGACTACACAGCAAATTACTGCCTGCACACGTTACCTTAGAAAATCGAAACGTTGTATGTAAAGTAGAGAAGAGATCGAGAATACGAATTAGAAAGACAGAGCAAGATCCACGCAGGCGGCCCTCTTCAAATTAGTTATCCTTACCTCTGCCCCACCTCTCTTTCTCTCTCTCTCTCCTCTCTCTCTCTCTCTCTCTCTCTCTCTCTCTCTTTATCTCTCTCTCTCTCTCTCTCTTCTCTCTCTCTCTCTGTCTCTGTCTCTCTCTGTCTCTATCTCTCTTTCTCTTTCTCTCTCTCTCTCTCTTTCTCTCTCTCTCTCTCTTCTCTCTCTCTCTCCGTCCCCTCCTCTCTCTCTTTCTCTTTCTCTGTCTGTCTGCCTGTCTGTCTGCCTGTCTTTCTCTCTCTGTGTCTCTCTCTCACGCGCACACACGCACACACACACACACTGACACACACACTCTCTCTCTCACGCGCACAACCACACCACACACACACACACACACACACACACACACACACACACACACACACACACTAAACACACACTAACACACACACATACGACCAAGTGTGGCACACCCGATTATTATTTAAATTAAAAAGCATAGGACTAACAGGTCGCGTTTATAATTATGTGAAGTGTCTGTTGGAAAACCGAGTAATTCAAACCAGGATTGGAAACGTGTATTCAAAAAAACGAACCCTTCAAATGGGTATCCCACAGGGATCAGTTATAGCACCTCTCCTTTATATGATACTAATGAATGATTTACCAAGTAGAATATCTAAAGATGTCACATTTGTCCAGTATGCTGATGATCTATGCATGTGGATGCCGGTAAACATGAAGATGAAAACTCCTTCTCGTAGTATCAACTATACACGCAAACTTTATCAATTAGAACTTGACAAAATAGCGCAATACATGGCAGAAAATGGGCTCCATCTATCTACGGAGAAGACAAAGATAATTTTATTTAATATTGGGTCTAACCCGGACATAATGCCCATCTTTAAACTAGGAGATACAGTTCTTCAGTATAACCAAACCATTAAATTCTTAGGTGTTTTCTTTACAGCAACATTATCATGGAATCTGCATGTCGACTACTTACTCACAAAAGCCCAAAAGAGTCTAATTTTTTTTAAATAGTGTGCAAACAACCATGGGGACATAATCCATCAACACTTGTACATCTATGTGCATCTCTCATTAGATCTAAACTAACATATGCCCAAGAAATATTCTTTAGGGCACCTAGACACTTACTACAAAAACTACAAAGTATAGAATGCAAAAGTTTTAAACTTGCGCTTGGTCTTCCGATGCATGCTTCCAACCTCCGTATATACGGTGAAATTGATACGTTGCCGCTTGATGAACAAAGGAAACTCGTCTCTACCAAATTTCTGCTAAGAAACACCACCACTGAAAATGTTTTGAGACCTGATATAAATTTAAGATCAGACATTGATTTTCAAAAAAAACGAGCTAAATCAATATCTTCATAAGCCACACTTGCAACGTATACATACGACATCATGAATGGCTCTGGAATTGATTTAGAAGCGGATCCTATATCTATAAGACCTTCTTTTTCTCCAGTACCCAGTTGGGAACTCTTAAGAGCAAACTTTGACATACACCACACTGATTTAAAGAAAGAAGATAATATCAACTTATTAGCGAGTCGAGTTAAATGTCATATTGAACACTTTTATCCCAATCATTTAAAAATCTACACAGATGGCTCATTAATTGAGAAAATAGCAGGTTCTGCGTTTCTAATACCAGCTCTTAAAATAGAGAAATCTTTCCATATAGGACCCAACAAATCAATATTTACATGAACTCTTTGCAATACTGATGGCTTTGAATTACTTAGTAAATTATCCTCGAAATATATCACAAATCCTTTTCTGCGTTGATTCTAAATCAGTGCTTCAGGCTCTTGAATTAATGAAATTAGACACTAGATCTGAAATGGTAATAGAAATTAGCCATTTAATTCATTACTTATCCCTAAGAGGAACTGATCTTACTTTTTGTTGGATACCATCTCATTGTTCGTTTCATCATAACGATGTGGTTGACAGGGCTGCCAAACGAGGAGCTAAGGGTTCACCAGAATCAAACAACATAAAGCTTTCTCCCCCTTTAAATGAATCTTGAAATTTAGTAGACGCCTATGTTTGGAAACTGTTTCAAGATAATCAGAAAAAGTACAATACTAATAGCATGGATTTTAAAATCAGCAAAATCAGTAAACAGTCTACTACAAACAGATATATACAGTCCCTTATGTATAGGTGGAAACTCGATGCATTCAAAACAAAGTACACCAGAAATATTGCCTGTCTTTGTGGACAGAAAATAACGACCAGTCATTTACTTTCTTGCATTAGTATAAAGCTATACATTCCGATACTTTCTACTCACACAATTTCCGACATACTTGAATCATCATTATTGACATATGAATTTTTCGTCAGCCTATCTAAAAGTACAATAGTTCAATATTTATAATTCGTTCATCTTCCTGTTCATAGTTACAGTTAGCTAGTTTATTGTAATATTTGTTGTAGTATGCTACTTCATTTGTCATGTTTATGCTTCCCTCCGACATTTGCATTGTCCTTGCTTCTTACTTGTTTTTCACATGGTTTCAGCCCGAATATGTGTTTTGATGCTCGAGTGGGCTAAAAATAATATGAATTTAAATTTGAACTTTTTATTTATTTATTTTTTTTTTTCATTTTTATTTTCTAATTTTTTATTTTATTTTATTCTATTATTATTATTATTATCATTTTTTTTTGTTCATTTATTTATCTATTTTGTTTTATCTTTTATTTATAATTTATTTATCATTATTATCATTGTTATCAATTATTATGTTTTATTTATTTATTGTTTTTTGTTTTGTTTTTGTTTTTTGTTGTCTAAAATCACTTAAGTGAATAGACATTAAACCAATGACCACCACCACCACACACACACACACTCTCACTCTCCCTCTCTCTCTCTCTCTTTCTCTGTCTGTCTGTCTCTCTCTCTATCTCTCTCATAATGGCAGACTCATGACCCCTTGTAAATAATTTTTTAAATGGAAAAGAGGGGGAGGGAGAACAGTACCTATCAAACGAGTACTAAGCTGATACCACCATCACTGTTGTTTAAAACGTTTTGTTCTACACGTCGTTCATATACCCTTCATGAGAGCCGTGGCCAGTCATCACCATCATTATGTGCCCCGCCTCATGACGTTGGCGATCATAGTCATCCACACTGTTCCATTCCTTTGTCGCTGCAAGGACGTCTCCCACCCTCTCTGCCCTCAGCCACCCTGCAAGTCCTTCCAGTGTTTTCTCCCTTGGTCTACCTGGTGTTCTCTTTCCCACCAGCTTTCCTGTTGTGACCAAGTGCTCTAATTCCCCTTTCCTCATAAGATTCCTATAACTCTTGCTTACTTTTTCCTAATCTTCTTTATTAATGATCTTCTTGTGTTTGCCTCCTTCATGGCCAGTAATATGAATAAACACTCTAAAAAATTTGTTATGGTGTCTCGCTCCATTTATGCACTTCAGTAAGTAACCAGCACTCCCTCGCTGATCATGGTGCTGATGACTGAAAGGGTGCTGGCATTCTGCACTTTCCGTGTTGAATGCTCTTGAAGTCGATGAATTGCCCTGAGTCACTGAGTACTTGAATATGCTTTTGTCCCAGGAATGGCTTAGGGGATAGAGTTAGAACCATAAAGCAAAGTTGACACAGTGCCAAACCTATTTCAGACGACAGTGAAATGTAGTCTTCTGTGTGGGTGGGAGACTGATAGACAGGGTAAAGGAAAAAACCAGGCACACAGAGATTGGGGAAAAGTTTTACAGCAACAAACATGAATAATGAAAAATGATGTATCAAGTTATCAAGTTATAAATCTGTCTATCTCTGTCTGTCTCTGTCTCTGCCTCTGTCTCTTCTTTCTCTCTCTCTCTCTCTCTCTCTCTCTCTTCTCTCTCTCTCTTTCTCTCTCCCTCTGTCTCTCTCTCTCTCTCTCTTCTGTCTGTCTGTCTGTCTCTCTCTCCTCTCTCTCTCTCACGCATTCACACACACACGCACACACATTCTCTCTCTATCTCTTTTCCTGTTTTTGTCTGTGTTTCTCTGTGTCGCTCTCTGCCTCTCTCTGTTTCTGTTTCTGTTTCTCTCTGTCGCTTTCTGTCTGTATGTCTGCCTGTCTGTCTGTCTGTCTGTCTGTCTGTTTAGCTTTCTGTCACCATGTCTGTCGGTCTGTTTCTGTTTCTGTTTCTCTCTCTCTCTCTTTCTCTCTCTTTCTCTCTCTCACTCTCTCTCTCGCTCTCTCGCTCTCTCGCTCTCTCGCTCTCTCTCTCTCTCTCTCTCTCTCTCTCTCTCTCTCTCTCTCTCTTTAACAGAAATGATAAACAGGGGTTCACGTATTAACAAGTCTGCATGTACTTATGTTTTCCTGAGAGATTCAGAAAAAAAAAAACATCCACCCTTTCACCCAACAGGCAGGCACTGCCCACCGCAGGACTGAACCCAGACCTTACCCTAAAACAACCTCATGTCTTAACCACTTGGCTGAAAGCACTGGTTTGATAGCGTGACGATAAACGGGGACTATAGTCATGTTTTGCATACAACAGAGAGGAAACCGCAAACAATCATAGCGCGTTGGCAGCTTTGTCCTTCAGTGGCATGAAGAGATATCTATCACAGACTGTCATTTCCTGCTGTCGTTTTTGTGTGAGAGGCTGATGGGAACAGGAGACGGAAGAGGAGGAGGAAGAGGAGGAAGAGGAGGAGGAGGAGAGGAGGAAGAAGAGGAGGAGAGGAGGAAAAGGAGGAGGAAGAGGAAAAGAGATTAGAGATCCTATATACGCTGATACTTCATCATCATCATCACCCCCACCCCCACCCCATCCCGCCCCCCCACACCATTTCCTTCCCCCTTTTTCTCCCCACCAAGTTACTAACGATACGGTCACGATGCAAGTTACTGATGGTTGACAGACTATTACTGTTCCTGTCTGTTTCGGTGTTATTGAAGCCGCCAGGATTGGTCTGGGTCATTGATTACTGTTCTGTTTTCCTCCCCTGTGGCCACAGACGTATTCGGGCACGTGAAGTGTTGATGACTGTCGTATTGGTCTTCTGCGTATCTTGAGACCAATAAATCGGCCATTTATTGATTTTTGGACCCCCTGCGGTTGCCCATCTACTTACACGAAGTTAGTCACCGAAATAGATGTCTTGCGCACTAAACAGAATACAGCGATGATTAGAAACTGCCATTTTCTTCTGCTGTTTACCAGATTAAGGTAGTTCTCTATGCCGTTTATTTGTGCTAAATGTTGTGCATTTATTCTTTTGCTGTCTTTTGATTAATTTTTGTACACGCTTGTTAAAAGGCCAG
>CM060309.1:58801533-58804033 GCA_030674185.1 Monoplex corrugatus
TGATTCAATTGTTGTGAACTGACCAACCCACACACCAACCTGCAAACATCATCCTCTCCTGACTGGCTCTCAATTATGGATCCGTCCTTTCTTAAACAAATTGGACTGACACTTTTTAAACACAGCAAATGCTACCTCGGTGGAGACGTCTACCAGCGCATACGTACATTGGGGCTGTGTTGCAAGCCCCGCACTGCGCGATCCTGTCGTGGTGGACGTCTCCACCGTCTTTGGCACAACCTGCCTCCTGCCCGACGCCACTTTCCGTCTTCTGCTTCTTCGTCTCCTCCACTGCCCCTGCCCTCGACCTCGCTGCTGCAAACTTCGTCTCCTCCTCTGCCATCTTCACCTTCGCCTTCTATCCTGATAGTACCGCCTTCACCTTCTGTCCCGCTGGTGCCGCCTTCACCTTCTGTCCTGCCGGTGCCGCCTTCACCTTCTGTCCCGCCGGTGCCGCCTTCGTCTTCTGTCCCGCCGGCGCTGCCCTCGTCTTCTGTCCCGCCGATGCTGCCTTTGTCTTCTGTCCCGCCGGTGCCGCCTCTGTCTTCTGTCCTGCGGGTGCCGCCTTCGTGTTCTGTTCCGTCGTTGCTGCCTTCGTCTTCTGCCCCGCTGGTGTCGCCTTCGTCTTTTGTCCCGTCGGTGCCGCCTTCGTCGCCACCTCGGCCATCGCCATATGACTGTGATAAACTAAAACTATGCCTTTTTAACGCTCAGTCAACATGCAAGGATGGCAAAGCCGAAATCATTGCTGACTTTATCGCAGATGAGCATGCTGACATTGCTTTTATCACAGAGACCACTACTGCCTCTTACCTGGAAATTTTATCATTCTAGGTGACATCAATGTCCACTATGACAACATTCACCGTTATGACACAAGACATATCATCAACTCTCTGTCCAATCACAATATGACTCAAAACATTTCTGAACCAACCCATCAAAAAGGTCACATTCTTGACTGGATCATTTCTCGTGATCACCACAATTCAGCTACTGACAACTGCTTAGTTCTTTCTACCCGTCTAACTTCAGCCCTTCCATCTGCAATTCTCTGTTCTCTTGACATTTCTCCTCCTTCCCGTACCACGCGCACAGTGACTCGACGCAATCTCAAATCTATCGACCTCTCCATATTTTCATCTGATGCCTCCCGTCTCCTTTCTGAAAAGTCACATAACCTTGCCGATGAATTCTATACTATTCTCCACCATCTTCTGGACACTCATGCTCCAGCCACAACCCGTCTTTTACCTGACCGCCCCCCTACCCCCTGGCTCACTCATGAGATTGCCTGTGCAAAATGTGCCCGCCACAGAGCAGAGCGCCGCTGGCGCAAATCCAAACTCACTGTACACAGGCAACTTTTCCAAGACCTCTAAAACAAAAGTATCCACCCTCATTGCATCTGCAAAAACAAGCTATTTCCAAACCAAAATCCTGAATGCCTCTTCTTCAAAAGAACTCTTTACAACCATGAATCATCTCCAAGGTACACGAAAAGATTTACCTCTCCCAACAAAACATACAAATGAAGAACTCCCATCTGTATTCTCCAAGTATTTCACCACCAAAATACAAACTCTTCGTGACAGGCTTGACAGGACACCCTGTCAACCATGCCCACCTGACCCTTCCTTCTCTGGCACACCTCTTACTACTTTTACCTAGTCTCACAAGAAGAAATTTTCAACACACTCAGATCCATGTGGTTCAAAACCTGCGAACTGGATCCTCTTCCAGGTTCTCTCTACTCCGACTGTCTCCCTACTCTCCTCCCATTCATCACTGACATCATCAACACTTCTCTTCAAACTGGAACTGTCCCAGATTATTTCAAGTCTGCTATTGTTCACCATCTCCTCAAGAAACACAATTTAAACCCAAATGAACTGAAAAATTACCGGCCTATCTCTAATCTCTCTTTCTTGTCAAAACTCCTTGAAAAAGTCGTCCTCAACCAGCTGAACTCTCACCTGTCTGCCAACAATCTCCTCAATCCTTTCCAGTCAGCCTACCGCCAGTGCCATAGCACTGAAACTGCCCTACTACACATTCTCAACAATCTCCTCCTTGCAACTGATACTGGCAAAGTCTCTCTCCTCACACTCCTTGATCTGTCTGCAGCCTTTGATACCATTGACCATGGTATTCTCCTTTCTAGACTTCATCATACTTTTGGCATCTCTGAAATTGTTCTCTCCTGGTTCACTTCATATCTATCAAACAGAAAACAAACTGTTCTCATCAATGGCACTTACTCTCAACCTGCATACCTGGCCTGTGGTGTTCCACAAGGATCTGTCCTTGGCCCTGTTCTTTTCACTCTTTACACCTCCCCCCTGTCCACCATCATCAACTCCCACTCTATAAAACACCACTTCTATGCTGATAACACCCAACTTCAAGACAGTGACTCACCTGATAATATACAGTGCCTGTTGACTCGCACCACTGAGTGTTACTCGGACATTAAGAACTGGATGACACACAATAAACT
>CM060309.1:58814033-58816533 GCA_030674185.1 Monoplex corrugatus
AATTCTTCTTCTTCTTCTTCTTCAGAATTCTTCTTCTTCTTCTTCAGAATTCTTCTTCTTCTTCTTCTTCTTCTTCAGAATTCTTCTTCAGAATTCTTCTTCTTAAGAATTCTTAAGAATTCTTCTTCTTCTTCTTCTACTTCTCCTTCTTCTCCTTCTTCTCTTCCTTCTTCTTCTTCTCCTTCTTCTCCTTCTTCTCCTTCTTCTTCTTCTTCTTCTTCTTCAGAATTCTTCAGAATTATTCTTCTTCTTCTTCTTCTTCAGAATTCTTCTTCTTCTTCTTCTTCTTCAGAATTCTTCTTCTTCTTCTTTTTCTTCAGAATTCTTCTTCTTCTTCTTCTTCAGAATTCTTCTTCTTCTTCTTCAGAATTCTTCTTCAGAATTCTTCTTCTTCTTCTTCAGAATTCTTCTTCTTCTTCAGAATTCTTTTTTTTCTTCTTCTTCTTCAGAATTCTTCTTCTTCTTCAGAATTCTTCTTCTTCTTCTTCAGAATTCTTCTTCTTCTTCTTCAGAATTCTTCTTCTTCAGAATTCTTCAGAATTCTTCTTCTTCTTCTCCAGAATTCTTCTTCAGAATTCTTCTTCAGAATTCTTCTTCTTCAGAATTCTTCAGAATTCTTCTTCTTCAGAATTCTTCAGAATTCTTCTTCTTCTTCTTCAGAATTCTTCTTCTTCTTCTTCAGAATTCTTCTTCTTCTTCTTCTTCTTTTACTCAGAATGCGCTTGATGCAAGAAAAGATGGCCATGCCAGTTTAACAGTCTCCTTATTTGTACAAATCCCTCCCGCGTGATGCTGGGGACTATTTCAATTTAAGCAGTATCCCCACCTTCTGAAAATTCTGTGCTGGAAATTTCCTCTTTTCTGTCACTCTCTTTGCTTCTGCCTTGTTCCTTTGCCTTCTTTCTCGTGAATGCCATTACATTTGGAATTGTATTTTACCTTTAATATTTAATATTGTGAAATGTCATTGATAAGAGCAAGAAATCTACTCCATCAAATATGATCCCCCTGTGGGAAAGCCTTTTTTTCTTTGTTGTTTGTTTGTTTGTTTGTTTGTGTGTGTGTGTGTGTTTGTTTGTTTGTGTGTTTGTTTGTTTGTTGTCAGTATATATAATATCTGCATCTTCTGGAAATTCTGTGCTAGACATTTCCTCTTTTCTGTCACTTTCTTTGTTTGTGCCTTGTTCCTTTGCTTTATGTTATATCTGCCTTGCTGGTCCATTCACTTGTATGTGTTCGATGAAGTCTTATGTGTGTTTTTTATCTCTTAAGATTGATAAATGGGTACATGTATTAAGTGCATTTTTGGCTCTAGATAAAAGAGATTTGCGGAAGCAATTTTAGATGATTTATGCCCGTTTTCATTTCATGTTTCAGTGTACTTTGTTATGTTTAAATTTGTATCCAGGTATGGTTTTTTATTCCCCTGTGCAATACATTCGATGGAGTGGTCAACGCCAGATTGATAACGAACGATCGGGAACGATCATTTTATCAGATGGCAGATGCACATCAGAAATAGCCGGCAGAATCGGCCAAGCCAAAACAGCATTCAAGAAGATGACAAGCATTCTTACCAACAAATGCCTATCAATTAACATCAGGAAGAGAGTTCTTGAATGTTATATAGAACCAATACTGTTGTACGGATGCGAGGCATGGACAGTCAACAAGCAAAGCCAGAATAATATTGAGGCAGCCGAGATGTGGTTTCTAAGAAGAATGTTGAGAGTTCCATGGACAGCAAAGAAAACAAACGAGACAGTTTTGATGGAGGCAGACACAGGTAGATCATTCATAAGGAAAATTAGATAAAGACAGGCAAAATCTATACGTCATTCTATGAGGAAAGGGTAATTAGAGCAACTGGTCGCAACGGGAAAACTGGAGGGAAAGAGAGCACCAGGTAGACCCATGGAGAAAATACTAGAAGGACTTGCAGAGTGGCTGAAGACAAGGCTGGTGGAAGAGATGCTTGAGGCAACATTAGATAGAGACAGATGGAAGTCCATGATCGCCAACGCCATGCGGCAGGGCACCTAATGATGACGATGATGAAATGCATTGACATGCGTACTTATTTTTTCTTTTCCTTATTTCCTCTGTTGAAGTAGTGTGTATGTTTTGGAACGGTTGTAGCCCAGTATGGCTCCATGCAGTCTGCTGGGTTTTAAACAAAAATAGCAACAGCAATATTTGTACAAACATTGTTATTGAAAAGATAGCCAAGCAAGTTCAACAGTCTCCTTCTCTATATAAACATTGTTATTGAAAATGCAGACTCATTATTTTCAAGGTCACTGAATTCTTTATTTTTTAATTTTTTCTTCGCTTTTTTTTTTATTTAAAAAAATTTTTTTTTTCACTTCATTTTCTTTTTAAGAAGAAATAGCATCCGACCAAATAAGTTTGACTCGAACAGATACCAGTGGTAGATCAGCACAACAGAACGCAGATGTATTGCCAGGAATTTCGGAGAAAGCACTGTTTGCATATCTTC
>CM060309.1:58821533-58829033 GCA_030674185.1 Monoplex corrugatus
TGTTTCACGTAGATGTCACAGAGAGTGACTTTCACTTCTTAGTTTCAGTTAAGGCGTGTACCAAGCATATGCTTCGGCACACAGTTTATATACTTAAAGATTAAACTATGACTTGTCAAGTAGGCTATTATTAGTAACTAGAAAAAAGCGCGCTTGAACAAGTATGGAGAAATAAGGTGTACTGATCCAAGATGTTGACTTGTCATACTATTTTTTACCATCTTCTGCCATACCAGAAGTATTTACACACACACGCGCGCGCGCGCGCCCGCGCGCGCACACACACACACACACACACGCATGCACGCACACGCACACATACACATGCACACATACTCACACGCACACACACACACACACATAGAGACAAACACACATACACACACACATACACAAACACACACACACATAGAGACATACACACATAACACACACGCACAAACACACACACACACACACACGCACATGCACACACACACACACACACACACACACAAACACACACACGCACACCACACACACGCACACACACACATAACATATATACGGGAGGCGCTGCACTGCGGCGATGTCCTCTCAACAGGGAGAGTAGTCCGAATTTCGCAGTGTAAATACATTTTGACTAAAGAAATGAATATACGTATACATGTATATTACCTGCTTTTTCAGCATATCGATATTGCGTATAGCTTGGAGTTATCTCTTACAACATGATTTCAATTATGCTTAATGTTTTGTTCTTTTGTATTTGCCTGTTTTGTATTTTTTTAAATAAGTAATAAAAAAAGTGTTAAAAACAAAAATAAGCGCAGCGAATGTAGTTGTTTTGTTTTGTTTATTGGTTGGTTGTTAGGTAGGCTGCTTGCAGGTTTAGTTATGTCTGTGTGTGTTTGTTTGTTTGTTTGTATGTTTGTTTGTTTGTTTGTTTGTTTAAAATCCGACTGTTCATATATATATATATATGTATGTATGTATTATATATATATATATATATATATATATATATATATTTATATTTATATGCATATATATATGTATATATATATATATACATACATACATACATACATGTATGTGTGTGTGTGTGTGTGTGTGTGTGTGTGTGTGTGTGTGTGTGTGTGTGTGTGTGTGTGTGTGTGTGTGTGTGTGTGGTGTGTGTGCGTGTGTGTGTGTGATTGAGTGTGCGTGAGTTTCTTTATGTTCTTCTCTGGTTGGTAATCTACCATTTCCAAACAACGGGTGACTGATCTATCATCTTGCTCTGTTTTACCAGGGTTTCATCCTCGCCCTGTTGTTCTGCTTCTTAAACGAGGACGTGAGTATCATTAATCCTCTTGTGTTTCGTGTTTGTTTATTTCTGTCCTATGTAATTTCGTTTGATTGGCTCCTGTAGTTTGTTTTGTCTCCTGTAGTTTTTCTCTTACTGTTTCGTTTCAATGTATTGCCCTTGTGGTGATGGCGGTAATGATGAGTTGTTGTTGTAGCCATTGTTGTTGTTGGCGTTGTTGCTGTTGTTGTTGTTATGTCGTTTTCTTTTTGTTTGTTTGTTTCTTTGTTTGTTTGTTTGTTTCTTTCTTTCTTTTACATCGGGACTTTTAAACGAAATGAAAATATGAACGTCGTTCAAAACAGATTCTGGGTTGTCATACCAGTTGGCATCCTATGGTAATTAGTAATTATTCTCTCTCTCTCTCTCTCTCTCTCTCTCTCTCTCTCTCTCTCTCTTCTTTCTTCTCTCTCTCTCTCTCTTCTATCTATCTCTCTCTCTCTCTCTCTCTCTCTCTCTCTCTCTCTCTCTCTCTCTCTCTCTCAGATACATCCGATTAGCTCAGCAGAATTTGGACTGATTATGTCCCTGTTTTCATATCGTCTGGGTGGCTCGTTTCAGCTGATAACATCTTGACATTTAAAGTGAAGAATGCCAGTGCTGCGGTTTCCATTCTGAGAACTACAGAAATGTGACCGTTCCGGAATTCCAACTACTGACTTAATAAGCCTCAAACAGTAAAGCACTAAAAAGAAGACTTTTTTTCTTTCAAATGTTTTTTTTTAAATTCATTTTAAACAAACAATACATACAAATTAAACAAACCACAAATAGTGTAATTGTAGTAAAAGGACAAGAGTTCTCAACTGCAATTTGATAATTTGTCCAAGAGGGCTTCAGAAAAAGTGTGACTCCATATTCGTTTTACAAGATGTAACATCACAGAAGAAAAACTTAGTCCAAACCGATGTAAAATAATACCCTTAAACTGTATGCATATGAAGAGAGAGAGACAACCGCTACGACAACGATACGACGAAGACGAAGAAGAATCATGGATAGAGACACAGCGACGGATAGATAGCAAAAACAATCACAGAAACAAAATCAACATGGTCAATCTAAGCTAATAATTTGCATGTTCATACAAAAACATCCAGATTGTGTATTTCTCAAGGCCATCATGACCTTGAAAAGGCATCAGATGAAATAAAACTTGACATGAAGCGAAGACAATGTCGCTTGATGACACGTTTTACAAGCTCAAACAATTCAATGGCAGTATCTCGATCGCATTGTTACTACTTTTTCTTCTTGCTGCTTGTCGCTATTATTGCTATTGTTGTTATCATTGTCGTTGATATTATCGTTGTCATCGTTTTTGTTCCTTTTGCTGTTGATGGTGTTGTTAATGATCAATGACAGGTACATTCGGAACTTCGCCGACTGTGGCGACGCCATCGGTCTCGCAGAGAAGACAGCAAGTACCTGAGCCGCTCATTGGCTGGTTCCACCTTCCGTCACGTGTCACGTGACAACGGTTCGCCCCAAATGCCACGTGCACCCCGCCTGGTGCCCACATGGAAGAAGGCACCCCTGACCAACAACAGCTCCTCTATCCGCAGTCACCACACCGTGTCCTCCATGGACGGTGCCTCCAGTCCTGACAGCGGAGGGTCATGTAAAGAGAAGTACCCTCTCGGGATGAAGTTCTCCAGTAGCTCTCTGCCCAACGAGCATTACCGTCTGGTGACCTCTCCCAGCAACGGCAGTGTGTCTTCAGCGGCTCGCGAACCCGGTCGTCGGAAGAGCAGCGGTTTTCGCGAAAGTAATGGTGGTGGTATTGGTGGTGGTCGTGAGAATGGTGATGGTCTTGCGATGGCGCTGGATGTAAAGTCAACGGTGCCGGGAACGACGTCGTCGGCGGGAGTTCCTGCTAAGATAATTCTCATCAACTGTCCACAGTCTGCGAGTGTGGAGACTTCGAACTTTTCCAGGTTAAGTGGGGAACATGGGAAGAGCACTGTCTCGCAGTCTCATAAGGACTGTAGTATGGGGGCCGAGTGTGAGTCATGACCCTAAGTTCTGAACAGCGAGAGTATCAAACGTGACTGTTCGTCCTGATTAAAGAGAAATATATTCATGAAAGTGTACGTGTATGTGTGTGTGCATGTAGTAGGATTCTGAAACGGATTGACACTGCGTGGTAGAAAGAAAGGAAGCGAGGAAGTGACTGGGCAGTTTTCCACAGAGAGAATCCCAGCCCTAACTGTTCGCCTTGATACGCTACAGATGTGACCTCACAATAGTTTTAGCATGTGTGAAAGTACGAAAAAAATCGAAATGTGTGGGAGTTTTAATAAACCATTAAAAGCTTGCAGAGCAGAAGTAGTCAGAATCAAAAAACACAAAATGTCCACTAAGTAACATAACTCTTGAGAGTCACGGAGTTATCTCCCCTGTAGAATTTCTCAAACCCACTTTATGCTTTGTGGCTGCGTCTATGCTAGCTGAATGGGTAGTGCAAACTGTGTTGGGTTTGAGAAATTCTACAGGGGAGATAACTCCGTGACTCTCAAGTGTTATGTTACTTAGTTGATATTTAAAATTCTCCCTGCTTCCCTCTTATTTCCTTTGGTATTACAAAATGTCCGTTAACTGAAGCCTGTGGAATTTATAGCAAAGTGAAAGTGGAAGACATAACGAACCAAACATGGCGCGATGGTGAAGAAATTGTTTAAGTGGTGAAGAGTGTGACAGAAAGACAGTGTTGATGGGAGAGTTCCAGCTCTGACCCAAAGCTGTAAATACAAATGACTTCCAGGAGCTTTGAGTGTATGGCTACAGTGTGTTATAACAAAATCGTGGTACATATATCCAGTAAAATCTGACGGCCCGTTTGTCTGGAAACCCAACACGGGACTATTGTGGAGATGAATCCAAGTCACAATCGTGGTTCTAATCAAATTGTGTGCCAGTCATGACTGAGCTCTTTGACTCAACGAAAGTCATCTTTCAGAACGAAACCTTTTCATTATGACAGAGAGTGTGTGTGCCGGTGTGGAAAAAAAATTGTGATGCAAGGAAAAAATGAGAGTACGGCTACATTTCAGAAAAGTGCTCCTGTTTCAAAAATAAGTCTCTTCCTAATGAAATACAGAGTTCATCTGATAATAGTACTTCTCTGTGTGAAAAGTATGGAAACCAAAGATTAGGTGAAAGAGTATAGGAGGAGATGGAAAAATTCATTCTCTTTTATTGGAAACAGCTTCAGTTCTGACGCTACATTCTAATGAGATTACCACCTCGAAAAGATGTATCTTTGTGTGATTCTTGAACCAAACCGAAACGCATGGTCGATGTTCTAAGGTGATGTTTCGTCTTGACATTGGAATTTAAGTCATCTTCCATTGTGTCATTTTGGATTAGCCACTGGATGGTATTGTGAGCGGGTATACAATGGCGGGACATTCCTTTTTGACGAAGAATCGATGAATCATTCTGAATTTTTGGAAGTCTGGTGTACTGGATCGTCTGAGTGAATGAATAGTTGACTCGTTTCTTCAGTTTAAAGCTGTGTGTCTCTTTTGCTTGTGTAGTTTAGAGTCTTCACAGAATTTAACTTTTAGATGTTCGCTCGTGCTACGCCTTAAAGATTGCAAAGTCATCTCAGAAACGTGTTCTGCTCTGTCTATCTGTCTGTCTGTCTGTCTGTCTGTCTGTCTGTCTGTCTGTCTGTCTGTCTGTCTGTTGGACTCTCTGTCTTTCTGTCTGTATGCCTCTCCCCTCGCAATCTCTCTTTCAGTCTCTCTCTCTCTCTCTCTCTCTCTCTCTCTCTCTCTCTCTCTCTCTCTCTCTGTTTTTTTGTTATCTCTTTGTCTCTGTAGGTCTCCCTGTCTGTCTGTCTGTCCATCTCTGTCTCAGTCTCTGTCTGTGTCTCTGTCTGTCTGTCTGTCTGTCCTCTCTCTCTCTCTCTCTCTCCTTCCTTCCCTCTCTCTCTCTCTCTCTCTTTCGTTCTCTCATTTCATGTTCCTTTCAAGAACGCCTTAATTTAACGTAATCAAATCGTGTTCCACAACCAACAAGACCACACTGGCAAAAGAGTGTGTATGGTAATCTGACTGAAATCCTTCTATTGTTATTATGAACAAATACGACAAAACGATTTTAAAACAATGGAAAATAAACCACAGCATTCGTAGCTAACGTTCAAACAAACAATCAAACAGAGCAAGTGTTTCGCTTTGCAATGTGTGATGTTTTGAACAGAACTGGACTCGTTTTGATTGTTCGGAGTTTCCTGAACATTAGAGACTTTTGCGTGTTTGTGTCCAAAGAGAATCATTCGCTTCAAGTGTTTCGTTTACGTTCGAAGCTATGTGCAATAGTATGTTTCAGCTTGCTGAGAACATCGGCTGGAGTATTAGACATTGATTTCATAGCTAATGAAACGGACGAAAGCTTCAGTATGAGCGTATGATTGTGTCTTAGCATGCATTTATCGTGTGTTGAGCACATGAGTCATGCTTAACCTTTTGACTGTCAGACCTTATCCATCAACTGCAAACACTTGAGCCTTTGAGTCCCTCAAAAACAAAGGGTTAAGATTTCGGCTTTTCTAGCATGGTTCACAAGGCAGGATGCTGGTGGACAGGGTGCAGGAGTCGAAGGGTTAATGTATGTATGTATGTATGTATGTATGTATGTATGTATGTATGTATGTATGTATGTATGTATGTGTGTGTGTGTATGTATGTATGTATGTATGTATGTATGTATGTATATATGTATGTATGTATGTACGCAGAGCTGTGGAAATACTCTCGACCTTGTCATATGTAGAGATGACGATAACCTTGTTTTGTCAACTCGTGTCCATCATGATCTTTCTTCTGACCATTTTTCAATTTTGTCTTATCTAGCAGCTGAAAAGCCTAAACGTAAAGCAAAGCTTGTGTCCACTCGCTCTATTAGTAAAATTGACCAAGACAAGTTCGCTGATGATCTTTCTCAGTCTGTGACCACCGTTATGTCAGTGTCCGATTTGAACAGTTCCCTTGCCGCTGTTTTTGACAAGCATGCGCCTGTACGTCAACGAAAAGTCCGGGACGGAAAGCCTACCCCGTGGTACGGCGCTGTCGCTGATCAGCTTCGTCAGCTGAAGAGAGAGCGTAGGCGTGCCGAGCGCTGTTGGCAGTCATCACGGTTAACAGTACACAAACAAATCTATGACGCAGCAAAGCAAACGGTTGCAGATTGCGTACACGACGCGAAAACAGCTTTTTATTCTTCGCTAGTGTCCAGTTCTACCACTTGTAAACAACTCTTTCACAATATGTCCTCGCTTCTTGGAAAAATCAAACCTGTGTCTCTTCCCACTGTGTCCGATGTCAAACTGCTCCCACACATTTTTGCCGATTTTTTCCATAAGAAAATTCTCAAGATCCGTGACAGTTTTCCACCATTTCAAAGTACTGGTTCAAACACTGTGTCGTTTTCTGGCTCACCACTTGTAAATTTCATTCCAGTTTCTGAAGACCTTGTCCGGAAGACCATTCTTAAGACTCCCCCTAAATCATGTGAACTTGATCCCATTCCAACCAAACTTCTCTTTCAACATGTGGATCTTCTCTTGCCGACCATTACAAACATCATGAATCAGTCTATTACCACTGGAATTGTTCCCCGTGAATTTAAGACTGCCATTGTTAAGCCCTTGCTGAAAAAATCTAACCTCAACAAAAATGACCTGAAAAATTACAGACCGATTTCCAATCTTCCATTTCTTTCTAAACTGCTTGAACGTCTGATTCTAGACCAGCTTTTCTCCCATCTCTCATCCCATAACCTCCTTAGTCCTCACCAATCCGCTTACAGGCCAGGGCACAGCACAGAAACTGTTCTGCTTCGTATTCTCAATGATCTTTTGACCTCCCTGGATCAAAACAAAATTTCTATTCTTCTCCTTTTGGATCTTTCAGCTGCTTTCGATACTATTGACCATGAAATTTTGCTTTCCCGTTTGGAAAACAACTTTGGAACTCAAAAATCTGCTTTACACTGGTTTCGATCTTATCTTTCAGAAAGAAAGCAAACCGTACTTGTCGACGGAAACAAATCTTCTGAGCTGCCTTTGGATTTTGGCGTGCCTCAAGGCTCTGTTCTGGGTCCTGTGCTTTTCATATTGTATACTTCTCCTCTGACCCACCTTATTGACTCACATTCCATCCGTC
>CM060309.1:58839033-58846533 GCA_030674185.1 Monoplex corrugatus
AGCGTGGACAGTTATGACGCAAAGTCAGAACAAGTAATATTGAGGCAGCTGAAATACGGTTTTAGAGAAGAATTGTTAAGCTATCCACGGACGACAAAGAAAACAACCGCGACAGTCTTAAAGCAGGCAGATACAAAAAAAGAACATAAATGAAGAAGATAAGTGAAAGACAAGCAGCATGTATCGGACATTATTATTAGGCAAGAGAAATTAGAGCGACTAGTCACAGCAGGAAAGCTGGAGGGAATAAGAGCACCAGATAGACCCAGAGAGAAAAATATTGGACGGACTTGCAGGGTGGATGAAAACAGAGAGGGTGGAAGATGTACTTGCAGCAACAAGAGATGCTCGTCGGTTCGTATGGCGGGCCTTGATGGCCAACGCCTTGCGGCAGGGCACATGATGATGACGATGATGATGATGATGATGATGATGATGATGATGGTGATGATGATGATGATGATGATGATGATGATGATGACGACGACGACGACGACGACATTGATGATGATGATGATGATGATGACGACGACGACGATAACGATGATGACGATGATGACGATGACGACGACGACGATGATGTTGACGATGACGACGACGATGATGATGATGACGATGATGATGATGACGATGACGACGACGACGATGATGATGATGATGATCATGATGACGATGATGACGACGACGACGACGACGACGGCTGTACTGAGTTGATAAGACAATGTCAGTTGTCATTGTCTTTGAGAAAATTGTGTCCCCTTGTTTTGGCGCGTGTGCTTGGTCGCGCACGTAAGCACGCATTAAGCGGTTTAAAATGCCATCTGGCGGGCAGCTCTTAACTTACTTCCCCTAGATCCCATCCCCTCCATTACGTTTCTTTTTTTTAATCATCTTAAGTATGATCACTATTTATCCTGTCTCCCACATGTGTGTTAACGAAGCAGCTTCATGCCCGAGATTAAATACAGCTTATTTCGGGTGACTCGGTTATTTATTGTCTCATTAACCGTTAAAACAAAAATACGAACATACAAATTTATGAGGAAGTGTTGATTAAAAACGGAGCGGCCTTTTAAAGATTTAAAACGCATGTGAGATTATCTCTTACATAGTGAAAGGAGGCTTTGTGTGTATGTACTTGTGCGAGTGTGTTTGTTTGTGTGTGTATGTGTGTGTGTGTGTGTGTGTGTGTGTGTGTGTGTGTGTGTGTGTGTGTGTGTGTGTGTGTGTGTGTGTGTGTGTGTGTGTTGGTGCGTGTGTGTGTGTGTGTTTTGGTTAGTCGTGTGTGTGTGTGTGTGTATGTGTGTGTGTGTGTGTGTGTGTGTGTGTGTGTGTGTGTGTGTGTGTGTGTGTGTGTGTGTGTGTGTGTGTGACATACAGAATGCTTGACAAGCCACACTTATTCAGAACATATAAAGGTTGGACAGTCAATCTTCGTGATGTTACAGTTCTTGTGCAGACATAGTTTTTGGAACTGTTCGCGCTGTTTAAGGATTTTTCCGTAGGTAATTCGGGTCTTGCAAAAATTGCCTGGGGTGTTCAAGACTACTGCTCTGTCCACAGCAATTTTTGTGATGAGCCTGATGTCATGGTCTAATTACAACCTCTTGGTCAACCTTCTAGAGGCAGAACTGGTCTTGGAGATGCGCAGTGCCACCTGAGAATCAAAAGATCCATTACTGCTCACTGTTCCACTCGAGTAGCAGAATGTGCCTTTTTACTGTTATTGTTATTGTTATTGTTATTTGTTCAAAGCCCAGTCGCCTGCGTACAGCCATATCAAGGCTATAACCGTTTCAAAACATACACCACACTTCAACATGAAAGAAAATGAAAATAAATTTAAGTAACATATCAATGTATTCGTGCACATAATTTAAGGAGATGCTCCTGGCGTTGACTATTCGTCCAATTTATCGCACAGGGGATTTAAAATACATACCTGAATACAAATGTACACATAAATAAGGTCACTAAAACATATATAAAAAAGGGCCAAAATTACCTGAAATTGCTTCCGCATATCTCTTTCCCTAGAGCTCGGGAGGCCAGGAATACACTACATTGGCTCACTTAAGATCGTCGTCACTGGAGAGACTAACACTTTATGCCGCAAAAGGAGCGAAGAGAATAGTGAATGAGTGATTGAATGAGTGAGTGAGCGAGCAAGCGTTTCAGTGAGTCACCGAATGAGTGAGTGAGAGAGGATGGTACTGCCGTTAATTTTGTGCTTTGAGCAAGGGGATGTTCATGATGATGATGATGATGAACGAGGGAATGTTACTGTCGTCAATTTAGTCCTTTGTCTATATTTATCTAAATTTCTTTTTGTTTGTCTGTTTGTTTGTTTGCTTGTATGTTTCTTTCTTTCTTTCTTTCTTCTTTCTTTCTTTCTTTCTTTCTTTTGTTTTCTGTTTTTGTTGTTTTGCATTTGTTCACTTTTTAACCCCCCCCCCCCCCCCCACGCCTTTTATTCTTTCTTATCTATTCCTGTTTTTTTCTTGCTTGTTTATCTACAGTATTTCCTTGTAACAGTTTGTGCCAGTTGACCGACCCGCCATTGATTAACGTTAAACGTAAAAGAAAAAAACACTTCTTAATTGTTTAATTAAATCTGATTTAAAGTAACTGCCAGCGTTGAAGTAAATACGTACCACAAAAAAACAAACAAAAAAACAAACAAAAAATAGAGAAGGCGATTTAATATAACGAAATAAGACAGCTTAAAAATTTTCGGCCGCAACTGTTCTTTATCAAACGTATACAAAAGACGCAATGAAAATACATGCATAACATTTAGCAGACAAAAAAAACAAAATGATATAGAATTAAAAAAACAAAACTAAAAAAAAACAGTAGACAAGTTCCCAAATGTGACGTTAAGCTAGAGAAATTGTTGAGTATTGGAACGTCTCATATATCTGGGGTGATGTTTACTGTATATTTCTGGTGTGGTGTGTGTTGTGTGGTGTGTGTGGTGTGTGTGTGTGTGTGGTGTGCTGTGTGTTGTGTGTGTTTGTGTGTGTGTGTGTGTGTGTCGTGCTGTGTGTGTTTGTGTTGTGTGTTGTGTGTGTCTGTGTGTGTGTGTGTGTGTGTGTGTGTGTGTGCGGTTGTGTGTGTGTGTGTGTGTGTGTGTGTGTGTTGTGTGTGTGTGTGTGTGTGTGTGTGTGTGTGTGTGTGGTTGTTGTGGTGTGTGTTTGTGTGTGTGTGTGTGTGTGTGTGTGTGTGTGTGTGTGTGTGTGTGTGTGTGTGTGTGTGTGTGTGTGTGTGTGTGTTGTGTGTGTGTGACTAAGTGTCGTGTATTTATCATTTCACTAGCCTGTTTTGTTTTATCTTTTCAGAGTTTTTGCTGTCCTTTCCATCTTTTCCCATTTTCGTTAGTTAGTTTGGTTGTTTGTATGTTTGTTTGTTTGTTTGTTTGTTTGTTTGCTTGCTTGTTTGCATCCTTGTTTTTTTTTTTTTCGTTCTAAAGTTTATATACATGTATGTGTATATATATATTATATATATATATATATATATATATATATATATATATATATACATGTATAATACATATTATTTCTTTGTTTATGTCAACGTGGCTGACATGAATAATTTCATCTCGCCAAGACTTTTGATTGAACCGTCAAAAAAAGTTCTTGAAAACGAAAAGATAGATGACAGACGCAGATTAAGAGAACGGGAAAGAGATGGGAAGACGAAAAAAAAAATAAACGGGATGAGAAAGATTGAGGAACGAGGAGACAGATAGAGAGAGACAGAGAAGACAGACAGAAGACAGAGAGGAGAGAGAGAGAGGAGAGAGAGAGAGAGAGAGAGAAGAGAGCAGACAGACAGACAGAACATGACAGACAGACAGATAGACAGACAGAGGGAGAGAGAAACAGCGATATATACAGACACACACAGAGGCTGGGACGTTAAGAACTGTTCAGTCTTTAGACACACACACACACGTCACATATATATAAAACTTAAAAGCAAAAAAAAAACAACAACAAAAAAACAATTTACATGTTAGTGTCAGGTGCCATGGAAAAGACGGGAGAGACAGACAGACAGACAGACAGACAGACAGAAGAAGAGAGAATGAGAGAGAGAAAGACAAAAGAGAGAGAGAAGAGAGACAGAGAGTGAGGAGTAGAGAGAGAGAGTGAGAGTGAGGGAGAGAGAGACAGAGAAAGAGAGAGAGAGAGAATATGTGTGTGTGTGTGTGTGTGTGTGTGTGTGTGTGTGTGTGCATGTTTGTGCTTGCTTGTGTATATGCGTGTGTGCGTCAGTGTGCGTGTGTGTACGTGAGGAAATCTTGTGTGTGTGTATGTGAGTATGTGTGTGCGCGACGTACATGAACGATTTGCAATTTATCAAATACTTAATACACATTCTATCTTGTATTTTTTTATATTTGTAACTAAAGGTGACATGAACTACTTATTTCATGTTATGGTCTGCTGGGATTTTGTTGTTTGTTTTTTGTTGTGTTGTTGTTGGTGTGGTGTATGGTGTGTGTGGTGGTGGTGTGGTGTATTTTTTGTTTATTTTTTTGTTTTTATTGATGAATGGACTATGATTATACTACTAAGTAAAGTACAACCCTTTTTGACATCGCCTATTTGCCTCGTAATATATACTATGAAGTCAACGAGCTACTTTTGACCCGCTACCGCTCGACTATATTCTATGCCATATCTGAAGTACTTACTGAGGTCCTAGCCCCGCAAAATCTAACCATTAAGCGTCATACTAAAAAGAAATATGCTTAGAGCATTACGGTGGGCAGCGAAATGGTCAGTTTTTTATGTTGCGAGTGGAAACTGAACTTGGACATCAAATCTTGAAGCTGAGATCAGCCTTCGTATAAAAACCACCTGGGGCTTGAATCACCGCTCTGTGTTTTCAGCCCAGAGCTCTAGCAACCAGGAAACTGACCAGCCTCTTACCCAACCCTAACCCAACCCCCACCCGCACAAAATATAAGCATACAAACAAAAATATGTCTCCCGGGCCACAGTAGCGCAGTTGATTTGAGCGTCGGATTTACATGCTAATGGTTGTGGGTTCGAATCCCGGGGTGCGCTACATTAAAACTGGCCTTCTCAATGTCCCCATCTTAACATCATTGTTGTTCTGGTGGAGTCAGTATAGGATTAAATAAGTCCCGTCCCCCTTCCCCCACTTCCCTGGGATGGTTATCCCCGTCAGCTATATCACCTGAGGTGGGTGTCGACGTACAAACTGAACCAAATCAATCAATCAGTCAATCATATGCCTCCCGCCCTCTCAACCCGACTTCCAACTCCGAGCCTTGCAAGAAAGTGTTTAGATAAAAAAAAAGTGGCGACACCAAGATTTTTAATGAACATCAATCTGACGCCCCGAAAGCCTTAAAATGGCCGACAGCGAGCAGGTCCATATTTATATGTTGGGGTGGGGTCCAGAAACTGAATTCACGTTATCAGATCTGGAGTGCGCGAAGTTATCAAGTGTACCAAGCGGTGTGTCAGATTGATGGCTATTCATTTCGTTCTCCGTTTGCCATGCTGTTTACATTCAACATAAGAGTTTGTGGCCTATTGGTTAAAGCGTCTGCCTTGGACGCGAAAAGCCGGGGTCTGATTCACAAATATGGGCAGCATTCTTACACGTCTTAAGTGATGGTCTGGTTAACATAAATAAATAACAAAAACACCCGAAGATGATGGATGGGACACAGAGCAACAATACCTCAACACAAGCCGGACAACCACCTCACAGCTTCAAACGCCACACGGTAACCGTTTCGCTAAGCAAAGACAAGCTGTCTATGTGCTGCGTGACCCAATCGGACCCAGTCACCTGTTACTTTTTTTTTACTTTTTTACGAACCGAATGGTAGGGTGGTAAGATGACAATCCCTGAAACAAAACCACGCAATGCTCACCAGTCAGGTCCAACCCATCTACCGAACCAAGAGAGGACCAAAGAGTCTTCCGTCGTCCCTTTCGGGCCATCATCTCTGTACCGGGCAGCCCACCAGACGCCAACTCGCACAAGTGCCAGCTCTTCTCCCCTTACTATATAGTCTCGACACTGGCAGCCGGTAATTCCCTACGCTGTTTCACCACTACTACAGAGAGTGTTCGCACGATAGCAAAAGCGGTCAGACATGATCCTCCAGACTCAGCTTAACTTGCTTGTTTGCTAAGTCTGCCATCTGACAATGCACCCAATGGAACCTTAAGTCAGTCTTTCGGATGGGACGACAAACCGATGTCCCCAGTGCGGTGTATACACTCAGCGCACGTTAAAGATCTCATGGCAACAAAGGAGTTGTTCTGGCAAAATTCTGTAGAAAACTCCGCCGTCACTGGTAAACAAAAACACGGTACATAGAAAAATAAAACATCGCTGCACTACAACAGTGCAGCCCGATTTTTGCATGGTAAATCAGTTGTGACAACTATACATAAAAAACAAAGGTGTACGAATACAAATATCTCTTTCAAATGCTATATCATCATTATTATTATCATTATGGCCATTGTTGTGATTGTGATTGTGATTGTGATTGTGATTGTGATTGTGATTGTGATGATGATGATGATAGATGATGATGATGATGATGATATGATAATTATTGTTATCTATTATCATTGTTATTATCATCATTTATTATATCATTATTATCATTATATTATTATCATTATATTATTATTATCATTAATATTATTATTATTATCATTATTATTTATCATTATTATTATTATTATCATATTATTATTTGTTATTATTATTATTATTATTATTGTTATCATTATTAATTTTATCAGTGTTGTTGTTGCTGTTGTCGTTGTCGCCGTTGTTTGTTGTTGTTGTTGTCATGTTGATGATGATGGTGTGGTGGTGGTTGTGGTAGTGGCGGTGGTAGTAGTAGTAGTAGTCGTAGTGGTAGTAGCAGTAGCAGTAATTCTGATGTTGTTACTGTTAATCATCATTGTTTCTTTTGTAGTTACCACCTGTCAGCATCGTCATTGTTGTTACGACTATTACATGGTTTTGAATTGACATGTGCGTATGCATCTATTTTTGCAGATACGCATGAATCTATGCATGTATGTAATATAATTACTTTTATTACTTTTTGTTCCAGTTGAAAATAGAGTGTGGCGGTTCAGTGTAAATTGATCAAATAATCAAGCCATACAAAAGAAATCTATTTTTTGAGTACAGCACTTTCCACTATCGGAGTTTTGAAACTGAGTCTTACTGGTTAAAGTTATGTTCTCAGTGTATCTAAATCGATAGATAATATCTAACGACCAATGGTATAATGCCATTGCATTGTCTCCTTAAATTTACGAGTTTTATTGCGTGATTAATATATTTAGTTACTGAAAATCCACACGGACATAACAAGCAAATTGCATGCATATTTATAGTCGAAAATAAAAGTTGCTGCTGACATTCACATTTTCGTACACGATGAGATGTTGTTGTTTGAAACTTTCAAGTCATGAG
>CM060309.1:58851533-58881533 GCA_030674185.1 Monoplex corrugatus
AAATGAGGAAAAGCAATGGAAAATCTACACACAGAGTCAGCTGTCTGCTTATTCTACTCGGAGTGGTAGACAATGCGTGTCGATTTGCAGCCATTTTGGAGAAAACGCCTCGGAGAAAACGTGACGTAAATTCCGACAGTTAAGAAAGCCACACTTCGGCCTTACTGCTAAAAACTAGTCGCTGGGTAAAGTTCAAAAATAGTACAGTCGCCTGCATTCACCAGTGGAGCTGACAGAAGCTTTGTACCCGCATGAAAAGTTATCATTTAGCATGACCCCTCTAAGTCGCATAAATGCGACCATGGTGGTCGTACGGGAAGTCGCCTGATTGCGACCATGGCGGGAAAAGAGTTACGATGTTCTGAAAATTTAATATTTGGTGTTACTGTTGCTGTTAAGTGTTATTTTTGTTCAAAGCCCAGCCGGCTACGGAGAGACATACCAGGGCTATAACCGTTTCAAAACATACTACTTCAACAAGGAAACAAGAACAGAAAAGAAAATTATGTACACATATCAATGCATTCCCGAACATAATCTAGCAAAATGTCCTTGGCTTTGACCACTCCGTCCAATTTATCACACACGGAATTTAAAAACCATACCTGAATACAATTTCATGCACAACTAAGAACACTAAAACATGCATAAAAACGGGCCTAAATTACCTAAAATTGCTTCCGCATATCTCACCTTTCTAAAGCAAAAAACGCACTTACATGTACATACCCATTTATCAGTCCTACAAGAAAGTACGTAAGACTTTATCGAACACATACAGGTGAATTGACCAGAAAGGCAGGAAATCACGGGAAGAAATCGCAGAAAGCCAAAGAACAAGGCAGAAACAAAGAGAGTAACAGAAAAAGGAAATTTCTAGCATAGTATTTCCAAAAGGTGCGGATACTATTTATATTGGAAATAACGGCATTCCCACAGGGCGATCATTTTTGATGCAGTTATAGATTTCTTGCTCTTATCACTAAAGTTTCACATGATTATATATTAAAGGTAAAATACAATTACAAATATAACTGCATGCATGAAAATAGAAAAAAAAAAGATATGTTCTTGAAAAGTGTTTCACGTTTTAAAAGAACATCAGAATGATTCATGGAAGGATTCCATTTTTAACCTCAGTAACGCATCAACACGCTAACGCTGACAAATTACCTTCACTTTGAGACGTAAATAAAAACTGGTCAGTTATACAGACTCACCTAATTTTCATGGGCTGTCATAGCGATTCCATTTTTCTTTCGTAGTGTGTGCTTGTCGACTGCCTAGATTGTGTCTGGAATGTGTACTTCATGCAAGGCATGACAGATGGTTCCCGTATATATATATATGTATGTATGTATGTATGTATGTATGTATGTCGGCGATCATGGCTCTCCATATGTATCTATCCCTTGTCACCGCAAGTACATCTTCCACCCTCTCTGTCCTCAGCCACCCTTGCAAGTCCGTCCAATATTTTCTCCTGGTGTTCTCTTTCCCTCCAGCTTTCCTGGATCTCTTGATGCTGAGTTGGCGCTGAGCAACTCCATGTTGATAAGACTGACACAAGATAACTGCATCCCAAAAGAGTTGCTATGCTAAGAGCTGACGCAAGGATCCGTGACAAATATGACTATATTAAACATACAACAAAGATTGCGAGCTGAAGCGAAAAAAAAATTATAGATGAATAAAGAGAGAGACAAAGGGAAAGTACTAAACATACAACGGAAAGATTACGAGCTAAAGGAAGAATCCATGACAAGGGAGACTACTAAACATACAACAGAAAGACTACATACAAGCTGAAGTAAGAATATGTGAGAAGGGAGACTACTAAACATGCAACAGAAAGACTACAAACTGAAGTAAGAATATGTGACAAGGGAAACTACTAAATACACAACAGAAAGATTACTAGCTAAAGCAAGGATCTGTGACAAGGGAGACTATTAAACATACAACAGAAAGACGATGAGCTGAAGCAAAGGATCCAGACAAGGGAGACTACTAAACATACAACAGGAAGATTACGAGCTGAAGCAAGCATCCGTGACAAGGGAGACTACTAAAAATACAACAGAAAGATTATGAACTGAAGCAAGGATCCATAACAAGGGAGACGACTAAAGGTACAACAGAAAGATTATGAACTGAAGCAAGGATCCATAACAAGGGAGATGACTAAAAGTACAACAGAAAGATTACGGCTGAATCAAGCATCGTAACAAGGGAGACGACTAAAGTACAACAGAAGATTACGGGCTGAATCAAGCATCCGTGACAAGGAGACTACTAAAAATACAACAGAAAGATTACGGGCTGAATCAAGCATCCGTAACAAGGGAGACTACTAAAAATACAACAGAAAGATTCCGAGCTGATGAAAGGATCCGTAGCAAGGGAGACTACTAAACATACAACAGAAAAATCCCGAGCTGATGTAAGCATCCGTGACAAGGGAGATTACTAAAAATACAACAGAAAAATTACGGGCTGATGCAAGCATCCGTGACAAGGTAGACTATTAATATACAATAACAGAATGATTCCGGTTTGAAGCAAGCATCCGCGACAAGAGAGACTATTAGAAATACAACAGAAAAATTCGGAGCTGATGCAAGCATCCCTGACAAGGGAGACTACTAAACATACAACAGAAAAATTCGGAGCTGATGCAAGCATCCGTGACAAGGAAAGCTACTAAAAATACAACAGAAAGATTACGGGCTGGAGCAAGCATCCGTGACAAGAGAGACGGCTAAAAATACAACAGAAAAGCTACGAGCTGAACCAAGGATATGCAGCAAGGGAGATTATCTGAGATACAACAGAAAGATTACGAGCTGAAGCAAAGGATATGCGACAAGGGAGACTATTCAAGATACGACAGGAGGACTACTATAAGCTACAGCGACCCTCTGAGGGGCAACCTCATCAGCTGTGAGCATCCACACCACCAACTGGGAAGACACTGCCCGCAACAGAGTAAGCTGGAAACAGCATGCAGTACGCTCTGAGCACGACCCCTTTTGAGCAACTCAAAAAACAACATGTTGCTTAATAGAGCAGGGACCGGCGGAAACAAGACCCAAAGGCCGCATGCAGGTGCAAGTGCATGTAGAAGAACAATGTGCCTTCAGGATCAGTCTTGTATCGTGTATGAAAACCGAGGCAGTCAATAAGGACACTTCTGTCTCTGTCTCTCTGTCTCTCTCTTTCTGTCTTTGTCTGCCTGTCTGCCTGTCTCCTGTCTGTCTGTCTGTCTGTCTGTCTCTCTCTCTCTCTCTCTCTCTCTCTCTCTCTGTACTGTATAAACATACACATACACAGACGACCACACACACACACACATAGATAGATACATAGATAGATAGATCTAGATAGATAGATAGATAGACAGATTGATATATAGATAGATAGAGGGAGAGAGACAGACAGACAGACAGACAGACAGATAGACAGACGGACAGAGAGAGAGAGAGAGAGAGTCAGATAGATAGATATTGCGTATGTGTGTAAGAATGTGCGTGTGTGTGCGCGCGCGCACGGACGTGTGCGTGTATGTGTATGTTTGTGTCCCAAGCACATTTGGCGACGATTGGTACACACAAAAAGAATTTGAGGCAGTGAACACACCCGGAGTATCATACGGAGGCTGGCCCAGAACACACAGACAGTAATGGAAGATCTCTGTTGCCTACATTCCACAATGGCACAACAGACACTAGACGGACTTGCAGAGTGGCTGGCTGAAGACAGGGAGGGTGGAAAAGATGCTAGGGGCAACAAGAGACAGAGACAGATGGAAGTCCATGATCGCCAACGCCATGCGGCAGGGCACCTGATGATGATGATGATGATGACAACAGACAAACAGCAGATAGGCCACACATCTTAAAAAAGTGAAACCACTTAATACTTAAAGCATCGAAATTAAAATGACATAAACAACAGTAATTTTTGACGCCTTAATATTACGCGTTCACCTATAAGCGACATGTGCGTTCTGTCTTGGCGCACTCCTTTTATTCAAATTAATGACCAAAAAAAATACAATGAATGCGCCCATTTTATCCATGCAACTATAGTTCTAATGCTACAAACAAAAATGAATAACTCGCACACACACACACACACACACACACACCACACACAACACACACACACACACACACACACACACACACACACACACACACACACATATATATATACAGAGAGAGAGAGAGACATACATATATAGATGCATACATACATACATACAAACGTACATATACATACATACATACATATATGCATACATACATAAACACAAATACACTGCCCCCACCCACCTACACACACACACATACAATGATAAACACACACTCACTTACCTACATGTGTGCATATATACATGCACGTATCTATAGACAGACAGACAGGCAGACAGACAGTCAAACAGACAGATACATACATACATACATACATACATAACATACATAGATACATAAATACCACTATTGATAAGCATGGGAAATCACCAATTCAGTGAGCCTGTGATCTCGCAGTCACTGTCGCTTGTTTTATATTTTAATGTACACGTGCATGCATGTACGCTTTAAGAGAGAGTGCGCGTGCGTGGATACATTCTTGCGTGTGCGCGTGCGCACACACATGTGCGTGCGCGCGTGCGTACACACACGTGCGCGCGTGCACACACGGACATGCTCTCTCTCTCTCTCTCTTTCCCTCTCTCTCTCTCTTTCCCTCTCTCTCTCTCTTTCTCTCTCTCTCTCTCTCTCTCTCATCTCTCTCTCCTCATCTCCAGTCACGCACACATAATCACACACACTCACACACATACACACACACACACACACACACACACACACACACACACACATCCGCATACACACACACAGACACACTCGCACACAAACATACATTCTCTCTCTGTCTTTCTCTCTCTTTCAGTCACACCACACACACACACACACACACACACACACACACCACACACACACACACACACACACACACACGATACACCAAAATTCTCTCTCTCTTTATCTCTCGCTCTCTCTCTCTCTCTCTCTCCCTCATACACACACACGCACACACACAAACACATACACACACACAAACAAACACGCACACACACGCACGCACGCATTCACTCACACACACATGAATACACCAACACGCACACATACACACAAACACTGCTAGTACAGTCGATACGATGTTTTGTCCGATAAAGTCACAGTAATTACACAAGAATTGTCGATTAAATTCTCTCCCTCCTTCCTTTAAGCCCCTAACCCCCACATCTTCTGCCCTCACCACGCTCATATTTTTGCCTTTGTTAGTCATAAATCAATGATCATAGTCAATATTTTGCAACTACCTTGATGGTTGACGAAAGATCAATATGACAATAAATTCCGTAATGAGGAAAGAGCGTGGTGTGGATGTGTATGGTGTACATGTGTGTGTGTGTGTGTGTCATGTAAAAGGACTTGTATACAGGTATGTAAGTGATGTATTCATGTCATATACATGCGTATATATATATATATATAATATATATATTACATACACGTTACACACGTTTCTTCATGCCTAGATAATTTCCAACATTTGTGCCTTTGGTATTCTTTTAAACTCTCCGTTATTTCAAGTTTACTTAGAAACAAAAACAGCTTTGGAAAAACAAAGTTTTAGGAAATGAAACTGCTTTTGTTTATTTAGTTATCCGTTTTTTATTGTTGGTTTTTATTCTTACCCATTTTTTTATGTTCCTTTTAGATTACTGTATTTGTTTTGTTTCGTGTTCAGTGTTCTCCTGGTTAGTGGAATGTTTTTTAAGTAAACTCACATTTTGAAGGACATAGTTTTGGATCAAAGTGCTTACTGAATTATGCATTTCAGACTTAGATTAATCATAGAATAACAATTTTGTTGTAGATGTTTGAGTACCGCTACATTTCAAAGAATGCCAGTTACCCCAGGAATCAGCTATGTAGTGTTAAGGATAAAATCTTGCCTCCTCAAGGCTTGGTGGCTATATTTATTTTTTATTGAAATTGGCTATATATCTGTCTCCACTCTGGACATTTTCACCTTGATGTGCCAGCTGTTCTTTGATATGATATGATATAAGGCTAATTGAAAAGTTTCGCAAATGATCACCAGTAAAAATCGTGAGGTCTCATATTTGAACATGTGTTCTTAAAGAGAAAATTCTGCTGTGAGATTGTGAAACGTGATGCTGTATTTGTTGTTTTCGATAGTTTGATCACGTGAAGTTGTGGACAAGATAAGTAATTAAGATCTGAACATGAATCATTCGGAAACACTGACAGCACTGTTTCTCCATCAGTCTTTAACAACGTGGTATTCTCATGCTTATCAAACACGGTCTACAACAGCAAATAACAGTTTGATAAAAGAATCATTACTATCTACCTTTCTCAATGATATCAGCTTCATGCTGTGGCTGGTAGTACCACCTGCGCTTCTGCTCTTTGGGTCTTTTGGCAACGTGATGATAATCGTCGTGATGCGTGGCATGCGAGCCTCCCAGTCTACTGCCTGTCTGTCTTACTATTTCATAGCTCTGGCTGTGTCTGATCTGTGTAACCTCTTGACTGCTACAGTCTGGTACTGGGTGGACATGGTTTTCACTTGGCCTCAGAGTTTTTACTTTTACGGTCTTCTGTGCACAATTCCGTATTTTGTGTGGTACACGTGTTCTCTGACGTCAGCTTGGTGCCTGGTGGCGATGACGTACCAGCGAGTGATGTCAGTGATCGTACCGCATCGTGTTGGGGTTCTATGTACCGTGAGAAGGGGAAAGACCGTTATTGTCACCATTGTAGTGTTTAGCTGTTTAGTTAACGTTCATTTTCTGTTTACGTATGATCATTTCAACGAATATGTTGTGTGCCAAGCCAAAGAACAATACGTGAACGTAGTAAACGTATTTTTGTGGCTCGATCTCTGTTGGACATCGATGATTCCATTTGTGCTGTTAATCATCGGGAACACTGTGCTGATAATTCAGGTCATCAAATCCAAACAGCTTCTTGGCAAAATGAAAAAGAATGCTGCACAAGGGACGACTTCCAGCAGTAAAGTTTCTTCTATGATGGTGACGTTAATCCTGACCTCTACAGCGTTTTTAATATTGACAATGCCAACTAGCATTGTTGATATCTTTTTCAACAGGGACATTGATTTGTCTGAAACTGATGATGAGTCAACAGCCAGACTTATTCTGGCAAACACTGTGTGTTGGTTGTTGTGGATTGCTAACAGTGCTGTGAACTTTTATTTATATTTTGTGAGTGGCAGCAAATTCAGACAGGAAACCAAGCGATTGTTATACCTTTGTTCCAAAGATCAGCAAACAGTACGTTCAAACAGTCTGAAAGTATAATTGAACACTGCGCATTTACAGCTTACCCACTAGGTTGAATAAAGAGTTCCGTACACTAAATGGCCAATTTATCCAAATCCATATAAATATAGAATGAAATGAAACGCACAAATCCATAGAAGTAACAGGTGCATGCCAGTGCAGATAGGCCACAAGTAAATTATTTAGTCTATTTCGAACTCGAACATAAAAAGAAAAGTAAACATTTTATACTATAACTTACTGTGTGAAAATGTATGGCTACCGGGTGCTGAGGTCCACGAAAAACAAGTTACAGAAAAAGATGTTTAGACTTTATGTTTTTCTTTTGACATTTCTGAACAAATTGATGTGGTGCCATGCCTAATCATTCGTACACATGTGAAAGTCAACAAAACTTTTTCCTGCAACTTTTATAGATTATGGATGAGAACATTTCCGTATAGGAGTCAAACATGGCGGGTAAGACAGTCGTTCTACATTTTATTTCTGTGCTTCATCATCAAATGTTGAATCACACGAAACATTTCCCATCCCATCACCACTTTCTACAGCATTATTTAACTGATAATTGGAAGCAATAAAGAATCACGTCAACAAAATCTTCAGCGAAACACAAGAAGGATGTGATGAAAAGGAAAATCCTATCAGAAGGCTGGAAGGGGTATGATGTCACTCTGAATATGAGCGCCTTAACAAGATGGCGGTAAAGTTATAATGAAGACATCTGTATGTATACGAACGAAGTAAAGCATTGCAAATGCAAAATGGATTAGCAAATGTGAGCACATTGTCAGTAGTCTGCAGAAAAGACAATTCAAGACATACGTCTGCAGAAAAGACAATTCAAGATATACGTCTTACACAAATGACAAAATATGGTATTGAACAAAGTAAAGCATTGCAAATGCAAAATGGATTGGCAAATGTGAACATATATTGTCAGTAGTCTGCAGAAAAGACAATTTGAGATATGTCTTTCACAAATGACAACATGTGGTATTGAAGTCACGATGATCTTCCCTTAAAAATGTACTGACGATTTGTACTAGAACATAAACGCTTAAGTTCATTAGTATTTTTGCTTTAATTAAAGAGAGAAAATCTACAATTTTGGACTTGATTCAGTATACACTTAAAAAAACAACAACATTGTATGATATAAAAATTACTGGCATTCTTATACAGCAAAGTGCTAGGCGAAGCGGTAGAACTGGTTGCAGAGTGATACATGTATTTCCAACTGGCGCTACGTTAACGCCTGGAGCGACACAGCTTTCAGTGTTTTTGGTAATATCGTTCAGTGCAGCACAGAATCCATATTTATTCTTGATATCAGTCATATTTACGACTAATTACATTTTAAACAACAAAGATCCTCTTCTGTAATGTTTCACTTGAGATGGTTTATATATATGTGAAAGTGAATACATTTTATCTGGTTTTATAGCTATATATTTTTTGTCGGTTGTTTTGGGGAGAGGTGGTAGAGTCTTTTTAGTTTTACATCCTGTAAACTTCATCATCATCATCACCATCGTCATCATCATCATCATCGTCATCATCATTGCATCTTTATTATCATAATTATCTAATCCTATACGAGTGTGAACGTTCACGGAAATGGGTGGGGGAACCTGTATGCGTAAATGTGCTTAAATTTAGAAATATGTGTAATTCTAGGTCAATATTTTCGAGAAACTAGTCTCAGTGGAGAATGGATTAATACAACGGACTCATAACTTGAAGGTTGTAGATTCAAACCTTTGTCAGTCCAAAATGATTGTGGCACGTTTTGGCCATTATTGGCAAAACGACTTCTACCCAGAGTTTAGAATGAAGAACATGCAGACTCACTTTTAAGGCCGAGACCACACAATCTGTTTAATCCACTTCGCGAATGCATCGATGGAGATGTTCTTGAATTTTCCGACCATGGGTTCAATATAAACTTACATAAGAGTAGTTGATCGATTGAATGAATGATTGATTGATCAGCATATGCATCTGCACTATACCCTTTAAACAAAAACCATTATTTCTTAGCTTCTCCTTTTAACCTCACTTACTTTAAAATGATCATTTCATATAGACCAGAAGGCCATGTGTGTGTGTGTGTGTGTGTGTGTGTGTGTGTGTGTGTGTGTGTGTGTGTGTGTGTGTGTGTGTGTGTGTTGTGTGTGTTTGTGTGTGTGTGTGTGTGGCGTGCGCGCATGTGCCTGTGTCTGTGTGTATGTGCGTGTGTGTGTTTGTATGTGTCTGTATGTGTGTCTCTGTGTCTATGTTTGTCTATGTATACATGCCTATGAAAACAAAATGAACGGGCACAGTTTTCTCAGCTCTTCATGGGCGGGTCTTTAACAGATTATAATCAAAAGCTATAGACTGTAGAGGACTCGCGAACGTGAAAGTTTGGGAGATAAGAAACCAAGGTCAAGGTCATATGATCAAAGAATGTGCCTAAAAATACAACCTTTTGAGGAAGTTCCGTGAACAGTAATTTCTGAAAAACGTCTGATACATCGATTTTTCTTCTACAGTGTATGTCGATTGGTGTGCCGTACTTACCAGTCTCGTGAAAACAGTTCCAGACAGCTGTGGCGTACAAGAACAGATGCACCAGAACCCAGGCGAAGGCCACATCAGAGAGTTACAAGAGAGCAGCCCTTCATTTGATATCCATTGCCAGATTTTCTTGTAAATTTGGAAATTAAGGCAGAGGTTTCAGACCCGTACGAGCACCCATAGATATAAGAGCCACGCCTTCCGCAAAACTCGAGAGGCTGTCACGACCAATTTTCTGTTTTGTGTTCTTGTTCGTTAGTGTTGTCCTCTTTATTTTTTTCTCACATTTTTACTGCTGTGTTCTAACGACCAATTTTCTGTCTTGTGTTCTTGTTCGTTTGTGTTGTCCTCTTTATTTTCTTTCTCACATTTTTACTGCTGTGTTCTATTTTTTTTTCTCCTTTCCATTACGTTTTTCTTTCCAGCTCATTTTTTACGACTCGCAATTTAGTTTCTGTTCCTTCTTCCTTCTAGTGGAATTCTTCATATTTTTCTCTTCTTTCCTTCGTGCTGTTGCTGTTGGTCTAATTTTTCTTTCTTTCTTTCTTTCTTTTCTTTCTTTCTTTCTTTCTTTCTTTTTTTTTTTCTTTCTTCTTCTTCTTTGTCTTTCTCGTACTTTTTACTTGTCTTTGTTTTTTCGCCCTTGGTTTTGTTTGGCTTGGTATTCTGTGTTTTGTTTATGTTTTATTCGTGTTGGTGTTTGTGTTGTTAATCCATTCTCCTCTTTCTTTTGCTCTTCTTGGTGGTGTTTGTGTAAACTTTTGTGTACTTGATTGTTGGTGTTGGTTTTGTATTCTTCGTTGCTGTTTCAAATGCTGTATTTCCTGTTTTTCTGTATTATGGCTATTTGGTGTTCGTTTCTCTCCTTTTTTGTTTGTGTTATTGTTATTTTCTTTATCGTTGTTTTCTTTCTCCCATTACTTTTTCGTTGTTTTCTTTTCCATGCATGTGACACTAAGTTCTTCTTTTTCTTCTTCATCTGTCGTTGTTGCCGTTATTGTTGTTGTTGTCGTCGTTGTCGCTGTTGTTGTTGTTGTTGTTGTCATTGTCGCTGTTGTCGTCGTCGTTGTTGTTGTTGCTGTCGTTGTTGTAGTTGCTGCTGCTGTTGCTCGTCTCCTGCTCCCTCTTTTTCGATTTTTGTTTGTTAGTAGGTGTGTTTGTGTTTTACGTGTGTGGTGGTGGGGGGGGGGGGTGGTGTGGTGTGTGTGTGTGTGTGTGTGTCTGTCTGTCTGTATTGTGTTGTTTTTGTTGCCATGTATATCTTAGTATATCTTATTTCGTTTTTTGTTGTTGAATTCATACTTCCATTCTTCTTCTTGTTTTGTCTTTCTGTTCCATTTTCTCTTTAGTTGCTTTTATCATCTCTATCGTCGTCGTCGTTGTCGTCGTCGTTGTTGTTGTCTTTGGGGTGTTTTTCATTGTCGATTGATTTGCTGTCCTGTTCCTTTTCCTCGTTTCCTTTGTCATTTACATACTGAAACTACATTTGGCGATGGACATAGCCTTTGTTCCGATTTCCGTTTCGGTTATGTTTCCTGCCGCTCCACTTGATGAAAGCGATATCTTAGCAACATGGTCAGGTCTTTGGTCCACTTCACCATCCACAGGGTAAGTTAGTGACAGTGTTGGTTTGAATTTGCGGTTTATGCATGTGCATTGAGCCTGTTGAGGCCGGTGCGGAGCCTCATCAGGACTACTAATCATTCTCTATGCAGAAGATGGTAGACGTCCCTTTCTGTCTGTGGTTAAAGACTGATCTGGTGATTCTCCTCCTCTCGCTGTAGCTGATGCTGTTGTCTGGCTAGTTTTCTTGGGCTTCTACAGAAGGACGAGATCCACTAAAGGACCATTCTTCTAGTTCTTCTGACTTTCTTGATCAGATGAGGAGCTTGTCATTTTCTGGAGCCCAGACAATAGAGCAGGCAGTTGACAGTTTGTGTCGCCTGTTGTCTGAACCACGCAGAATCAATGCTCTTATTTTGTTTTTGTCCGGTAGTTGGCGCAGTGTTTGCCCATAGCAACAATGGCAGTTGTAATTTGAGGCCCTTGACAGTTGATAAGAATACTGGCTCTCCCGTTTGTCACAACGTTGGTGGCTGACCCACTTGTGCATACGTATATCCATGCTACCTGTAGATAAGGCTCGTCTGTCATTGCCAATATTAGAGCTCGTGCGATCTCTTCTACTTCCACTGAGGCGACATAGGGGATAGTAGTCATCATTATCATGTATCTTGCAGCATGGCGTTGGAGATCATGGCCCTCCATATAAATCTGTCCCTTGCCACTGAAAGTACATCTTCCACCCTCTCCGTCCTCAGCCACTCTCTAAGTCCGTCCAATATTTTCTCCCTGGGTCTACTTGGTGCTTGCTTTCCCTCCACTTTTTCTGTTGTGATTAGGTGCTCTAATTTCTCTTGCTTCTTGAGATATCTTATAAATGTTGCTCTCTTTTCCTAATGTTCTTTATGAATGTTCTTGCGTCTGCCTCCCTCAAGACTGTTTCGGGTACAGTATTGGGATACAAATATCTAGCTGTTCTGGTGTCTACTGTTCTGGTAGCTATAAATGAGAGTAGAAATTACTTCCATAGCAGGGCTTGTTGAGGTTGCCACAGTAGCTTCTTGTGATACTTTTAATGGAACCGTGCAATCTGCTGCATGAGATATTTGGCAAACACCTTGGTTTCTCAGCCAGCATCATGTTCATGGGATTTTCCTCTGGCTTAGGGGAGGGATTATTGGAAATGTCTCCATTTCCTCATAGGCGTATACGTCATTCCACCAGTGATGAGCCTGAATGCCTGGTTTTGTATTTTGTCTAAAGGCTGCAGGCTGGTCTTCGCTGAGGTTGATCATGTAGTAAAATCATAACAAAGTGAGGCTGGAATGTTTTCTGGCATACTATTTTCATTATTTTCTTACTGCATTCTGTAACTGACATGGTGTCGTATGTTTGTCTTAACCAGATCACTAAGTAATCCTCATGCATGTTTTTTTTCCCACTCATGAGGATAGGTACCACAATCGTATCGCTTCAGATTTGTGGCAGTGACACTATTTACCAGATAATGTTATCTGTCTAGAAGCTTACATACTGTACTGCTGCACTAACAAAGTGCGTGGGCGTCTCGTTGCTGGTGAGGTGTGGACCGGTGAAAGTTCTTATTAATCGTCTTAAACGTACCGTTGTTTTTTTTGTTTTTGTTTTGTTTTTCTTTTCATTTTTTCGTCTTTCACAGTGTCTAGTTTCATCTCGTTTTTATTCATCGTTGTTTTTCTCTGTTGTCGTCTTCGTCTTCTGCATTCTTGATTTTCTTCTTCTTCTGCTTAATTGTTTTGCACCCCGTTCACACCTGAATATTCTGTGTGCTGGACAGACACACAAGCAAATCCTCTGCAACATTACGTGGTACATAACGTTTACCATTTCTTGTTTTGAAGAGTTGTGGCTTGCCAAGTATGGACTTTCTGCTCATCACAAGCCAGCTTCGGTGGACAAGTCCGGTTGCCGGCATGGAAGACCACCAGATCCCTAAGATGATCCTGAACGGAGAGCTCAAGCAGGGATGCAATGACCAAGGAAGATAACTAAATCAATGCAATAAAACTCTGACGGCCATGCTCAGCAGCTGTGGCATCAGCACTACCAACTGGGAATACATTCCCCCCAAAGCAGTAGGCTGATAACATAAGTACACCAATGGCGCATTCATATTCCATCACCGCAGAACAACTTTTACGAATAGAACAAAGACTGGTGGAAGCAGAACTCAAGATCGCGGACTTTTTTACCATGCCACAACTTCAGTAGAAGATTTGCCTTCAGGATCGGTCGTGTACCCCACACGAAGACCCATTCCAGGGGATGAAAGATCAGGATGCTTTACTCATCTGTCGAATTGATTGGAGAGTACGTCATCCATAATTCATTATGTGTGTTGTTTCTACCCTTCTTTTGTCATTTTTTCCCTTGGTTCGTTCTTCTTCCTTGTTTTCAGTCTTTTCCTTATTCTTGTTTTCGTTATTTTTCTACTTCTTACTCATTCTTTTTCTGTGTTATTTTCATTTCTTCTTTTCGTAGGTTGTTGTCTGTCCTCTTGTTTCTTCCCCGTCCTCGGTTTTTCTTTTTCTATTGTTCTGTTGTGCTGCCTTTTTTAAAATATTTTTTTAAGTTGTCTTTTTCTTTCTTTTCTAAATTGTACTTTGTCAGTGCTGGTATCCTCTTTCTATTTCCTCATTTACGGAGTTATTTTAAATATGATTCCTTTTTTTTTCTCTCGTTTTTTGTTTGTTTGTTTGTGGTTGTTGCTTTCTTCGGATTAGTTGCTTATTTTCTTTTTGCTTTTTTCCCTCCTCTTCTGCCTTTGTGTCGTCGTTGATGTTTCTTAGTTTCCTTGTTCTGCTTCTTCTTCAGTTCTTTCCGCCGTGGGTGGGTTTTTTCCCCTTTATATGTATTTATGAACTGCGTCTTCCAAGTACTTGGTTTTGCTGTTATTCCTCTCTTCCTTCCGGTCCAACAATTGGTTCCTTTATCTGTGCTGTTGTTTCGTTTTGATTTTTTTCTCGTTATTATTGCTTTTCTTTTGCCGATTTTACTGTTCTTTGGGGTTTCTCTTTTCTACCTCTCTGTTTCCCTTCTTCTCCGTCGTTGTTGAGATTTGTGTTATTTTCTGTAGTTGCAAGATGTTCATCTTCTTCTTATCTTTTAATTTATTATTGTTTTCTCTTATACAAACTTATAGCCGTTTTCTGTCTTCGTCATTGTTAACTCTTCCCGTTCTTTTTTTTTTTTTTCTCGCTTTATTTATGTATTTATTTTTCTTTATTTTGTTTTTTAGTTTTGTCTTCTTCTTTTCCTGGTCTTCGTTGTCCTCTTTTTCCTTTTTTCTTTTTTTTTTATGTCCATTTTAGATTATTTCTTTTTTTCATTTTTATTCCCATTTCTTATTTGCTTTTGTAATTGTCCTTGTTTACTTTTGTTCTTTATCCTTCGTTTGTTTTCGTTTTGTTTAGTCTTGCTCTTCTTTCGGTATTCTTATTATGTTAGGCGGTCTTGTTTTTTGTGTTGTTTGTTTTAGTTCTGTTGTTTTTGCTAGCTTAGGTTTCTTTTTTTTCTTTTTTCTTTTTTCTTTCCTTGCTTGTAGGTTTATTTTTGTCGTCTTCTTTTTATTCTTCTATTTTGTAGTTTTTCATTGACTTTTTTTGATGTTTCACTTTGTCTTGTCTTTTCTTTTTTTCTTTTTTTTTCATCGATATTTCTAAACTCCATTGCTTGGTTTTCTTTGTCTTCTTGACAGCTGGTACTGTTTTGGAATTAGTGTATGTTCTTTGGTGTTGTTGGTTCTCTTTTCCATCTTCCCCATCGTTTTCTTTTTCTACTCCGTCCTTTTCTTTTTCATCTCCATCGTTTTGTTTTTCTTCTCTATCGTTTGTTTTTCTTCACCGTCGTTTCCGTATTCTTTTTCCTCTCCATCTTATTCTTCTTATTCTCTTCCGTCGTTTTCTTTTCATTCTTCGCCTCCGTCGTGTTGTCCTCTTTCTTCTCTTCTGTATTTTCCTTCTTTTTCTCCGTCATTTTCTTCCTCTTCTTCTCTGTCTTCTCATTGTTTTCTCATTCTCATTCTATCCCGTGGATTTCTACTTTTGCTTCTTTTCCGTCGTTTCCTCCTTTTCATTCGTCTTTTCTTTTTTCTTCTCCGTTTTTTCCCCTTCTTGTTCTCCGTCGTTTTCTTCCACTTCTTCTCCATCTCTCTTTTTTTTTTCTTCGTTTCCTTGTCTCTCTCTTTTTCTCTTTCTCCTTCTCTTTCTTGTATTTTGTTTTTCGTTCTCCTTCGTCTTTTTTCTTCTTCTCCTCCTCCTTTTCCGTCGTCTACTCTTTGTCCTTCTGCCCCGTTGTTGTTTTGTTCTTATGCATCGTTTTCACTTACTTTTTCTTCTACGTTCTCTCGTTCTCCTTGTCCTCCATCGTTTCTCCCCTCTTTTTGCTTCTTTTTCTCTTTTGTCTGTACATCGTTTTCTTCTTTTCTCCTTTATTTTCTCCGTCGGTTTTTTGTTCTTGTTGTCTCCATTCACTTCCTCTTCTCCTTTCCTTCATCGTATTCTTCTTCTACTTCATCTTCTCTTCCGCTGTTTTATTCCTCCTTTTCCTTCCTTCCTGTTGTTTTCTTCTTCTCCTTCTCTTCTCTCGTCTTCTCTTCCTTATTCTCCTTTTCTGTCATCTTCATCTTCTAATCATTCTTCTCTCCATCTCTTGTTTTCCCTATCTCATTCTCATTCTCCGCAATTGTTTTCTTTTTCTTCTTCCATCTATTGTGTCCGCACACGCACAGCCGTCCGTGTAAATGTTGTAGCGCGCCCCTAATTCTCTTGCACGGTCCAGTGCGGTGGTGAGCTTGCGTTCTCTAATGTCATTTCTGCCACTTATGCCTGGGAGTCGTGAGAAAATCATGGTCGATACCGCCCCTTTTTCCCCACGGTCTGGCATCGAAATAAGTGAGAGGCTTCCTATCATGGTCGAACAGCTGGGGGTTGCTGTTCGTGAGTTCAGTCGCTCTCTTCCTCCAGCCCCAGCACTTCAGCCGCTGTCTTGAAGAATCTGTGGCCGCAAGGTGTCTGGGGTGGTCAGGGGGTAGACGAAGGGCTTTTTCTCTCGAGCGGAGACAGTTGGAATTGATCGTAGACTGGATGATTGGAATATCCCATTCGGCTCGCAGAACTTCCAGCGGTGAAATCTTGCTTGTCTACTTATCATTCTCAGGCATTAGTTCTGTGCCACCTCCAATTTGTTGATCTGCGTATTGGAGAGCCAGAGTTTCCAGCCGCTACTAGCGAAGCTGAGGACGCTCTGCACGTGGGCGAGGTAGACCTTCCTGTGGTCCCGCTTCCTCCAGTCCCAATCAGAGTGTGCTACTGCGCAGAGCATCCGACTTTTCCCGCCGCTTTCGCTGTCACAAGCTCGACCTGTCTGCTGAACGAAAGCTGTCGGTCGAGGGTGACCCCTAGAAGTCTGGCGTGGGGCTCATACTTTATGGGTGCGTTGTCGATTGTTATGTTCGGCACCCATCCAGCGTCGAGTGAGATTTCGAGAAGAATGTCGCCTCGCTTTTTGAGTCATTCAGGTTGGATTTCCAATGCAGGCTCCATTCCCCGTCCACATCCACCGCATTCTGGGAGAGTCGTTCTGAGTCCTCAAGCTCTGGCGCACATACGAGGATTCAGACGTCATCGGCGTATATCGAGATTGTTATATTATCTGGCAGAAGCTTTGCCAACTCATCTATGTAAAAGAGGAAGAGATTCGGAGCCAGCACGGATCCTTGGGGTAGGCCTTGACTCATACTCATCTTCCTGCTTTTGATGAGGACACCATTGAAGCGGACCTTGGCTTGACGGTTGCGGAGAAAATCGTTGAGCCATTGGACGTATTCGTCAGGCCCGCCTTTGTCGAGGAGGGTATGAAGAAGGCGCTCCCGCCACACTGTGTCATATGCCTTTGAGAAGTCAACTAGGACGAGCACAGATTTATGCGCGGGCTTCTTTTGGAAGCCATCGTCGATCTTCTGCGTGATTCTCAGTATTTGATCTTCTACTTCCCTGCCCTTCCGAAACCCGGCCTGTACCTTCGAAAACCAGCCTTCCCGCTCAGCCATGTCGTACAGGTGTTCAGACATCATCCTCTCCATTACCTCGATGGCGCAGGAGGTGAGGCTTATTGGTCGGAACGATGCAAGGTCTGATGCAGGTTTCCCGGATTTAAGAAGGGGGACGATGATGGCGTCCTTCCACATTTGTGGCACGTCTGCAGAGCAGAAGGACATGAAGATGAAGAGTTGTTTCTCTAGGGCTGTGGGACCCAGGTTCTTGAGGGAGGATGGAGGAATGTTGTCAGGGCCAGGTGACCCACCAGGCTTCATTTTTGAAATGGCGCTCTTCAGCTCGGCGATTGTGAAATCAGCCTGAGCCTCTCCCGGAGATTTCCTTAGATTCCTCAACCTCTATTTTAGGGATCCATTTACTGCTCCATCTTCCTGAGACATATCCAAGCTGCTCACCGCTGAGTAGTGAGTGACGAATATTTCAGCCTTGCGCTTGTTTGAGGTGATGAGGCGTTATGGTTCATCGCCTCATTTGGTGAGTTCGTTTCAGGCGTTCCGTTGAGGTTTCTGATCAGGCGCCACGCTTTAATCTCATCTGGGGATGTGGTGTGTCTTCCAGAAGATTTCTCCAGGCGTCTGTTTTGGTCGCACTGATTGCCTCATGCGCTTCCAGACAAGCTTCTAGCCAATCTTTGCGGCGAGTCCTTACCAAGTGACGGAGTCTATTCCGTTTGGGAATAGGTCCACGGACTGTAGGGGTTTCCCAGGACTTGGTTCTTCTGCCTGGATTTACTGTGCCAACGTGGATCTTGACAGCAGAAATGAGAATATCGTTGAACTCTGTCATCATGTTGCAGATGGTGTTGGTTGTGCTCATCCGGGCAGCAAGGGCTTTTTCCACTTCGTCGGAGAAGGCTTTCCAGTCCACTTCGGATGACCTCCAGGAAATCTGGCCGTTGGAGAGACAGAGCTGTGGTTAATCTCCGTGTGAAGTGGTACAGATATCGGGGCGTGGTCAGAGCTTCCAATACCATCCGCCGGGCACCACGTATACTTCCCACATCAAGCTGCTCCGCAGAGACGTCTGGGGCGCTTTTACCCTCCCATGCAGGTTGGGGGATGGTGGTGGGAGGGCGGATCCGAGATAATCGGCGAGTCGTCATGCTGCGATCTGGTATTGATGCAGGAGTGTTGTGGAGGTCTTCGTTACATTTTCTTCTCTTTCTTTCGTGCTGTTGCTGTTGTTATATTTCTTCTTCTTTTTCTTCTTCTTCTTCTTTGTGTTTGTTATACTTTTTACTCGTCTTTGTTTTCTTTGTATTTGGTATTCTGTGTCTTGTTAGTTTTTATTTTGTGGGTGTTGGTGTTGCTGTTGGTAAACCTTTTCTATTTTTTCTCTTGCTCTTCTCCTTGGTGTTGTCTGCGATCTGGTATTGATGCGGGTGTGTGACCCGTCATTCATGACGTGCAGGTCGTTGTCAATTATCCAGTTCTCCAGCACTTCACCCCTCCCGTGGGGTGGCTGGAACGTATCTCAAAGAACAGAATGGGTGTTGAAATCACCAAGAATGACTAGACTCAGGTGTGACAGGGAGGGTTCCGGTAGCCAAGCTTGTATTTTGCTCTGATGTGTGGGATCTGACAGGGGGGCGGGGGCAGTATACATGTAGATTGCAGAGCATTGCCCACTTCCTCTTACCTATCTTTACCCGAAACATCGACATTTCTGTGCCGCTGTTTGAGCCATCTCGGATGTGTTCAAATATCAGGTAGTTTTTGATGTATGAGATGAGACCACCTCCTCCGTCCTGATTTTTGCGGTCTAACCAGTATCGACGTGTAATCGTCAAATTGTGGCGTCCTCTTTTCTTGCTTCAGTTTTGACTCCTGGATCAAGCAGGTATCGTAGTCGTCTTTGTTCAGTTGCTCGTCAAGTTTGCTTATTTTCGGAAGTAAACCGTCTGCATTCCACTACAGGATCCTCAGCGATTTCTTGGTACACTTTTTGGATTCTTCAGCAGACGACTCGATCGCTGTTCCACCAACCAGTCTTGTGTAGTCGCGGGGCTGGTTTTTCATGTCTCATAGTCTAGGTAGGGCCTCAGGACCTGGCCAGCTCATGGGTTTATGCGCAGGCTTAAGGCTCGTGCCATGATCACCATACACGTGGTACCTGTGACGTTAGTGCATATGGAATTCATTCCGAGCGCGGAGACGTCACCTTGAGAAACTGAAACTGAAACTGAAACTCGCATCTATCACATGTCCGTGCATATCAGTCTTCGGCAGCAGCGTCACGCAGCGGCAAAGTGAGTCCCGTGCACGATTTGTGAAACGGGTTGTTACACGTGGTGCACACGACTGGGGTGGTGTCCACTCTTATCGACCCGGCACATTTTTTGCAGCTGGATTTCGTCCTTTGGGTGGCAGGTGGTGGAGTTGGTTCATCATGGTCAGAACTGTTGTTGTTGTTGTTGTGGGTGTCATTGTTTTGATTCATGGCTCCTGAATGAGCCCGACATCTCCAGGTTTGATCCGAGTAGTATCTGCTAATCTTGCTGCATTGATGACGTTTGTGGCATACATCAGGGCACTCACTATCGGTACAGTGGAACCGGTGTGTTGTTGTTGTTGTTGTTGTTGTTGTTGTCTTCACCTTCATGTTTTTTTCGATGCCTGTTTTTCTCCTCGTCGTGCTTTAACTATTTTTTCTTTCCACTTTGTTTCTTCGTTTTTTGTTTTTTTGTTTTGTTTTTGTTTTTGTTTTTCTCATTTCTGTACATTCTTCTTGTTTACTACTCGCATTTATGTATTCTTAGCTGTTTGGGACTCTGCTTTGGGAGGCTCTGTTGTCGTCTGTTTTTTGTTTGCTTTTTGTGGGGTCTTTTTGTTGGGTTTTGTTGTTGTTGTTTAATGTTCCTTGTCTTTTTTTTGGGGGGGGGGGGGGGGGAGCAGGGCACATTTTGTTGTTTTTGTTTATTTTGTTTTTGTTTTGTTTGGTTCTGGTTTGTTTTTTCCTACTTTCCCGTTTTGCGTCAATTTATTCCTTTTCCTTCTTTCTTTCGATTTCTTTCTCTTGCATTAAATGTCTTTTTTGTTGATGTTCGTCGTCTTTCAAAAAGTTTTTTTTTTATTTCTGTACTTTGTTGTTCTGATTTTCCACTCCTGTCTTGCTCTGTTCTTCCTGTTTGCTGTGGTTTTTCTTTTTTATTTTGTTTTGTGTTTGTCTTCATTTTCCCCATTTTCTTTGCGTAAGTATTCTTGTGCTTCCTTTCTATTGCTCTTGTCTCTGTTGTCGTTTTGTTGTTGTTGTTGTTGTCGTTGTTGTTGTTGTTTGTTCTTTTCCCTATAATTTTCTTCTTATTCTTCAACATCGTTTTTTGTTTTCTCCATATTCATTTTAAAAGACGATATTGATTTGTTCGTTGAATTCTCGTCTGTTGTGTTCTTAGTTCTCTGTGTCCTCTTTCCATTTATAATTCTTCTCTGTATTTATTCTTCCTTGTGTTTGTTGGCAATTTTCACTTTTTTCCCCATCGACAGCAGACATGTTCTTATTTTTCTGCTGTTGTGGTTTTTTTTTCTTCATTATTGTTTTTCTTCTTGTATTTATTGTTGGCTTTTTGCTTTTGCTTTCTCTTTTATGTTACATTTATTCAGATTATTCTACTTTGTGTAATTCTTGATTATTCTCTTTGTGTTGTTTTTCGTATTCCTTCTTGTTGTATTTCCTTTACTTTTTTCCTTTCTTTTCTTTTTTTTTCTTTTTTTTTCCGTCCTTTTCTTCTGCTATGACTGTCTTCATCTTTGTTTGTTTTCTTGACTGTTGTGTTGTTTTTCTTGGTCATCTTTGTTTTCTTCTTGTTTTTGCTGTTCATGTCATCGTTTGTGCTGGTATGTTTTGTTGACGAGTTTTTTTTTGTTTTGTTTTTTATCGTCTTTGCTGTTTTTCCTTAACGTTTTATCATTTGTCGTTGTTTTGCTTCGTAATTCACGATTTCGTGGTGTGTGCGGTTTTTTTTTCATCTTCATCTGTGCTTTGTTAATTTATCGCCGTTATTTTAATGGGATTTTTCATTTCATTGTTCTATGTGGTTGGTTTTCATCTCGTTCCTCTTTTTTGTTTTGTTTTGTTTGCTGGTTTTGGTTCGTATTGGTTTTTGTTCATTTTGATAATTTGTATATTTCCGCTTTTCTTTGTTGTTGTTGTTCCTTTCTTATTCTTGGTTATTCCTTTTTCTTTTCGTTTTATCTATTATGCATAACATTCTTATTATTTTCTTCTTTTTGTTCCTTTTCTTGAAATTGTTTTCTTCTTTGTGTCTGCCTTTTTTACGTTTGTATTTTTAAGTAATCTGTTGTTGCTTTGTTTTTAACCATTACTATTTCAATTATCATCTTTTCTTCTGCGACGTGTTCTTTTTCTGGTGGTGTTGCCGTTTTCGATTTTTTTCAATGGTTTGTCGTCATCTCTGTATTCTTTGTCGTCAATATTTCGTTGTACTTTTGTTTGTTTGTTTGTTTTTTGTTTTTTGTTTTGTTTTTGTTTTTTTTTTTTTACTTCGTTGGCTGTATTCCGCGTTGATGTTTTTGTTAATCCATCAATGTATCGTCCATTTTTTGTTCTACATTCTCTGTATTCTTTGTTTTCTTCTTCGTCTTTTTCAATTTTGTTAGTTTTAACTTCTTTTCAGCGACTTCCTGTGTTTTTTTCTAACATTTTTCCTTCTGCTTCTTCTTTTTCTGGTTATTGGTTTCCTTTTTTGTGTGTTTGGTGCTGCTTTTCTTCTTCTCGTTTCTTTTTTGTTTTTTGTTGTTTGGTTGTTGTTTTTTGGGGGGGGGTTGTTTTGTTTTTGTCCTTTATTACATTTTCTTTATCTTCGATGAATATCGTGAATAATTATTACAATTTTTTGCTTTGGTTGTCATGCATTTTATTTTATTTTTCTTTCTTTCTTTCTTTCCTTCTTTATGCATTTCTTTGTGCGCTGATCATCTTCATCTGCGTTTCGTTGGTCTTTTTTATTCACTGTCGTCATTTTAATGGGCTGTTCTGTTTTATTCCCTTTCGTAGTATTTTTTTTCTTGCCTCTGTTGATTTTTCTTCGTTTTCATTCTTGTTCCTTTTCATTTCTTGCATTTTTGTTTGTTTGTTGTTGTTCTTTTCTTATTCTTGATTGTTCCTTTCTTTTTCATTTTCAGTTGGTACTATTGTGACTTTTTTTCTTCACGTCGTTTTTGCTTTCTCTTTCTTTACAGTTTTCACCAGTATGTTATACTTTGTGTCTGTTTTCGGTGTTGTTGTTTTTTCATGCTTTTAATTGTTTTTGCTTTATTTTCATCTTTTCTATTCAATGCTCGTGTTTTCTATTACACTGTAGTCCTTTTTGCTATTGTTTTCATCTGCCTCTTCACCGATTTGCTTTCACCCTCGTAGTATTCTTTATTTTTTCATTTTCTTAATTGTCAGTTCTGCGTTGTTCGCTGCATTCTACTTTGCAGTATTATTTCTCTTCATCTCCCTTTCTAGGTTACCTTCAACGTATTTTTTCTTCTTTTTCTTCATTTCTTGTTTTGTTTTGCTCCTGGTAGTTCGTTTGTTTTTTTTGTGTGTGTGTGTGTGTGTGTGTGTGTGTGTGTGTGTGTGTGTGTGTGTGTGTGTGTGTGTGTGTGTGTGTGTGTGTGTGTGCGTTTTCATTTTTTGTTGTTTTTTTACTTCTTAGTTTTCTTGGTTTGTTTTTCTTCACCATTCCGGACTTCGGTTTTTTTGTATTTTGTATGAGTTTTCTTCTTTTTTTTCCTATCAGTTCTTAAATTTTATTTTGTTTATTTTTGTTTTGTTTTGTTTTGTTGATTTCCTTATTGGTTTTTCTTCTTCGTCGTTATCTATTGAAGTTTTATCATTTGTTGTTGTTTTTCTCTGTATTCCATGTTTTCGTTGTGTTCTTTTCTTCCCTCTTCATCTTCTTTTTCGATGCTGGATGTTATCATCGCCGTAGTTTTAATGCTTTCCATTTTATTTGTCTGCCTTTTCTCCGTTAGGTTTCATCTCCTTCCACTTTGTTTTTCACATTTTTGTTTGTATTTTTTCTCAGTTATTTTCATTCCCCTTTACAGGTTTTTTTTTTGTTTTTTTGTTTTTTGCTTCCATTTTTTTTTTTGGGGGGGGGGGGGGGTAGTCATGGCTAGTTGTTTTCTTTTCATATTTTCTTCTGTTTTATTTTTATTTGTTTTTATTTTCTTCATTTCATTCTTTTGTCGTCTGTTTTCTTTTTGTTGTTTTTGTTGATTTTGTGTTTTCCCCCTTATTTTTTCGGTACTTTTTTTCTAGTAATCGTCTTCTTTCTTCTATTGTCTTCATGTTTGGTTTCTAATCGTTTTCTTTGTTGTTTTTTCTTATTTTGTCGTGTTATTCGTTAATATTTTTCTTTATTTGCTGGCTTGCTTGTTGTCCTACGTTTTGTTTACAATATCGTTGTTGTTTACGCTCTCTTCTGTTAGTTGCGTTCTTGACGATTTTCTGTTTTTTGTTTCGTTCTGTTTTTTCTTTGCTGTAGTCCCTTTTCTTCATCCCTGCGTGTGCGACTCTTTTCCCAACTTCTTTATTCTTCTTTATTCTTCGTCTTCTTCGCCAACGTTGCTTTCCGTATTCTTATTATTTATAATTGGGTACTTGATGCAGTTTTTTTTTTCTTTTTTTCTTTTTTTTTTTACCCTTAATTTTTGGAGCTAATTCGAAGGAGGATGCTCAGTATGTGTGTTTTTTTTGGTTCATCAGTTTGGTTTTTCACTGTATCTTGCAGTACGAGTGACTGGCCACTTGTACTTGTATAGATAAGACAATGAGGCAGTTACTGTAGGGGAAGTCAAGTGGCAGAATGGTTCAGACGTTCTCCTGCCAATGACTAAACTCGAGGATCCAGGGTTCGCTCCCCGTAGAGGCCTCAACTTTTCTCCTCAGTTTGATCAGAAAATCGAACTGAACGTCCATTCCATCGGAAAGGGACGAAAAACGAGTCGGACCTGTGTGCCTTCTGACTGGACACGCTAAAGATCCCACGGCAGTTGAAAATCGTTAAGAGCACGGCGTTGCCCGGCTGCCTTGGTATAAAACATTGGAGAGATAGGCTGATTTCCCAGAACCCACACTTCAAGACCAATTAGCCTTCTTGCCTTTATGAAGTCTTGGTAAAAAAAATGTGACAATGAATATGAATTTGAAACAAGGGAGAGGGGATGGGCGCCGCCCTCGTGGTGCTGGTCCAGGAAAAGTTGAATTCTCTGACACTTCACTCCCCTACGATCCCAGGGTTATGGAACTAGCTAGGTAGGACTTCAGGACCTGGCCAGCTCATGGATTTATATGCAGGCTTAAGGATTGTGTCGTGATCATTCTGGGTCTTCTCCATCACACGGCACCTATGACGTTATTGCATATGGAATTCATTTCGAACGGAGAGTCATCTTGAGCAACTGAAACAAACTGAAACGAGAGACAGCTTCCCCTTCATGCAAGTCGTTTGACGGGTGGTGATTCCAGGCCATTGTGGGGGCTGCGCTCCTGTGTGTCTGTGTGTGGGAATCATCGTACTCTCCAAGTCGTTCCACGTGACGTTAAAACTTGACCTGCACAAATGTAGAAATAAATATTCAGTAAACCGGCAGAAAATACACACGTGCGCGCTTGCATGCACGCACGCACGTATACACACACATACACATGAACATGCACACACACACACGCATACGCACACACACACGCACACGCACATGCACACACACACACACATATACGCACTATGGCGTGTCTTTTATGACGAGATGTTTATGATGCCCTGTTTGCCGATTAATCAGCGCTGCCTTCCCACGACGAGACAAATGTATACACGACTGTGTGTGATTCAATGCATTTTAAGAAAAAAAAGTATTTGTATAACAAGGGGGATAATTAAATGAGGAAAAAAACGTGAAAAAAGCAAAACGATCTATCTGTATAAATCATGGATATTAAATACATAAGCTGGTTCACAAATGGATTTACCAAAAACCTAAAAAAAATTTAAAAAAAGGCAAAACGATCCATTTGTATTATGAATATTACATAAATAGATATCAAACATTTACCATGGGCTTAACTATTCGTTGCCGCTTCCCAGGCCAGGGACAGACACGGGAAGATCCTGTTTACCCTAACACTCTCTAGACTTCCTGCTGTTTAAAGCCCAGCCGACTGCGTATAGCCATGTTGGGGCTATGACCTTTTCAAAGCATACACAACTTCAACAGGAATAAAAAAAAAAAAAGAAGAAAATTACGTACACACATCAATGCCTTTGCGTATATAATCTAAGGACATGCCCCAGGCGTTGACCACTTTGCCCAATTTATCGCACAGGGATTTAAAAAAAACCCACATGAATACATACTTAAGCATACCTAAGGACACCAAAACATATATGCATATAAACGGGCATAAATTATCTGAAACTGCTTCCGCATATCTCATCTCCCTAGAGTAAAATATACACGAAATATGTACCCATTTATCAATTCTAAGAAAACGTACGCAAGGCTTTATCGAACACATACAGGTGAATGGATCAGCAAGGCAGAAAATGATAGGAAGAAATGACAAAGCAAAGGAACAAGGCAAAAACGAAGCAAGTGACAGAAAGAAAAGAAATTTCTTGCAATTTCTATATGGTGGGGATACTATTTATACTGAAAGAGACCCCAGCATCCCCACGGGTGGACTCTCTAGACTAGAGTTCGCTTGATGTACACTGAAAGAGTAGCAAGATGGGGGTACCAGACTTCCGAAATCTTGTAGATACAATATGGAATTTCATTAGAACATGTAATGTCTGGTTCAGAATATTCACAGCAAGTAGTTATGGTAATCAGTAAAACGCAAGAAATTGTCTCATGCAAAATAACAGCAAATGACACAACATACAACATTGAGACAACTTGATAAGTTTAAATGTCTGGGAACTGTCATCTCACCAGATGGGAGATGCATATTACAAACAGCCAACAGAATCGGCCAAGCTTAAACAGTATTCAAGAAAACGAAAAGAATTATTTCCAACAAATGCCTATCAATTAACATCAGGTAGTGGTCCTTCAGTGTCACATAGAACCTATACTGTTGTACGGATGTGAAGCGTGGACAGGCAGTACGCAGTCAGAACACGATTCAGGCCGTTGGAATTTGGTTTCTAAGAAGAATGTTAAGAGTTCCATGATCTGCAGAGTTGAGAGAGGAGGTGAAGGTCCTACGGCGTACCATTCAACGGCAGATCCGTCGAAGCTACTGATGATATCTTAAGCCTGTCTTCACTGAAGAGGCGACCGCCTACCAGGCAGGCAACAAGAGGTTCTGGTCATACATCAAGAACCTGCGTTCAAGTAACGTCGGCGTTGCCCCACTCAAGAAAGATGGCCACCTTACTTCAGACCCGAAGGAACAAGCAGAGTTGTTGAACGAGCACTTCCAGTCAGTCTTCGGGGATGGTCACGAGTACACAGCTGAGGAATTTGAACTCAAGACTGGAATGACTGACAAAAATATGCCGGCTATGGACATCACCATTAGCTGTGAAGGAGTGAAGGGACTCTTGAGAAACCTAAACCCACACAAAGCAGGAGGTCCTGACGGTATAAGCCCGAGAGTGTTACGGGAGCTTGTGGAGGAATTAGCACCAGTGCTGACCACCACCTTCCAGTCATCGTTATCCTCAGGCATCGTCCCAACTGACTGGAGGAGTGCATACGTTAAACCAATCTTCAAGAAGGGTGAACAATATAACCCTGCTAACTACAGGCCAGTTTCCCTGACGTGTACCGTATGCAAGCTCATGGAACACATAGTCGTCAGCTCTGTGATGCAGCACCTCGAGGCTCTCGCCATTCTCAACGACAGCCAACATGGTTTTTGATGGGGGCGATCATGTGAGAGCCAACTCCTGGAGTTTGTAGAGGAGCTAACCACCAATTTGGAGAATGGGAAGCAGACAGACATCCTAATTATGGATTTCGCAAAGGCCTTCGACCGTGATAACGACAGTCTGCTGATCAGCAAACTCCAACGCTATGGTATACAAGGCTCCACTCTCACATGGATCAACAGCTTCCTTAAGAATCAACGCCAAGCAGTCGTAGTTGACGGTCACCACTCCTCCTATGTCAGCGTTAGGTCAGGAGTCCCTCAGGGTTCCGTGTTGGGACCTTGTTTATTCCTGGCCTATATCAACGACCTTCGGCTTCCGGACAAGCTGACGGCACTGGTAAGACTATTTGCGGATGACACAGCGGTGTACAGGGTTGTAGTCAACAGCGTACAACAAGATCAGCTACAGCAAGACCTCCAGCGCCTATCAGAATGGGAGAAGAGCTGGAACATGCTGTTCCACCCTGCAAAGTGCGTGTCTATGCCAGTCACCAGGAGCAGGAGCCCACTGGATCACTCCTACGTCCTGCACGGCCACAACCTGGACACGTGCCCACACAGCCAAATACCTGGGCGTCACACTACATCGTGAAATGACATGGGACACCCACATCAACGAGACGGTAAACAAAGCTAACCGAATGCTGGGTTTCCTCAGGTGCAATTTAAAGATCAGCTCCAGTTCCATCAAGAAGTCGTACACGGCGTTCGTGAGACCCCTTCTTGAATATGCATCATCAGTATGGGATCCATACACAGAAGAGCATAGACAAGTTGGAGGCCGTTCAGAGACGTGCCGCCCGTTTCGTGCTCAACCGATATCACAACACATCAAGTGTCAGCCGATTGATCGACCAACTGGGCCGGCCATCTCTTGAGCAGCGAAGAAGAACCACATGCCTGGGGTTCATTTATAAAATCCACCATGGACTAATCCAGTGCCCAATTATCAGGAGCAAGCTAGTCCCACCCCCTCCACGACAGCGCCATACCCACAACCAGCAGTTCTGCCTCATCAACACCAGAACTCAGTACAGAGGTGGCTCTTTTCTACCCAGGACTGTTGGGGACTGGAACCATCTTCCCAACGAAACAGTAGAGGCAGCAACAGTCGATGCTTTTGTGTCGCGAGCCTCTGCCCAACAGTGAGTTTCTGGACACCACGTGGCCCTTTCGGTAACAGATTTCAGCAATGTCTACGGACAATGAGAATAGTGAAATGATCGGAGCTTACGAATGGACTGTGTCTACAACAACCCCCCCCCCCCCCTTTATGTGCCAGAATGATCATCCTCAAGATCGTGGGCACCAAAGGAAAGGAAGGAAGGAACAGCAAAGAAAACAAACGAGACAGATTTGAAAGAGGCAAACAAACTGACAAAGAAAATATCAACGAAGAAAATAAAGTACAAACAAGCAATATTTATAGGACATTTTTATGACGCAAGAGAAATCAAAGCACCTTGTCACACAACAGGAAAGCTGAAGGGAAAAAGAGACCGATGAAGACCCAGGAAGAATCCATTGGACGGACTTCTGGAGTGGCTAAGACAGAGAGTGGGAGAGGTACTTGCAGCAACAAAGGATAGACTCGTACGGCGGGCCATAATCGCCAACGCCATGCGGCGGGACAGATGATGATGATGAGTACTGGACTTCACTACTGCTACCACCATTAATGCTAACTGAGCTTCGATTGTATTCCTGACACTACCCACTGACTTTCACCCTCGGAATTGGCGACTTATTCATGAAGGAAATCGACCCCAAAGGAGAGGGTTTGGGTTTAGGAGTAGCGATAGAGTTAGGACTGATTAGATCGTGTCCTTACTCATAATCAACCCGCTCGTAAACTGAGGCTTAGTATCGAATGAGTTGAGATACACATTGAAAGAAATACATAAGAAAGGCAAGTCACTTACCAGGACTGAAGTCCACGTCAGCTTTTGTACTTGTTCACCGTACCGTGTGTCTGAGCCTTTGCAAAAGCTCGTGGTCGTTGTACTGTTTGGCTGATGAAAGAAATAAACTTAATGCACAAAATCACTGGTTTCTTTCCACTGCTGCCATCAGCCTTGTCCCTGTTCAAATATGACTGAAACCTGGACGAACGAACCGAGATCTGCAAAAATCAAATGCCATAGCTGTGTAAACCGGAACTCACACGAGAATCAGGCAACTGCACGTGCAAAGTGCTCTATTGACCACTTAACTTTAAAATTCACCTTTTTGTTCACGATAAAAGAATACTTGTTACTGACCAGAAGAATGAGTGTGTGTATGTGTGTGTGTGTGCGTGTGTGTGTGTATGTGTGTGTGTGTGTTGTGTCTGTGTGTCTGTGTGTATGTGTGTCTGTCTGTGTGTCTGTGTATGTGTCTGTGTCTGTGTGTTGGATGAATGGATGGATGGATGGATGGATGAATGGATATGATGATGGATGGATGGATGGATGGATTGGATGGATGGGATGATGGATGGAT
>CM060309.1:58884033-58896533 GCA_030674185.1 Monoplex corrugatus
TTTTTACTGATGGGTCAGTCTTAGCAAATCAGAGCGCTGGAGCAGCGTTTTATGTTCCAAAATTTAACATTAAAAAGTCTTTTTTATTGGGGCAAATGTATCTATATATACAGCAGAATTGGTCGCTATTGTTTAAGCTTTGCATTATTTAATAAGCCTTCGGCCTGTGTCTTTCAAAGTAGTTTTGTTTGTTGATTCAAAATCTGTATTATATGCCTTACAGTCTTTTGATACAGACACAAGACCTGATTTAATAATTGAGGCAAATCATCTAATACACTGTTTAAAGATAAATGGCTCGGAAATCAGTTTATGCTGGGTGAGTGTGTGTGTGTGTGTGTGTGTGTGTGTGTGTGTGTGTGTGTGTGTGTGGTGGTGTTGTGCTGGGTCGTGTTGTGTCGTGTTGTGTCGTGTGCGTATGTATGTGAAATATGGAAGGGAAGGGGGGGGGGGGGGTCCAGGTAGAGCCATAGAGACAAACACAGAGAGCCAGAGAAAACGACAGAGAAACTGTAAGACACTGACCATCCATTCCTTGATACATTGCTGTCTTTGTGATTTCACAACAGTCCTCTTTGCCATTTTGCAACGATGAGTGTAACGGACCACAGACTGGAAGATTGGGGGTTCGAATCCCATTAGGCTGGTCAGAATCATTCTATTTACCCAGATATGAGCATGCTCTGGGCTCACTGAAATAACGGGAATCATACATAGTCAACGATTCTCATCCACTTCACAGAAAAAAAGGTCCCAAATCTATGGCCGGTAATGTGCCATAGGAAATGAGACAGCATAAAGGTATGTATATATATATACACACACATAAAAATAATATATGTATGTATGTATGTATGTATGTATGTATGTATGTATGTATGTATGCATGCATGCATGTATGTATGTATGTATGTATGTATGTATGTATGCATGTATGTATGTATGAATGTATGTATGCATGTATGTATGTTGTATGTATGTATGTATGTATGTATGTATGTATGTATCACTTCTCCCCAGCTAGCTTTCGGAAACAGTGAGCCTGATAAACTCTTCACAGAGTGAAATGGAAGTCACTTGCTTCGGAACACTTATTGGAGCTTCCTTGTGGAAGACTGAAAAAGAAACTGATGGAAAGCTATGTGGGCGGAGCGATCTTTTTGCATACAGATATGTCCTGTTTTGTTTTATCTGCCCGCTTGTACCATGTTGAGTGTCGAGAAGTGGAAGAGCTGAAGTGACATTCAAGAAGTGATCTGGACAGCATGTAGAGGACAGACGCCGTATGAGGTCAAGGTCTTCTTGCTCTCAGTCCGGGTCTTCCTCTGTCTGCCTCTCGCTTCAAATCCGTGTCTTTTGTTATAAGCTGCCTTAAATAAGCACGTTGCCGTGTGCTTGTTTATCGTTTGTCGTAGTTGTTGTTGTTGTTGTTATTGTTGTTGTTGTTGTTGTTGCTGTTGTTGTTGTTGCTGTTGTTGTTGTTGTTGTTGTTGTTTTAATTCCTTTTTTAAAGATATTATTTCTTATCGATCGAAGGTGTTAGTTAGTTAGTGAGTGAGTGAGTGAGTGAGTGAATGAGTGAGTGACGTAGTGAGTGAGTGAGTGAGTGAGTGAGTGAGTGAGTGATAGTATAGTTAGTTAGTTAGTTAGTTTTTTGTTTGTCTTTTGTCAGTCAGTCAGTTAGTTAGTTAGTTAGTTAGTTAGTCAGTCAGTCAGTCAGTCAGTCAGTGTTAGTTAGCTAGTCAGTCAGTCAGTTAGTCAGTCAGTTAGTTAGTTAGTCAGTCCGTCAGTTAGTTAGTTAGGTAGTTAGTTAGTTAGTCATTTAATTAGTTAGTTTGTTAGTTCGTTAGTTTGTTAGTTAATTAGTTTGTTAGTTGATTAGTCAGTTAGTTAGTCAGTTAGTTAGTCAGTTAGTTAGTGTCATTTGTAGGAAATCTATGATATTTTAATCTTTATACCTCTGGACTTCACACGTTGTCGTTGTCAGTAGGTTCCAAAACACTTTCAAAATTCTGCTGTAAATCGAACAGAACCTGAACTGTTCTTGTTTTTAACGTATTTCAGGACTTGACTCGCTTTTGCTGCGGTAACCTGTCTGATTTCATTTGGCTTGTCGGTGATAATGCTGGAATATCAATATCATGTCTTTCATTTTACTGTCATCTAACACGATCTTTTTTAGACAGACACCGTGCCCTTTCTAGCCAGTGTGAAATGTTTTCTTATAAGTTTGCTGATAAAATGTCTCATTCCTAAGTCACAAAATTATGCTGCTATTTTTCTTTTACCTTCTGCCGTCCGTCCATCTCGAGACTGCTGAAGAACTTCATTCATTTCCTTTTTCCCCTACGATCTTACGGTTCTTCATTTGATGCATATGTATTCTTTTTGTCACACTTTCTTTAAAAAGACACCAAGTGTTAAACGTCTGATATTGCAAACTGAATATCTGCGTTATGATATTTTTTTTCATCTCATTTTTATTATACATTGAAACAGCATATTCCTTGGTTACATTTTTTATTTCTGTATTTATCTCTCCTGTATATTTTTTCAGTTGAGTTTGCTCACAAATTCATTGGTATCTGTTGGAAGGAAATTTCCCAGTTTGGGCCCATTGGGTTGTGCATATGAGTTGTTTGTTTCCATTTTTTGTGTGCATTAGAGATGTTTGTTTCCACTCTTTGTGTGCATTAGACTTGTTTGTTTCCATTCTTTCATTGTGTTGCTCCATTGATTAGTTGTTTGTTTCCATTCTTTGTGTGCATTAGAGTTGTTTGTTTCCATTCTTTGTGTGCATTAGAGTTGTTTGTTTCCATTCTTTGTGTGTATTAGAGTTGTTTGTTTCCATTCTTTGTGTGCATTAGAGTTGCTTGTTTCCATTATTTGTGTGCATTAGAGTTGTTTGTTTCCATTCTTTGTGGCATTAGAGTTGTTGTTTCCATTCTTTGTGTGCATTAGAGTTGTTTGTCTCCATTCATTGTGAGCATTAGAGTTGTTTGTCTCCATTCTTTGTGAGCATTAGAGTTGTTTGTCTCCATTCTTTGTGTGCATTAGACATGTTTGTCTCCATTCTTTGTGTGCATTAGAGATGTTTGTCTCCATTCTTTGTGAGCATTAGAGTTGTTTGTCTCCATTCTTTGTGAGCATTAGAGTTGTTTTCAGTCTTTGTGTGATTAGAGTTGTTTGTCTCCATTATTTGTGAACATTAGAGTTGTTTGTCTCCATTCTTTGTGTGCATTTAAGTTGTTTTTAGTCTTTGGGTGCATTAGAGTTGTTTGTTTCCATTCTTTGTGAGCATTAGAGTTGTTTGTCTCCATTCTTTGTGTGCATTAGAGATGTTTGTCTCCATTCTTTGTGAGCATTAGAGTTGTTTGTCTCCATTCTTTGTGAGCATTAGAGTTGTTTTCAGTCTTTGTGTGCATTAGAGTTGTTTGTCTCCATTATTTGTGAACATTAGAGTTGTTTGTCTCCATTCTTTGTGTGCATTTGAGTTGTTTTCAACTTTGGGTGCATTAGAGTTGTTTGTTTCCATTCTTTGTGAGCATTAGAGTTGTTTGTATCATTCTTTGTGTGCATTAGCGTTGTTTGTCTTCATTCTTTGTAAGCATTAGAGTTGTTTGTCTCCATTCTTTGTGTGCATTAAAGTTGTTTGTTTCCATTCTTTGTGAGCATTAGAGTTGTTTGTCTCCATTCTTTGTGTGCATTAGAGTTGTTTGTTTCCATTCTTTGTGTGCATTAGAGTTGTTTGTTTCCATTCTTTGTGTGCATTAGAGTTGCTTGTTTCCATTCTTTGTGTGCATTAGAGTTGTTTGTTTCCATTCTTTGTGTGCATTAGAGTTGTTTGTTTCCATTTTTGTGAGCATTAGAGTTGTTTGTTTCCATTTTTGTGTGCATTAGAGTTGTTTGTTTCCATTCTTTGTGTGCATTAGAGTTGTTTGTTTCCATTCTTTGTGTGCATTAGAGTTGTTTGTTTCCATTTTTTGTGAGCATTAGAGTTGTTTGTTTCCATTCTTCTTAATTTCAAGCGTGTTTCGGGTAAGTAAATCTGGTGCAGTGTATCAAGGGGGTTGATTGTGTGAATTCCTCAAGACTGAGGTATTGAGAGCTACGAGGATATTCATAGTTCGTCACTGGGCGGGGCTGATTGCACGGAGCTTAGCGTGGTAAACTACATTCGTTCATTCATTCATTTTTGGCCATCTGAATAGCAAGTCGTCTCTTCGTGTTCTGCAAAGCAAATACACACAATCGACGTCCTTTTTCATGTTTGGTAAGGCAAGAGATAAAAAAGGTGGGTTTTGTTTTGTTTTGTTTTGTTTTGTTTTGTTTAGTTTAGTTTTGCTTTGTTTTTTTAGTTTGTTTTTTTTCTTTGCGTGAGGCAAGAAAACAAATACGTTTGTTTTCTAGACGTCACTTCTAGTGTAAAAGTCTAAAAAAAGAACTTGGTGTAACTGTGAAGTCATCTTAAACAAGAACAGAGTTTCTGCGTTTGGTTAGGAAGAATGTACAGCGCAGCCTCTCCCTATCTGTTTTCCTGTTATATGGGTCAAAGGACGTATTCTGTATGTTGCTGTGACTGGAGGCTATTCAGTTATTGTATGAGGGTCTAGTAAAAAAATTTTTTTAAAAAGGTCACCGAAGAAGTTTGGTATGTGGAAACTTTAGTGACGAGAAAAGTTATTCCATGATGGATTATTTAGCTTTAGAATTTGATGGAAAACGGTGAAGCACCCAAATATAAGTGTGGTTGTGTGTGTGGACTTTGAATATGTCTTGTAGTTTCTCAAGTTTTAGAACGGTTGTTCTTGACGTTTCTAGGTTAACAATGTTATCTGACTGTGCTGTGTAAATCAGTTTGTGCAATTGAATAAGAAAATAGTAACCCATTGATAATTTTGTACATGTTCGTGCTTTACATATACAGAGAGAAAATCCGAATTTCAAAAACACAATACTGTGCTTTCAAAATGATACTGCCACATTAAAAACCATTTCTCTGTCCTGGTTTAGCTTTATTTTGTAACAATGTGCCAATTGATCTAAAACCAGTGACCAGTTCACCACGATGGGAACACTGGGGTGAAATATAGTCACTGGAATAAGACACACTGTCAGATGACTATCAGATAAGTAATCTATCAGATAAGTAAAATATAACACACACACACACACACACACACGCACGCGCACACACACACACGCACGCACGCACGCACGCACACACACACACACACACACACACACACACACACACGCACACACACACACATTTGAAAAAAAACATCCTCAAAAACTCATTCACGAAATGGATGAAACTCGACTGTGTGATCCTAGTCTTCGCGATGAGCCCATAACATGCTGAACACTAATCTAGCTAATTGCCGTATTGGGCAGATAAAATCTTATATAATGACTTTTTATAGGTCTGATGGGGTTCGAACACACAGCAAATCTAGAACTTTTTTCCAAAACAGCACTTTTAGCAAAATACAAAAACATGCACTCATTCAATTCGGTATCCCCATTCAGGTGAAACACATATTCTCTACTGCTATGTTCAACCCCCACCTACCCCCACCCCGTGGGGATGTCGGGTGCTCTTTCAGTATAAATAGTATCCCCACCTTCTGGAAATTCTATGCCAGAAATTTCCTCTTTTCTGTCACTCTGTTTGTTTCTGCCTTGTTCTTTTGCTTTCTGCCATTTCTTATTATCATTTTCTGCCTTGCTGGTCTATTAACCTGTATGTGTTCGATAAAGTCTTACAAACTCTCTCATAGGATTGATAGTCGGGTACATGTATTGAGTGCATTTTTGGCGTAAGGAAGCGAGATACGCGGAAGCAAGCTTAGATAATTTAGGTCCCTTTTTATGTTTTCATTGTCCTTACTTATGTTTCAGTTTGTATTCAGGTGTGTTTATTTTTAAATCCCCTGTATGATAAATTGGACGGAGTGGTCAACGCCTGGGGCATCTCTTTAGATTGTATGCGCAAATGCATAATTATATATACTTTTTTGTTCGCTTTTCTCCCTTATTGAAGTATTATGTATATTTTGATATGGTTATAGCTCTGATATGACTAAGCAGTCGGTTGGGCTTTAAACAACAAGAACAACAACAATATCGTGCTAAAACTACAAGTAACCACTAAAACTACAGAAAAAAATTAGAGGTGACTTTGGCAAATTTACATACTTACCCGTCAACTCGTCTGTGCTAAAGACGTGAAAATGTACAACCATTAACAATATACCAATCTGTGTTTGAGAACCTAAAATTCCAGATTTAGCACGTTACAATTATTCTATATTTTTACCTATTCTTCATGACGTACACAAGACAAAATAAGCATAAACGGGTAAAACTCTAAAGTAGATATTGGTATTCTAAGCATCATCACATCACATCATGTGCCCTGCTGCACGGCGTTGGCGATCATGGCCCTCCATACGAATCGGTCCCTCGTCGCTGCAAGTACATCTCCAATCCTCTCTGTCCACAACCACTCAGCAAGACCGTCCAATATTTTCTCCCTGGGTCTACCTGGTGCTCCCTTTCCCTCCAGCTTTCCTGTTGTGACCAGGTGCTCTAATTTCTCTTTCCTCATAAAATGTCCTATAAATGTTGCTTCTCTTTCCTTAATCTTCTTTATTAATGTTATATTTATAGTGATTCTAGTCATAGCAAATTATATCTACTCTACATTTTTACCCGTCGTACATGAGTAAGAGAATTGAACAAGCATACACGGGTAAAAATGTAGAAAAGACATACATACTTCGAGATGAACTCTAGCTCTTACTGATCTTCTCAAATAGTAAGATATCTTAAAAGGAAATACTATTGTGGGAAAACCATAACATGAATAACAGTAATACCAAAGAAATAAGAGGGAAGCAGGGATAATTTTTATAATATTAATCAAAGAACATCACCCTTGAGAGTCACGTAGGAATTATCTCCCATGTTGTAGAACTTCTCAAATCTAACACAGTTTGCGCTACCCATTCAGCTAGCATAGAAACAGATACAAAGCACAAAAACGGTAAGCTCAGAACATTCCTCAAAAAAGGAGCGCCGAAGCCTACCTTAATACTCTGCAACTACCCTACACACAACTATGAGAGAGGAGATAAATACATACAGTATATTGGTCTTATGTTCAAGATTGACATAGTCTTTTATTCTTGAACTGACCAAACACACATACACATAGACAAGACAGAACATATACAGGCTTGCTTCCAAGGCATATAAGTAATACCAAAGAAATAAGAGGGAAGCAAGGAGAATTTTTATAATATTAATCAAAGAACATACCTCTTGAGGGTCACTCTCAAGAGTTATGTTCTTTGATTAATGAATAACAGTATAAACATGTATGCACCAACAGATTTTTATCGTAAAAATCTTAGTAATGTTTTCGTAGAATATACACATTTTGTATATGTTATCTGTTATCTGTACGGAAAATAGGAAATTGTGGAAAAAAAAGTAAAACATGTTTGTTCAGAGTTTTCTCTCCCTTTTTTCTGCCATCACCTTATCACCTTCCCCCTTTGTACTCACCTCCCCCCCTCCCCACCCCAATTCTCTTGTTTGGATTAGAATGTTTTGTTGCTATCGTTTTTGAACCGTTTAACGATGTTAGCTGCCAGCATGCATGACCACCCAGTAAAACAGAAGTAAAGGGGGGCAAATCGAAGAATATCTGCCAGAATGGAGCATCCGAAAAAGAGCAAAAGAAGGCAGATACACCCTTTTGGCAGATAACCCTCGAAATGTGATCAATATCAGAGTATTTTTAAAAAGATGTGCCTGAGGGTGCAGGATGGGACCCAGATCAACAATACCTCACCACTGAACAGAACATTACCTCCCAGTTCCAGACGCTATAAAATAGCCATTTCACTAAGCGAAATGTGGGGCAGGGGTGGGGTTGAGGAGAAGGAATGTCCACCCGCTGCATGACCCATTTACACCCTTATGGCACATAACACTCGAAATTTGATATGTTCTCTACAATATCAGAGTATTGTTAACAAGACATACCCGAGGGTGCAGGATGAGACCCAGGTCAACAATACCTCACCACTGACCAGACAATTACCTCACAGCTACAGACACTATAAGACAGCCATTTCGCCAAGCGAAGTGTGTGGGGGGTGGGGGGTGGGGGTGGAGGATGGGGAGAAAGGGATGTCCATGCACTGCATGACCCATTTACACCCTTGTGGCATATAACACCCGAAAATTGATCTGTTCTCTACAATGTCAGAGTATTCTTAACAAGAAACGCCCGAGGGTGCAGGATGGAATCCAGAACAACAATACCTCACCACTGAGCGGACAATTACCTACCAGTTCCAGACGCCACAAGGTCGCCATTTTGTCAAGCAAAGGAGAAAAGCGTGGAGGAGAGTGGGGGGAGGGAGCGAGAGATGTCCATGCCCTGTATGACCCATTTACACCCTTGTGGCAGATAGCCGTCGAAATTTGATCTGTTCTCTTCAGTATCAGATTGTTGTTAACAAGAAATGCCTGAGGGTGCTAAATGGGATTCAGAACAGCAATACCTCACCAGTGACCAGACAATTACCTCCCAGTTCCAGACGCTATAAGACATCCATTTCACTCAGCAAAGTGTGGAGGTGGGGGTGGGTAGAAGGGATGGCCATGCGCTGCATGACCCACTTACACCCTTGTGGCAGATCACACACGAAATTTGATCTGTTCTCTACAGTATCAGAGTTTCGTTAACAAGAAAAGCCGAGAGTGCAGGATGGGACCCAGAACAATACCCCACCACTTATTAGACAAATATCTCCCAGCTCCAGACGCTATAAGACAGCCATTTTACTCAGCGAAGCATAGGAGTAGGGGTGGGGAGAAGGAATGTCCATGCGCTGCATGAACCATTTACACCCTTGTGACATATAACACTCGAAATGTGTTGTGTTCTCTACGGTATCAGACCTCAGATTATCGATCTACTTTCCTTGGTCTGTTTATTGTTGAATCTACGTTATGTAACTGCCATGTTAAAAAAAAAGCATACACAGAAAGGAAAACAGGAAAAAAAAGAAGAAACAAAAATAAAGATAAAACGAGATGGTCGAGCTATGCTAAGGGTCTCCGTTTTATAAGGACATCAAATATGATTTTGTTTTTTATAGTCACTGTGAAAAACTGTTGAAGTTTCAGTTGACGTAAGTCGAGGACGATAATAGACTGTCACAATTCCTGAGGAAGTGCTGTTGTCATACCTTTTTCGTAAGTGTAGATTTATGGCATACCTTTGATAGGTGTCACTTTGACCTGGAAGCTTTATCTTCCACGCTTATGCTTTGGCGACTCTTCAACAACTCCGCAACTTTGGCCAAGATTTCGTAAACATCCATCCTTAAAAATATGAGAAACTCTTGCTCACATAGTTCTGTCACACACACACACACACACACACACACACACACACACACACACACACACACACACACACACACACACACACACATGCGCGCGCACGCACGCCGCACGTACACACATGTACTTTTCTCAGGTCGATATGACACAGAGATAGCTTGTCACATGGTAGATCATTTTCGTATGGAGGAAGACAGAAATCCTTTGTTTCTGTGTGGAAGACTTTTGCTTTTTATCTGATCCTTGGAACACTTCATAAATTTCACTGCTAATCGATCCCTAACTAGAGAAAACTGTATTCTACTGATTGCAGATTTAGTCTTGTTTCTTCCTCTTCATAAGACTCGTATTCTATTGATTGCAGAGCTAGTTCTGTTTCTTCCTTTTCATAAAACTGGCATTCTATTGATTGTACAGTTTGTTCTGTTTCTTTCTCTTCGTTAAACCTTGGTATATTTCAACTTCTTCTCCACTTAGCTTTGGGAAAGTCTCATGTATTGATCACACTTACTGGTTTTGGGTATTTGGAACACAGGCATAACAACCGTTTGGTTTCCTGCCTGAACTTGCTGCCACTCACGAAGTAGAGATAAAAGTTCACAGCACTGTTAGCAATCCACAACAACCAAGACACTGTGTTTCCAAGAACTAATTTAGATGTAGACTCGTTGTCAGCTTCAGACAAACTGATGTCTCTGTTGATAAACGTGTCGAAAATGCATGTGGGGAATGTCAGCAATAAAAACGCTGCTGATGTCAGAACTAACATTGCCATCATGGAAGAAACTTGGCCCGTAGATGACGCTGACTGTGGGGTAGCACTCCTTTTCACTTTGCCAGACAGCTGTGTGGATTTGATGACTTGAATTATCAGCACAGTGTTCCCAACAATTAACAACAAAAACGGAACTATTGAGGTCCAGACAAGGTTCAAACACAGAAATACGTTTACAACCTGAAAGTATTGCAACTTGGGTTGGCATATCACGTATTCGTTAACAGGGCCGTAAGTAAACAGGAAGTGGAAGTTAGCCACAAACGCAAATACCACAATCGCAGCGATAACTGTCTTTCCCCTTTTCACGGTACAAAGAATCCCAACACGATGTGGCACGATCACTGACGTCACTCGCTGATACGTCATCGCCACCAAAAACCACGCTGACGTCAGGGGGAAGGTGTAAAACACGAAATATGGAATGGTGCACAGCAGATCGTAAGAGTGAAAAGAATGAGGCCAACCGAAAACCATATCCACCCAGAACCAAACCGAAGAAGTGAAGAGGTTGCACAGATCAGACACAGCCAGGGCGGTGAAATAGTATGACAGACAAGCAGTAGACTTGGAATTTCTCATGCGACGCATCACGAGGATTATCATCACATTGCCGAAAGACCCAACAACCAAGAGCACAGGCGGCACTATCAGCCACAACGTGTAGGTGACGTCATTGAGGAAGGCAGATAATCCAGACACGTTTGTCGAACTATTATTCGCGGTTGTCAGCCATGGCTGGTCGCTGAATAAATGTTGCATCGATGTGGTCTTAAACAAGGACCTTGTTCTCAGTGAAAATGTTAGATGTGAATGATTCATTTTTGGTTTTATTTATTTATTTATTTTTAGTATTAGTGGTTTGTTTTTGTTTATTTTTCTTTACGTTATCTTGACTAAGATTTCAATTGATAGTTCTTCATGTAATTATCAAAAATAAATGTGCAAGATCATCTTGCTCATCATGCAGTGGAATTCCTCTCTGAACTGCAACTTTTGAAATGTAACATGTCCAACATTTTTCAAAGCAATAGATCACATCAACTATAGCATGCCCAACATAAAATTAAACAAGATAAGTCATATCACCAATAACATACCGAATAATTAAATGAAGGAGACAGGTCATATCAACATGCCCAACATTAAACAAAGACGATTGGTCATATTAACTATAACATGCTGACCATTAAACAAAGAAGATGGGTCATATGAACGATAATATGCCCAACACTGAACAAAGAAGATGGGTCATTATCAACTATAGCATACCCGACATTAAACAAAGAAGATGGTTCATATCAACTACAACATGTTGAATATTAAACAAAGAAGACATTAAACAAAGAATATGGTTCATATCAACTACAACATGTTGAATATTAAACAAAGAAGATGGGTCATATCAACTGCACTATGTACTGCATTAAGCTAAGAAAATGAGTCATATCAACATGCCCAACAACATTAAACAAAGATGGATTATATCAACTATGACACACCAACTTGCACAAGTCAAACGTCCACAGTCCGAGTCTGCGTATATAGTATTTATTTTTTCTTATTTTTGAATGGAAAAATTAGAAAACAACTTCCATGAATTGAAAGGCAGCAGTTTTAAAACAGTGACAAACAACTTTACAGTGGCAGAGTAGGATCCAACATTTCCTCCAGAAATGTTCATATTCAAGTGACAAGAGTTTATTTATAAAGAAATCCACCAATGAAAAAAAACCTGAAATCAGACAACCAGCCAACTGAACACACACATACATACACACACACACACACACGCGCGCGCGCGCGCACGCACGCACACACACACACTCACCGCATACACACATGCACACACTCACACACAAACATACATACATACAGGCACACACACATACAGACACACACCACACAGACACAGACACAGACACACACACACACACAGACACACCCCACACACACACACACACACACACATTATTATATATTATATATATTATATATATATACATATATTACCCTCTTCACCTCTCCTCTATCCCCCCCCCCTATTTTTTTTTACTTATTTATTTATTTAATTTTTTTCGGGGATGGGGGTGGTGGTGGTCTAAAATCACATTAGTGAATAGACATTAAATCGAAGACCAACCAACACATATATGTACACACACACACACACACACACACACACACACACACACACACACACACACACACACACAACACCACACACACACACACACACACACACACACACACACACACACACACACACACACACACACACGCACACTCCAGCGCG
>CM060309.1:58899033-58909033 GCA_030674185.1 Monoplex corrugatus
ATGGACAGCCCAGCTATGTTTGATGAACTGACTGTCGAGTGGCGTCGGGAGGTTGGAAGGTGATTGTCCGGAAAGTGGTGAGGCATTGGTGCTACAGGTCCCATCTGCACATTCGTAGTGTTTGTTGTTAACTTAAACAATTTCGTAGTGTCTTGTCTTCTAGGGGTCAGGTTTCCAGGCTTTGATTTGGTGGAGAAAGAGAGAAAAGTGGTCGACTGCTTATAATCGTTGATGGTTGCACACCAGGTATTGGTCCAGGCTGAGAATCTTTCCAGTGCTAGCCGCAGACGTTAGGTGACGTTTACTGTATACCCTTCAATGCATTTAAGTACTAGGTCTTCCGCATGTATTCCTTTGGGTAGTCCTGGTATGAGGTCATCAATCATCATCATTGTCATCAAGTGCCCTGCCAGAAGCATATCTTCCACCCTCTCTGTCCTCAGCCACCTTGCAAGTCTGTCCAATATCTTTTCCCTGTGTCTACCTGGTGTTCTCTTTCCCTCCAGCTTTCCCGTTGTGACCAGGTGCTCTAATTCCCTTTCCTCATAAAATGGCCTATAATTGTTGCCTGTCTTTTCCTAATCTTTCTTAAGAATGATCTTCTTGTGTCTGCCTTCATCAAGACTGTCTTGTGTGTTTTCTTGGCTTTCCATGGAACTCTCAGCATTCTTCTTAGAAACCACATCTTAGCTGTCTCAATCCTGTTTTGGCTTTCCCTGTTGACTGTCCACACCCCACAACCACATAACATCACCGGTTCTATACATTCAAAAACTCTCTTTCTGATGTTAACTGGTAGGCATTTGTTGGTAAGAAAGCTGTTCACCTTCTTGAATGCTGTTTTGGTTTGGCCGATTCTGCTGGCTATTTCTGATGTGCAGTGCATCTGCCTTCTGGTGAGATGATCGTTCCCAGATACTTAAACTTATCAACCTGTCTCAAGACTGTGCCGTTTGCTGTTATTTGGCATGAGGAGGATTCACATTTTTTACTGATTGCCATGATTTCAGTCTTCTTGTTATTCAGCTCCAACCCTTTATTTTTGCTTTATATTTCTATTATATTCACAAGGGTTTGTATGTCCCTTCCATTTTCGAGGTCATCAATGAAGAGCACAGCGTTGGGCAGAGAGTGAAAGGATCAAGGTCATAAGGAAGCTAAAAGTTATGACAAAACTGGCGGAACATAGGGGGGGGGGGGGGATCCCAATTAGAAGATCCTCAAGAACGCGTATCAAGGTACATTACGGCATCACCTTGAGTGCGGCTCCGGATGACAGCAGCACAGTCACACCAACATATCCTCGACAGAGTCCAAAACCAAACGCTACGCATTATCATCCACCCAAATTGAGAAGATGGAACTTATCACAGTAAGGTACCTGATAAAAAGCTACGGGAATGGGGGTACCTGTACCAGGAGATTTCTCACCCTGTCTGGTTCTGAGACCTGGCATTACTATCGTAAGCAGAATCTTAAAATAAGCAGTAATCCTTGTGAGTTGAATCAGAACAGGCACTGTTCAATCAAGCTTAATAGGCAGTGTCCTTTTTTATGCTAAATCATAACGGGCATTGTCCAAGTCCAGCTTAATGGTCAATGTCCTTTGTAAGTTGAATCAAAACAGGCACTGTCAAACTCCAGCTTAATAGTCAGTGTCCTTTGTAAGTTGAATCAAACAGGCACTGTCAAACTCCAGCTTAATAGTCAATGTCCTTTGTAAGTTGAATCAAAACAGGCACTGTCAAACTCCAGCTTAATAGTCAGTGTCCTTTGTAAGTTGAATCAAAACAGGCACTGTCAAACTCCAGCTTAATAGTCAGTGTCCTTTGTAAGTTGAATCAAACAGGCACTGTCAAACTCCAGCTTAATAATCAGTGTCCTTTGTAAGTTGAATCACAGCAAGCATTGTCCAAATCCAGCTTAATAGTCAATGTCCTTTGTAAGTTGAATCACAGCAAGCATTGTCCAACTCCAGCTTAATAGCCAGTGTCCTTTGTAAGTTGAATCACAGCAAGCATTGTCCAACTCCAGCTTAATAGTCAGTGTCCTTTGTAAGTTGAATCACAACAGGCACTGTTGAACTCCAGCTTAATAGTCAGTGTCCTTTGTAAGTTGAATCACAACAGGCACTATTGAACTCAGCTTAATAGTCAGTGTCCTTTGTAAGTTGAATCACAACAGGCACTATTGAACTCCAGCTTAATAGTCAATGTCCTTGTAAGTTGAATCACAACAAGCACTGTCCAACTCCAGCTTAATAGTCAGTGTCCTTTGTAAGTTGAATCACAGCAAGCACTGTCCAACTCCAGCTAATAGTCAGTGTCCGTTGTCAGTTAAATTAGAATAGGCATTGTCCAACTCCAGATTAACAGTCAGCGTCCTTTGTAAGTTGAGTCAGAACAGGTACAGTTGTACTCCAAGTTAATAGGTAGTGTCCTTTTTTTAAGTTAAATCGGAACAGGCACTGTCCAACTTAATAGTCAGTGTTCTTTGTAAATTTAATCAGAACAGGCGCTATTGAACTTTACTGAAGTGACCAAGCAGAAGTACACGGTTTCCTCTGGTGGGTGGCCCAATGGCGGCATGACATCTTTGGCTCCCGTGGGCTTCCTAGCATTGGGACTTGGACTGAAGTAAATTGGTCTCGGTGGTATGTTGTGATAATTAACCCACAAACCACTGAACTCACACCAGAAGCAGTTACGTTCAGCCAAATAATTCATCATCAAGGAACTCAATAACTAAACCAGGAATCCCATTTCAATATAACAACACAGAGTCTGATACAGCTGCTCAGTTACAACATATTAAATCAACAGGAAAACAAGAAGCAATCAAACGCTAGAAAGCAACCCTTTTGGAGGAACCATGATACAGAGACAGCTTAGAAAGAAAAGCATGCAATGTGATATCAGTATGGAAAAGACATTGTTCAGATCATGATGGGATTAGAAAAATGGATGATTTCTAAACAGACATGAACGAACAAGAATAAAATATCAACAGAGCGCTTCAAAGCTCTAGTTCAGAAAGCAAAGTACAAGGAATGGAAACAGTTCAGCGAAAGTCTTAACACCGCTAAAACACAAACATAATTCTGGCAATGCTTCCGAGAAATGGAAGAGAAAATCACAACTTTGCCTACATGTACACAGATGGAACCATATCAAAAATAAACGAAGTAAAAGGTTATGCTCTACTACAATATTTAATACAAATAATGACCAGCGAAAACAATGAAGAAAAACAGACAGAAAAAATTGACACAAGTTCGTCTGGAATATGTGATAACTGAATATAAAACGCATGCAACATTTACTCGACGCAGAAACGACACAATCAATGGTCCAGACAAGATTCGATACTTGGACATGAAAACATCATCAAAAAATGACAAGAGTAAATTTCACGCTCTCTGTCAACTTTGAGAAACGACGTGTTCCCGACAACTTGACACACATAGTTTTAGACTACAGCTTGACCCAAACCGTGAACAGGTCATTGCGGACTAAATGGGTGTCGCATTTTGATAGCTGCAAAATGTATAGGGGAACTCATCAAAATCACTATAGCAAAGAAACTATAGACCTAGAAAAAGGAAAGATGCTGCCATTGGATAAAGATGGATGCAGAATGGAACAACGTACACGGAAAAATGCAGCTGCCTTTGCTCATGAAGTTTGTGACGGTTTTTCACATATTGTAGCTATTACCAAAAAAGACGCATATGGTATAGTACGTTTCACACTACGCGTGGAACTACTTCAAGGATATGGTGTCAGCATGACAATCAATTTGGACTGCAGTTGCACATGAGCGAAGAGTGGTAATTCTACGACTTGGATACTGGTGTTCAACACTCCAAAAAGTCTTCATGTGATTTCCTTGAAGATCACTATTTTTCCAGTCCTACATAACATATACACAAAAGGATTTGATGATCAAAATAACAACAGAGCAGGCCGTATATTCATTCACCTTTCCTGACGATGTGTTTATCAACAAGGCAGGTAATTATGTGCCTGAAAGAAACAAAGCAAGTCCCAAAATAATTCATGTAGGTCAGTGGTGCCAAGAAACTGGACCTGCATTAAACCTTATCATGCCACAGGTAATGCTGGGCACTTTTGATAACAAAGCGGCTAATAACAACAGTCCACCAAGTACGTTCAAAGAAACCAATATAGATTAAAGGGACCATCATGGAATCAAGGTTGATGGAAGGTTGACTTTCAGAAATTGTGTTGAACTACTACACTCAAGTGTAAAAAGGGCCTGTATATCTTGAAAGCAGTGGTAAAGGCATTAAACCAAACCACGTCTTCCAGGTATACCAAGATGCAATACTGAGAGTAACCGACAATGGATTTGGTTTACTGAGACCTGGACGGTCTCTGCACGCCAAGAACACGTCCAGAGCACACCAAGAGCACGCCAGGAGTATCGTGTCGATAACTTCCACCTGCATTACTTGTGCCGGACCCTGGATATTTCCTGGAAAAACCAAGTCCCAAACAAGGACGTCCTTCATCAGCTCAGTATGCCCAACATAAACATGCATGCCCTCCTCACACAATGATGACTGCAGGAGCTTGGCCGTGTCTCTGCATGCAGGATACCTGCGTTCAAAAGATATCCTGTATGGAGAGCTCGCTGCAGGATCTCAGCCCATAGTGCTGCGATACAGGGATGTTTGCTGAAGTCTACTGACATCAGTGTGGACACCTGGGAAGAGGCATCGTCATTGTAGAAAAGAAACGAACTCGACTTTGGTTGGACAGCAGACGAAGAAGGAAAGCTGTGGCAGCGACCAGCTAGCCATAACCATCAACCTTACGTGCATAAACAGTGCCAAGGACTGCGACTCAAAAATCGGCCTGTTCTGCCACACCCGACGCTTTCCACATTAAACGAGACCCTTACCAGCAACCAAACACAGTGTGTGGAAAGTAGATGGAACTCCCTTTGGGACACCATCTACAATGCTGCAATCATGACTTTTGGCCAGAGGTAGTGCAAGAACACAGAGTGGTTTGAAGTTAACATGTCTGATCATCAATGGTAAGTGTAAGGCGCTGATTAGCTACAAGCGTGATCCAACTCAGCAAAAGCTGCAAGCACTGAAAGCCCCTCGTGGCAAATTGCAACAAATTACACGTCAATGTGCAAACAACTACTGGTTCCAACTGCCAGACAACATCCAGCAGGCATCGAGCAAGGGCAACATCAGATTTATACGAGGGCTTAAAACAAGTAACAGGCAAAACCAACAAAGAAGTCTGCGCCAATGAAAGCATTCGACAATATCGAGGACCTGTCTGTTCTGAAAAAAAGTGGACTCTGAACCCACTGTGGATGTACTCTATAAAGTCATTGATGCCTTAACATGTGGAAAAGTACCGGTGAGGGCGGCATACCACATGATATCATCAAATGCAACCAGCTTTATTGGAAAACCGATTGATGAGTTCTTCCGTCTCTCGGAGAGCTGTTAAGGTACCTAAGGACATGTGCAATGCCAAGATCGTCACTCTGAACAAAAATGAAAAAAACAAGGATGGATGCAGTAACCATAACAGCTAGCAGGGCATATTGTTGTTTAGTATCGTCGACAAAGTCTTCATCCAAGTGGTCCGGACTCGAATTTAAGTTCTTGCCAGTCGCATCTACTCCGAGTCCAGGTGTGTAAATTCAGGGCTGAGAAGTCCACAGTTGATATGATTTTGTCTGCGCGTCAGCTCCAGAAGAAATGTCGAAAACTGCAAGTGCCTTCATCAAATTCACAAATGCGTCCGACCTAGTAAGCAGGAGAGGTCTGTTTCAGCCGCTGAAGAAGATTGGTTTGCTCCTCAAAGTTGCTCAGTATTATTATCTTTCCATAGGGACATGAAGGATGTGATCAGCTACAGTGGGAAAACTCAGACCCTTCAATCGACCAAAACGAACACTAGTCCCCCCCCCCCCCCCCCCGAAGTGTGACGGGCTTTATTCACATTCAGCGCGCCGCCTGTAGCAAAACTGCGTAACTCTCTCAACCACTGCCTTATGACACTTCTTAAATGTCCATCTTCCCACTCTGTAATGGGCCGTCTTAACTTGAACACTTTTCCAAAAGAATGGGAGTAGTGCACAACATTGTAGTACTACTTACAGACACTTTAAATTAAGGTATTACTTTAAAAAAAATCGGTCATTGAAGGAAAAATCGGACATTTCCCTTTTTCAAAGCTATGATACAACCGCCAGTGGCCTGAACTGACAGCTGCTATCATTTCGAAAACCTGGAGTCAACTTTGCAAACCGCCGTGTCGCGAGTTCAGAAGTGTCAAAACTTAAACGAGGTTGTCGTTGAGGTAGACCTACCATTTAACGATCAGACTGCGCAGGTTTGTGTGACTAGAGAAAACTTTGTGTGTGCAGCCACTAGTGTATGGGTGTCAAACTCTACCCAGAGTCTGGGAAGGTAAAGCAGATGAGTACTGCCCTCTTAACACTGGCCTAGTGCTGCCCTCCCAATGCTGGCCACAATGAATTTTGAGCTATCGACCACCTCGCTTACCTTCGACCTCAGGATTACAGGACAATCTTTGCCATACTGTAACCTTGATGCGTAGGGAGGATGTGTGTGTCCCAGGTCCATCAGTCAATGCACTCAAAGACTAAGGGGGTCGCATGATTCTGCTTACAGTGGCTGAATTTTAAATATTGTGCCAACACACACGTTATAACTCTATTACTCAAAAAAACTTCCAAAGACTCAGATCTCACGGATCTTTTCTGTTTACCATACCTCAGTTTTTTCTAAACACTTATGGGAAGAAATCCTTCACCGGTTTTTAAAAAAAATTTTTTTCGATACAACTTATAATAAGACAACAACAACAAATAATAGCAATAATGATAATAGTAATAATAATAAGAAGAAGAAGACGAAGAAGATGAAGAATGATAATAATAGTACTAATAATAATGTTAATGATAACAATAATAATGATGATGATGAAGATGATGACGATGATGATGATGATGGAGGAGGAGGAGGAGGAGGAGGAGGAGGATAGCAATAATAACAAGAACAACAAAATAAAGGAAAAAGAAAAGGAGAGAGGTCTCTATTTCCTGCATTTCACTATGTTCATTAATTAATCAGTTTGATGGAAAAAAACCCATGAGGAATAATTGACGAACTAAAAAGGATACACATAATATTATAAATCAAGCATTTAATATTTAAGGCGAGCAATGACACACCAAGGTTATCTGTTGATAGATATAGTTGTGGTAATTTGTTTATTATTGTCATGCATATACTTTGCCTATAATCATTCTCTTTACCCAGTTTCATTTTCAGTACTGAAAAGATGATTTAATAATGTAAGCTGTATAGCTTTGGGATGTTTCCTGGGGGAGGGGGGGGGGTCGGTTGCTCTTTTAGTACAAATATATCCTCACCTTCTGGGAATTTTGTGCCAGAAATGTTCTCTTTTCTGTCACTCTTTTTTGTTTCTGCCTTCCTCATTTGATTTCTTTCTTCTCTGTCTCTTTCTGCATTGCTGGATCATTCAGCTGTATGTGTACTTTAAAGTCTTGCATACCTTCTCATAGGATTGATAACTAGGTTCATGTATTGACTGCATACTTGGCTATAAGGGTATGTGCTGTGCAGGAGCAATTTAAGGTAGTTTAAGCCAATATGGATGGACGTCTCAGCGTCAATAGTTAGTTTCACTTTTGTATTCATGTTTGTTTTTTGAAATGCTCTTGTGATAAATTGGATGGAATGGTCAAAACCAGAAGCATATCCTTCGATCATGTGCGAGCATGCATTGAGATGTGTACTTAATTTTAATCCAGCTTTTCTTTTTCAACCAGATGTTGTGTACGTTTTGAGGAATGGTTATAGCCCTGATGTGGCTCTGTGAGTCGGCTGGGCTCTAAACAATAAGAACAAGAATTAGCTTAGGCATTCTTTTGTTCTTTTCAAGTGGTTGCACTTACTCTTCGTTGTTCTTTTGAACAAAGACATAAAAAATTGCCTCGTTTCCTACCTGATTTTGTTGCCACTCGTAAAACAGACAAATGTTGCTACTAGTAATCCACAACAGCCAGGATGGTGTGTTTCTTAGAATTAATTAAGCTGTTGAATTTTAATCTGCTTTGGACAAACTGATGTCTCTGTCGTTGAATATGTCCAAATCAGCAGTTGAATATCGCAGTTACAGAAACGCCGTTGAGGTCAAAATTACTGACACATCATAGAAGTCACTTTACCCGTTGATGAAAGCTGTCTCTTGTGTAGCAGTCTTTTTTCATTTTCCGAAAAAGCTGTATATATTATCATCTGAATTATCAGTACAATGTTCACGATGAGTAACCACACAAATGAAATCATTGGGCTCCTCCAGCCAAGGTGAAAATTTAGAAAGACGTTTACAACCTGCACGTATTGCTCTTTCGGTTGACATATCACGTAATCGTTAACAAAGCCATAGGTAGATAGTAAACTTTATGACATACGCGTATAGCTCTTTGGATCAACATACCACGTATTCCTCCTTAAGATTCTGATAGTAGATAAACATTGATAATTTGAATGAATTCTCTGACCCTCAACTAAACATGTATCTGCACACGGGACCTAGGTTCGGCGTGTCAGAAAAAACAAACATCCAGACTTCAGGACAGGATAGTTGGGGAGAGAGTAAAGAACGAAATCTTTCTCCAATTCTAGAACCAAACCAGAGACCACTTGCTTCACAAGTTGATGTCCTAACCTCCAGGCTACTGCTCCATCCGCTAAAAAAATGATGGATAAGGAACGAGTCCTTGTGGACTCCACCATCAAGAAGGCCATACATTGAAGTTGGCCATTGGAAGGATGCCCTATCTTTGACACTAATACGTAAATTGGACTCCTGCCTGAGACGTGTGTGTGAGTGGGTGGGGGGTGGTGGTGGGGGTAGGGGATGGGGTAGGTGTGTAAGGATAGAAATGTACTTTAAGGTACTCCGCCGCCATTTTCTCTCTTTCTCCTCTCTCTCTGATTCTGTCTCTAAATCTATATCTGTTTCTGTCTCTGTCTCTGTCTCTGTCTCTCTCTCTTTCTATCTCTTCCTGTCTCTCACTCTCACTTTTTCTCTTTCTCTCTCTCTCTCTCTGTCTGTGTATCTGTCTTTCTCTATCATTTTCTCTTTCTCTCTTTATCTCTCTTTCTCTCTCTGTCTCTGTCTCTGTCTCTCTCTCTTTCTCTCTCTTTCTCTCTCTTTCTCTCTTTGTCTCTCCTCTGTCTCTGTCTGTCTCTGTCTGTCTCTCTCCCTCCCCCCCCTCTCTCTCTCTTCTCTCTCTCTCTCTCTCTCTTTTCGCCACCTTCTATCTTCCTCCTTTCCATTTTTTCAGTCATTTTACAAGGTCATATATTTTCGCCCAAACTGCTGTTGAATATATTTCTGTGACAGTGTAATCTAAATGTTCTCTAGGAGGAAAATATAACTGGTTCAACAAAAATGAGAGAATAAAAATATTCTAATACGAAAGGACATACAAAAAGACAGAAAGTCTAAAGGAAAACAACTCAACAATAAAAAAAAATTAAAAAACAGAGAGAAGGAGTGCGAGAGAGAGTGAGTGAGAGAGAGAGAGAGAGAGTGCGAGAGAGAGAGTGAAAGAGAGAGAGAGAGAAATTGAGAGAGAGAGAGAAAGTGAGAGAGAGAGAGAGAAAAACGAAGAAAGAAAGAGGTGAAAAAGAAGCTGATAAAATAACTTAACAGCTGCTCTTTTTTGTGGCTAGTTTTCTACTGCACTGGGGTCATCTAGCACGAATCGAGACAAAGAAATGATATGAATAAATAAATATATACGGATAGGAAAGACAGAGAGAAATGGAAAACAATAAACACAAAATTGAACTAATAAAAGCAAGCAAGAAAGGAGCAACAACATTTCGACAAACAACAACACTCCGAAAAAACAGACAGAGCCAGACAGACAAACAAAAAGT
>CM060309.1:58914033-58921533 GCA_030674185.1 Monoplex corrugatus
AAAGTGGATCAGAAACAGAGAAGGCTCGTGGACCATAGGTATTGAGCTTAGTGCGTGGAAAGCGAAAAGTCAGAGGATCGGAGGCAGAGCGGAGGGTACGTGAGGAACATAGGTCTCAAGTAGGCTTGACAGGTAATCGGGGGCTGCGTTATTGAGGCTTTTGTAGCACGTGGTGTCTAGTTTGTACTGTATGCGCTTTGATACAGAGAGCCAGTGAAGTTGTGCCAGGAGAGGAGATATGTGGTCACCTTTTTTCTTTTTGAGTACAAGGCGTGCAGCATTGTTTTGAATGCGCTGCAGGATGTGAATGGTGGAGGCAGGAAGACCAGACAGGAGTGAATTTCAATAGTCAATCCGAGACATTATGAAGGAGAGAACGAGTTTTGCAGTTGTTTTGACAGAGAGATACTTCCTGATCAGGCTTATACGATGGAGGTGATAGTAGCAAGATCTGGCAGTTTGAGAAACGAAGTTGTTCATGGAGAGGGTAGAGTCAATGCAGACACCAAGGTTTTTAGCTGAATCAGAAATTGGGACTGATGTGTTACATAATGAGAGAGAAAGAGGAGGCAGCTGAGAAAGTTTCTGACGGGTGCCAATGAGGATAGCTTCCGTCTTGTCGTCATTAAGCTGGAGTTTATTGTATGTCATCCAGTTCTTAATGTCCAAGTAGCACCCAGTGGTGTGAGTCAAGAGGCGCTGTACATTGTCAGGTGAGTCACTGTCTTGAAATTGGGTGTCATCAGCATCGAGGTTGTGTTTTATAGAGTGGGAGTTGATGATAGTGGACAGGGGGGAGGTGTCAAGAGTGAAAAGAACAGGGCCAAGGACAGATCCTTGTGGAACAACACAGGTCAGATATGCAGGTTGAGAGTAAGTGCCATTGATGAGAACAGTTTGTTTTCTGTTTGATAGATATGAAGTGAACCAGGAGAGAGCAGTGTCAGAGATGCCAAAAGTATAATGGAGTCTAGAAAGGAGAATACCATGATCAATGGTATCAAAGGCTGCAGACAGATCGAGGAGTGTGAGGAGAGAGACTTTGCCAGTATCAGTTGCAAGGAGGAGATTGTTGATTTTTAAAGTGTTTTGGAACCTACTGACAACGACAACGTGTGAAGTCCAGAGGTATAAAGATTAAAATATCACAGATTTTCTACAAATGACACTAAGTAAGTAAGTGTGTAAGTAAGCAAGTAAGTAAGTATGTAAGTAAGTAAGTAACTAACTGACTGACTGACTGACTGACTGACTGACTGACTAACTAACGACGCGACTGACTGACTGACTGACTAACTAATTGACTAACTGACTGACAAAAACAACAACAACAAAGAAACAAAAAACTAACTAACTAGCTAACTAACTAACTAAATAACTAACTAACTAACCAACCAACCAACTAACTAACTAACTAACTAACACCTCCGGTCGATAAGAAAAAATGTCTTTAAAAAAGGGAATTAAATTAAAACAACAACAACAATAAACACCACCACCACCACCACCAACCAACAACAACAACAACAACAGACGGAAAAACAAACACAAGGTACATGTTCTTATTTTTAAGCCAGCTTGTATAACAAAAAAGACATGGATTTAAAGCGAGAGGCAGACAGAGGAAGACCCGGTCTGAGAACAAGAAGACCTTGACCTCATACAGCGTCTGTCCTCTACATGCTGTCCAGATCACTTCTTACATGTCACTTCAGCTCTTCCACTTCGCGACACTCCGCCCACATAGCTTTCCATCAGTTTCTTTTTCAGTCTTCCACAAAGAAGCTCCAACAAGTGTTCCGAAGCAAGTGACTTCCATTTCACTCTGTGATCAGGCTCACTGTTTCCGAATGCTAGCTGGGGAGAAATGCCGTGTGTGTGTGTGTGTGTGTGTGTGTGTGTGTGTGTGTGTGTGTGTGTGTGTGTGTGTGTGTGTGTGTGTATGTGTGTGTGCGTGTGTGCGTATATGTGTGCGTGTGTGTGCATGTGTGTGTGTGTTTGTTGTTTGTGTGTGTGTGTGTGTGTGTGTGTGTGTGCGCGTGTGTATGTATGAACGTATGTATGTTTGTTTGTATGTATGTATGTATGTATGTATGTATGTATGTATGTATGTATGTGTGTTTGTGAGTGTGTGTGTGTGTGTGTGTGTGTGTGTTTGTGTGTGTGTGTGTGTGTGTGTGTGTGTGTGTGTGTGTGTGTGTGTGTGTGTGTGTGTATGTGTGCGTGCTAGAGTGGCAGAATGGTTCAGCATTTCGCCTGCAAATAACTAAAATCGAGGCTGCAGTGTTCGCTCCCCGTTGAGGCCTCGACTTTTCTCCTCAGTGTGACCGGAAAATAAAACTTTAACGTTCAGTCCTTCGGAAAGGGACGAAAAACGAGTCGGACCCGTGTGCCTTCTGGCTGCGCACGCTAAAGATTCCACAGCAGTTGAAAATATGAAGAGCAGGGCATTGCCCGGCTGCCATGGTATAAAACATTGACGTGATAGGTTGATTTCCCAGGTCCCACCCCTTGAAGACCAATTAGCCTTCTTGCCTTTATGGAATCTTGGTAAAAAATTGTGACTATGAATATGAATTTGAAGCGAGGGAGAGGGGATGGGCGCTGCTGTCATAATGCTGGCCCCGGGAAATGTTGAGGTCTCTGTCACCTTACTCCCCTACGACCTTACGGTTATGGAACTGTCTATGTAGGACCTCAGGACCTGGTGAGTTCTTGGGTTTATGTGCAGGATTAAGGCTTGTACCGTGATGATTCTGGATTTTCTCCATCTCATGGCACCTGTGACGATAGTGCATATGGATTTTTTTCCGTGCACAGAGATGTCATCTTGAGAAATTGAAATTGAAATTAATCTATCAAAGTGGAATCTGACCCCAAGTGAGTGCCAGCGTCCAATTAAATAGGAACTAGAAAAAACAAACAAATAGAATCAAAAAGTGTACTTAACATCTGCCATTTTCTCCTGCCGGTTATTACGACTAGGAATTGTGTGTGTGTGTGTGTGTGTGTGTGTGTGTGTGTGTGTGTGTGTGTGTGTGTGTGTGTGTGTGTGTGTGTGTGTGTGTGTGTGTGTGTTGTGTGTGTGCTGTGTGTGTGTGTGTGTGTGTGTGTGTGTGTGTGTGTGTGTGTGTGTGTGTGTGTGTGTGTGTGTGTGTGTGTGCTAAATGAATCTCATTCCGAGTGGTTACAGGCTTGCTTCTTTCCATCGCTCATCCCGAGGTGGTGGTATCGCCATCCTCTACAACGACTCACTCCATTCCCGCCTATCTTTCTCGCAGTCTCTGCCTTTCTCCCATCCTTCTTTCGAGCACGTTGAAGTATCCTTCCAATCCACCCCTCACCCCATCACCTTCTCCTGTGTCTATCGACCTCCACCTAGCTCTGCCAACAAGCTCACCACATCCATGTTTCTCTCTGACTTTTGATCAACTTCTTGATTACTACTGCCTCTTACCTGGAAATCTCATCATTCTAGGTGACATCAATGTCCACTACGACAACACTCACCGTTATGACACAAGACATATTATCAACTCTCTGTCCAATCACAATATGACACAACATATTTCTGAACCAATCCATCAAAAAGGTCACATTCTTGACTGGATCATTTCTCGTGATCACCACAATTCAGCTACTGACAACTGCCTAGTTCTTTCTACCCGTCTAACTTCAGCCCTTCCATCTGACCACTCTGCAATTCTCTGTTCTCTTGACATTTCTCCTCCTTCCCGTACCACGCGCACAGTGACTCCACGCAATCTCAAATCTATTGACCTCTCCACATTTTCATCTGATGCCTCCCGTCCTTTCTGAAAAGTCACATAACCTTGCCGATGAATTTTATACTACTCTCGACCATCTTCTGGACACTCATGCTCCAGCCACAACCCGTCTTTTACCTGACCGCCCCCCCTACCCCATGGCTCACTCATGAGATTGCCTGTGCAAAACGTGCCCACCGCAGAGCAGAGCGCTGCTGGCGCAAATCCAAACTCACTGTACATAGGCAACTTTTCCAAGCCTCTAAAACAAAAGTATCCACCCTCATTGCATCTGCAAAAACAAGCTATTTCCAAACCAAAATCCTGAATGCCTCTTCTTCAAGAGAACTCTTTACAACCAAGAATCATCTCCTTGGCACACGAAAAGATATACCTCTCCCAACAAAACTCACAAATGAAGAACTCCCATCTGTATTCTCCAAGTATTTCACCACCAAAATACAAACTCTTCGTGACAGGCTTGACAGGACACCCTGTCAACCATGCCCACCTGATCCTTCCTTCTCTGGCACACCTCTTACTACTTTTACCCCAGTCTCACAAGAAGAAATTCTCAACACAATCAGATCCATGTCGTTCAAAACCTGCGAACTGGATCCTCTTCCAGGTTCTCTCTACTCTGACTGTCTCCCTACTCTCCTCCCATTCATCACTGACATCATCAACACTTCTCTTCAAACTGGAACTGTCCCAGATTCTTTCAAGTCTGCTATTGTTCACCCTCTCAACAAGAAATACAATTTAGACCCAAATGAACTAAAAAAATTACCGGCCTATCTCTAAACTCTCTTTCTTGTCAAAACTCATCGAAAAAGTTGTCCTCAACCAGCTGAACTCTCACCTGTCTGCCAACAATCTCCTCAATCCTTTCCAGTCAGCCTACCGCCAGTGCCATAGCACTGAAACTGCCCTGCTACACATTCTCAACAATCTCCTCCTTGCAACTGATACTGGCAAAGTCTCTCTCCTCACACTCCTTGATCTGTCTTCAGCCTTAGATACCATTGACCATGGTATTCTCCTTTCTAGACTTCATCATACTTTTGGCATCTCTGACATTGCTCTCTCCTGGTTCACTTCATATCTATCAAACAGAAAACAAACTGTTCTCATTAATGGCACTTACTCTCAACCTGCATATCTGACCTGTGGTGTTCCACAAGGATCTGTCCTTGGCCATGTTCTTTTCACTCTTGACACCTCCCCCCTGTCCACCATCATCAAAAAAACACCACTTCTATGCTGATGACACCCAACTTCTAGACAGTGTCACACCCGACAATATACAGCGCCTCTTGACTCGCACCAGTGAGTGTTACTCGGACATTAAGAAGTGGATGACGTTCAACAAACTTCAGCTTAATGATGACAAGACAGAAGCTATCCTCATTGGCACCCGTCAGAAACTTTCTCAGCTGCCTCCTATTTCTCTCCCATTATGTAACACATCAGTCCCAATTTCTGATTCAGCTTAAAACCTTGGTGTCTGCATTGACTCTACCCTCTCCATGAACAACTTTGTTTCTCAAACTGCCAGTTCTTGCTACTATCACCTCCATCGTATAAGCCTGATCAGGAAGTATCTCTCTGTCGAAACAACTGCAAAACTCGTTCTCTCCTTCATAATGTCTCGCATTGACTATTGAAATTCACTCCTGTCTGGTCTTCCTGCCTCCACCATTCACATCCTGCAGCGCATTCAAAACAATGCTGCACGCCTTGTACTAAAAAAGAAAAAATGAAATCCTGACCTCACTCATCCCCCTCTGTAGCCTGTCTCCGCTCGGAGTGGAATCACATTGTAATATATATTTGTATATAATATGCTCTCTATAATTTTCCATTGTTTTTATTCTTTTTCCCATTTATAGCTATGTGTGAGTGTGCGCGCGTGCGTATGTGTATGTTCAGCGCTTAGATTTGATTTCTATCAAGATTTTGCGCTATATAAATATTGTAATTATTATTATTATTATTATCATAAAAATTCTGCTGTAAATCGAACAGAACCTGAACTGTTCTTGTTTTTAACGTACTTTAGCACTTAACTCGCTTTTGCTGCAGTAATCTGTCTTATTTCATTTGCTTTGTCGGTGATAATGCTGGAATATCAATATCATGTCTTTCATTTTACTTTCATCTAACACGATCTTTTTTAGACAGACACCGTGCCCTTTCTAGCCAGTGTGAAATGTTTTCTTATAAGTTTGCTGATAAAATGTCTCTTTCCCAAGTCACAAAATTATGCTGCTAATTTTCTTTCATCTTCTGCCGTCCGTCCATCTCGAGACTGCTGAAGAACTTCATTCATTTTCTTTTTTCAAATTTCAACTAGATGAACTTTACAGTCTTCTAAGCGTTTATTTTCTTCTTCAGACTTGCATGTTATCTTTCATAGATATTGTATTTCAGAGTGGTCCTTTTTCATCCTACGCTCTTACGCTTCTTCGTGTACATGTATGCATATGTATTTTCTTTTAATCACACTTTCTATGAAAAGACGCCAAGTGTGAAAAGTCTGATATTGCAAACTGAATATCTCCGTTAAGATTTTTTTTTCATCTCATTTTTATTGTACATTGAAACAGTATATTCCTTGGTTACATTTTTTATTTCTCTATTTATCTCTCCTGTATATTTTTTTTAGTTGAGTTTGCCCACAAATTCATTTATATCTGTTGGAAGGAAATTTCCCTGTATGGGCCCATTGGGTTGTGCATTAGAGTTGTTTGTCTCCATTCTTTGTGAGCATTAGAGTTGTTTTCAGTCTTTGTGTGCATTAGAGTTGTTTGTCTCCATCCTTTGTGTGCATTAGAATTGTTTGTTTCAATTCTTTGTGTGCATTAGAGTTGTTTGTCTCCATTCTTTGTGTGCATTAGAGTTGTTTGTTTCCATTCTTTGTGTGCATTAGAGTTGTTCGTTTCCATTCTTTGTGTGCATTAGAGTTGTTTGTTTCCATTCTTTGTGTGCATTAGAGTTGTTTGTTTCCATTCTTTGTGTGCATTAGAGTTGTTTGTTTCCATTCTTTGTGTGCGTTAGAGCTGTTTGTTTCCATTCTTTGTGTGCGTTAGAGATTTGTGTCTCCATTCTTTGTGAGCATTAGAGTTGTTTTCTCCATTCTTTGTGAGCATTAGAGTTGTTTGTCTCCATTCTTTGTGTGCATTAGAGATGTTTGTCTCCATTCCTTGTGTGCATTAGAGATGTTGTCTCCATTCTTTGTGTGCATTAGAGATGTTTGTTTCCACTCTTTGTGTGCATTAGAGTTGTTTGTTTCCATTCTTTGTGTGCATTAGAGTTGTTTGTTTCCATTCTTTGTGTGCATTAGAGTTGTTTGTCTCCATTCTTTGTGTGCATTAGAGTTGTTTGTTTCCATTCTTTGTGTGCATTAGAGTTGTTTGTTTCCATTCTTTGTGTGCATTAGAGTTGTTCGTTTCCATTCTTTGTGTGCATTAGAGTTGTTTGTTTCCATTCTTTGTGTGCATTAGAGTTGTTTGTCTCCATTCTTATTGTGCATTAGAGTTGTTTGTTTCCATTCTTTGTGTGCATTAGAGATGTTTGTCTCCATTCATTGTGAGCATTAGAGTTGTTTGTCTCCATTCTTTGTGAGCATTAGAGTTGTTTGTCTCCATTCTTTGTGTGCATTAGAGATGTTTGTCTCCATTCTTTGTGTGCATTAAAGATGTTTCTCTCCATTCTTTGTGAGCATTAGAGT
>CM060309.1:58926533-58929033 GCA_030674185.1 Monoplex corrugatus
GCAATGCATGACCCATTTACATCCTTGTGGCAGATAACACCCGAAAATTGATCTGTTCTCTACAATGTCAGAGTATTCTTAACAAGAAACGCCCGAAGGTGCAGGATGGAATCCAGAACAACAATACCTCACCACTGAGCGGACAATTACCTACCAGTTCCAGATGCCACAAGGTCGCCATTTTGTCAAGCAAAGGAGAAAAGCGCGGAGGAGAGGGGGGGGGAGGGAGAGATGTCCATGCCCTGTATGACCCATTTACACCCTTGTGGCAGATAACCGTCGAAATTTGATCTGTTCTCTACAGTATCAGATTGTTGTTAACAAGAAACGCCTGAGGGTGCTAAATGTGATCCAGAACAGCAATACCTCACCAGTGACCAGACAATTACCTCCCAGTTCCAGACGCTATAAGACATCCATTTCACTCAGCAAAGTGTGGGGGTTGGGGTGGGTAGAAGGGATGGCCATGTGCTGCATGACCCATTTACACCCTTGTGGCAGATCACACACGAAATTTGATCTGTTCTCTACAGTATCAGAGTTTTGTTAACAAGAAAAGCCCGAGGGTGCAGGATGGGACCCAGAACAATACCTCATCACTTACTAGACAAATATCTCCCAGCTCCAGACGCTATAAGACAGCCATTTTACTCAGCGAAGCATAGGAGTAGGGGTGGGGAGAAGGAATGTCCATGCGCTGCATGAACCATTTACACCCTTGTGACATATAACACTCGAAATGTGTTGTGTTCTCTACGGTATCAGACCTCAGATTCTCGATCTACTTTCCTTGATCTGTTTAATGTTGAATCTACGTTATGTAACTGCCATGTTAAAAAAAAGCATACACAGAAAGGAAAACAGGAAAAAAAAAGAAGAAACAAAAATAAAGATAAAACGAGATGGTCGAGCTATGCTAAGGGTCTCCGTTTTATAAGGACATCAAATATGATTTTATGTTTTTTATAGTCACTGTGAAAAACTGTTGAAGTTTCAGTTGACGTACGTCGAGGACGATAATAGACTGTCACAATTCCTGAGGAAGTGCTGTTGTCATACCTTTTTCCTAAGTGTAGATTTATGGCATACCTTTGATAGGTGTCACTTTGACCTAGAAGCTTTATCTTCCACACTTATGCTTTGGCGACTCTTCAACAACTCCGCAACTTTGGCCAAGATTTCGTAAACATCCATCCTTAAAGATCTGAGAAACTCTTGCTCACATAGTTCTGTCACACACACACACACACACACACACATAACACACACACACGCGCGCGCGCGCGCGCGCGCGCGCACGCACGTACACACATGTACTTCTCTCAGGTCGATATGACACAGAGATAGCTTGTCACATGGTAGGTCCTTTTCCGTATGGAGGAAGACAGAAATCCTTTGTTTCTGTGTGGAAGACTTTTGCTTTTTATCTGATCCTTGGAAGACTTCATGAATTTCATTGCTAATCCACCCCTAACTAGAGAAAACTCGTATTCCACTGATTGCAGAGTTAGTTTTGTTTCTCCCTCTTCATAAGACTCGTATTCTATTGATTGCAGAGCTAGTTCTGTTTCTTCCTTGTCATAAAACTGGCATTCTATTGATTGTACAGTTTGTTCTGTTTCTTTCTCTTCATTAAACCTTGGCATATTTCAACTTTTTCTCCACTTAGTTTTGTGAAAGTCTCGTGTATTGATCACGCTTACTGGTTTTGGGTCTTTGGAACAAAGGCATAACAACCGCTTGGTTTCCTGCCTGAACTTGCTGCCATTCACGAAGTAGAGATAAAAGTTCACAGCACTGTTAGCAATCCACAGCAACCAAGACACTGTGTTTCCAAGAATTAGTTTAGCTGTAGACTCGTCAGCTTCAGACAGACTGATATCTCTGTTGATAAACGTGTCGAAAATGCATGTGGGGAATGTCAGCAATAAAAACGCCGCTGATGTCAGAATTAACATTGCCATCATGGAAGAAACTTGGCCCGTAGATGACGCTGACTGTGGGGTAGCATTCCTTTTCACTTTGCCAGACAGCTGTGTGGATTTGATGACTTGAATTATCAGCACATTGTTCCCAACAATTAACAACAAAAACGGAACTATTGAGCTCCAGACAAGGTTCAAACACAGAAATACGTTCACACCCTGAAAGTATTGCAACTTGGGTTGGCATATCACGTATTCGTTAACAGGGCTGTAAGTAAACAGGATGTGGAAGTTAGCCGCAAACGCAAATACTACAATCGCAGCGATAACGGACTTTCCCCTTTTCACGGTACAAAGAATCCCAACACGATGTGGCACGATCACTGACGTCACTCGCTGATACGTCATCGCCACCAAAAACCACGCTGACGTCAGGGGGAAGGTGTAAAACACGAAATATGGAATGGAGCACAACAGATCGTAAGAGTGAAAAGAATGAGGCCAACCAAAAACCATATCCACCCAGAACCAAACCGAAGAAGTGAAGAGGTTGCACAGATCAGACACAGCCAGGG
>CM060309.1:58934033-58951533 GCA_030674185.1 Monoplex corrugatus
CGTAAGGCATATAGTACAGATTTTGAGTCAACAAAAAGAACTATTTTGAAAGACACGGGTTTAAGATTTACCAGATAATGCAATGCTTGTATAATAGCGACTAATTCCGCTGTGAATATAGATATGTTTGCCCCAATGAAAAATGACTTTTTTATTTTAAATTTTGGAACATAAAATGCTGCTCCAGCATATTTATTTTCTAAGACTGAACCATCGGTAAAAATATGAAGGTGGGTACGGTATTTTTCATTGACGTGTTGTCTTGCTGTGGATATCGAAATGTTGACGTTTTCAGATTTCTTAGCGTCTGTATAATCAATATCAAAAGAGGCTTTTTGCATTTCCCATGTAGGGATAGGCGTTGTTGATGGTGCCTCAGCTATTTCATCCATATTTAGGTGAGACTGTTTGACCAAGTCAGATATGTAAGTTGCAACAGTCATTTGTGATGAAATGCTGTTTGCTCGCTTCGGAAAGTCAACATCAGACCTAATTTTAAGTTCCTTACTCACAAAATTGTCCGTTTGTGAGTACTGGATCCTCTTCCAGGTTCTCTCTACTCCGATTGTCTCCCTACTCTCCTCCCATTCATCACTGACATCATCAACACTTCTTTTCAAACTGGAACTGTCCCAGATTCTTTCAAGTCTGCTATTGTTCACCCTCTCCTCAAGAAACACAATTTAGACCCAAATGAACTGAAAAATTACAGGCCTATCTCTAATCTCTCTTTCTTGTCAAAACTCCTTGAAAAAGTCGTCCTCAACCAGCTGAACTCTCACCTGTCTGCCAACAATCTCCTCAATCCTTTCCAGTCAGCCTACCGCCAGTGCCATAGCACTGAAACTGCCCTACTACACATTCTCAACAATCTCCTCCTTGCAACTGATACTGGCAAAGTCTCTCTCCTCACACTCCTTGATCTGTCTGCAGCTTTCGATACCATTGACCATGGTATTCTCCTTTCTAGACTTCATCATACTTTTGGCATCTCTGACATTGCTCTCTCCTTTTTCACTTCGTATTTATCAAACAGAAAACAAACTGTTCTCATCAATGGCACTTACTCTCAACCTGCATACCTGACCTGTGGTGTTCCACAAGGATCTGTCCTTGGCCCTGTCCTTTTCACTCTTTATGCCTCCCCCCTGTCCACCATCATCAACTCCCACTCTATAAAACACCACTTCTATGCTGATGACACCCAACTTCAAGATAGTGACTCACCTGATAATATACAGCGCCTGTTGACTCGCACCACTGAGTGTTACTCGGACATTAAGAACTGGATGACACACAATAGACTTCAGCTTAATGACGACAAGACAGAAGCTATCCTCATTGGCACTCGTCAGAAACTTTCCCAGCTGCCTCCTCTTTCTCTCCCATTATGTAACACATCAGTCCCAATTTCTGATTCAGCTAAAAACCTTGGTGTCTGCATTGACTCTACCCTGTCCATGAACAACTTTGTTTCTCAAACTGCCAGATCTTGCTACTATCATCTCCATCGTATAAGCCTGATCAGGAAGTATCTCTCTGTCGAAACAACTGCAAAACTCGTTCTCTCCTTCATAATGTCTCGCATTGACTATTGCAATTCACTCCTGTCTGGTCTTCCTGCCTCCACCATTCACATCCTACAGCGCATTCAAAACAATGCTGTACGCCTTGTACTCAAAAAGAAAAAAGCTGACCACATATCTCCTCTCCTGGCACAACTTCACTGGCTCCCTGTATCAAAGCGCATACAGTACAAACTAGACACCATGTGCTACAAAAGCCTCAATAACGCAGCCCCCGATTACCTGTCAAGCCTACTTGAGATCTATGTTCCTTCACGTACCCTCCGCTCTGCCTCCGATCCTCTGACTTTTCGCTTTCCACGCACTAAGCTCAATACCTATGGTCCACGAGCCTTCTCTGTTTCTGGTCCACTCTCCTGGAACAAACTTCCTCTCTCAGTCCGTCAGCAACCTACTTTTGCCTCCTTCAAGTCCGCTCTCAAAACTGACCTTTTCTCCTCTGCATAAAATCCTAACCTCACTCAATCCCCCTCTGCAGCCTGTCTCCGCTCGGAGGGGAATCACTTTGTTTTAATATATAATTGTATATGATGTGCTCTCTGTGGTTTTCCATTGGTTTTATTCTTGCTTTTATTGCTTTTATTCTTTTCTCCCCATTTGTGGCCATGCATGTGTGTGTGTGTGTGTGTGTGTGTGTGTGTGTGTGTGTGTGTGTGTGTGTGTGTGTGTGTGTGTGTGTGTGTGCGTGCGTGCGTGCGTGTGTGCGTGTGTGTCTTTTCGGCGCTTGGATTTGATTTTGTCGAGATTTGCGCTATATAAATATTGTAATTATTATGTATGCATGTGCGTACGTATGTATGTATGTATGTATGTATGTATACGCTTAGATTTATGTATGTATGTATGTATGCATGTATACGCTCAGCTTAGATTTATGTATGTAAGTATGTAAGCATGTATGTATGCATGTATACGCTCATATGTATGTAGGTATGTATGCATGTATACGCTCAGCGCTTAGATTTGATTTTGTCAAGATTTTGCGCTATATAAATAAAATATATTATTATTATTATTATTACTTCTAACGACAAATTTTGTTGTCGCTAGCTCACGATAGTTGTTCAGAGGCAGAATTCCAGCAACTTTGTACGTTTCCAGATTAGAAGCGTGAGCAGGGACACCTAGAGCAATTTTAATACTTTTGCAGTCTAAGCTTTGTATCTTCTTTAATAAATATTTTGGTGCACTGAAGAACACTTCTTGTGCATATGATAATTTAGATCGTACAAGTGCTGTTGATAGATGAATCAGTATGTTTGTATCCATTCCCCAAGGTAATCTGCTTATTATCTTAAGAAAATTTAAGGCTTTTCTTGCTTTTGTTGAAATATAATCAAAATGGACAGTCCAGTTTAATTTCGATGTTATAAAGACTCCCAGGAATTTTACAACCTGTTTGTAATGTAACACTTCACCAAGCAATCTGAAAGTAGGCAAGTTACTTAAAGTACCACCAGGATTAAATAGCATCATGTTAGTTTTTTCCGCTGACAACGACAGACCATTTTCTAACATATAGTTTCCAAGATTATCAAGATCAGATTGGTACAACTTCCTAATGTAATTCTGCGCTCTTTGTGGAGTTGTCTTTTTTAAAGTAATATTCATCCAAATACATATATCATCAGCGTACTGTACCAAAACAACATGATTTGAGAGTGCTTTAGGAAGATCCTGTATAAGGATATTAAATAAAAGAGGTGCTATCACTGAACCTTGTGGAATTCCCATGTCAAGATTTCGTGAAGTAGAATAACTAGTTCCCACTCGTGCCTGAATTGTTCTATTGGCTAAAAAAGACTTAATGTAATCATACATATTGCCCGATAAACCAACAGATTTCAGCTTGTACAATAAACGCGTATGCCAAACTTGATCGTAAGCTTTTTTCACATCAAAAAAAGTAGCTAAAACACTTTTTCTGCGGGCAAACTGTTGCTTTATCTGAGTTGTAAGTTTAACGAGGTGCTCAACTGTGGATCTCCCTTTTCTAAAACCTGCTTGATTTACTGGAATAACATTATTTTTATCACAGTAATGTATAAGTCTGTTTAAGACCAATCTTTCCATTAGTTTGCTCGTATGGGACGTCAACGCAATAGGTCTGTAACTGTTTTTATTGTTCTTAGGCTTACCTGCTTTTAATATTGGTATAACAATAGACCTTTGCCATATCTGTGGTACAGTTCCACTAACCCAGCATTTCTGAAAAATTTTGTGTAAGAAAATAATGCAGTTTTCCGGAAGATGTTTAATCATTTCATTTGAAACTGCATCGACACCTACTGAACTTCTTTTGTTGTGTAGAGACAAGATAGTGTTTTTTAGCTCTTGTAAGGTGATTGGAGCATTAAACCAGCGATCATTCTGAGGTATTGGGTCAGTGAAGATAGGGTTAATTGCTGCCATTTTTCTGTAGTGTTTGCAGGTAGGAGGTAAACCGTCTACTTTACTATTTTCGGCAAAAAGTTCCACAAACGTTTCAGCTTTGTCCATATCGGAAGGAAATTTGTGACACGTGTCAATCATTATTGGACACCTAGGTAAGTTGACTCCATTTTTCATTTGATTCATTTTTGTCCAGACTTTATGGAAATCCCCGAAATCTGAAATTTCTTTTTTGCAGTAGGACGCCCAAAAGTTTTTCTTTGATTCAGCGATAATTCTATTACACTGGGTGTTAGCTTTTTTCATCTCCATATGATCTTCGGGTGTTCTGCTTTTGATGTAGATTTTGTATTTCTCTTTTTTATACTGAACTGCTTTCTCACATGCCTCTGTCCACCAAACATTACCCAAACGGTTATTAGACTTAAAGGTTTTGAGTTTCGGGATTGAGAGGTCTGCAGCAGCCAGAACTGACTCCTGGAATTTAGTAAACATAACGTCTACATTGTCACTTTCATAATGTTTGTATTCGTGTTTAGCAAGAGCAGTCTGAAACCAGGACCAATCAGCGCGCGTGTAATTATATTCTGGTATAATATCAGGAGTGCTGTCTTTTGTCCTGATATTTTCATTAGTTATCGTTATGATGATAGGTAAGTGATCACTTCCCAAAGTATCTATATGAGTGTCCCAGGTACAGCATGGTACTAATTCTGGTGATATTAGTGACAGATCGATGGCTGTTGCCCGGTGTTTGGAAACATCAGGAATTCTAGTGACACTCCCATCATTCAAAAGATAAAGCGCACTGTCTACTATATTTTCTACCAACCGATTGCTTGTAACAGTACAACAGTCTTTTTCCCAGAACGGGGAGTGGGAATTAAAGTCTCCACCAATTAGCCATTTACCGTGCTGCAGATCCGGAATCGTACGCAGCCATTCTGTGTTGTGGTCATTTGGGCCTGTTGGCAGGTAGACTGACATAACGTTCAGGATAAATGAATTACTGAAGTGTACTGTGGCGGCACAAGCGTGTAAGTCTTCAGTTGATGTTAATACTGGGGAAGTAAATATGTGATACTGCAACTCTTTAAGTATATATATCGCAGTGGCTACCTTCTTCCCGGAATTCCCAAAGTCATATATTGGTGGATAATAATAATTTTGAAAATTGGGAAGTTTGGTTGGAATAACATTAAGCGACTGCAAAATCAATATTTCACACTGATTCGATGCGAGAAAATGTTCGAGGTATGCGGAATTGGTGGAAATAGATCTACAATTCCACTGTAAAAATTTTATTTGTGATTGTTGGCGCATTTTCATCGATGGCTAATCTCTTATTTTAAATTAAGACTTTGGTTTTCTGTGTACGAGAAAAATGGCCAGAAAGAAAACATTAATTACTTAGACTACTATTGGGAAAAAAAAAAAAAAAAAAAAAAAAAACTATGGGAAGAAGTCCTTCTAATAAAGATAAGAGTTAGATTCAGAACAGAAACAAATAACAAATATATAAAACAATAAAACAATGGTATACACGCCTTCAAATGAACAGAGAATATAGTCCGACTGAGTCCTGATAGTCTGACTAAATCCTAGCGTTTACATACTTTCAACAAGAAAATTGTCAGAGATGACAGGGAAAAAGTCCTGTGACACAAAACGTTGATAATTGTAGATCTATTAAAACATTTCATATGGCAGCTGCCACGGTTCACAGTTGTCAAAATGGATGAACCGTCCTCGGGGGAATCTAGAGGCGTGTAGCCGTGAAGATCGTGATCCTGTTGTCCTCCTAGGGGTCTCCCAAAACAGATCTCTAATGTGTCTTCCGAGGTTCCCCGCCATAACGCTGCTTCCTCTGGTAGTGGGGTGAATACTGTCGTGTAGAAACTGCTGGTTAGTATGAAGGTTTTCATGGGAGACAAAAGATACATTTTTTATGTCAACAAGTTCAGCAGATAAGAAGGCGTTGAACAAATTCCGCTGAACCTCCATACGTGCATGTCGTACAGGGGCGATCTTGCTGATAACTATCTTTGATTTTGGGTAAGTTTGTGTTACATGTTTGATGCAGGAAGCGAGATGTTCAGTTGTTGCTGCAAGGTCTTTGTTTTTTAGTTCGTGGACACCGCAATGGAAAACAATACAGTCTGCAGGGTCGTTAAGTTTGGATAGTGTCTTGTCTAAAGAACTTTTGATATCATGAATGTTATTCACAGGACACGAGTCTCCTTCAAAACCATAAGATCGTCCCAGTCTCTTGGAGTTGACACCTTTCAATACCGAATCATGTACAGTCACAACATACGGAAGGTCGTGGTTCCTCTTACGTTGTTCTGATGTCTTTTTAGAGTTTGACGCGGCATGTTTGATCTGTGAAGTGACGTCTTTAACTTTTTTGATGTAATGAAGTCGTTCTTCCCCATCTTTGATTTTCTTTTCGGTCACTATTTTCACTTGTTTTGTGTTATTGCGGCTAGTTTTAGGAGCGTCTGATTTGTGTGCCTGTTGGTCGTCCTGCCTGTGTGTTTGTTTTTGTTTTAGAACCTCTGCGTACGTGGGATTTCTTTCATTGAGTTCTGTCTGTGTTTGCTTGTTGCTGGTTAACTGTGGCGGTTGCTGTCGACCGGTCCTCGATCTGCGCAAACACAGTCCGTTCTAAAGAATTAACTTGGTTGCGCAGATCCAGTACGATTTTTTGAAGCTCAACAATCGTACTTACAAGATCCGCAGAGCTGGGTATAGGTGTTGTGTTGATTGTCCCACTCTGCGTTCCAGTGAGCACCGCGGCCGAAGCACCATTTCTAGAAACAGTCTCAGCCTTTCCCGTCTCGTCTGCCTCGTCGGTGGTCGTTGGGCTCTTCTGATCGGCAATTACCTCTGGTGCAGCTTCATGCTTCTGCTGTGCAAGGCGGCCTCGTCTTGTCTTGGTCATTGTGGACTAATTCATATGATCTCTGACTGCTGAAAGTTTTACGAGTTAGGAGTCTCCGCCATCTTGAATGTGTGTGTGTGTGTGTCTGTGTGAGTTTGTGTGCGAGTTTGTGTGCGTGTGTGTGTGTGTTATGTGTGTGTGTGTGTGTGTGTGTGTGTGTGTGTGTGTGTGAGTGATTTTGTGTGCGTGTGTGTGTGTGTGTGTGTGTGTGTTGTGTGTGTGTGTGTGTGTGTGTGTGTGTGTGTGTGTGTGTGTGTGTGTGAGTGAATGTATATATAAGAACTCAGAACTCAGGAAACAAATGTATATATAAGAGAGACAGAGAGAGTGCCAGAGGGAAACAGCCCATATTAGTGCGCGTACGTGTGTGCGCGTGTATGTTCATTTCTGTGAATGCAAATGTAACTGTGTAGTGATAATGAGTACGGAACTAAACAGATCTCTCAGTAAAATGGCTACTCACTTGCGTAGCTTATAACTGTTTCAAACCTAGCAGTGTAGCCTTAATCACCTAACTGTCAAACTTGGCTTGATCGTAGCACCCGTCGCGGTGGTTTCATTTCAGATCTTGTTGTTCGCCATGTTCTGAAAAGTAAGGTCTGACCAGATATACAGTGGCAGAGTTGGTCATGCACGCGACGCAACAGACCAGTCTATGGGAGATTGTAGGCTTGAACCCACAATAGATGAAACAAAACAAAAAATGATTGTGAAACTATTCATTTTTGTCATGGCCAGCTCTTACGCAGAGCTGAGCGTGCTATGGTCTCATTGGCAAGACAGTAGTCTGTGTGTGTGTTTATGTGGCAGCTTACATAATGTGATTTACAGGTATATGCATTGGTCTACAGTAGAGAGATAGAGAGATATGAAGACCAGAGCAGGGCGAGAGAAGGATCTTCTATTCTCTCTTGGCCCGGAGACTGAGCTGGACCAGGTTGGTGCGCGTTGAGTGGCTATGTCCCAGGGTTTGTCATCTCCCCGCCTTGCCATTATTATTATTATTATTATTATGAACATTTAGTACGCCTAATCAAATTAATGCCCTAGGCGTTAACAATGACAAAACATATAACCGAAATCACAAGCACCCACACACACGCCCACAAACACACACACGCACACACACACACACACACACACACACACACACACACGCACACGCACACACACACACACACACACACACACACACACACACACAGCACGACATGCAAATGCAATGACACATTGACACTAAGACATTATAAAGCCAACATTACGTTACATGGGGGGAGGGGGGCAGAAATTACCAGTTATTTGGGAAACAGATGAGTTTTGAGGGAGCGTTTGAATGTGGACAGAGAGGGTGAGTATCTGAGTGAGCGAGGTAGCTGATTCCAGATAGTTGGAGCTTGATAGGAAAAAGAACGCTGCCCAAACCTTTTAGTGCGGATTATGGGGATACTATAGAGACGGGTGTCGGATGAGGACCGCAAAGCTCGAGATGGCGTGTAGAGATGTAACAGATGGGCGAGATACTCAGGACAGGAAGACTCAATAGATTTGAAGCAGAGACAGGCAATCTTGTAGGATATTCTTTGCTGAACCGGGAGCCAGTGAAGAGAACAGAGCAATGGCGTAACATGGTTAAATTTTGAAGAGCGGAAGATGAGACGGGCAGCATGATTTTGAACTTTCTGAAGTTTGTTAATGAGGTGAGAGGGGGAACCAGACAAAAGAGCATTACAGTAATCAAGACGAGATAGAACAAATGCACAGACAAGAGTCTTTGTCGTGTCTTCTGAGAGGAGATGGCGGATAGAAGCAATTCGGCGGAGTTCAAGAAAACAAGTCCGACAAACGATGCTAACATGCAGATGGAAGGACAGGGTTTGGTCAAGAGTTACACCAAGGTTACGGGCAGAATAGGAGAGAGTGATAGACGAGTCAACAAGTGTGATGGAGGTTGGAAGAGAGGGGTGATTTTGGAGTTTGGGTGGGGTGATCAAGATCAATTCGGATTTCTCTTCATTCAATTTCAGTTTGTTTTCAGTCATCCAATCCTTCAGGTCGGCTACACAAGATTGGGTGTTTTGGATCATGCCATTGGGTTTGTAAACAAGGTAACTGATGACTGGGCCAGAATGGGTCATGCAACGCATGGACAGCCCAGCTATGCTTGATGAACTGACTGTCGAGTGGCGTCGGGAGGTTGAAAGGTGATTGTCCGGAAAGTGGTGAGGCATTGGTGCTACAGGTCCCATCTGCACATTCGTAGTGTTTGTTGTTAACTTAAACAATTTCGTAGTGTCTTGTCTTCTAGGGGTCAGGTTCCTCAGGCTTTGATTTGGTGGAGAAAGAGAGAAAAGTGGTCGACGGCTTATAATCGTTGATGGTTGCACACCAGGTATTGGTCCAGGCTGAGAATCTTTCCAGTGCTAGCCGCAGACGTTAGGTGACGTTTACTGTATACCCTTCAATGCATTTAAGTACTAGGTCTTCCGCATGTATTCCTTTGGGTAGTCCTGGTATGAGGTCATCAATCATCATCATTGTCATCAAGTGCCCTGCCGGAAGCATATCTTCCACCCTCTCTGTCTTCAGCCACCTTGCAAGTCTGTCCAATATATTTTCCCTGTGTCTACCTGGTGTTCTCTTTCCCTCCAGCTTTCCCATTGTGACCAGGTGCTCTAATTCCCCTTTCCTCATAAAATGGCCTATAATTGTTGCTGTCTTTTCCTAATCTTTCTTAAGAATGATCTTCTTGTGTCTGCCTCCATCAAGACTGTCTTGTGTGTTTTCTTGGCTTTCCATGGAACTCTCAGCATTCTTCTTAGAAACCACATCTTAGCTGCCTCAATCCTGTTTTGGCTTTCCCTGTTGACCGTCCACACCCCACAACCACATAACATCACCGGCTCTATACATTCAAAAACTCTCTTTCTGATGTTAATTGGTAGGAATTTGTTGGTAAGAAAGCTGTTCGCCTTCTTGAATGCTGTTTTGGTTTGGCCGATTCTGATGGCTATTTCTGATGTGCAGTGCATCTGCCTTCTGGTGAGATGATCGTTCCCAGATACTTAAACTTATCAACCTGTCTCAAGACTGTGCCGTTTGCTGTTATTTGGCATGAGGAGGAATCACATTTTTTACTGATTGCCATGATTTCAGTCTTCTTGTTATTCAGCTCCAACCCTTTATTTTTGCTTTATATTTCTATTATATTCACAAGGGTTTGTATGTCCCTTTCATTTTCGAGGTCATCAATGAAGAGCACAGCGTTGGGAAGAGAGTGAAAGGATCAAGGTCATAAGGAAGCTAAAAGTTATGACAAAACTGGCGGAACATAAGGGGGGGCGATGCCAATGAGAAGATCCTCAAGAACGCGTATCAAGGTACATTACGGCATCACCTTGAGTGCGGCTCCGGATGACAGCAGCACAGTTACACCAACATATCCTCGACAGAGTCCAAAACCAAACGCTACGCATTATCATCCACCCAAATTGAGAAGATGGAACTTATCACAGTAAGGTACCTGATAAAAAGCTACGGGAATGGGGGTACCTGTACCAGAAGATTTCTCACCCTGTCTGGTTCTGAGACCTGGCATTACTATCGTAAGCAGAATCTTAAAATAAGCAGTAATCCTTGTGAGTTGAATCAGAACAGGCACTGTTCAATCAAGCTTAATAGGCAGTGTCCTTTTTTATGCCAAATCATAACGGGCATTGTCCAAGTCCAGCTTAATGGACAATGTCCTTTGTAAGTTGAATCAATACAGGCACTGTCAAACTCCAGCTTAATAGTCAGTGTCCTTTGTAAGTTGAATCACAGCAAGCATTGTCCAACTCCAGCTTAATAGTCAGTGTCCTTTGTAAGTTGAATCACAACAGGCACTGTTGAACTCCAGCTTAATAGTCAGTGTCCTTTGTAAGTTGAATCACAACAGGCACTGTCCAACTCCAGCTTAATTGTCAATGTCCTTTGTAAGTTGAATCACAGCAAGCACTGTCCAACTCCAGCTTAATAGTCAGTGTCCTTTGTAAGTTGAATCACAACAGGCACTGTCCACAGTTGGCCCTGTGTCAAGTTCTTCCATTACCGGCATGCACTTGATGGCATCGAGGGCTAAGGGGGACACCATGTTCTGTGTGGAGTAGAGGTCGGAGTAGTGTTCCGCCCATCTTTCCATCTGTTGGCTAGGATTGCTGATTACTTCCCCAGTGGAGGATTTGAGGGGGGCGATCTTGCTCTGTGTTGGTCCCAGTGCCTTCTTGATGCCATCATACATTCCTCGGATGTTGCCTCTTTCAGCAGCACTCTGTATCTCTTCGCTGAGCTCTGTCCAGTACTCGTTTGCGCAGCGCCTGGCGTTAAGCTGAACCTTACTTCTGGCAGCCCTGAGGATTTGCAGGTTCTTCTCACTGGGTGACCGCTTATACTTGGTGAGTGCGGCACGCTTGGCCTCAACAGTGGGAGTCATCTCTGATGATTTGGCCTCAAACCAGTTGTGAGACTTCACAGTTTTCTTCCCAAAGGTGGCCATAGCAATGCGGTGCATGGTGTCTCGTAGCGTTTCCCATCTCTCAGTGGCAGAGTCTCTGGGCTGCAATGCATCGTATTCTCTCTGAAAGGCCTCTGCGAACTGTTCTACAAGATCTGGCTGAGACATCTTGCTGACGTCAATGCGAGGGTTCCCTTGTTTCTTTGAGCAGTGGAACTTCTTTGGTTGTAGCCTGATCTTGCAACATACCAGAGAGTGGTCTGTGTCGCAGTCTGCGCTGTGATAAGAGCGAGTGTGGAGAACGTTTTTGATAGCCGCACGTCTTACTAGGATCAAATCCAGTTGGTGCCAATGTTTTGAGCGGGGATGCCTCCAGGAGACTTTGTGCTGAAGCTTCGTCTTGAAGAAGGAGTTGGCGATGCACAGTTCATGGCAGGCGCAAAACTCAAGCAGTCGCTGTCCATTCTCATTCATTTTCCCCACTCCAAAGGAACCGAGGCAGAAGGGCCATGAGTCATTGTCTGCACCCACTCTGGTGTTGAAGTCGCCCAGGAGAACAAGTTGTTCTGTCCTGAGGATGTTCCTTATCGTTGATGCAAGATTTTCGTAGAACTCATCCTTGGTGTCTGGCGAGGCGGACAGAGTTGGGGCATAAACGCTGATGAGAGTGACATAGCCTTCGGTGGTGTTGAGGCGGAGAGTCAAGAGTCGTTCTGAACCGCCGCTGCCTGGTTCAATCATGTTCAGCAGGCTGTTCCTTACTGCAAAGCCTACTCCGTGCTCTCTTGGGGCATCAGAACTCTTTCCTTGCCAGAAGAAGGTGTAGTCCCTTTCCTTCAGTGTTCCTGAGTCAGCCAGCCGTGTTTCCTGCAGAGTGGCAATGTCCACATTGAGCCTCTTTAGTTCGCTGTTTATGACGGCGGTTTTTCTGGCGTCGCTGATGTCTTGCAGATCTTGGGAGAGCCCAGGCATCATTGTTCGGACATTCCAACAGCCCAGTTTCACTGCTGATCCTTTTCCTGATCCGTTTCTTGAATTTGAATTTTTCTTTTTGTTTGTTGCGGTAATTAACGATCTGCTTGTCAGATTTTCTCCTAATCTTCATGCACCCAATGAAGAAGGCAGGTCGTGGCGGGACAGCACCTAACTGGCTGGGGGCTGCCCAGCTTAGGTGGGCGGTAGCTGTCCAGTAAGACACGAAGGTCTCTCCCACCGTCAAAAGCAACCCCTGGCGTCAGCTCTACGCCAGTTGAGCAATGACTTATCACCGGTATCTGTTGCTTTCCGTGTTGTGCCGACACTAGTGTTAGTAGCGAGGCTGGAGTGTCCTCTCCAGGTCGTAGGTGCAGAGTGTTTGTGGATGAATGGACGGATGTAAGACTGGGCAGTGTAATATGGAAGACAGGCTGTTGCCCATGCAACTTGTCCCCCCTCTCCACCTCGCTGACAGATCCAAAGGAACAGCAGGGCTGTTACGTTTTGGTGCCAATGCGGCCGCAGGAGCTGCCGGAAAGTGACAAAGTTTGCATGCCATCCAACCGCCTTAGGGACCCCACACCGGATTTACTGTCAGGGTTTACTCCCTTATTAGCTAGATGGCCACGGGTAGCTCTATAGAGCTGGCGCCCTTTGAGGGATCTAATTTATTTCCACCAGGGTTTCTAGCCACCCTCCTCACCATCCTCCTAGAGGACTGGTGGGGTTGCTGGTTTAGTCGCCAGCAATTCGACCCTGTGACATGTGCAATGCCGAGATCGTCACTCTGAACAAAAATGAAAAAAACAAGGATGAATGCAGTAACCGTAACAGCTAGCAGGGCATATTGTTGTTTAGTATCGTCGACAAAGTCTTCATCCGAGTGTTCCGGACTCGAATTTAAGTTCTTGCCAGTCGCATCTACTCCGAGTCCAGGTGTGTAAATTCAGGGCTGAGAAGTCCACAGTTGATATGATTTTGTCTGCGCGTCAGCTCCAGAAGAAATGTCGAAAACTGCAAGTGCCTTCATCAAATTCACAAATGCGTCCGACCTAGTAAGCAGGAGAGGTCTGTTTCAGCCACTGAAGAAGATTGGTTTGCTCCTCAAAGTTGCTCAGTATTATTATCTTTCCATAGGGACATGCAGGATGTGATCAGCTACAGTGGGAAAACCTCAGACCCCTTCACATACGACCAAAAACGAAACACTAGCCCCTCACCCCCCCCCCCCCCCATCCCCTGAAAGTGTGACTGGGCTTTATTCACATTCAGCAGCGCCGCCTTGTAGCAAAACTCGCGTAACTCTCTCAACCACTCAGCCTTATGACACTTCTTAAATGTCCATCTTCCCACTCTGTAATGGGCCGTCTAACTTGAACACTTTTCCAAAAGAATGGGAGTAATGCACAACAATGTAGTACTACTCACAGACACTTTAAATTAAGGTATTACTTTTTTTTTAAATCGGTCATTGAAGGAAAAATCGGACATTTCCCTTTTTCAAAGCTATGATACAACCGCCAGTGGCCTGAACTGACAGCTGCTATCATTTCGAAAACCTGGAGTTCAACTTTGCAAACCGCCGTGTCGCGAGTTCAGAAGTGTAAAAAGTTAAACGAGGTTGTCGTTGAGGTAGACCTACCATTTAACGATCAGACTGCGCAGGTTTGTGTGACTAGAGAAAACTTTGTGTGTGCAGCCACTAGTGTATGGGTGTCAAACTCTACCCAGAGTCTGGGAAGGTAAAGCAGATGAGTACTGCCCTCTTAACACTGGCCTAGTGCTGCCCTCCCAATGCTGGCCACGATGAATTTTGAGCTATCGACCACCTCGCTTACCTTCGACCTCAGGATTACAGGACAATCTTTGCCATACTGTAACCTTGATGCGTAGGGAGGATGTGTGTGTCCCAGGTCCATCAGTCAATGCACTCAAAGACTAAGGGGGTCGCATGATTCTGCTTACAGTGGCTGAATTTTAAATATTGTGCCAACACACACGTTATAACTCTATTACTCAACAAAACTTCCAAAGACTCAGATCTCACGGATCTTTTCTGTTTACCATACCTCAGTTTTTTCTAAACACTTATGGGAAGAAATCCTTCACCGGTTTTTAAAAAAAAAAATTTTTTCGATACAACTTATAATAAGACAACAACAAATAATAGCAATAATGATAATAGTAATAATAAAAGAAGAAGAAGACGAAGAAGATGGAGAATGATAATAATAGTACTACTAATAATGTTAATGATAACAATAATAATGATGATGATGATGATGATGATGACGATGATGATGATGATGATGAGGAGGAGGAGGAGGAGGAGAACAATAATAACAAGAACAACAAAATAAAGGAAAAAGAAAAGGAGAGAGGTCTCTATTTCCTGCATTTCACTATGTTCATTAATTAATCAGTTTGATGGAAAAAAAACCATGAGGAATAATTGATGAACTAAAAAGGATACACATAATATTATAAATCAAGTATTTAATATTTAAGGCGAGCAATGACACACCAAGGTTATATGTTGATAGATATAGTTGTGGTAATTTGTTTATTATTGTCATGCATATACTTTGCCTATAATCATTCTCTTTACCCATTTTCATTTTCAGTACTGAAAAGATGATTTGATAAAGTAAGCTGTATAGCTTTGGGGTGTTTCCTGGGGGGGGGGGGGGGGGGTCGGTTGCTCTTTTAGTACAAATATATCCTCACCTTCTGGGAATTTTGTGCCAGAAATGTTCTCTTTTCTGTCACTCTTTTTTGTTTCTGCCTTCCTCCTTTGATTTCTTTCTTCTCTGTCTGTCTCTTTCTGCATTGCTGGATCATTCAGCTGTATGTGTTCTTTAAAGCCTTGCATACCTTCTCATAGGATTGATAACTAGGTTCATGTATTGACTGCATACTTGGCTATAAGGGTATGTGCTGTGCAGGAGCAATTTAAGGTAGTTTAAGCCAATATGGATGGACGTCTCAGCGTCAATAGTTAGTTTCACTTTTGTATTCATGTTTGATTTTTGAAATGCTCTTGTGATAAATTGGATGGAATGATCAAAACCAGAAGCATATCCTTCGATCATGTGCGAGCATGCATTGAGATGTGTACTTAATTTGAATCCAGCTTTTCTTTTTCAACCAGATGTTGTGTACGTTTTGAGGAATGGTTATAGCCCTGATGTGGCTCTGTGAGTCGGCTGGGCTCTAAACAATAAGAACAAGAATTAGCTTAGGCATTCTTTTGTTCTTTTCAAGTGGTCGCACTTACTCTTCGTTGTTCTTTTGAACAAAGACATAAAAATTGCCTCGTTTCCTACCTGATTTTGTTGCCACTCGTAAAACAGATAAAAGTTGCTACTAGTAATCCACAACAGCCAGGATGGTGTGTTTCTTAGAATTGATTAAGCTGTTGAATTTTAATCTGCTTTGGACAAACTGATGTCTCTGTCGTTGAATATGTCCAAATCAGCAGTTGAATATCGCAGTTACAGAAACGCCGTTGAGGTCAAAAATTACTGACACCATCATAGAAGTCACTTTACCCATTGATGAAAGCTGTCTCTTGTGTAGCAGTCTTTTTTCGTTTTCCGAAAAAGCTGTATAAATTATCATCTGAATTATCAGTACAATGTTCACGAAATTATCATCTGAATTATCAGTACAATGTTCACGATGAGTAACCACACAAATGAAATCATTGGGCTCCAGCCAAGGTGAAAATTCAGAAAGACGTTTACAACCTGCACGTATTGCTCTTTCGGTTGACATATCACGTAATCGTTAACAAAGCCATTGGTAAATAGTAAACTTTATGACATACACGTATAGCTCTTTGGATCGACATACCACGTATTCCTTAAAGATTCTGTTAGTAAATAAACATTGATAATTTGAATGAATTCTCTGACCTGCAACTAAATATGTATCTGCACACGGGCCTAGGTTCGGCGTGTCAGAAAAAACAAACATCCAGACTTCTGGGCAGGATAGTTGGGGAGAGAGTAAAGAACGAAATCTTTATCCAATTCTAGAACCAAACCAGAGACCACTTGCTTTACAAGTTGATGTCTTAACCTCCAGGCTACTGCTCCATCCGCTCAAAAAAATGATGGATAAGGAACGAGTCCTTGTGGACTCCACCATCAAGAAGGCGATACATTGAAGTTGGCCATTGGAAGAATGCCCTATCTTTGACACTAACACGTAAATTGGACTCCTGCCTGAGACGGTGTGTGTGAGTGGGTGGGGGGGGGGGTGGTGGTGGTGGGGGGTAGTGGATGGGGTTGGAGTGTAAGGATAGAAATGTACTTTAGGTACCCCGCCGCCAATTTCTCTCTTTCTCCTCTCTCTCTGATCCTCTTTCTGAATCTATATCTGTTTCTGTTTCTGTTTCACTCTCTCTATCTCTCTCTCTCTCTCTCCTCTCTCTCTCTCTCTCTCTCTCTCTCTCTCTCTCTCTCTCTCCATCTATCTATCTATATATCTATCTATCTCTCCCTGTCTCTCGCACTCTCTTTTTCTCTTTCTCTCTCTGTATCTGTGTCTGTCTCTCTCTCTATCATTTTCTCTTTCTCTCTCTGTTTCTGTCTCTGTCTCTCTCTCTCTTTCTCTCTATCTCTCTCTCTTTGTCTCTCATCTGTCTCTGTCTGTCTCTGTCTGTCTCTGTCTCTGTCTCTGTCTCTCTCTCGCTCTCCCTCTCTCTCTGTCTCTCTCCCTCTCTCTCTCTCTCTCTCTCTCTCTCTCTCTCTCTCTCTCTCTCTCGCCACCTTCCATCTTCCTCCTTTCCTTTTTTTTCAGTCATTTTACAAGGTCGTATACTTTCGCCCAAACTGCTGTTGAATACATTTCTATGACAATGTAATCTAAATATTCTCTAGGAGGAAAAAATAATTGGTTCAACAAAAATGAAAGAATAAAAATATTCTAATACGAAAAGAATGGCAAAAAAAAACACAAACAAACGTGTAAAGGGAAACAACTCAAGAATAAAAAAAAAACAGAATGAGTGCAAGAGACAGAGAGAGAGAGAGAGAGAGGAGAGAGAGAGAGAGAGAGAGAGAGAGACGAAGAAAGAAAGAGGTGAAAAAGAAGCTGATAAAATAACTT
>CM060309.1:58966533-58974033 GCA_030674185.1 Monoplex corrugatus
CAAACAGAAAGAGGAGACAGACTGACAGCCAAACATGGAAGAAGCTGATCTTCTGTCCCTAATTTTTCAGCCACCCTCGACATACTTACTCCCCACCCATTTTCCAACCAACGCAAAACGTCAGATCTATTTGTGTTTCGTCAAAATCCGCTGATCACCGGAGACAATGTGTTTTATTACTCTGCTGTTATGACCTCGGCAATGTTTACGACATAATGAATGTCTTTTCTGTTTTTTGTTTGTTTCTTTTGTTTGTTTGCTTGTTTGTTTGTTTGTTTGTTGTTCGTTTGTTTGTTTGTTTTGTTTTTGTTTTGTTTTGTCGTGTGGTGGTGGTGGGTTGTTTGTTTCCTTGTTCGTTTGTTTGTTTGTTTGTGTGTTTGTTTTTGTCGTTGTTTTTTTTTTATTTGTTCATCTTTTCTGTGCAATCGACTAACATGTAAGAGAAAATGTCTTTTTGCAGGAAACAAGAAAGCAGGATCCTGTATTGCTAGTCTCAGATTTCAAGGTGGGGAAACAACAACTAGACAATCGTGGGCTCAAGCCAAAGAAATACAGGGATGCAATTAAACAATTAAACGCTAAATCTTTCTCGTTAGCTACGATTGCTTTTTTAAAAAATTTTTTATTACGCCTCCATGTTTTGACGTCAGCTTGTCATTCCTTGAAAGAAAGTTGATATGTATATGCTGAGAGGCGGCATTTCGTTTTTGGGATTGGTGGATCGATTGGTGACAGCCCTGACAAAGTTCTATAAGGATAGCTGAGGTCATTCAAGAAGACGACAAGCATTCTTACCAACAAATGCCTATCAATTAACATCAGAAAGAGTGTCCTTGAATGTTATATAGAACCAATACTGTTGTACGGATGCGAGGCGTGGGCAGTCAGCAGGCAAAGCCAGAGCAAGATTGAGGCAGCCGAGATGTGGTTTCTAAGAAGAATGTTGAGAGTTCCATGGACAGCAAAGAAAACAAACGAGACAGTCTTGATGAAGGCAGACACAAGTAGATCATCCATAAGGAAGATTAGGAAAAGACAAGCAACATTTATAGGCCATTTTATGAGGAAGGGGGATTTGGAGCACCTGGTCACGGCGGGAAAGCTGGAGGGAAAGAGAGCACCAGGTAGACCCAGGGAGAAAATGCTGGACGGACTTGCAGAGTGGCTGGGGATGAGGAGGGTGGGGGAGATGCTGGGGGCAACGAGAGATAGAGATGGTTGGAAGTCCATGGTCGCCAACGCCATGCGGCAGGGCACCTGATGATGATGATAATAATAGCTGAGGTAACGATTGTTATTGTTATTGTTATTGTTATTTTTGTTTAAAGCCCAGCCGACCGCATAGAGCCATATCAGGGCTATAACCATTTCAATATATACACAATACTTCAACAGGAGAAAGGGAAAAGAAAATTAAGCACGCATATCAATGCATTCGCGCACAAAATCTAAGGAGATGCCCCTCGCGTTGACCACTCCGTCCAATTTATTTCACAGGGACTTAAAAACATACCCGAATACAATTTTAAACATAACTAAGGACACTGACACATATAAAGACAAGCCTAGATTACCTGAAATTGATTCCACGTATCTCATTTTCCTACAGCCGAGAATTCACTCAATACATGTACCCAACTATCAATCCTAAGAGGAAACACGTAAGACTTTACCGAACACATACAAGTGAATGGACCAGCAAGGCAGAAAATGAAGAAGGAATGATACTGTAGAAAACAAAGGAACAAGGCAGAAACAAGGAGAGTGACATAAAAGAGGAACTTTCTGGCACAGAATTTCCAGAAGGTGGGGATACTATTTATACTGAAAGAGCCCCCGGCATCCCCACGGGAGGCAAGTTTATGATTACTAATGGTGCTGGTAGAAAGACGTTTAACAGCATGGATCATAGCGGCTGGTTTGACACAGGGGAAAGTGACAGAAGGTGATACTTCATTGGTGGACATGGAGTTTCATCATCATCATCAGGTGCCCTGCCGCATGGCGTTGGCGACCATGGACTTCCAACCATCTCTATCTCTCATTGCCCCTAGCATCTGCCCCACCCTCCTCATCCCCAGCCACTCTGCAAGTCCGTCCAGCATTCTCTCCCTGGGTCTACCTGGTGCTCTCTTTCCCTCCAGCTTTCCCGTTGTGACCAGGTCCTCCAAATCCCCCTTCCTCATAAAATGGCCTATAAATGTTGCCTGTCTTTTCCTAATCTTCCTTATGAGTGATCTACTTGTGTCTGCCTCCATCAAGACTGTCTCCTTTGTTTTCTTTGCTGTCCATGGAACTTTCAACATTCTTCTTAGAAACCACATCTCGGCTGCCTCAATCTTGTTCTGGCTTTGTTTGTTGACTGTCCACGCCTCGCATCCGTACAACAGTATTGGTTCTATATAACATTCAATAACTCTCTTCCTGATGTTAATTGATAGGCATTTGTTGGTAAGAATGCTTGTCATCTTCTTGAATGCTGTTTTGGCTTGGCCAATTCTGCCGGCTATTTCTGATGTGCATCTGCCGTCTGATGAAATGATCGTTCCCAGGTATTTGAATTTATCAACATCAGCATTTAACCTCATGAAACAGCTCTCGATTTCTGGGAAAGAGAGAACCAGAGCCCTAAAGGCAATGGCAGAAGCAGCAGAAAAGTGCTATAACTGGATGTGGACCAGGAAGAACAAAAATGAATTTTATAAGGCTTAGAATTACCCTGTATGTTTGCTGGTGACCAATGGCTAAGTGGTTAAAACGTCAGGCGCAAGTGTGACCTTTCCTTGAGATGTCTGACCACCTTGAATGCGCGGGTTCGATTCCAGATGGAGGATACATTTCTTAAAATAATGGTGACAGCACAGGGGCATCCAGGAGTCATGATCCGGATGCGGCCCGGCCCCCTTAGTGGTTAGGAAGTAAGGGTCGAAACACTTGACCGGAGTTTCTCCTCTGAGGACAATCTGCTCTCTGGCTCTTCCTAAAGTTTCTACATGATGCTCAGATAGCTTCTTGTAATGTACTGACAGTTAAAAAATTCTAAGCCAGTCAATCGGAAGATTTCATAATAGATGAAGAAATAAATAAATGTCACTGTAGTCTAAATCTGATTCAGTCTCAGATCTCTCTTTTCTTTTAATCGTCTGGTTTATACAGACCTTAGGAGCTTGGAAATGCGTACGTACAATAAATCACTGGAAATACCACTGATACTTCTTTGACTACAGCCCTGAAGTATACGTTGGCAGTGTCTGTATTTCATGCTTTTAAATTCTGTCAAATGACGTGACAAGTTAAAATCTTTTTGGCACGTTGTTACATCAAAATGGATGATGTAAGAAAAAGTGTTCTGTTAACAGACAATTTTAACCCCTCTCCTCAATCACTGGTTTGTGTATGGGTCGGTGGCCTTCACAAATACGTCATTTGTCAGTATCATCTCTCTCTCTTTCTCTCTCTCTCTCTCTCTTTCTTTCTTTCTTTCTTTCTTTCTCTCTCTCTCTCTCTCTCTCTGTGTCAGTATCATCTCTCTCCTCTCTCTTTCTCTCTCTCTCCTCTCTCTCTCTCTCTCTCTCTCTCTCTCTCTCCATGTCTGTTTCTCTGTCTCTGTCTGTCTTTCTGTCTGTCTGTTTGTCTGTCTGTCTGTCTGTCTGTATCTCTCCCCCCTCTCTCTCTCTCTCTTTCTCTCTCTCTCTTTCTCTGTCTCTCTCTGTCTCTGTGTGTGTGTGTGTGTGTGTGTGTGTGTGTGTGTGTGTGTGTGTGTGTGTGTGTGTGTGTTTTTTATGAATCATCTACCTCTCTCCCTCAGTGAAAAAATAATCATTAGCACATTATCACCATTAATGTGAAGGTGTCTGTACCAGTGTGTGCGTGTGTATATGAGTGTCCGTGTGTGTGTGTGTGTGTATGTTTAGGTGTGTGCGTGTGCGTGTATATATGCGTGCGTGCGTACCAGCACGTCAGGGCGTGTGTGACTGGGCACATTTGCAGGTGTATGTGTTTACTCGTAATTTTTCTCCTCAGTTTGACCGGAAAATCGAACTGAACGTCTAGTCCTTCATAAGGGGACGAAAAACGAGTTGGACCCGTGTGCTTTCTGGGTGCACACGCTAAAGATCTCACGGCAGTTGACAATCGCGAAGAGCAGGGCATTTCCCGGCTGACTAGGTAAAAAACAAATGGAGAGATAGGTTGATTTCCCAGGTCACACCCCTTGAAGACCAATTAGCCTTCTTGCCTTTCTGAAGTCTTGGTTTAAAAATGTTAATTATGAATATGAACTTGAAGCGAGGGAGAGGGGATGGGCGCAGCCCTCATGTTGCTGTCCCGGGGGAAAAGTTGAGGTCTCTGTCAAGTCGCTCCCCTACGACCTCCGGGTTATGGAACTATCGAGGTAGGACCTCAGGACCTGGCCAGCTGATAAGGTTTATTACAGGCTTAAAGGCTTGTGCCATGATCATTCTGGATCTTCTCCATCACATGGCATCTGTGCATATGGAATTCATTCTGACCTCGGAGACATCATCTTGAGAAACTGAAACTGAAACTGAAACTGAAACTGAAATCTCGTAAAAGATTCAGGCTGCCGCAAATAATCCCTGGAACTGCTCTTGGTTAAAGTGTTCAACACATCTGTTCTATCCCGTCTAGACAAAATCCATTCAGACGACATTCAGTCAAATAATCACGTTCGTTGCTACGAAGTTTCAGTGTTATGTGTCAGCAATTCTTCAAGCTGGATGCCACGGCCATCACATGACATCAATCAGTGTGATCTAAACAATATTTACCAAACAAACCACTTCTCTTTCTTTACCGTCCGTTTATACTGCGAGGTGTCATCAAGAGATGAAGCTGTCTCTGCCTGGAGCCAAAGTAAAAGCTTAGCTCAGAGTGGGGTTGTAGATAAGTGTGTGTGCCTGCCACTCCATGTATCCATCTTCACCCTGGTCTTTCTTCTGGCTCTGACACCTGACTATCTGATGTAGGTTTGAATGGTCGGTTGTTGGGAAGCATCTTTGTTATGTTGATCTGAGCCACTTGATCCACTGGTGTGTAATGTAAATCGTTGATCTGTTCGTTCCTTGTTGTGTCTGTCTCTGGTTCTACCTGCTCTTTTAGTGGGATAATTTATCTGTGCTAGTTGTGATCAGTCTCTCAAGGTGTGTGTGTGTGTGTGTGTGTGTGTGTGTGTGTGTGTGTGTGTGTGTGTGTGTGTGTGTACGTGTGTGTGTACGTGTGTGTGTGTGTGTGTGTGTGAGTGCTTGTAACTCAACTCTGTGTGTGTGTGTGTCTTTGTGTGAGTGTATGTGTATGTGTACGTATGTGTGTTTGCGTGTGTGTGTGTGTGTGTGTGTGTGTGTGTGTGTGTGTGTGTGTGTGTGTGTGTGTGTGTGTGCGTGTGTGTGTGTGTGTGTATGTGTGTGTGTGTGTGTGCACTTGCTTGCTTTTTCTTTTGAGTTCCAGACCTTGTACTACCAGACTGGGGCGAGAGAGGGGCTTTCTAGTTTCTGTTGGTCCGGAGGCTGGTCTGGACCTGGTTGGTGGGCTTTGTGTGGCTATGTCCCGGGGTTTCTCATCTAGGTGGGGACCTTGCCATTCGGTTTGTAAATAAGTTAACCCTTTCACCGCCAATGGTGCCTTTTGGAGACAGTACGGCAGACCGCCGATGTCACCAAAATGTGACAACAATAGGGTCCGTTACTCTCTGACTTGTTGCACTTAATTGTGCTCTTAAATCAGTCCATTGCATAAACATACTTTATTGTTGCATAATCCCAAACTCCAATCATTCTTCTTTCTTTAAAAAAAACCAGAAAGCAATTTGGTTGAGAAATAAGAAAGTTCCAGTCATCTGAAATCGGTAGGCGCATTTTTCTTGTTTTTTCTGTAAAACAGCTGGTGCTGAGGACTTTAACATTCTAGAAACACTGGCGGTGAAGGGGTTAAATGATGCCTGGGCCGGAATGGGTCATGCAACGTATGGACAGTCCCCCTTCGCTTGATGAAATCACTATCTAGTGGCGTCGGCATTGGTGCTCTGGGTCCCATTCGCACCCCTCGTGGTGTTTCTTGTTGTTGACTTGGGACCGGAGTGCTTGTTTGTTTGATAGTTTGTTATTTGATGGTCCTGCGTCTTGCTAATACTGCAGGAGTTGGAGGTTCGATTCTTTTTATTTGAGCCACCGTTTTTCTATTGTTTCAGCAAGAAAGGCTTATGCCCACAGGCGTAAGGCTTATGCCATGATCATTTTGGATCTCTCCCTTCACAACGCCTGTGTGTATTTCAGGACCTGGCCACTCATAGGTCTATGTGCATGCTTAAGGACTATGTGCCACGGTCACCATACACGTGGCACCTGTGACGTTAGTGCATATGGAATTCGTTCCGAGCGCGGAGACGTCATCTTGAGAAACTGAAACTGAAACTGTGGTGTCCGTATATGGGGGAATCCTTGACGTAGAGAAACTGTTTGGATGGAACAAATTGTTAAACATTCGGTTGCTCGCAAGCTTAACTTTTATTGACATGCTTTGTCTAAATTGTATTCTATTTTAGCACAAAAGTCTCTTAACTCTATAATCTATGAATATGTTATTTCGTTAGTCAATTCTAAATGAAATGTACATATACTTACTCCGTTGTTGTGTTGAGGGTAGCTTTGCAACACCACATCGTTATTGATCTGATCAATTTTGTGTGAGATTTTTGTTGTTATTATTTCATCGGGGAAATGAGAGATTATAAATGTACATATCTATCTCGTTTTGCTTCTTTGTTGGTTTACTTGTTTGTTTGTGTGACATTGTGTTTTTACCCTCTCTCCACGTCAGGAAAGTCGTCTTTGTGCGTGTGTGTGTGTGTGTGTGTGTGTGTGTGTGTGTGTGTGTGTGTGTGTGTGTGTGTGTGTGTGTGTGTGTGTGTGTGTGTGTGTGTGTGTGTCTGTGTCTGTGTATGTGTGTGTCTCCTTTTCAACCAAGTTTTATGTATCGAGTTCTCTCTCTCTCTCTCTCTCTCTCTCTCTCTCTCTCTCTCTCTCTCTCTCTCCTCTCTCTCTCTCTCTCTCTCTCTCTCTCTCTCTTGTATACGCTTAAAAAAAGACCATTCAAAAGTCGAAAAATTGCGCCTGTCTTGCTTTGTTATAGTAAGTATGCGTCTTGATTCTATTTTTGTGTGTTCCTGGTTTTTAACATCAGTTAGTTATCTTCTAGGTTCCTGTTTACGTCCCCTGAACCTCATCTAAAAGACTGGGAAAAACAGCACACGGCTGTGTCCACATATGGCACTGATCTATCCCCTTTGGCAAAGGACAGTTATGTTTAAACAGCGCCTGCATGATTCATGGTTACATTCTGTGAAGGTTTCAATTACCGTCACCGATCACTCGGAGGAACCATCTTGGGAGCTAGAAAAGAGGGTTTATGATGATGAATGACCACGAGGATTAAAAAAAATACGCACGTACGCACACGTACGCACGCACACACACACACAGATAC
>CM060309.1:58999033-59011533 GCA_030674185.1 Monoplex corrugatus
AGCCCTACTGCCTCAGTCGGTCTCTTCTGCTGTTAACTTCATTGTATTATCTGCAAGATGAGAAGATGGCAGAGGTGACATAAAAGTCGGTCAAATGTAATTATGATTAATAGGATGTAACGAAGTAAGTCAGTCAATCTGCTAGTGTCAAATCATTGGGAAAAGAATACTGTTACCCACAGACTGAGATATACTTTCGACAACACTTTTGACAAGGAGAATGAGGAGGGCTAATTGAGGGAGGGAGACAAATAGAAATAGAAAGAGAGAGGGAGAGACAGAGAGACAGAGAGAGACAGAGACAGAGACAAACAGACAGACAGACAGACAGAGACAGAGACAGAGAAAAGGAGTGAGTGAATGAGAGAGAGAGAGAGAGAGTGAGAGGGCGAGATAGATAGACAGATGGATAGATACATACATACATACATACATACATACATACATACATACATACATACATACATACATACATACATGCATACATACATACATACATACATGACGATGAATATGACGATGAATATGAATACGAACATGATGAAGATGACAATGATGATTATGAGGAGGAGGAGGAGGAAATTTTCATATTTGTGGCCACTTTCCACATTTATAATTGCTAAACGAGAGAGAGAGCGACAGAGACAGAGACAGACAGAGACAGAGAGAGCGGGACAGAGACACACAGAAAGACAGAGAGACACAGAGAGACAGAGACAGAGAGAGGAGAAAGAAAGAGAGAGGGGGAGGGAGAGAAGAGAGACAGACAGACAGACATATAGACAGACAGACAAACAGGCAGGCAGACGGAAGACAGATAAACTGATAGACAGACAGAGACAGACAGAAAAAAGACACACACAACACACCCACACATATGGATTTGACACACAGAGACAGAGACGGATTCAGAAATAGAGAAACAAAACTGAAACAGAGAGACACAGAGACAGACAGAGAGTAAAACCTGAATCAATCTTTTCTATTTGCAAAAGGATAATTGAAATCACAGACAGGCAAATATATGTATACATTACATTATCTGACATACCGACAGCTTACAAACAGTCGACCAAACACGTCGATCAAAAACACCCCTAGCTAACTTGTCATGGGACAACATGTTGACTGAATTTCTTTCTTTTTAGACAAATGAGTAAATATATGAGCAAGAAAACAAGCAGCCAAACAAAACCAATAAACAGAGATGGCAAAGGCTATGGATTTCATTAAGGTAACATGGATTCCCTAAACAAACAATATGAACAAACACACATAGACACACACACACGTACACACACACACACACACACACACACACAAAACATACACACACGCGCGCGCGCGCGCGGCACTCACAAACACGCACACACATACGAACACGTACACGCACGCACACACACACACACACACACACACACACACACACTCACAAACACGCACACACATACGCACACGTACACGCACACACACACACACACATTCACACGCACACATACACACATACGCACACACACACACACACACACACACACACACACACACACACACGTACACACTCACACATTCACACGTACAAGCAAAAGTGTCTTCTCTCACATATATACACACACACGCGCGCGCGCGCACGCACGCACGCACACACACACACACACACACATATAGGTATATACTAAATAACAAACACGCATATAACTACACTTCTCATATTCGCACACTCCAAGCAGAAACTTTTCACATGTAAGTGATACTGCCAAACAGACAGACAGACAGAGAGAGAGGGAGGGAGGGAGGGAGAGAGTGGAGACAGACAGAGAAGCAGACAGGCAGGCAAAGAGACGGACAGGCAGGCAGAGAAACATGCAAGGTAAGAAAACGACAGAGACAGAGGCAGAGACAGACAGGTTGTGTTGAACTCTCTTGAATGAAGATTAGAGAAAAACATATTCAAGGAAATTATGTTGAATGAATGAACGAATGAATGAGTGCATGAATGAATGAATTAGTGACAAAATGTTTGGACCAATGGAAACCAATACATACAGATAAATGAGTGAAGGAAGGCACACAAAAAATGATGGCATTAAGTATATCGGATGAAGAAATGAATGAATGAATAAATGGATGCATGGATGCCTGAAGGAAGGACGGAAAGAAGGAAGGAAGTATGGAAGGAAGGAAGAAAAGTATAAACAGAGTAATCAATAAATGAACTAATGAATAAAAGAATGATCAGATGAATGAACAAACAAATTAGGAAAAGAAAAGAAAAAAAAACGTCTTAGAAACAGCATAGAGAAAGAAAAGAAAAAAAAAAAGAAAAATGAAGGATGGAAACTCATTACCAATTCTCCTATTCCATATAAACACATTTGGGCAGAGACTCCTGACCCACATAGCCACTGACCTTAGACAGATTAACAGTGTTTATTCTTGGAAAGCGAGGCAGTAGTGGGATTGATAATAAGACACTGCGATTAACAAACTAACGGAGAAATGAAACATTAGTCTCGTCTTCTTCTTCGTCTTCTATTCTTCGAGGTGATACTTATCAGTGGCTCAGTCCCATTTCACTGAATGAGCTGTGAGTGGGTGGATTGGAAAGGCCTGTCCAGGATGATTATTGACCCCGACCCTCCGCCCAACACGTGCAATCAGAGCTCTGAGAGGCAGGGTAGATCAAAATGCTTATCCGTTATTATGGGCAGTAAAATGATGTGCATTGCTGTCTGAGGCAAGCAATCACATAAGCATACATCACCTTGACGGTGGAAGTATCTGAGGATCTATGACTAGTATGACAGAGGGAATTCTGAGAGTGGGCCAGTCACTGTCTTTGACAGATCAGCGTATTCGTTCGTTCGGTCTTTCGTTTTTTGTTCCTTTCTTCCTTCCTTCCTTCCTTTCTTTCTTCTTTCTTTCTTTCCTTCCTTCTTCCTTCCTTCTTCCCTCCTTCCTTCTTCCTTCATTCCTTCTTCACTTTATTTCTGTCTTCCTTCCTCCTATCCTTCCCTTCTTTCCTTTCATTCCTTCCTTCCTTCTTTCTTTCCTTCATTCCTTCGTTTCTTCTTTCATTTGTTCCTTTCTTTGTTCCCCGCTTGCTACCTTTCTTCTTTCTGTCCTTCCTTCCTTCCTTCCTTCATTCAATCCATCCATCCATCCTTCCTTCATTCCTTCCTTCCTTCTTTCTTTCATTTCTTTCCATCTTTCTTCCTTCCTTCTTTCTTCCTTCCTTCTTTCTTCCTTCATTCCTTCCTTCCTTCTTTTCTTCAGTTCTTCCTTCCTTCCTTTCTTCATCCTTTCCTTCCTTCCTTCCTTCCTTCTTTCCTTCTATTCTTTCTTCCTTCCTTCTTTCTTCTTCATTCCTTCCTTCCTTCTTTCTTCAGTCCTTCCTTCCTTCCTTTCTTCATCCTTTCCTTCCTTCCTTCCTTCTTTCCTTCTTTCCATCCTTCCTCCATTCGTCCATTCATTCATATATTTTTTGTTTATTTTTTACCAATTTAGTTCGTGTTCCTGAGGCACTGCAGTAAAACCATCGATTCATTCATTTATTCGTCCATGAGTTTAATTTATTCACTGGTTTGTGCGTTCGATCGTGAGTTTGTCTGTCCATTTGTTGATCATTTCAGTTCGCAAAATTCGGTTGCGACAGAAAAAGAAGACACATTGAGCGCATGCATTCTACTCCGATTCCTTCATTTCTTCCCGTGCTACTTCCTCTATTCATTAATTCTTTCATTGATTATTTCATTCATTTATAGAAAACGATAAATGTGAATGAGATTGTATTTCGGTCTTGGCAATATCGGAGCAGTCAGTGTGTGTGTGTGTGTGTGTGTGTGTGTGTGTGTGTGTGTGTGTGTGTGTGTGTGTGTGTGTGTGTGTGTGTGTGTGTATGTGTGTGTGTGAGAGTATGCGTGTGTGTGTGTATTTTTTTTCGTATTCGTTCTTTAATTTAACGTCTTTTCACTATAAGTGACGGTGTGTGTGTGTATGTGTGTGTATGTGTGTGTGTGTGTGTGAGAATATGCGCGCGCCTGCGCGCGCGTGTGTGTGTGTGTAGGTGTGTGTAAGTATGCGTGCGCGCGCGCGCGCGTGTGTGTGTGTGTGTGAGTATGTGTATTTGTGTGTTTGCGTGTTAGCGTGCGTGCGTGCGTGCGCGCGCGCTTGTCTGTGTGTATGCGTATCTGTGTGTATGTGTGTGTGTGCGTGTGTGTGTATCTGCGTGTGTGTGTGTTTGTGGGTGTGTGTGTGTGTGTGTGTGTGTGTGTGTGTGTGTGTGTGTGTGTGTGCGTGTGTATGTGTGTGTGTATAAGTGCATGAGACTTCAGACTTCAAACTCGAGTCTTCAGAACACTTTATTACTCAGAGATAATAGCATAAGGTCCTATCGGACCTGTTTTATAACTAGCCCTGGCTATCCTACACAGAAATTATAAGCATGAAAAGAATATAGATAAACATTGATTGTGAAACACGTTATAACGTGAAATGTGATAAAACACTGACTTACAATACAATACAATATTTTATTTATATAGCGCAAAATCTTGATAAAATCAAATCTAAGCGCTAAAACAGACACACACGCACGCACGCACACACACACACGCACTCACGCACGCACACACACACACACGCGCTCGCGCGCGCGCGCGCGCGCACACGGCTATAAATGGGGAGAAGGAATAAAAGCAATGGACAATTATAGAGAGCATATTATATACAATTATATATTACAATGCGATTCCCCTCCGAGTGGAGACAGGCTGCAGAGGGGATTGAGTGAGGTCAGGATTTTATGCAGAGGAGAAAAGGTGAGTTTTGAGAGCGGAATTGAAGGAGACAAAAGTAGGTTGCTGACGGACTGAGAGAGGAAGTTTGTTCCAGGAGAGTGGACCAGAAACAGAGAAGGCTCGTGGACCATATGTATTGAGCTTAGTGCGTGGAAAGCGAAAAGTCAGAGGATCGGAGGCAGTGCGGAGGGTACGTGAGGGAACATAGATCTCAAGTAGGCTTGACAGGTAATCGGGGGCTGCGTTATTGAGGCTTTTGTAGCACATGGTGTCTAGTTTGTACTGTATGCGCTTTGATACAGGAAGCCAGTGAAGTTGTACCAGGAGAGGAGATATGTGGTCAGCTTTTTTCTTTTTGAGTACAAGGCGTGCGGCATTGTTTTGAATGCGCTGTAGGATGTGAATGGTGGAGGCAGGAAGACCAGACAGGAGTGAATTGCAATAGTCAATGCGAGACATTATGAAGGAGAGAGCGAGTTTTGCAGTTGTTTCGACAGAGAGATACTTCCTGATCAGGCTTATACGATGGAGGTGATAGTAGCAAGCTCTGGCAGTTTGAGAAACAAAGTTGTTCATGGAGAGGGTAGAGTCAATGCAGACACCAAGGTTTTTAGCTGAATCAGAAATTGGGACTGATGTGTTACATAATGGGAGAGAAACAGGAGGCAGCTGAGAAAGTTTCTGACGGGTGCCAATGAGGATAGCTTCTGTCTTGTCGTCATTAAGCTGAAGTTTATTATATGTCATCCAGTTCTTAATGTCCGAGCGCTTAGATTTGATTTTATCAAGATTTTGCGCTATATAAATATTGTAATTATTATTATTAATTATGAGTAACACTCAGTGGTGCGAGTCAAGAGGCGCTGTATATTGTCAGATGAGTCACTGTCTTGAAGTTGGGTGTCATCAGCATAGAAGCGGTGTTTTATAGAGTGGGAGTTAATGATGGTGGACAGGGGGAGGTGTAAAGAGTGAAAAGAACAGGGCCAAGGACAGATCCTTGCGGAACACCACAGGTCAGGTATGCAGGTTGAGAGTAAGTGCCATTAATGAGAACAGTTTGTTTTCTGTTTGATAGATATGAAGTGAACCAGGAGAGAGCAATGTCAGAGATGCCAAAAGTATGATGAAGTCTAGAAAGGAGAATACCATGATCAATGGCATCAAAGGCTGCAGACAGATCAAGGAGTGTGAGGAGAGAGACTTTGCCAGTATCAGTTGCAAGGAGGAGATTGTTGGTAAACAGATGAGAGTTCAGCTGGTTGAGGACAACTTTTTCGGTGAGTTTTGACAAGAAAGAGAGATTAGAGATAGGCCGGTAATTTTTCAGTTCATTTGGGTCTAAATTGTATTTATACAAACATATATATATATATATATATATATATATATATATATATATATATATGTGTGTGTGTGTGTGTGTGTGTGTGTATATATATATATATATGTGTGTGTGTGTGTGTGTGTGTGTGTGTGTGTGTGTGTGTGTGTGTGTGTGTGTGTGCATGTGTATGTATATCTATATAGAGGAAGTAATGGAAACATTAAGAGAAAGAGAGCGAGAGGGAGAAGACAGACAGACAGACAGAGAAAGACAGAGACACCGAGTGAGAGAGACACACACAGAAAGAGTGAGACAGAGACAGACAGACAGACAGACAGACTGGCAGAGACCGAGAGACAGAGATAGAGTATGTGTGTTTAAGTAAAAGTCTGTGCGTGAGAGATAAAAAGCGAGAGAGAAAAAGAGTGTGAGAGAGACAGACAGAGACATAGAGAGAGTTGGGAGACAGACAGACAGACAGACAAATAGACAGAGTTAGACATAGACAGAGAAAGAGACAGAGAAAGCGAGCTAAAGAGAATGATCCCATCTACTGATAATCCATATGAATTTACGTTCATTCAAGACAGATTCATCAGGTAATACGAGACAAGCCTACAGCGAATATTGGTCGTGTGCAATATAGGTTGCCTTGAGATGTAGGGCAAAATGTCTCCCCAAATCGCCAAGAAGAAAATGGATACAGAGGGACATGTGATGGAATCAGAATTAATAGAAAGCCAGTGTCTGATGGTACTGGCACACTGACAGACTTCGAAGTCACGTAGACAGAGGAAAAGGAGAGAGAAGAGCTGAAAGGGTCAAAGGGAAGGGAAGGAAGGGAGATAATAATCATGAATGATGGAAATTGTTTCAAAGTGTTGATGGTGATTAGAGCAACATGTAGGCATTTCTTTTTGTTTAAATGGAACTTGAAGCCTGGCTGGTCTTGGACGCTGTGAAAAACTAGTCGCAAACTGCAGATTCAGACGAGACAGGGTTCCCGAGAGAGTGAATGAAACAGAAAAAAAAAGATGCAGAGAGACAAAGAAGAAGAAGAACCAAAATGAGGAGAAGTAGAACAAGCAGAATAGAAGAACGCTGGGGAGAAGAAGACATGAACGAGGTGAAGAGAAAGAAAGAGAAGAAGAAAAAGAGGAAAAGGAAGAAACAGAAAAAGAAGAAGAACAAACGTAACTGAGGACGGAAAAAGAAGAGAATGAAAATGAGGCAAAGAAGACAAAGAAAGGGGAGAAGAAGAATGAAAAAATGGAGAAGAAGAAGGAGAAGAAAAATAGATAGAAAATAAATAAGAGAAGAACAAGGATACAGGGAATAAAAAGATTAAGAAGCATGAGAGGAACATGGAAACGAAAGACAAGACTGGGAAAACGGAGAAAGAGAAAGAAGGGCAGAAAAAGTTTAGGAAAAGGACGAGGTAGAGGAGAAGAAAAACCGAATTAGCAAAAGAAGAAGAAAAAAGCAAAGGGGGGGGGGGGGGGGGGCAGAGAAGAAAATGGAGCTGAAGAAGAAGATGAAGGAAGAGGAGGAGAAGAAGAAGTGAGTAGAAAAAGGAAAAGAAGAAAGGAGAAAGAGAAAAAGAAAGAAAAAAAAAAAAAAGAAGAAAAAGATAAAGAAGAGGAACAAGAAGACGAAGAAGAAGACTCAAACAACAAACAACAACTTCTACAACAAAAACAAGAATCAATATGAATTAATACTGATTCTATGTAAAACCACAAGCACAACAAAAATCTGTAAAGAAGAAGAACAACACCAGAAACACAGACAGACAGACAGATAAATGATTAAAAGATAAAAATAAAAATCTACAAAACAAAACAAGCTTACAAAAAACAAAAAAAACTCAAAGCAAACGAAAATCAGACAGACAACCTGACAGACTGACAAGGGACCTGGACAGTAAGGTCATCCTTGTGGCAATCAGATGCTGCTAATTATGTAAATAACAGGGCCTATTTTTCCTTGTTTGTTTGTCCATTTCCCGTTCCTTTCTTTCTTATCACCCATCTGTGGCTTCCTTATGTGAACCTTTTTCTTTTTTCCTTCCTTTCATCCTGCCGGAATGAAGCTAATATAGATACGAAACGACATTCACAACCCCTGGCGTATCTATTTTCTGAATCGCATTTTTTTTTTCCAAGTTCCTTTTATTCCTCCATTCGTTTATTCGTTTATTCATTTATTTATTTATTTATTTGTTTATTTATTTGTTTATTTATCATTCATTTATTTATTTATTTATTTATTCATTTATTTAGTTAGTTGTTTGTTTTGTATAGTTGCTTATTTTACTATTTATGTAGGCCTACTTATTAATTTGTTTGTTTGTTTATCTATTTATTCATTTATTTGATTATGTACCGTTTCTTAATTCATTTATTTATTCGTGTCCATAGTTACCCACTCACTCACTCACTCACTCACTTTCTTACTTACGTACTAACTTACTAACTTACTTACTTACTTACTTACTTACTTACTTACTTACTTACTTACTTACTTGCTTACTTATCTTACTTACCTTACCTTACCTTACCTTACTTTACGTACTTACCTTATGTACTTACCTTATCTTTCTTACTTATCTTACGTACTTACCTTACTTACCAACCCACCTACTTATGCTTTTTACTTCTTCTTTTTTATCGTTTTTTTTTTCAATTTCCTTGGCATTCCCAAACATCTAAAATTAGTATGCTTCTGATGCTATCCATCTTTACAATGGACTACAGACTAACTGGCAAATCAACAAACTAACTAACTGATTACTTCAATTAAGTATTCCCTAATTAAATGACGGATTGATTGATTGATTGATTGATTGATTGATTGATTGATTGATTGATTGACTGACTTGGTGACGGTATTCTTTCAGCACTGAGTTTGATTTTAAAAATAAGGAGTGGACTCACCTTGTTTTAATGCTGTGACACTATGAGACAGAAGCAGAAATAAGCTTAAACAATAGGCATCGAAGTATGAACAAACAGTAAATAATTGATATACACAAACAAAATCGAAACACGCTGTAGGTAAGCTATGCTGCGGTTTTGTTTGTTTGTTTGTTTGTTTGTTTGTTTGTTTGTTGTTTGTTTGTTTGTTTGTTTGTTTGTTTGTTTGTTTATTTGTTTGTTTGTTTGTTTTGTTTTGTTTTGTGTGCAGTTTTTTTTTCTTGCTTCAACTGTCAAAAAGGCATTATTTTGGATCAGTGTACGATTTTGTTCTTTGAAAAAAGAACATCACAAAAGCCTATATACACATGTCATAAGCGCCAAATTGTAAATCCATGCCATACTACAGAAAATGTATGCTGAAAGAATGTTTTGAATTGTAGAAGACTATGTACTGCAATGATGCTTTGTTTAGAAGAAGAAGAAGAAACAGAACGACTGAGTCACGAATGCTTGAAACGTACGCTATTTTTATTTGTGGTTGATAATACCGTTAGAGGTACAGCCACGTTATTCATGAAGTAATCTATTTGTTGCCTGGCAGTATAGTTATCTTCTCTTGACTGGTGTCAGTTTAAAATAAATCAGCTGGTGCCAGATTATCTCAGACGTGCTTCCTAACCTATGTACTTAGGTCAGAAAGTACTTCCGTTGATACTAAAGACTTTCTATTCAACAAAATACCAGCTTTTCGCACACTAGCATCTTTATGTGGAAGACACTCTCTTGATTTCATGGTCATGATGTTAAGGCAGATTGCACAAAACGTTTACTGTATCCAAGTGTTACCATTAGGAGCAAGTTGTACAAAGCTAATCTCTATACAATAGTAGACTGAAATCTCTGGCAGAATCATAGAGAGACAATGGCCGTCTTTGTGGCTGATGTTAAAATGTATATGCTGTTACAGACCCATTTGCTACTGGACGATGTTTGGATGATGATAATGATGAGCCAAGAACAATGTCGTCTTTTTCGGAGATTCTTTAACACTTGCTTGTATGATCTTTGAGGAAATTAAACACTTTGAACGTAGAAAGATACACAGAGTTGCTCGCCTTCTGCGATTGTTGGAAACTAGAATGGACACACAAATTATACACATACACACACACACACACACACACACACACACACACACACACACACACACACACACACACACACACACACACACACACACACACGCACTCGCACACGCACGCACACGCATATACATATACAGAGAGAGAGACGTACACATATAATCACACACACACATACACACACACGCGCGCACACACATACACACACACACTCACACACATACACACACACACACACACACACACACACACACACACACACACACACACACACACACACACACACACACGTGCTTAAGGTGGTAGTTGGACTAAGAGAGGTGAATATCTAAAGATAACTGTGAACTGGCAAACTTACAGTGCCCTTAAACCTACTTTCCATGTGATTTCCTCCTTTTGTCCTGATTATGTATCCTGTTGTGAACTATCTTCTAGTCGGTGGTAATGTGGACGTGTGTGTGTGGGTGTGGGTGGATGGGTGTTTATCTGATTGAGGTGTGTGTGTGGTGTGTGTATGTGTGTGATGTGTGTGTGGTGTGAGTGTGTAAGTGAGAATGTGTGTGTGTGTTTATGTGTGTGTGTGTGTGGTGAGTGTGAGTGTGAGTGTATGTGTGTGTGTGAGTGTATGTATGTGTGTATGTGTGTGTGGACGTGTGTGTGTGTGTGTGTGTGGTGTGTGTGTGTGTGTGTGTGTATGTATATCTACATGTCTGTTTCTCTGCCTTGCCTGTCTATTTATTCATGCGTGTGTGTGTTGCATGAAGGTTTATGTATGCGTGCCTGTGTGTTTTTTTTATATGTATGAATACATGTTTGTGCGTGTGTTTCTATGTGTATGTATGTATACATGTACATATATATATATATATATATATATATACATATATGTATATATATATACGTATATATGTATATGTATATATACATATATATATATATATATATATATATATATATATATATATATATATATATATATATGTGTGTGTGTGTGTATGTGTGTATGTCTATGTGTGTGTGCGACTCTGTGTTACGTATGTGCGTGCGTGCGTGCGTGTCTGTGTGTGTACGTATGTGTGTATGTGTGTGTGTGTGTGTGTGTGTGTGTGTGTGTGTGTGTGTGTGTGTTGTGTGGTGTGTGTGTGTGTTCCTATGTGTACATATGTGTATGTGTATGTGTGCGGGAGTGTAGGAGTGTGTGCGCAACTGCATGTTTGTGAATGTGTGCGTGTGTGTGTGTGTGTGTGTGTGTGTGTGTGTGTGTGTGTGTGTGTGTGTGTGTGTGTGTGTGTGTGTGTGTGTGTGTGTGTGTGTGTGTGTGTGTGTGTGTGTGTGTGTGTGTGTAGCATTGAATATGGTTAACTTCTTCCAATGACCTTTTCGCTAAAATCTAGTTCTGAATTCTCCTATGTTAGTGTTGCTCGATACATATAGAGACTCTTTAATAAGTCTTGCTATACGCATTGTATTTGATGCAGTTTAGTTTTCTTTCCCTCGTGTCCATTTATGGACATTTTGCTCGATACAAGTGAGGCTTCTTTCCTTAATCCCATTATGCTAGTGTTCTAGATATTTGTAGAGATTCTCTCCTGAGTACCAGTATACTAGTGTTACTGGACATATGTTTACATTTTTGTTTCCTCCTGGGTCTCACTGTGCAACCATTATTCGGTGTATGTGGGATATTGGAGCACCTGGTCACAACAGGAAAGCTGGAGGGAAGGAGAACACAGGCAGACCGAGGGAGAAAGTATTGGACGGACTTGTTCAGTGGCTGAGGATGGAGAGGGTGGGAGGTGTACTTGCAGCGACAAGGGATGGATTTGTGTCTGCCTCCATCAAGACTGTCTCGTTTGTTTTCTTTGCTGTCCATGGAACTCTCAACATTCTTCTGATAAACCACATCTCGGCTGCCTCAACCTTGCTCTGGCTTTACTTGCTGACTGTCCACGCCTCGCATCCGTACAACTGTGAAATATAGCCATGCAAAAATCATTTATAAGTAGCATTAGACAAAGTTCTAAGGAAGGAAGAAATGGAGGAAAGAAGGGAGAAAACAATATCGCACTGAAGTATAGCCATGCAAAAAAATCATTTATAAGAAGCATTATACAGGTTTCAAAAAACGTCCGTCATGCGTATTTAGGCTTCTCAAAGAAAAGAGGCTACATGTCTTGCCAACGGCAAGTGATAATAAATGGATACTGAGTGACATGTGATGAAATCAAATAGAAGGTAAATGTCTGTTGATACTGGCATACTGACATACTTCACAAACACACTGACAGAGAGAAAAGTAGGAGAAGAAGTGAGGGGA
>CM060309.1:59016533-59021533 GCA_030674185.1 Monoplex corrugatus
GTGGTGGTGGTGGTGGTGGTGGTGGTGGTGGTGGTGGTGATGGTGGTGGTGGTGGTGGTTATCGTTCTTCTTGTTGTTTTCAAATTTATAATATTTGTTCTTGTTGTTGTTTTCAAATTTCTATTATTCTGCTGAGCTACCGATTTCAATCTGTTAGAACAATTTAAATATCTCATGTGTCTTTGCAACACGCTGTGTGGAAGCTGTTCAGTCTTTTATGGCTGAAAGCAGGGACAAACAATTGCGCAACGTTTTTGTTTGTTTGTTTGTTTGTTTGTTTGTTTGTTTGTTGTTCTTGTTTTTTGTTTGTTTCTTATAGGGGTTTTTTGTTTCTTGTTTTTGTTGTTGTTGTTGTTGTTGTTGTTGTTTTTAGAGATTTCACGTTTCTCAGATGTACAGTATCAACACTTTGACGATGTCCAGATGCCAAACATGTAGTGTTTATAGATTGTTTCTGTCTCATTTTCTCAAGTGTCCAGAGACTAGTCTAAAATCGGATTGAAAACGTGACATGTGGCAGGTCACAAAATGAAAGAGACCTCTTTTCCTATTTCTCGGTGCTCCCAAAGCATTCTCAGCCTTCACATTCATCTATCACTTTCACTCTTTAACAGTTAAAGATGCTCCCTGATGTTTCGGTATCACGAACGCTTGTCTCCAGCTGATGAGAAAAATCTATCAAAAACGTCATTGATTTCGTCTGCAGTGCATCCACCTTGTCTAGAACATGCCATCATGTCTAAACTAAGTAAATGTCGGTCGAGCCAATTTCTGCTTAGAGGAAAGTTTCTTCTTCTTCTTCTTTTTCTTCTTTTTTTTTCTTTTTTTTTCTTTTTCTTCTCTTCTTCTTCTTCTTCTTCTTCTTCTTCTTCTTCTTCTTCTTCTTCTTCTTCTTCTTCTTCTTCTTCTCCTTCTTCTTCTTCTTCTTCTTCTTCTCCTTCTTTTTTTTCCTCCTCCTCTTCCTCCTCGTCCTTCTTCTTTTTCTTTTTCTTTCTTTCTTTCTTCTTCTTCTTTCTTCTTCTTCCTCCTCCTCCTCCTCTTCTTCTTCCTCTTCCTCTATATAATATTATTTAACATATTGTGATATAACAAAATATAATACGAAAGGATGGAATAGAATGTAATATGATATGATATACTAAAAGATAATGAAAAAAGTTATGTTCTGATCGGATACGATGCGATACGACACGATATGATACGATACGATACGATACGATACGATACGATACGATACGAAACGAAACGAAACGATATGATACAATAAATTACAACACGATGCAATGCAATACGGTACGGTATGGTACGGGTCGGTACGGGACAGTAGGATACGTTACGCTACAATATGATATGACTTGATATCTAATGAATACCTGTATCTCTGTGCGTGTGTATTTGAAAGGGGGGGGGGTGGGTGGGTGGTTGGATTCATAATGTGACGTACATGTAATTCTCTGCCTTATGTTCTTCGTTCAGTGGTACTAAGAAGACCCATTTCAGTCAGCCTGTGTTAGAAACTTTGGTTCTGTGATAATGAAATGTACATGCCACAGGACACTGATGCTTGCTGTGAAAGACTGTGACGTTCTTGGCTCTCTTGTCACGTTCTGCAGTTTCCTATAAGACTGACATATGGTTGTTAGGAAAAAGCCTATTGTCGGTGACGATCCGTTTTCGTTCTGCATTTTCCCATAACATTTAGATGTTGCTGTTAGGTAAAAAGCCTATTGTCGGTGATGATTTGTTTTCGTTCTACATTTTTCCTATAAAACTGACACATGGTTGTTAGCTATAGGCCTATTGTCGGTGATGATCTGTTTTCATATTTTCAGGGCTTTCTTTTTCTTTTCAGACTCAAGTTTGAGGCCGGAGATCTCACCAAATTCATCAATTATTTCTGATTATTTCATCATGTCTTTTGTGGTTTGTGTGAAAAATACTATTATTATCATCTCCTATGTATTTTATCTTTTTTTTCGGATTTTCCTGATTTTTTTAAGTATTGACTTATTTACATTATTATTTCTTATTTTGATCATTAATATTTTTAATGCTTATACAAACGTCATCGACAAGAAGGGACTCGCTTCTCTGATTCTGAAGGTTGCAACAAAGGGCTGAGATATCCATCCACCATGATTAAATACTTCTAAAAACACCAGCGCTCAGTATTTTATTCCCTTGTCTGATTATTTTGCTTATCGAACCCAAAGATTTCAGAAGTTCGAAGAATAAAGCCATATACATAAAGTCGAATACCGCCTTGTAGTATAAGGCAATTATATATCCATATCTGCCTCTGTTATTTAAATATTCAGTAGTGTCATCAACCGTTCTTATTAATGTTGCAATGTTTCCGTCTTTAAGATAACCAACCTGGTCATAGTTTATCCAGCTGCCTATGACTTTACACAATCTGCGTGCCAAGACTTCAGCAAATATCTTGTAGTTTCTATTTGTAGGTGCGATTGGTCTCCAGTTGCCTAAATTGTCACGTTCCTGTTCTTTTCTTTTGTGATGTTTCCTTAATTTTGGCTTAGAGACATTGTTTCTTTCCCAAAAGATTCATTAAATGAAGGAACCACTACTCCTTTACGATTTTTCCTGGAAAAAATTCATAGATACAACCGTAAAGATGTCACTGCACGTTTTTCTTTGGCCTAAGAGCACCGGTAGCTTCTTCTTTTGTAATCAGACCTTCGTATAGAGCTGCATCATCTTCCACTATTTTGGGAAATTTTCTCTTCTCAAAGTTTTCTAGATCTTGAGTGATGTTTTTCAACTCTGTAGACTGAGTACATAAATCTTTCTGATACACTACGATCTCATCAAAACAACTCTGTGGTTGGTAATAATTTCTCAGTAATTGAGTTTTTTTATCCTTGTCATAATGTTCAGATCACCCCTTGATTGAAGTTTATATATACTTCGTATTTTACCTCTTCAGTCCATTGTGCTACACATCTTACCAGGTATTCTCTTGCTTTTTCCAGACAGAAAATGTCCAAAACTTGGTTCACTTTCATGTTTTCTATATCTATATTCGTTTGTTGTCACCAACTACCTCTCAATGTAATTGTTGGTCCTCTAGGTGAAAGGATGATCTTTTTTTCTTCTTTTACAAATTTGATATTTTGTATATACTACTCAGAAACCCTTAAACATGTCCCACTAATAATCCTGTTCTGCCCTGTTTACATCTCGATCATGTTTCTAGTTCAGTCAGTAAATTAATCATTCTAGTTACAAAATGTATATATTCTAAAGATGTGTTATTGAAATGCCAGTAGCCTGAACCTCTGTCAACGTCAGAAACATCCAATTCATGCGCAGCAGCCCTGTGGTCGATGTTAGAACTGAACAATGTTCAGAAGAAACACAGTACTTTACCATGTCTTCACTAACAAAACAAAAAACCAGTCCTTTTCCTATTAAAGGATTGTAACGACACCAAGTGAAATCTTTTTCCATTAACATGACAATAATCACCACACATCATTTCCACAAAGATTCAGTACGGTTTCAGTAAAGCTTTCAGCTTCGAAATTACTGTGTGGATATCCTCACACATTGCCAAGCCCATTATTTATCACGGAATTAAAGTCAGATAGGAACAACAACTCTTTTACTGCACATTCTTACAGCTCTTTTTCTGCACATTCTTAGAGGATGTTTTCAATATTCTGGAAGGAATCCAGTTTTGTGGTGCATATAAATTTGCGATTTTAAGATTACATATCCCTGGCTATGCTGAAACCACAAATAATCTGTCCTGACATTTTTCAACCAATACTTCACTTGAAAAACGTTAAGATAGCCGAATTAACTCGTCTCTGCAACTTTCTGTGCTTTTCTGTAATATAATCCTAAGTCCCCATTGCCTTTTCCAAAGAACTAATTTTTTAAAAGATGTTTGTATCTTGAATGCGAATAATACCAAACTTTCGTGTTTTAAATAATCAACTACTGACTGACGTTTAAGCTTGTCTTTTGTCCCTGTGGCATTAAAACACAAATGCATATGTTCTCCATCAAAAACATGTAAGTCGCAGAATCCAATCCAGTCAGCTAAATTAAGTCACAGGATAAGGACATAACCAACACCATAAACTAAAGGGAGAGGGAGGGAACATGGGGTGTGGAGTTATTGCCATTGTTCACCAGAAACTCGGAACAGGCTTTCGTCTTCTTCGTCAGTGTCTGTTTTGCTTCGATCTGTAAATTTGGCCATTGTTTTCCTGTGTTTTGGTAGGTCCTATTGATCGGGTGGAGTGTAGTCAAACTTGGACTGTCCCATTTGAAGTAGACAATGTCGTTTGTCCACTTTCTCTCCTGCCTTCTCTTTCATGAGGTCAGCGCTTTCTTCTGTTTGTTATTTTCGGTCGTTTTGTGTTTTTTTGTCGTGCCTCTGTGTGTGTGTTTGTGTGTGTGTGTGTGTGTGTGTGTGTGTGTGTGTGTGTGTGTGTGTGTGTGTGTGAGAGAGAGAGAGAGAGAGCGAGAGTGTGTGTGTGTGTGTTTGTGTGTGTGAGAGAGATAGACAGAGAGAGAGAGAGAGAGAGTGTGTGTGTGTGTGTGTGTGTGTGTGTGTGTGTGTGTGTGTGTGTGTGTGTGTGTGTGTGTGCGTGTTTGTGTGCTCGTACGTGTATGTGAATTTGCGTGTGTGTGTGTTTGTGTCTGTGTTTGTGTGTGTGTCTGTCTGTCTGAGTACCTGTGTGTGTGTGTTTTGTGTGTGTGTGTGTGTGTGTGTGTGTGTGTGTGTGTGTGTGTGTGTGTGTGTGTGTGTTGTCTGTGTGTGTCTGTGTGTGTGTGTATGTGTCTGTGTGTGTGTGTGCACGCGCGCGCGTGTATGTATGCGTGTGTGTGCGTCTGTGTGTGTGTATGTGTGTGCGTGCGCACGTGTGTGTTTATGTATGTGTGTATCTGTGTCTGTGTGTGTCTGTGTGTGTCTGTGAGCGTCTATGTGTGTGTCTGTGTGTGTGTGTGTCGTGTACATACAGAAC
>CM060309.1:59029033-59044033 GCA_030674185.1 Monoplex corrugatus
CTGTGGGTAAAAAACTTCTGCAGATTGAATACACATATGCTACCTTTAACAACGAATGGGAAATGATATTCTCTTTCAGCCTTGGTCTACTCCCTGACTTGTACTGATCAGTGAATTGCTGTACTTTGTATTTTTTTTCTGTAATAATTGTTGGCTTCGTGTTAATTTTGGGTGCATGTTAAATCGGAAATCGAATTACTAGATATACAGTTGGACATCAGTTACGTTGACCTTGAAAACACTTTTGGAAACATGCGTAGAGACAGTTCTTTGTGTGTCTTCAGATCCTACTGAATCTGCTAATTTTTAATATAGCTCGTCGATAGGTTCTACGTGTACTTCACTTGCAACACAAGATACACTGATCTACATTCCGAAATAAAAGCAGGAGTTAGGCGAGGATGGGATGTACGATGCCTGCAATGCCCTTTAATTTGGGTCATGCAAAATGAGCTCTTGTGACGATACGGGAAAACTTGGACATCACAGACAACATAGTACTTCTGTTGTATACACACTGACACACTCTGTATGTGTTTGAGATGGCGTGAAAGATGATGGGAATGGCAAATGTGTATACACATCTCTTTGTCTATGTGCACCTCTCTCTCTCTCTCTCTCTCTCTCTTTCTCTCTCTTTCTCTCTCTTTCTTTCTTTCTTCTCTCTCTCTCTCTCTCTCTCTCTCTCTCTCTCTCTCTCTCTCTCTCTTTCTCTTCAGTTCAACAGTTCTTATAACTGTCTTATGCTTAAAATTGTCACGGTACACAGATGAGTCCGTTAGATTCACATGAAGAAAATTGTGTTCTGTTGCTGTATGTATGTCTCTCTGAATGTGTCAGCCAGTCTGTCACCGAAATTTGTTATCAAGATTAAATGACTAGTCCCTGAATGGATCTTTACCAAATGTTGATCAAATGTGGAGATTTAGGAGATTTGAGATTGTTGAAAGAGAGATTCATCGCACTTAGGCAATTTCATATGCACTCCACAAACAATTCGCCAGCAGTGTATCTGACAGACACCCTGTGCCTGAGCAAAACCCTATGTATTGGCAAGGGCTTGAAATGGGGAAGGGGAAGGGAATATGAAACATTAAGCTGACACCATCAGAATTATGAAACGTTAAGATGGGCAGTGAATAGGCTGTCTTGTTTTTGATGTTGCAAGCTGGTATTAAACAAGAGGTATCAGATCTTCAGTCCACACGTCTTTCAAAAGAAGTCAAATGGGAGGACTATTGAGGAATATCGCGAATGCTTAAGTTTTGAAGGCAAAGTCTGCAGATCAGAACTCACACGGAGCATAGAAATACTCAAAAACAGCAATTCTGAGGTACGTGTGTGAACAGTATTTTCTCGGAAACTTATGGTACTGTTAAAAACATTGTTTCACTGTTGTTACAGACTACCATTGTCCTCGATGCACTCAAATTTTATTCTACTTGAAAACCTCTGCAACGTGACCTTCAGAAAGGCAAAATCTAGATTTTGGGGGGCAGGTTCTTTTTTTTTTTTCTTTTGTTTTCTTTTCTTTTTTTCTTTTAGAAGTAGGAGATTTCGAGAATGGCTCGACAATCTTGTTTCAAGATTTCTGACCGATTTAGTGTTAAAGTCACACTGCCAAATATGCGTTTATTGCTGTCTAGTTTTCATAGTCATTATCTTTATAATTATGAATCCATAGTCTTCCTGTCATTTGTATGCATCCAGAAATACCAGCACCAAACAAGAAGCAGACAATCATAAGATTTGTATTTTTGTCGTCGAAGAAAGTCGTGGCAATCTGGTGTGGTGATTGGCAAAAAGGACGCTCCAAGTGCTGGGGGATTCCAGTAATTTCATATGGATACCTATCTTCCTGCACGGCTCGTATCTGCACCTTTACATCTCTGTTTGTCTGTCTGAGCCCCATAAGACAACCTATATGTCTAGCAAATTAAAGGACAGGTCCCAAAACAGCAGAAGCTATTCTTATTCCATTTTTCCCGACGAATTGTCTGGCACAGCGTAGTCGCACGTGCAGACATTGTCTGAGCTGACTGTCTGGCCAGTATGATATTCATACCGGTGTGAAAATGCGGCGTAGTAGATAAAGCAGTCACCAAGGACCATAGAAATCTGGGTTCCTTTCTTAACCAGACAGGGATTTTTTCTTCCCACACACCCATCCATCTACCAGACCTTTAAGCCGTGGTCTCAATGCTCGTGTACTTCGGATGAGACGATAAACCAAGGTCAAAGTGTGTATGAGGTACTTGTTATTTGTTGTTTAACACATTCCGTACCGCGTCACGAGATCCTCGTGACTCAGCTTTCTCTCTCCGTGGACGGCGTCACGAGGATTTCGTGCCCTGGACCGTATTTTCAGTTTTGAGTATATAAAATAGAAAATGACCGCATTGGTGACGTGAATCCTTTTCCGCCAAAGGGAGTATACTCTTATCGTTTCCTTTCTGCGTTTACATGTTTGAAGCGGCAAAAATGGCAAAAAACAGGCGTAATTTGAGTGTTTCTGAAGTCTCTCTCCGAACATTACTTGGTCAATAGTTAGTACAGTGACCTATTTTCTTGGTAGGAAAAGGGTTAATGCCCAGCCGATTGTGCAGAGCTACATCAGGGCTATATCCATGACAAAATGTATACCATACCTCAATGGCGAAAGGAAAACACCCGAAAAAGAAAATTAAGTAAACATGTCAATGCATTCTCGCAATAATCTAAGGATATACCCCTAGCGTTGACTACCCCCATCGACGTTATTCCTATGGTGTTTAAAAGAACAAACATGAATATACATGTAACATAACTGAGGACACTAACACACACACACACACACACACACACACACACACACACACACACACACACACACACACACACACACACACACACACACACACACACACTCTCGTGTGCGGGCTGTGCGCGCTCGCACAGATATATGTATATATATATATAAATATATATATGTATATATATATGTGTGTGTATATATATGTATATATATATATATATATATATATATATGCACACACACACATGTATACATATGTATATATATACACATATGTATATATGTGTATGTGTATATACATATATATAAATACATAAAAATGTATGTATATGTACATGTATATATGTATATATGTTTTCTAAGCATCACAACTCCTTATAGTCGAAAATGCACTCATTAGATGTGCAAAATTATCAGTTCTAAGAAAATGTGTGAGGGTTTATAGAACACATTCAGGTCAATGGATTGGCAAGTCAGAAAATGAAATTAAGAAATGACAGAAAGCAAAGGATCAAGGCAGAATTAGAAACAAAGAAATTGAGAAAAAAGAGGAAGTTTCTACCACAGACTTTCTAGAAGGTGAAGATATAGTATTTTTTTTACTGAAAGAGCACCGGGCATCCTCATAGGGGGGGGGGGGGGGGGGCAGCATGCACCTAGAGAACGTGAAATATCCCATAGCAACAAAAGAGTTGTCTCTGGCAAAGTTCTGTTGAACATGTCAATGTCATCATCATCATCATCATCATCACCGCATGCCCTGCCGCATGGTGTTGGCGATCATGGCCCTTCACACGAATCTATCCCCTGTCGCTGCAAGTACATCTCCCACCCTCTCTGTCCTCAGCCATTCTGCAAGTCCGTCCAATATTTTTCCCTGGGTCTATCTGGTGCTCTCTTTCCCCCCAGCTTTCCTGTTTTGACCAGGTGTTCTAATTCCCCTTTCCTCTTAATATGTCCTGTAAATGTTGCTTGTGTTTTCCTAATCTCAATATCATAGTAGACATACATGTAAACACACGCATATAGAATAAAAACAAAACAAAACAAAACAGAAGAGTGGCGCTGTACTATGGCAACATGCCTTCCCCAAAGAGAGTAATTAACGCAAAAATGTTCATTCTTTTATTAGCAGAAATATTATCTATCAATAAATCACATCCGATTCATCCCAACGTCTAATGTCAGTGTTGGTCACAATCAGCAGGCGACATCACCACTCTGATGCCTTCGTTTGTCAAGCGTATTGTTGATCAACACACGTAGCCTAATGAGACAATTTCAGTCTTAACACTTCCGTGACAGCTGCCTAAGTCCCACTAAGATAACAGAACGATGCTTTCACTTCCATGGATGTGTGCCTGTTTCCCTTGCCTTCCCTCTTATCAGCATGTCTTCTGCATCTCGATTCCTACGTCTGGAATCCTCCAAAGACAGCCTATTAAGTCTGGAAAATTAAAGGACCGAATACAAGACAGCTGAAGGTGTTTTGCGCTCATTCCGTTCCTCTGGCGAATTGGTTGTCATAGGGTGTCCCTTTTCCATGCGTCAACCACGGAAAGAAAGACAGAAAGACAAAAACAGAATGACAGAAAAAGACAGAATGACAGAAAGACACAGAAAGAAGGAAAGACAGAAAGACAGAGAAATACAGAGAAAGACAGAAAGACAGAGAAAGACAGAAAGACACAGAAAGACAGAAAGACACAGAAATTCAGAGAAAGACAGAAAGACACAGAAACACAGAAAGACACAGAAACACAGAGAGACACAGAAATTCAGAGAAAGACAGAAAGACACAGAAACACAGAAAGACACAGAAAGACAGAAAGACACAGAAATTCAGAGAATGACAGAAAACACAGAAATACAGAAAGACACAGAAATTCAGAGGAAGACAGAAAGACACAGAAAGACAGAAAGACACAGACATTCAGAGAAAGACAGAGACACAGAAATTCAGAGAAAGACAGAAAGACACAGAAAGAGAGAAGGCCAGAAAGATAGAAAGATACAGAAAGACACAGAAAGACACAGAAAGACACAGAAAGATACAGAAAGATGCAGAAAGACAAGAAGACACAGAAAGACACAGAAAGATACAGAAAGATACAGAAAGACAAGAAGACACAGAAAGACGCAGAAAGATACAAAAAGACACAGACAGACAGAAAGACACAGAAAGACAGAAAGACGTAGAAAGGCAGAAAGATAGAAAGAACGGGAGAATAAGATTTTAACGGATTTTTGGCATGTTTCTTACGCCAAGTTAAGTGTCCTTTGAGTTGCGTGAAAGACTGGGACCACAATTTAGCGTCTTCTCCGTTCCAGGGAGTCGCTCAGTATATGTTTCTGTATCCTTGGCATAGCTGGCTATGGACACAGGATAATAGGTAGCGCTTCAGCATGGCCTTGTCTAGCAGACTGATCTAAATGGAACCATGCGACCATGATCATCTGTTAGGACGTAAGTAGGTGGTGTTCATATATACGTTTAGGTCAGAGCAGACTCTTCTGACTGCCAGTGAACTAACAGTATCACAAAATCCAATTTGGTAGAAGATTTCATAGCAGCTTGATACATACGATTGCTATCGACCCGCACTGGGACTACCACTGAATAAACCAAGACTTGGCAGCGTGTTGTGCAGATGAAAGAGGGGGAGGTAATGCCAGAGAAGCAACACAAAAGATGGGAACGTAATAAAATAGTGGGAGGGACAGGGAGGTGGGAGGAGAGAATAGGGAAAGAATGGCAAACAGTTTCAGTTTCAGTTTTATGTTCTCAAGATGACGTCTCTGCGCTCGGAATGAATTCCATAAAATACACTAACGTCAAAGGTGCCATGTGATGGAGAAGATCCAGAATGATCATGGCTTAAGCTTGCACATAAACCCACGAGCTAGCCAGGTCCTATCTGACAAAATAGGGAGAACTTTTGCTCTTCTTTCTCAAATGTGTCGCCGATGAATTTCGTTCAACCGAGTACCTTTAAACCACTCATACCCAGTTCTCTGTTCCCCCTGTGTGCTCTATCACACTTCCATGCCTTTATACCCCCCAACAACTCACGGGGACATTTTCTAAATCCCCGTCTTCCTTTTTTATCTGCATCCCTTTTCATGGGGGTACAGCTCGTTGATGTAAAGGTCTGGCTGGCCCAATCGTCAAATTGACCGGAGGTTCCTTTACACTCCTGTCGACACGTGTCTGAAATGCATGCACACCAATACACACACACACACACACACACACACACACACACACACACACACACACACACACACACGTACATACACATACGCAGGCACATACACACATACACGCACGAACACATATACACGCACTGACATGAGCCCACGCACGGACATATGCATGTACACACACATAAACACATACATATACACGTACGCACATACACGCGCGCACGCGCACATACACACACAAACAAACACACACACACACACACACACACATAATAATCGCAAGTGCACATGTGCACAAACACATACACAAAACGCGCGCACCTACGCACACATATGCACGAGGCATGTGCGCGCACAGAAACACACAAACATACGCGCACACACACACACACACACACACACACACACACACACACACACACACACACACACACATGCACAAAATTACTCATATTCACACAGATATGCACGCACGCACACCAACACACACACACACACACACACGTACACACACATAATAATAATAAATAATAATAATAAAGAGCATTTATATAGCGCCTAATCTGATGAAAACAAGAGCCCTAAGCGCTTACAGGTATCACGCAGACACAACCAAACACACACACACACACACACACACACACACACACACACACACACACACACACACACACACACACACACACACACACACACACACACACACACACACACACACACACACACACACACGCACACACACACACAGCCGACATTCAAGGCTCAAAAGACAACAAGGGGGGATTTGGGGAAGTTAGGTGGTAGAGTCTTTATAAGTATCATGAGAGGGACTGGAAGAGATGGGTTTTCAGAGAGGACTTGAAAGAAGTGAGAGTTGCAGAGTGGCGAACAGAGACAGGGAGCTGATTCCAGATTACAGGGGCCTGATAGGAAAAGGAGCGTTGACCATAGGTTTTAGTGCGACAGGATGGTATGCGGAAGGTACGAGTATCAGCCGAGGAACGAAGTTGACGAGAGGGGGTGTACAGATGGAGGAGGTCAGAGATGTAAGGGGGTGCAAGACCATTGAGAGACTTAAAACATAACAAAGCAATCTTGTAGCGAATTCTCTTTTCAACATGTAACCAGTGAAGAGATTTGAGAAGAGGAGTGACATGAGAGGAACGAGATTTTCTGAAGATGAGCCTAGCAGCATTGTTTTGAACTTTTTGAAGCTTTTGAATGAGAGAGAAAGGACAGCCCGAGAGAAGGGAGTTGCAGTAGTCGAGACGAGAGAGAACAAAGGCACAGAGGAGAGTTTTGGTGGCTTCGACAGAGAGGATATTGCGAATAGAAGAAATTCTGCGTATCTCAAGATAGCATAATCTGCAAACATTCTGGACGTGTTTTTCAAAGGACAGGGTGTTATCAAGAGTGACTCCAAGATTGCGGACAGTGGAAGATAGTGGAATGTCAGATCCAAGCAGAGAGACAGACAGAGGAAGGGAAGAACACTTAGCCAATGTGGTGGGAGAGATAAGGCTAAGTTCAGTTTTAATGGGGTTGAGTTGAAGTTTGTTTACAGTCATCCAGGAGTGAACATCAGAAATGCAGCCTTGGGTTTGTCTGATTATAGAGGGCAGTTGTGGGAGGGAACCAGAAGTATAGAGTTGGTTGTCATCAGAAAAGCTATGATGGGACATAGAGTGAAGTCGCATAATTTCAGAGAGGGGTTGTGTGTACAGCACAAATAGGATGGGACCTAAAACAGAGCCTTGGGGCACACCAAACTGGAGGGTAGCGGGTGCAGAGGATGAACAACAGACAGAGACTGTTTGAGTGCGATTGGAGAGGTAGGACTGGAACCAAGACAGAGCGATGTCAGAGATACCGAACACTTTATGGAGACGTGTGAGCATGATAGAATGGTCGATGGTGTCGAATGCAGCCGAGAGATCAAGGAGAGATAGAAGAGAGATTTGATTTTGATCAAGAGCAGTCAGAATATCATTTGCAATTTTTACAAGAGCAGTTTCAGGGCTGTGTCCAGTGCGATAAGCCGACTGATAAGGGTAAGAGAGGTTGTTGGCGGTGATATGATCAGAGATCTGTGCGAGAACAATTTTTTCAAGGACTTTGGATAAGAAAGGTAGGTTGGAAACACACACACACTCACACACACACACACACACTCACTCACACACACACACACACGTACACACACAACACACACGCACGTACACACACGTACACACACAAACACACACACACACACACACATACACACACACACACTTCAGAGAGAAACTGCCTGATTGGGCATGGCCTGCTTGTTGAAAAGATAGGGCTTCCACCTTTTAACCGTTTGACTCCTGCACCCTGTCCGCCAGCATCCTTCATTAACAATCACGCTAGCAAAGCACAAACATAACCCTTTCAATCCCTCGCCCTATCCACCAGCTTTCTGCAAGGAGCTGGTGGATGGGGTGAATGAGTTAAAGGGTTAAATTTTTACAGTTAATGGATAGGGTTCGGGAGTCAAAGGACTAGCTAATCTGACTGCGCAGGCTCGAACCAGTCACACATGTTTGGAGTTTGGAGTTTGATTCAAGAAGGATTCATTTCATTTGGACGATTCCATATGCGCTCCACTCAGTCTACCATATGTTCCTGGCAGATTCCTTGAGCTGTGTGCAAAACCTTATGCACTGACACGGCTTAAAAATGAAAGAGGGTGGTAGGGAAAGTGGGCAGGTAACATTTACCTAACATCACCAGATTGATTGGAGCATTAAGATAGGTAGCAAAGAGGCAGTAATTTTATGTCTTGGGCTGGGATTGAACTCCAGATATCAAATCTTGACTACAGCGGCTCTGTTACAAGAGCCAGCCAACTCGCTTGTAACACATCTTCCCGGGAATGAAAATGCATGCAACATTCAGCCACAAATATCGTGTAACGAAGCGTATGAACATTAGGAGACTTGTGAAAGGAAAAGCAGGGAGAGTGAGAACTGGGATCAATCCTCAACAAGCTGACACGAGAGTAATGAAGTCTATAGCACTTCACTCACCACCGACTTTAGATTCTGGAACAGTCTTATCCTTTCTTAAACAATTTGAGCATGTAGACTGATAATATCTCATTGAAATAAGTGTTTTGTCATTCCCAGTGTCCGTTCTTTAATTTCCTTTAAAAAAAAAATTGTTTTTTAAAAAACACACGCACGCACACATACACGCAAACACACGCACACACACACACACATAAACACACACACACACACACACACACACACACACACACACACACACACACACACACACACACACACACACACACACACACACACACACACAAACATGGGGAGGGGGGAGATTCTTGGCTGAACTTAAGTGGACATGAGCCAAAAGTTAAACAACTCACACCTCCTGGTTAAAAACTTCGTTCCTTCCCTCGAGCCTCTCACTGAGGTGGGATTGCTGTTTTTTGGAAAGATGTTTTTTGAATCCTGTCTCTACTTCGTCCACTCCTTTCCCTTTTCTGCTGTGTCATTTGAAACTGCTGAAGTAGTTCTTCGTATATCTGATCAAACTGTAATTTTCTCTTGCATTTACCGTCCTCCTCCCAGCCATGCAAGAAAACACTCTCTTTCCATCTTTCATAATGAAACTGGGTCTTTGCATTGATTACTACGCTCTAAGACTAGGAAAACTTGTCATTCTTGGCGATGTCAACGTACACGCTGGGAAACCGAGCGCTTATGTTCATCTCTGTGTTACCATTCTCTCTCTCTCTCTCTCTCTCTCTCTCTCTCTCTCTTTCTCTCTCTCTCTCTCTCTCTCTCTCTCTCTCTCTCTCTTTGCTTGTGGCTAATCTACACACATCACAGTAACCCCTGTACTCCCGCACCCTGTCCACCAGCATCCTGTATTCTGAACCATGCTACCAAAGCTAAAACTTAACCTTTTGACACCCCCCTCCTATCCACCAGGCTCCTACAGGAAGCTGGTGGATAGGGTGAGGGAATTAAATGGTTAACTTTTTGCAGTTGGTGGATAGAAAGCGAGAGTCAAAGGGTTAAAAGCCATGCTATTGACTGGATGAACGTCCGAAACACCGATGAACTCTTTACATCAATCTCAGTCCATGATCAAATTTCTTTAGACTATTCTGCTGTGTTATTTTCGCTGTATTTGTCTGAACCTGTACGTCGGAAACAAATTGTTACCAGTAGCAACCTGAAATCTATCAATAATAAATCTCTCTCGTCTGAAGTTGTAAATCGTCTCTACTCTCTTTCAAATTCCTCAGATCCTGTGGCTAATACAGTTCAGACTTGCACCAGCTTCTAGTTGAGCATACATCCCAACCATTCGTATTCTGCCTGACCATCCATCTGCACCCTGGTACAAAAATGAAATAAGGAAAACTAAACAAGCTGGTAGACGTGCTGAACTCAGTGGGGGTCATCTAAACTTCTAGTTCATTTGTTACTTGTAGTTCATGTAGTTCACAGATTTTTCGAGAACATGTAAAAAGAAAAAGTCTCAAAAATGATCTGGAAAACTAAAAGTGATTATTATTCTGCCCAGCTCCTTGAATCTACAAGTACAAAACACTTGTTTTTTGTCATGTTTAATCTTTTGGGTACTACTAAGTCATTTCCACTTCCCTCTTACATCAGTCGTCTAGATCGCCTTGAAGCTTTTCAGCTTGTTTTCTCTTCCAAAATGAATGATCTTATCTTTCAGCCACGATAACCACAACTTTTCTCTGCCATATCATCGTGATACTCCCTTTACAGGCCTCCTACTCACTAAATGTTTAACCAGTTTCTGAGACTCTGATTGCAAGCATCCTGACAGAAGTGCCATTTAAGTCTTGTGAATTTGACCCCATACTTGTCTCTTTTCACAAACACTTCCTGGGCTTCTTCCACCCATAACACATACCATCAACACCTCTCTTCTTACTGGAACTGTCCGATCTTCTTTCAAAACAGCCATTTTTTTATTTCTCCTGAAAAGAATAACCTGGATCTTAATATTCCCAGAAATAATCGTCCTGTTTTCAACTTGCCATTCTTTTCCAAGCTTCTTGAGAAATTGGTTTTGAAACAGCTGAAAAGTCATCGCTAAGCCAACAATAATTTCCGTCCTTTTCAGTCACCTTACTCGTACCATTCTGGCCACAGCGCCAAAACTGTTTACTTTCAGCCAACTGACAGCTAATTGCATTACTTATTCTTTTAGACCTTTCTGCTGCTTTTGACACCGCACTTTCCTCTCTCAGCTGGAGGATGCATTTGAAATCCACGATAGTGCTCTTTCATGTTTTATGTCATACCTGTCCAAACGCTTTCAGTCAGTTGTGGTAAATGAGTCTAAATCAATCCAGTTAAACGTCCATAGGGGGTCCCCCAAGGCTCTGAACTTGGGCCAGTTCTCTTCACACTCTACACCTCACCACTTGTCGGTGTCATCAGTCAGCACATCAAATATCATTTTATGCTGATGATTCCCAGTTCTGCAACAGTGTATCTCCTGAAAATCTTTCACCTCTTCTTTCCGATGCTTTTCACTGCTATGCCCAGATCCAGAATTGGATGATACAGAATATGCTACATTTGAATGGAGATAAGAGTAAAAGCTTTCCACTATAAAAGTGTATTCTATCCAGTTAGGTGACAATACTGTTGCACTCTGTATCAGTCAAGAACCTTGGCGTTGTTCTTGATCCTCCACTCTCTATGCAGAAATTAATCACCCCAAACTCTCAGTCTTGTTACTATCAACTGTGACATTTCAGTTCTATTCGCCGTTTATCTTTCAGCTTCAGCAGCATCTAAACTTGCGATTTCTCTGATCTTGTCTCATATCAATTATTATAATTCTGCTTTCTGGCTTGCTGTTCCTTCTATTGCATACCTCAGACGTATTCAAAATTATGTGGCCCGTCTTGCCCTTCATAAAAAAGCTGTCTTCCTTCATGTCTAGCTTCAAGACATAATTATGTTTTTGCCCAGCAGTGATTTCCCCATCTACACGTTCACCCTTTTGCCACCTGCCCTTCTGTCCTCCCCATACAGTTTGCATGTGCTTCGTTCCCTGGAGTTGTGGCCGTTGTTGGGTGATTACTTCGGTAAATGATGAGAGTGCACGCTTTGGTTTGATTCTTGTATCAAGATTCAGCGCTTTATACATGCCATCCTTCTTTTTATTATTATTCTTTCATATCGGTTACCGATCGAAAAAAATGTGGTTCTGTGTGTCTGTGCATCTGTCTGCGTGCGTGTATTAATGACAAAAACGTTTCAGCAAGATGTTTGGCTGGTTGTTGTTGTTGTTGTTGTTGTTGTTGTTGTTGTTGTTGTTGTTGTTGTTGTTTTGGGTGGAGGTTTACCAAATTTGGATCAAGGGCGTAAACCGTTAAGACGTCATAAATGTTGGACGAACGAAAGGTCAAAGTCGCACGGACCAAAATGTGCCTAGAATCAGCAAGTTTTTAGAAGTTTGGAGTTTATCTGAGAGGAATTTATCTGACTCGGACAATTCCATACGCGCTCCAATTAAAAAATTTGCCAGTAGTATCTGGCAGACTCTTCAAGCCTGCACATAATTCTATGCGTTCACAAGGTCTTGAAGAAGACATGTCGATAGCACAACCTCAAGAACGTTTGGAAAATTGACAATCTGTTGTCACTGTTTTGACAGTCTATTATTGTCCTTGACGTACGTCGAATACGTTTTCAAGGTTGCAGTGACCTTGAGTAGTTCAAAATCTGAAATTTCTTTATTATCTTTCATATAAAAAGACGAATGGCTTGACTATTTTGTTCAAAATTGTCTAAACTTCGAAGCCAAGATGTGGCTTTTATTAAATGAATTAATGTACAAATGTTTTTAATAGGTACTTCACATTGTAAAACATAAAACAATAAGGTAACATGTTTTGTGTAAATTTACACAAACGGAAAGCGCGGTACTTGATTTTATGAAAAAAACATAAAACGAAAAGGTAAAATGTTTTGCGTAAATACCTATAAAGGAAAAGCCTACAGAAATAAGAGAAATAAAGACAGATGCACACATACATCAAGAGAAAAACCCAGACTGACAGAGAGATGTTATCGAATCTTTTTGTTTTGTTTTTGTTCTTTGTTTTTCTCAAAAGGAGAATAACAACAGATTAGATGCACGAAAGTGTAGTGTTATTTCCCAATCTGTCTCGACACAGAAATGAGCTTTCAGAGAGAAAAAAAAAAAAAAAAGAGAAGAAAACGAGAGTGTAGAAGCGGCGACACCTTCTTAAAACATGGAAACTCTAGCACTATCCCTCACTCCAAGCCACCATCCTTATCATTATTCGTCTATGTCCACTTTCAGAGCTTTATCATGTGTGTGTGTGTGTGTGTGTGTGTGTGTGTGTGTGTGTGTGTGTGTGTGTGTGTGTGTGTGTGTTTGTGTAAGTGGTGTCTATACGTATATATCTATCTATCTATCTATATGTATACATATATATGTATGTATATAGATATACAGATATGTATATATATATATCTGTGTGTGTGTGTGTGTGTGTGTGTGTATGTGTGTGTGTGTGTGTGTGTGTGTGTGTGTGTGTGTGTGTGTGTGTGTGTAAGTGGTGTCTATTAGTATATATCTATCTGTCTATCTAATATCTATCTATCTATCTATCTATATATCGCTGGCGACTTTAACATTCATTTTGATCGCCCCTCCGAACCCACCACCTCCAAAGTCATCGATTTCCTGGACTGCTACGGCCTGGTTCAGTGCGTCCACGCTCCCACTCACATTCGTGGGCACACATTGGATAATATAATCCACAGGACTGACCAGACCATGGTGAGTTCCATCATCATCGACCACACCCTCCCATCTGACCATGTCTGCCTTGTTGCTGATCTTCATTTTTCCCGCCCTCCACCCCGCAAAACGTACATTCAAGCCAGACACCTTTCTGCAGTGGACATGACTGTCTTTGAGGCTGACCTTCAGTCTCTCTTATCTGCTTCCCCGCCAACCACACCTGATGACCTCAACTCCCTTCTCCTTGGGCTCCTGGATCGGTTCGCTCCTGCCTGTGGCCGTCTTGTTTCCAAGAGGCCACCATCACCTTGGTTCTCCTCCATTGGGCCTCAGCTGCAAGCGGCCAAGTGTGAAAGGCGCAGAGCCGAGAGACAGTGGCTCAAGTCTAGTCTGACTGTTCATAAGCAAATTTTTCAAACTGCCAACAAAATTGTTAATAGCCTCGTAGATGCCTCTAAATCAGCCTATTACAATGCTAAAATTCTTGCCTGTTCCACTTCCAAACAACTGTATAATATAACTAATACTCTTCTTGGCAAAACTGGCTCTTCTCCTCTTCCATCTCACCTGCCACCTTCTGATCTTCCACAGGCTTTCTCTGACTATTTTTTCAACAAGATTGCTAACCTCAGGCTTTCTCTCGATTCCACGACGAACACTCATGCTACATTTCCTGAACCCCCTTTCTCTGGAATCCCCCTTACTTTCTTCCAACCCGTTTCTGAGGACTTTGTTAAGAAAATCATCATGAAATCTGGCATTAAAACCTGTGAACTCGACCCATTGCCAGCTTCTTTTCTCACCCATTGTCTCGATACTCTTCTCCCTCACATCACCAATATCATTAACCATTCCCTCTCAACTGGCTCCTTTCCTTCTTCTTTCAAGTCAGCAATTGTAAGACCTCTTCTAAAAAAGACGACTCTTGACCCTGAGAATTTGAAAAACTATAGACCTGTGTCAAATCTTCCTTTTCTTTCCAAGGTCTTAGAGAAAGTTGTTCTTGACCAGCTGTTAAACCACCTTCATTCCAATAACCTTGTCTATTCCCTTCAGTCTGCTTACCGTTCTGGACATAGTACCGAAACTGCTCTTCTCAAAATCTGCAACGACTTACTGACTACTCTCGACTCTAACAACGTATCACTTTTGACTCTCTTAGACCTATCTGCTGCCTTTGACAC
>CM060309.1:59049033-59051533 GCA_030674185.1 Monoplex corrugatus
ATAAAAAAAATAAGTCGACCCAAAAACAAACAATCATACAAACAGACACACACGTAGAAAATAAACCGAAGCAAAAACAAACACAGACACATGCATAGGGGCAACGAAAAGACGATACTGAGCAAAAAGGAAACAAAAGAAGAAAGAGGAGAAAGGGGTAGACAGAGAGAGTGAGGCAAGAGGATAAAACAAAACGACAAAAGAAGAGACACATAAAGAATACCAGAGACACACAGATAACATGCTTTACATCAGACTGGATTATCTCAGCGAATTGACGCATACCACTGAAGCTCACAGTCTGTTTCGTAAATAAGACTTTTCGGGACAAAATGGGATTACGTGGGTGAGACAGTGCGATCACCGACTTTGCTGATCTCAACCGAGTTCAGTTCTTGTCTCCAAGTATGCTTGAACTGTTGGCACCAAGCCTTTATGAAAAACAACTAATGTGACAATGCCGCTTACAGATGCAATGGCGCACTAACTTTTTCTTTACCTAACGGATGCATTGTCACAATAACTTCTCCCTTACCTAACAGATGCATTGTCACAATAAGCTTCTCCCTTTCCCCAGCAGATTCATTGTCACACTACCTTCTCCCTTACCTTACAGATACATTGTCACACTACCTTCTCCCTTACCTTACAGATACATTGTCACACTACCTTCTCCCTTACCTAACAGATGCATTGTCACACTACCTTCTCCCTTACCTAACAGATGCATTGTCACACTACCTTCTCCCTTACCTAACAGATGCATTGTCACACTACCTTCTCCCTTATCTAACAGATGCATTGTCACATTACCTTCTCCCTTACCTTACAGATACATTGTCACACTAACTTCTCCCTTACCTACCATAAACATTGTCATATTAGCTTCTTCCTTATATATCATATGTATCGTCAGATCACATCAGCTTTTCCTTTATCTTACTTCTCCCTTATCCAACAGATGCATTGTCACACTAACGTATAACTTCTCTCTTGCCTACCAAAAGCATTGTCATGTTAGCTTCTTCTTTATCTATGATATGCATTGTCACATCAGCTTTTCCTTTTTTTTTAATTTAAAATGCATTGTCAACATAAACGTCTCCATTAACAGATGCATTATCACCTTAACTTCTTCCCTCTTTAACACACGTAATGCCATCTTACCTGTTCTTTATCGAACAAGTGCATTGTCACATTATCTTCTACCCTATCTATCGGAACCATTAAAATTAACTTCTTTCCTACTAGTTAAGTGATTGTTCCAAAAACGAAGTCATCTTTCGGGTGTCTGTTTTAAAAGCAAAGTTTTCACTTCGGTGTCTTTTTTCAAGTAAAATCGTCTTTGCTGTCTATTTTAAACCAAAGAGCGTTCTTCCATGGTGATTGTTTTGCCAGTAAAATTGTCTTTTTTGTGTTTTTACTATGCGAGAAAGTATCTATCCTACTGTCTGCTTTAAGTATGTCTTTCTTTGTCTGATTTAAAGTAAATCAGGTGACTTCTCATTTTCTTATGTTTTAGGCCAACAGTGATGATGTATCAGTTCAAAAATAGTCAATTTCATATTCTGTTCCCTGCCCCATCTCACCCCTATTTTCCCCTCAATATAGGACTCATCTAGCCTCTGCTCCGTTCCCCTGTTATCCAATAAATAATACACTGGGCGGCGGTAGACTCTGGCAGAGGATGGTTATTCATTATTACCATATTACTAAGATACTTTCAAACCAGAGTGACTCATATATTATTGGACTGAAATGGAAAAGAATGGATTGCATCCGGCTCAAAATGGAGCAACTACTTCGTCGATATTACTTTATTTATACGGACTGAACTCTGGGCTTATCAGGAGCCAGAAAAAAAACAAGTAAAAAGGATCAGAATGAGTGTTTAAATTAATACAAACAGCCAAGACAGGCGCTGGTAGGAAGGCAAGTCCACTTATTTACTGTCCATTTTACCATTGGCATTTAAGGCAGCAACGAAGATTTTCCTGTTCCGTCTGTTGCCGGCAGCATGTGTATAGTACCCCGGTTTCAGGGCCCTAAGATTTCTATTGTTGGTTGCTAGATGTGTTTGGATCTTCTCTTACAACTTCCTTCTGGTGTCTTATGAATGGCAGTCCAGATGATATTATCATGCTCTCTTCGGATAATGTGTCCATCGTCTCTTCATGGTAATGGCGCTCATACTCTCGTAATAGCATATGGCAAGTAGTTGTTGTTAGTTGAGGGTGGTGCATGGCCAGAAGGTTGGCGTACTTCTTTGGAGCTTCTTTGCATGGGAAGTTGATAGCTTGGTAAGGTCGCTTTCTGTCATCGTCCAGCATTCTGAGCCATTAAGTGGAAAGGACATACCTCTGGTACAGTCTTAGCTTCGTGTTGATGCTGTACTAGGGGACCTCTACACGTTGTTCAGCATTCTGAAGGCGTCTGTAGCTTTAATGAGGCGGATCTTGACGCCATTACCTGGTCTTCGGTCATTTCTGAGAGTGCTGCT
>CM060309.1:59056533-59059033 GCA_030674185.1 Monoplex corrugatus
ATAAATGCTTGACAACATTAATATGATTGTGCAAATGAATTTGCTACTGTTTTATCGGGGTATAAACGTGATCTTTAGTTCCTCATATCGGTAATCTTGTAGAATAGAATACGAAAATAATTGGAGCTAATTTCACGCACTTATACGGGTGTTTTCGGTTCTGCTCGATGTAAAGAGACGTAAGACACCCTTACCTACTCACTTTGACCAGTCCTTCCCCACAAACATGCACAAAATATCCCTGAATGACTGGCGACCACAGCTCCAGCAGTCACCTGCACGCCATATTTATAGACAACTCCCCACTAGTGATGACGTTGTGCCCATGTGATCAGCAACCAAAATGGCGTGCAGGTGACTGCTGGAGCTGTGGTCGCCAGTCATTCAGGGATATTTTGTGCATGTTTGTGGGGAAGGACTGGTCAAAGTGAGTAGGTAAGGGTGTCTTACGTCTCTTTACATCGAGCAGAACCGAAAACACACGAATAAGTGCGTGAAATTAGCTCCAATTATTTTCGTATTCTATTCTACAAGATTACCCCTCATATCATATGTCCACAGCCTCCTGGTTTGAACGTAAGCTGAAAGAACAGAGATCAAATGAACTTAACAGCTATACCATTGTAATTGTCCCAACACGTTGAGCAGATGATATGAGATGGTCAAGAGGGAAAAAAAGAAATTTCTGGAGCTACCGAGAGAGAAAAATACATTTTGGGGGGGAAATAAATTTTAATGGATGAAACTTCATTTTAGTGGATGCAAGTCATGCAGTGTTGTGATTTTTATCTGCATGTACGCTTTTTCAGTTTGTGTCTCGTTCTTCTTTTCTTATTAAATTTTTATCATTGTCTTTCTTTCCGTTTTTTTTACCTGTCTTTCGTTTCTCTCTCTCTTCTCTCTCCACCTCTCTCTCCCTCTCTCTCTCTCCGTTCCTCTCTTGTCTGTCTGTCTCTCTCTCTCCCTCCCCCCCTCGAGACGGACTGTGTATGTAACTGTATGGGAGCGTGTACATTTTTTTCTGTTATCTATGTATTTGCCCGTCTGTATGTCTGTATGCCTTTGTACGTTGAGAAAGATATGTCACAATCTTCAATAAAAAAAAAGTGTAACAGATGAATTTGTGAGATAAAAGATTATTAATGAGACATGGTTGTGATGTGCTTACTGTTACCGTCTTGCTGTGTATATCTCGTAACTCGTGTACGTGTCTATTGACGACTTAATTACAAAATCACATTGACATATTTTATAATCAATGTGCAATATTCCAATATCGCTTATTTCACAGGATAAGCAACCAGGCAGTCTGAACTGATTTCTCACCCGTCGCCTCCCTTCCCCTCCTCCGGTCGCTGTCTCTCTCTGAAGGTAAAAAAAAGTTATACAGTTATCAAGTGGAAACAATCTGTCCCGTTCCAAAAATACGATTTAAGTTTTATGGAGAAATACTTAAATGTATCCTTATCCCTTGTGTCCTTATCCCATTGCTGCATGATAAGTTTGCTGTCAACATGAAGCTCAACAAGCCCACACACAAAATGATTGATCGTTCAGATAAGTAAAGAAACGACAGAAAACACTTTACATTAACTGTTACATGTCTAAAACTGATGAATGTGTTTACTCTCAGCGTGATTTGTTTTCTCAAAATAGAAGGAAGGAAGGGAGGAAAAGCAAGCAGAAGTATAGAAGGAAAAGATAAATGAAAATTAGATGAATTTATGAGCAACTGACTGATTGATTGACTGACCGTCTAAATAACTAACGGAATTACTGAATAAAATGCTGACTGACCAGCTAAATAATTGACGAAACGATTGAATGCATTTCATACGAAGACAGACTGAATAACATACTTCAGACTCAAGATGATTTATTCATTTAGGCCCTCATGAGAGGGAGTGAAATAAAACAACAGTTCAACAGAAGTTTCACATAATTTGTAGACAGTACTCATTAGAACCGTCACAAATAAACATACAAACACCGTACAACTAAGATACAAACATATAAATGCAAAAACATATGGATGTTTATGAAATACCTTTTTACCTTTTTCAGAGATTTGTACAAAAATGATGCTATATATATATATGATATATATATATATATATATCTCCTTCTCTCTCTGTCTGTCTGTCTGTCTGTCTCTCTCTCTCTCTCTCTCTCTCTCTCCTCTCTCTCTGTGGAGAGAAGTTGAATTAACTTTATCATTTTTGTGGGTAACATGCCATATCTTTGTGGAATCAGATCTCTTCTTGGGTCACAAAGAGCAGGACACATCAAAACAAAATGGACTTCATCCTCAAGGTCATTCTTACACATGGTGCATATATCGTACTTGAAAAATTGAAACATTTGCTGTATATCGTCTGAAATGAGTAAGCTTCTGAAATACACCTACATTTTTTCAGTGCTTGGGTAATAAATCTATACACATTACAATCTACGGTTCAATGCAGTTGGACGTTCTAATCGTCCTGTATGAGGATCAGTG
>CM060309.1:59064033-59079033 GCA_030674185.1 Monoplex corrugatus
ATCAGAATAACAGGATTTGCTGGTATTTGAGAGAGACATAAGAGAACAGTAACTATTTGTGTGTGTGTGTGTTGGAAAGGGGGGTAGAAAACGTGTGTGTAAAGGATAGTGAATAGGAGAGGGGATAGAAGGGAGAAAGGAAAACTAGATCAGGGGCAAGGAACAAAACAAGTTTTTAAAGTGATGCTTTGTCAGAAATAGCACCGTTACGAAACGGTCTAAACCAGGTCACATCTAGTGGCACAAGAACGATTTTTGTTTTCACAGTTTAGCAACTACATAGGCATACATATAATCCCTACCCCCACCACCACCGACCCCTGTGGGGATGCCGCGGCCTCTTTCGTTATAAATGGAATTCCTACCTTGGGGACAGTCTGTGCTAGAAAGTTCCTCTATTCTTTGTTTCTGCCTTGTTCCTCGCAGTCCAGCGTCAACTGCTGGCAGAAAGCAACAAAAGAAAAATGAAATACATCAGCCATGCAAACCACAAAACCAACACAACCCTAATGAAAACACTTTCGCACGACAAAATTCAGAAAAAGAAAATGGGGACTAATCGCCCACATCCCATATGATGAATAAAATCAACATCAACGGTTTGAAGGTTTACGAAGCTCCCTTTGTGGGGATGCTTGGAGCTCCAGTATAAATAGTATCCCCACCTTCTGGAAATTCTGTGCTGGAGATTTCCTCTTTATGTCTGAAGGGCTAGAACTAAATAGCAAGACGATTGAAGTCACGGTAATCGGAAAAACACAAGAAATACCATCATGTAAAATAACAGCAAATGGCATAACTTTTAAGACAAGTTACATTTAAATATCTGTGAAGTCATCTGACCAGACGGCAGATGCACATTAAAAAATTAATATCCAGCAGAATCGGCCAAGTTAAACAGCATTCAAGAAAATGAAAAGCGTTCTTACCAAAAATTGCCTATCAATTAACATCACTAGGAGAGTTCTTCAGTGTTATATGAAATCAACACTGTTGTAAGAATACGAAGCATGGACATTAAACACACAAAATCAGAACAAGATCGAGGCAGCTGATATGTGGTTTCTAACAATAATGTTAGAGTTTCATGGGCCAGAAAGAAAACAAAGGAAACGGTCTTGAAACAAGCAAACATGACAAGAACGTAAATGAAGAAGATTAGAAAAGACAGCATTTGCAGGACATTTTAAGGGGGGAAAGAATTTTGAGCACCTAGTGACAACAAGAAAGCTAAGGGGGAAAAGAGCACCAGGTAAGACCCAGGGAGAAAAAAAAGATAGTTTTGAAGAGTGAATAGGGACATTCATATGGAGGGTCATGATCGCCAACGCCATGCAGCATAGCATATAAATGATGATGAGACCCTCCATGGGCGAGGGCGTGATATAAAACTGTAATGTGCTTTATGCCACTCTGTCGAAAGTAGCAATTTGTTCTTGTTCCTCTGTCTCTGTCTACGTGCCTCTGTGTCTGTCTGTCTCTCTTTCACTCTCTCTCTCTCTCTCTCTCTCTCTCTCTCTCTCTCTCCTGTTTCGCTCTCTCCCCTACCTTCTGTTTCTTCTCTCTATTCTAATGTATGTGTTGTTTGGTCCAGTGGGGCCTACTGCTACCATCCTTGAGTAATAAAGTGTTAAGTTTCTCTGTCTGTTTGTCTGTCGCTCTCTCTCCCTCCCTCCCTCCCTCTCTCTCTGTCTCTCTCACTGTCTCTCTCTCTCTCGTAGTCCCTTCATTTTTGCCTATCCTCCGGCACTTTATCAAATGACCTTATAATGTCAGCAGTGTTATTGTATCGGAAAGAACACGCAATGCAGTAAAAGAAAACAAGAAGATTGATTGCTGCCTTTGTGAAGTTACGACGAAATACGAACCGATATATTATGGAAGTATATGCTTGTGCACTCTTAGTGATGTTTCCTTGGAAAAGAATGAAAGCACTTTGTTTAACGTGGCCGTCTTTGTTTGATTCTTTTGATAGAGTCATGGACTCAAGATCTGATATCTCTTGTTCAGCCCCAGCCTGCAACATTAAAACCTGGCTTGTTCGCTGCCTATCTTAATGTTTCCATCATTCTGGTGGTGTCAGCTTAGTGTTTCAAAAGTCCCTCACCCCGTCCCCAATTTCAAGACCATGCCAACGCATAGGGGTTTCCGCAGGCTAAGGAAATCTGCCAGATAATTCTTGGCAGATTTGGGTGGAGCACATATGATATTGTCCGAGTGCGATGAATTCCTCTTGAACAAACTCCAAACTCCGAACTTCTTCGTCCTCCATCCAAATTTCTTTGTTCTTCGTAACCCTCCCACTCTCTCCCATCTGGTTTAGATAAACCCTGTTCGCAAAATGTTACATCTGTCCTTACCTTACATCGTTGAAGCTCTGACGTATATATTCAATTTATGTATTGATAAGAAAATTTTCCCAACAGGCTAAAACAATCCCTTTTAAATGAGACAAGAGATACAAATACTTGAGGCAGTTACATGCCAATATCACTGTTATGTTATCAGTGGTTTCTAAGCCACTTCAGAGACATTAAAAAAAACCAACACATGACGAAATTCATGGAAGAGCATTCACTGTTTCGCCTATTTTAATCTGAATTCTGTCAACATCATTCATGCACACTGCTCTTTCAAACATAACAAAGTCATGGTTATCAGCCATAAACGAGTGTGCCTTTATCATGAGTTATCTTATTAGACTTTAAGAAAACATCTGACCTCATTCATTGACTATAAAACCCTTCTTTTCTCCCCCTGTTGAAATGCTGTGTGTGTATTGAAACGGTTATAGTCCTGATAAGGCTCTACGCAGTCGGTTGTGCTCTAAGCAGCAATAAGAATCTTTCTCTCTCTATGTCTCTGCCCCCCCCCCCCCCCAACCCAACCTCCGCTCTTTGTGTGTGTCTGTGTGTGTGGAAAAGGAAGATCTACGTCACTTTTTCTGCACTTTTACAGCTACTGTGGCAGACAGTTACTAAGCCATTCACGTGCACGAAACAGGTCGACTTCCATTTCAACCCCACATCATAAAAACAAACGTTCGTGGGTTGTTAACAGCACGAGTAATTTCAAGGGACGTCACTGGTACTGTACGCAATGGATAACTCCCCTTGACAGCCTGCTTTCCACACTTTTAAGTCTGCGGCAGAAGGAATACGTTTTATCTCGTACTTTTCCGCACGACAAAACGGTCTGGTCTGAAAATGCTTCCAAAGTCAGAATATTTTTCTTTCTCCTACAGTTGAGTGATGGTGACCGAGAAGAAAAAGCAAGAGTGTGAGAGAGAAAATTGATGGTATGCAATGTAGGTCAGTAGATTAACAGCTGGTTTTAGAATGAAAGATGTTCTACAAAAAATAAAGTTACGTCGTTGATGCTTTAATCAGTTTAACTTTAAACAAAGGTGGTTGTAGTCTATATATCAAAAATAGTCCAAAAATGAATACTTGTTTCGATCTACCCACCTCATACTAAGGCAGGGGTAGATATTAAAAAACGAGACATAAACGCATAATACAGCAATGGTAAAACCATTAAAAGCCGGAGAGTTTTGTTTATATCATGTGGGCAGAAGACACTTTATTATTCAAGCGAAAACACTTGACAGAAAACATTGAATGATGGTAGTGACGGTCAGCAGATGAGCATGTTGACATTGCTTTTATCACAGAGACATGGCTTAACCCCCTTGGTCATGAACCTATACATGCTAGCCTCACTCCGAGTGGTTACAGGCTTGCTTCTTTCCATCGCTCATCTCGAGGTGGCGGTATCGCCATCCTCTACAACGACTCACTCCATTCCCGCCTATCTTTCTCGCAGTCTCTGCCTTTCTCCCATCCTTCTTTCGAGCACGTTGAAGTATCCTTCCAATCCACCCCTCACCCCATCACCTTCTCCTGTGTCTATCGACCTCCACCTAGTTCTGCCAACAAACTCACCACATCCACGTTTCTCTCTGACTTTGACCAACTGCTTGACCACTACTGCCTCTTACCTGGAAATCTCATCATTCTAGGTGACATCAATGTCCACTATGACAACACTCACCGTTATGACACAAGACATATCATCAACTCTCTGTCCAATCACAATATGACTCAACACATTTCTGAACCAACCCATCAAAAAGGCCACATTCTTGACTGGATCATTTCTCGTGATCACCACAATTCAGCTTCTGACATCTGCTTAGTTCTTTCTACCCGTCTAACTTCAGCCCTTCCATCTGACCACTCTGCAATTCTCTGTTCTCTTGACATTTCTCCTCCTTCCCGTACCACGCGCACAGTGACTCGACGCAATCTCAAATCTATCGACCTCTCCACATTTTCATCTGATGCCTCCCGTCTCCTTTCTGAAAAGTCACATAACCTTGCCGATGAATTCTATACTACTCTCCACCATCTTCTGGACACTCATGCTCCAGCCACAACCCGTCTTTTACCCTGACCGCCCCCCTACCCCCTGGCCACTCATGAGATTGCCTGTGCAAAACGTGCCCGCCGCAGAGCAGAGCGCCGCTGGCGCAAATCCAAACTCACTGTACACAGGCAACTTTTCCAAGCCTCTAAAACAAAAGTATCCACCCTCATTGCATCTGCAAAAACAAGCTGTTTCCAAACCAAAATCCTGAATGCCTCTTCTTCAAAAGAACTCTTTACAACCATGAATCATCTCCTTGGCACACGAAAAGATTTACCTCTCCCAACAAAACATACAAATGAAGAACTCCCATCTGTATTCTCCAAGTATTTCACCACCAAAATACAAACTCTTCGTGACAGGCTTGACAGGACACCATGTCAACCATGCCCACCTGACCCACCCTTCTCTGGCACACCTCTTACTACATTTACCCCAGTCTCACAAGAAGAAATTTTCAACACAATCAGATCCATGTCGTTCAAAACCTGCGAACTGGATCCTCTTCCAGGTTCTCTCTACTCCGACTGTCTCCCTACTCTCTTCCCATTCATCACTGACATCATCAACACTTCTGTTCAAACTGGAACTGTCCCAGATTCTTTCAAGTCTGCTATTGTTCACCCTCTCCTCAAGAAACACAATTTAGATCCAAATGAACTGAAAAATTACCGGCCTGTCTCTAATCTCTCTTTCTTGTCAAAACTCCTTGAAAAAGTCGTCCTCAACCAGCTGAACTCTCACCTGTCTGCCAACAATCTCCTCAATCCTTTCCAGTCAGCCTACCGCCAGTGCCATAACACTGAAACTGCCCTACTACACATTCTCAACAATCTCCTCCTTGCAACTGATACTGGCAAAGTCTCTCTCCTCACACTCATTGATCTGTCTGCAGCCTTCGATACCATTGACCATGGTATTCTCCTTTCTAGACTTCATCATACTTTTGGCATCTCTGACATTGCTCTCTCCTGGTTCACTTCATATTTATCAAACAGAAAAAAAAACTGTTCTCATCAATGGCACTTACTCTCAACCTGCATACCTGACTTGTGGTGTTCCACAAGGATCTGTCCTTGGCCCTGTTCTTTTCACTCTTTATACCTCCCCCCTGTCCACCATCATCAACTCCCACTCTATAAAACACCACTTCTATGCTGATGACACCCAACTTCAAGACAGTGACTCACCTGATAATATACAGCGCCTCTTGACTCGCACCACTGAGTGTTACTCGGACATTAAGAACTGGATGACGTTCAACAAACTTCAGCTTAATGACGACAAGACAGAAGCTATCCTCATTGGTACCCGTCAGAAACTTTCTCAGCTGCCTCCTCTTTCTCTCCCATTATGTAACACATCAGTCCCAATTTCTGATTCAGCTAAAAACCTTGGTGTCTGCATTGACTCTACCCTCTCCATGAACAACTTTGTTTCTCAAACTGCCAGATCTTGCTACTATCATCTCCATCGTATAAGCCTGATCAGGAAGTATCTCTCTGTCGAAACAACTGCAAAACTCGTTCTCTCCTTCATAATGTCTCGCATTGACTATTGCAATTCACTCCTGTCTGGTCTTCCTGCCTCCACCATTCACATCCTACAGCGCATTGAAAACAATGCTGTACGCCTTGTACTCAAAAAGAAAAAAGCTGACCACATATCTCCACTCCTGGCACAACTTCACTGGCTCCCTGTATCAAAGCGCATACAGTTCAAACTAGACACCATGTGCTACAAAAGCCTCAATAACGCAGCCCCCGATTACCTGTCAAGCCTACTTGAGATCTATGTTCCCTCACGTACCCTCCGCACTGCCTCCGATCCTCTGACTTTTCGCTTTCCACGCACTAAGCTCAATACCTATGGTCCACGAGCCTTCTCTGTTTCTGGTCCACTCTCCTGGAACAAACTTCCTCTCTCAGTCTGTCAGCAACCTACTTTTGTCTCCTTCAAGTCCGCTCTCAAAACTCACCTTTTTCCTCTGCATAAAATCCTAACCTCACTCAACCCCCCTCTGCAGCCTGTCTCCGCTCGGAGGGGAATCACTTTGTTATAATATATAATTGTATATGATATGCTCTCTATAATTTTCCATTGCTTTTATTCTTGCTTTTATTGCTTTTATTCTTTCTCCCCATTTATAGCCATGCGTGTGTGTGTGTTGTGTGTGTGTGTGTGTGTGTGTGTGTGTGTGTGTGTGCGTGTGTGTGCGTGCGTGCGTGCGTGCGTGCGTGCGTGCGTGTGTGTCTGTTTCAGCGCTTAGATTTGATTTTGTCGAGATTTTGCGCTATATAAATATTGTAATTATTATTATTATTATTATCAGCATCAAAATCAACGTTGTTTCCTGCACTTTTCCCCCCAATATCCCCAGAAAGATTTCCTTCATGGTACCGTTATGTTAAATTAAAACGTTCCGATTTTCTCAGATGCGAGTATGCACGTTGTTTTACCCATACTGTGCGGGTAGTATGATGCTGCACAATCTGCACACTTCGTATTTTGGTGGACGTGCATTCCAGCTGTTTTCATATTTCCATAAGGCTTGCGATACTGACAATGGCCTACAAAATCTTCAACGTACATTTTGATGCTCTGCATGCATATAGACACAAAAGGGGGTGCAGGCTCTAATAGGTCTGCATATATGTTATTCGGGGAGATCAGAAGATTTTTGATTGAAATGGTTCAGTTTTTACGTCGACACCCACCTCGGGTGATATGGCCGACGAGGATAACCATCCCAGGGAAATGGGGCAAGGGGTACTTACCTTATCCTATACTGAAACCACCAGAATAACGGTGATGTTAAGATGGGACAGTGAGAAGGCCAGTGTTTAATGTAGAGCACCCTAGGATTCGAACCCACAACCATTACCATGTGAATCCGACGCTCAAACCAACTGAGCTACTGGGACCCGCAGATCAGAAGAATCCCAAGCCCTTTACCTGTCAGGCGGGAGGTACCCAGCCAGGATCGAACCTGTGCCTTTCGATTGAAAGTCTAACATTTATCCACTGGACTAACACGCTCGTCAGTTAGGGTTCAAATACTGACATTTCATTCATACAATTTTTTGGCCCAGCCAACCCCAACCCCAACCCCAACCCCAACGATTTGAAAGAATCGTAATCTGGTGATCTTCATGCAGGGATGATTAAGGTTATAGCTAACATCATATTTTCAACCTCTCGTTCATTCTCCGATATGATATCTCTCTCTTGCTTTATCCGTTATCTACCTGAGCACTGACCAATACTACACCACACTTCCAATTATCAATTACTCTTCCTTCATGATCGATAGCGTCTTTCTTCATATTCGATAGCGATCTAATAATGGCCTGGCATACAATGTTCTCACGTCAAACGCGATCAGAGTCTGGTAGTAGTATTTGTTTGACAATGGCTATCTTATATCATGCGCTAGGTTGTGTAAGCCTTTCTGCTATTCAAGGCGAGTTCTGCGGACGTTTCATACTCTGCTGTTTCTCTGAGCCACTGGAGCAAAAAATCCTAGATCGTATTTCATGCCAATGAAAATTTGCCAGAATTAATGCAGCATTGACGTCGTATGGTGTGTACGGCTGGAGATGAATGAGGAATTATTTGTTGTGGTAATTAGCTTTGTTGACCTTTGTTCTTGTCATGATACTATCAGTTTCGCTGTGTAAACAAATTGGTTTGAGGGCAATGCGTGAAAGATAAACAAATGAGGCGAGCACGTGCACTTACAGGCACGTACGCAAGGACACCACACACACACACACACACACACACACACAACCAACACACACACACGCACACACACACACACACACACACACACACACACATACACACACACACACACACTGGCACGAACATACTTGTACATATATCGTATCATATCACATCACATCATATTATATATTATATCATATATATCACATATCTCATACCATATATATCACATTTCATACCATAATCATATATATATATGGAGAAAGAGACATTACGTGCTTTCTATAGGTACATTCTTTCACACATACAGAGATCCAGCCACAGAGAGAGAGAGAGGGAGGGAGAGAGAGAGAGATACCACCCCCTCTCCTACACACATACATACGCATACACAGACGTACGTGACTCGCTAAAGTTTATAACGAATGAGGAACCATTTGGTCCAAACTGAGTTGAACGCAGACGATCCAATTAGCCAAAGATCAGACAATCTAATGAGTCCCCACCCCCCAACCCCCACCTCCGCCCCCACAAGTTTCCTGTCTTACTTGCAGGCACGCAAATCCCTAGGCACGTCTTTTGGGTCCCAGAACTGGCGAGTGACTATATGGGTAGACACAATTTTGTTGGTTGACGGAACTGATAGTGTTAAGGAAACAGATCTGATGATATCCTATTCAATAAGGTGCGGTATAGGCAAGCGAGTACACCACCAGACTTCCAAGCTCAAGCTGAAGGTTCGGGTTCGATACTGGCTAGTACCTCTCGCCTGGTGGGTCGCTCAATTTCTAAAACATTGGAGAGCGAGGTTGATTTCCCAGGTCCCACCTCCTGAAGACCTATTAGCCGTCTTGCCTTTCTGAAGTCTTGGTGAATATGAATTTGAAGCAAGGGAGAGGGAATGGGCGCCGCCCTCATGGTGATGGCCTGGGAATAGTTGAGGTCTCTGTCACCTCACTCTCCAACGATCTTAGGGTTATAGAACCATTTAGGTAAGACTACTAAAATAAAGCATAGCGGTCTCGAGAAATGCTAGCATACGCCGTTTCAAGATGGCGACCGCGTGTGCATCAGGATTCACATCTTCGTCCTCAATTGCTGTCGTAGTTGTATTTGCTGCAAAAGTGGCTATGAAGTTTTTCAGTATTGAAGAGACATCAGACAAAGGGTCGTCGGTAGCTGTACCCAGAATGATCAACTTTACGGGTTTTAAAAGAAAAAAGTTATGTGTTCTGCTATCTTGCATTTACTAGGTTTGCTAGATTTGCTACGAACTGTTTCATACATGCGCTTATCCCTAGGTTAGCATTTAGCTTTAGCTTGGATTGCTACGCTCTAAGAAACTCGCCTTAATTCCCTAGTTACGCTAGCAAACCATTGAGCGAGTACCGGTACGTCAGAACCAAGACGTAAAACACTCGGCACGTAGGGCTATGTCAAACATATCACGTAATACGGCTGGACGAAAATGGTTGGCGTTCAGAGCCTTTCTACCCCCCTCTCTCATATGAATCGAGGTTTGCTCTCCACCCCCACCTCCATCTCCCGCCCCATTGTCCTCTAACAGATGGATAAACGTGCTGTGCAATAGCTGTATGTATACATAAGAAGACCAGTAGGGCTGCTTAAGATTGCATCCTGCCATTGTCACGGGATAAAAGAGTTGTTGATGTCATTTTTTTTAACTTTTAGCAATTGTGGGTGTATTCTGTGGCTCAAATATTACATTTTCCTTTAAGCACAATGAGAAAGGAGAGAAAAATGAGACGAGTATATATACATACTATTGAATTACGACTGTACGTGACTATATAAAACCTATATAGAAATTGATCTCACGTTGGTAAATAAGATGCACAAAATACATTTCATTGTAAATTATATGAATAAGTACAAAAATATATGAATTGTGAAGTTTCAACTGAATGGTTTACATGATACTCGAAGAGAATACATGAACACAAACTTAATTCTGAAGCTTCAACTGGCATAAGTGATATGTAACATGATATACGAAGAGAATAGATGAACACCAATTTAATTCTGAAGTTTCAATTGGCATGAGTAATAAACATGATAAAACGAAGAGAACAAACGAATACCAGGTCAACTGTGAAGTTTTTAACTGATACGTAATGCACATGATAACAAAAAGAATAAATGAACAAAAAATTAATTGTGAAACTTCAAATGGCATTAATGATACACGTGGTACCGGTACGCATAGATAATGAACGAACATCAAATTGATATTACAAAGCTTCAGTATTATATGTGACATCTTGACCTGCCTACAAGCCCAGATTTTGGACAGTAAATCCATTGTTACTGGGAAACACACACACACACACACACACACACACACACACACACACACACCACACACACAACAAGCACACGCTGACCCACGGTGGACAAGAGTACGTGACTTCGTGCAGGAGCCTCAGTTCGTGTTTCCCCAACCAGCAAATCATCCTGTCCGATCACCGGTAACGAGCCTGAATTCAATCTTTCACTAATGCATCAGTCAGGGATGTCCTATCTATTGCTTCACAGTGACCTGTGCAGGCGCGATGGAATAGTGGGTAAGACATCAGACATCCAATCGGAAAGGTCATAGTTCGATTCTGCCTCACTACTTCTTGCCTTCTTGAGGATAAAAGATGGACATTTTTCCGATCTCCCAGGTCAGCATGTGTGCACAACTTTAGTGCCTAAACCTCTTTCGCGTGGATGAACGCGCACAATATTAAATACATATCGAAGACATCTTCTAAGCTGTGGCAGTGTCCAGAGACTTACGGAAACATGAAAATATGCAGCATGCACACCTACCAAAGACGGAGTATGCAGACTGTGCAGAAACATACCGCCTGCACAGTGTAGGGCAAGATAACGTGCATACACGCACCTAAGAACAATCGGAAAGCTAAAAGCAAACAAAACAAAACAAAACAACTCCGGTGGCCTGGATCTCTCTTATCTCATCCTTGAAACCTGAAGCTTTGTCGCCAACACAACACGAAACCTAAAACTCCATTGTCGTAATCTAATCCTTGAGGGAAGACCTAAAGGGAGGGACAAAGGGGGAAGAGAAGAGAAGAGACGAGAGGGAGAGAGTGAGAGAGAGAGAGAGTGAGAGAGAGAGAACACATTTAATGATGATTTGGAATTAAATGAAATCTTTGTTTTTTTCCATTGGTATAGATAATAGCACATACGTTATTGTACATATCTCCTGTTCCTAATTTATCTTAAAACAACAGAAAAGAAGATACTGCAAAATAATTTTAAAAAAAGAAAACGAAAACCAATCCAAAGAAGCAGCTGAACAGAGAGAGACAGAAAGAGAGAGAGAGAGAGAGAGAGAGAGAGAGAGAGAGAGAGAGAGAGAGAGAGAGAGAGAATGGTACCGTCAAGGTAGTTGATGAATGGTTTCATCATTTGACAGGCCCGCTAGTCTGATTAGTACTGACAATGACTTGAAAGACATGATAATGTTTCGATAATTACTAGTGTAAATATCGCGTGTGCGCGGTTCCCAGTTTACGAACCCTTCTCTTTATTGTGTGTGTGTGTCTGTCTGTCTCTCTGTCTCTCTTTCTCTCTCTCTCATAAACTATGCAACAGGGGAAAAATAAATATCCCCGTCCCAAGAACTGACCTGTTTAACCCATCGACTTCCTCACTCTATCCGCCAGCATCCCGCATTTTCAGCCATAGCAGCAAAGCAAAACCTTAACCCTTTCACTCCTTCAATCTATCCACCGGCTTCTTGTAGGGAGCTGGTATAAAAGGTGAGGGAATGAAAATGTTAAGTTTTTGTACCTGGTCGATAGGGTGCGAGAGTGAAAGGGTTTAAATCCAGCCTCATATTCAGGAGCTACCTTATGGAACAACTGTCAGAAAATTTGCGAGAATATGTCGGTTTCACAGAATTTAAGAAGAGATTTGTAATCCATCAATGAACAAGCTTTGCTACTACCTAAGAATCAGATCAGTCAGTCACTCCTTCACTCTATCCATCAGCTTCATGCAGGAAGCTGGTGGATAGGGTGAGGGAGTGTAAAAGTTTAAGTTTTTGCAACTGGTGGGTAGGGTGCGGTAGTAAAATCCATCCTCATATACTGTCTTATGGAACACACTACCAGAAGACTTGCGGGAATGTCTCCGTTTCGCAATACTTAAGAGATTTAGAACTCATGAATTAACTACAGTAGCATTGATACTACCTAGCAATCATATCAAAGTCATACATTTCTGTAGTCAGTAAAGTAGTTTAAAAACTAAGGACAAATTCACAAATGACAGAAGTGATGAAGTTCCATGTTTTATTTTTAACAAAAATGCAAATCACATGACATCCATGTTATTTCACCGAGGGGCATTTCATTAGCGTAGGCTTTTCATGATTTTGGAACTGAATTACACAAAGCACATTCAACATAACAAAAAAAAAACGTTTCATGGTCATCATGCGCAGATACACAATCATTAAAATCAATCCCCCACAGAACGATTAAAAATGACCCCTTTAATCACAAACACTTTTTCTTCAACATCTTGGTATAATTTTCTCAGTTACTTGCCTGGCCATGATTTCAAACTCCATCAATGCTTTGGCCTCCAAATATGTTTTCCACACACAAAACAAAAACCTGAACGATCTTCTTCACCAAAACCCAGCTACACATTCATCATCATCAGGTGCCTTGCCACATGGCGTTGGCGATCATGGCCTTCCATCTGTTTCTATCTCTTGTTGCCCCAAGCACCTCCTTTACCCTCTTTGTCTTCAGCCATTCTGCAAGTCCGTACAATATCTTCTCCCTGGGTCTACCTGGTGCTCTCTTTCCCTCCAGCTTTCCTGTTGTGACCAGGTGCTCCAATTCCCCTTTCCTCATAAAATGGCCTATAAATATTGCCTGTCCTTTCCTAATTTTCCTTACCAATGATCTTTTTGTGTTTGCCTCCATCAAGACTGTCTCGTTTGTTTTCTTTGCTGTCCATGGAACTCTCAACATTCTTCTTAGAAACGACGTCTCGGCTGCCTGAATCTTGTTCTGGCTTTGCTTGTTGACTGTCCACGCCTCACAACCGTATAGCAGTATTGGTTGTATATAACATTCAAGAAGTCTCTTCCTGTTGTTAATTGATAGGCATTTGTTGGTAAGAATGCTTTTCATCTTGAATGCTGTTTTGGCTTGGCCGGTTCTGCTGGCTATTTCTGATGTGCATCTGCCGCATGGTGAAATGATCGTTCCCAGGTATTTAAACTTATCAACCTGTCGCAAGATTGTGCCGTTAAAGACAATGAAAACAGATAAAAACGTGCTTGAATTACCTAAAACTGCTTCCGCGTATCACATTTCCCTAGAGCCAGCAACGCACTCATTACATGTATCCATTAACCGGGTTGAATCCTACTTGCTCTGTTGGCGTAAAGCGAGGCGCCAGGGATTGCTTCTGATAATGGGAGAGTTTTTAGGATATACACGGGGCAGCTTGTTTCTTTCATTTATTTATTTATTTATTTTTAATCATGGGGACAGTCAGGTCAACGGAGTTCAAGTTTTCCTTTCTTTACAAGTTGTTCATCGGTTATGTTTTGTGTGTGTATGTATGTGTGTGTGTGTGTGTGTGTGTGTGTGTGTGTGTGTGTGTGTGTGTGTGTGTGTGCGTGCGCGCGCGCACGCGCGTGTGTGTGTGTGTTCTTTTCTATTCTTCATAAAACATGAATTTGTGATATACCATTTATAATCTGTTGCTTGTATGTTTGTCTACAAATGTCTACAAATGGATAGTCTGATATTTTCTGCAACGTAGACACCTTTCTCCGCCCTCCTTTACCTGGGTAGTCCCAAGCCAGAAGGACACGGTCTTGTTACAGATCATCTTTTTCAGTGGATGTTTGCGTGGGTTTTAAAATCTTGTTAACCTGCCAATCAGTCTGTAAACTACAAACCAAGCAAATAAAAAAAATCGCAACAAAGATACCAAGTCTCATATCAGGTACACTGGATTAGGAACCATGATGCCTGGTCTTTCGGAAGATTTTCCAGAAACAAAAGATACTCGTAAAACAAATGTAATCACCACAAACCGAAAAAGAGACTTCATGTTGATATTGTAGAATGCAAGAAACGAAGACTCTCATCATCGGACACTATCAGAGAGCAGAATCGCATTCTCCTCCTTCAAATAGGGTCATCTGGCAAATAAGCAGAGAGAGAGAGAGAGAGAGGAGCGTGTGGCCCCGTGGTTCAAACTCCTGCCTGGTTAAGACACAAGAGTCCCACGTTCGAACCACGGACTGGGCAGGGATCTATATACCCTTTCAGTTAGATCTTAAGTAGTGTTATTGTTATTGTTGTTTAAAGCCCAGCCAACTGCGTCGAGCCATATCAGGGCTATAACCGATTCAAAATATACAAACCTTCAACAAGCATAACAAAAGAAAATTAAGTAAATTCGTGCACATAATCTAAAGACATGCCCCTGGCGTTGACCACTACATCCAATTTATCGCAGAGGGGATTTTAGAAAAACACACACACCTGATTACAAATCTAAGCATACCTAAGGACACCAAAACATGTATAAAAACGTGCCCAAATTACCTAAAATTGCTTCCGCATATCTCACCTCCCGAGATCCAAAAAGCACTTAATACATGTAGCCAATTATCAATCCTAAGAAAAAGTACGCAAGATTTTGTCGAACACATACAGTTGAATGGACCATTAAGTCAGAAAGTGATTGACAGAAATGACAGAAAGCAAAGGAACAACGCAGAAACAAAGAATGGCAGAAAAGAAATTTCTAGCACCGAATTTCCAGGTG
>CM060309.1:59084033-59099033 GCA_030674185.1 Monoplex corrugatus
ATTCCCAAGTACTCTAACGCTTCGCCTCCCCCTCCCTCCGCCACACACACACACACACACACACACACACACACACACACACACACACACACACACACACACACACACAGTGTTCCGTACGCACATACGCGTGCGCACACAAATATTCACACACACACACGCGCGCGCGCGCACTCACACACACACACACACACACACACACACACACACACACACACACACTCACAGATATTACCATTGAGCTTGGCCCCAAGCTATCATGGCCGTGCAGAGCAAAAGCATCACAGAGCGAAGAAAGACAACTCGTGTGGGCAGAGGACATGAAGCGCAACGGGCCGATAATCACGTTGACGGCCCTGAGCAGTAATCGCCCTTAGCAGCGGATTTATTCCCCTTTGCTCAACCGTGTTGATGGATTGTATGTTGTAAGTGGCGTGACCTCTTGCATGGCAAAGCTAAAAGAGAAAGCCTGAACATAGCTAGCTGTTTTGTTATTTTTGCTGCTGTTGTTGTTGATGATGAAGTTTTTGTTGCTGTTTTTTTTTTCCTGCTGCGTTGCTGTTTATATAAGCAGTAAAAACAGAAAACAGTATCGAACAACGTGTATGTTCCAATCGTTTCCCGGGAACTCAGGATGCGCTTTACGATTATTGAACTTTGAGTGAGAGTGTCCAAAGTGTGTGTGAGTGATAACTAGCTCTTTTCTCTGTGTATTTGCGACTTGTTATTGTTATAATTATTGTTGAAGTCAGTACTGTTGTGCCGGTAATGTAACACTGCTTGTGTGGTATATGTTTACGGTTCTTCTCTGATAATGTATGAGTACTTTTATTGTTTTGTTATTGTAACAATCAATTTGCCCAGTGAACTTGAATAGTTCTGTTTGATTAAACCCTTAAATATTCCAGTATTTCCAAAACTGTTTTGGTTAGAAAGAAAGAGGAAAGTTCAAAGGATAAAAACACAAGAAAACACAAGAAGAAAAGTCGAAAGAAATAAAGAAAATTGAATTATAAGATGAAATATAAAAAGACACTGAAAAAAATATGCCATTCTGCTTTTTTTTTTCCAGGAGAGTTGAAAATATAAAGCCACGCCACTGGCATTTTCGTGAAACAGGAACGACAACAAGAAATGACAGCACCTCGCAAACAAATGTTTTCATCTAACTGTTTAAAATTTGAGCAATGGTGGTATGTAATATTCGCAGCAGTGATTGTGTGGCTTTTCTTTAACGAGTCTACCTAAATCGGATCTGCCTTAAAGACAAAGGCGTAAAAACAAAGCCGGAAACCGGAAGTATCACTTCCATCCAATCACAGCCCTCGTTGTTGTGAATACGCCATTGTTGTGCAAACATAATATTCTTCAAAAAACCCGGACTCCAGTGCACGTCATTTTCATGTGAAAGAATAAATGCGGATTCCATTATCGTCAGATCTCTCTCTCACAGCGGTATGATAACGACAGAACGGACAAGAAGTAGCAAACACCGAAATTGTTTTCAAACATCTTCCACCTTTCCCAGCACTGGACACACTGAAAATAGGACGTACTAGAAACAGTGTTCTCCCTTCTAAATAGTAAAAATGGTTGACCATGGAATGTACTAGAACTCTCTGTGAATCTTCCTCCAGAATATGCGGAATACCGTGTTACTATTGCGCCCAATCACATGGATTGTGCTAAGGTGGGAACTTTGTTTGTATGACCGTAGCTGCGGCAAACAAGGACCTCTTACTGCGCTTGTATGTTGAGAGACAGAGCGTTGGAGTCACGATGGAGCAACTGTTTTGGATTCTATTGTCAGGGTCTATGATCATCCAGGTCAACGATGCCTCAAAGGTTAGTGGAAATGTCTTTTTGTTAAATATCGTCTATTCGGTTTCTTTATTTCATTAGTTTGTCTGTTGTTTTTTTTTTTTTTTTATCTTTCTATTTTTCTGACACCTTGTGGGTTTTGTTTATTTATCTTCCTGTTTGCATTGTTTGTGTGCCTGTCTTGCTGTTTCTGTATCTGTATCTGTCTGCTTCTTTGGTTGCCTGTTGTGGGTATAGATATCTAGTGTCTGTGAAAGTTTTACTTTCTCTCGGGATCTTTGTGAACTATGTCTCTGTCTGTCTGTCTGTCTGTCTGTCTGTCTCTGTCTCTGTCTGTCTGTCTGTCTGACGGTGTGTTTGTCTGTCTCTGTCTGCCTCTCGCTTCATCTCGCAGTCTCTGTCTCTCTGCCTGTCTGCATGACTGTCTGTCTGTTTGTCACTCATCTCTCTCTCTCTCTCTCTCTCTCTCTCTCTCTCTCTCTCTCTCTCTCTCTCTCCAGTCACCAATTTATAGCTTACATCTAGCATCTAATTCAAGTAACATCTTATATGCTTTGCAAGGCAGTCAGTGTGTTTCTAGTCGTGGTTATTTGAGCCAAACAGCTTAAACATTTCACTACAAAAACACAGCTATTGCGTACACCTTTATCCCGACGTACAACACTAAATCGTTAACTGTTTGAAGCATTAAACCCAAAACCTTTTTCAGAGCAAACATGACACTTTTTACATTGTACAGAAGAAGCATCAAGTCCCCCACAGTTCAGCACCATATTGTGTAATAGGTTGAACTTGAGAATCCTATAGTTTTAAAAATTACATAAGAAAGTTATTACTTAGAACTAATAATTTCTTCATAATATACAACGATGCATTTCTTCCTCTGTTGGTAAAATCACTGCATGCAGAGAAGTAAAATGTGTTGAAAAATACACACTCAAATATTTGTATACATTTACTACAGGTATAACAGTATCATTGTATGTCCTTCACTCTTGAACCAAGATATCCAACTTTTCTAAAGCAATTATATTACTCTTTGTCATTTTTGAGTTGAAGTGAAATAGCTTCTTTGTGTAGTTATCTGACTGTATTTGCAAACCAGTTATTGTCTTGAGATACTAATACATCATCAGCCAAAACGAGAATGAAAGTTTCCTTTATATCATTTGTAAAACCTTACGTTATGTCTTCCAGAGTTAATAACTTCCAAAATGAGTTCATTTATGAATAGAGAAAACTGGTTAGGACTGGAAACATTACCCTGTTTTTATACCAATTGTAGAATGAATACAATCTGTCAAAGCTGCTCCGCACCTCACTTTTACATAGTCATACATGCTCATAATGCGGCTGTACCATTTTGCGTGAATCCATTTTAATATACTTTGATTGATATAATGAAACGCTTTCTCGGAATCAGTAAAAGTAGCATGTGCTTTATGACTGAGACAAAATTGCTCTTGCACAAAAGCCATTGAAGTGAACATTTGACTAATCGTGGAATAGTTACGTTTAAACCCAGCTTGGTATTCCCCAGTGATGTTATTCTCCTCACCTCTTCTTGTTGTCTCCTGTTACTAATACTACTGTATAGTTTACTACTTCATTGGAATGCTAAATACTTAGATAGTTATTGAGATCATTGACAACAGCTTTGTTATGTAATGAAAGAACAATACTTTCTGACCTACTTTCAGGATAAATTCCACTGTGAAATTAAGGATTAAAACAAATTGACCAAAAATGTTATAATAAAAATTTCAGATTTACAAGTATGTTTTATCATTTCATCAGTGATCCCCCAGCTGGACAATCAGCTCTACAATTTTGATTTTGTTTTATCAGTTCACCAATATCCCATCTGGACCAGCTGCTCTACTATTCAATTTGTTTTTCGAAACCGGCATTTCTTTCCCCCTTGAAATGAATGAAACTGCATGACTATGGTTTTGGTGTAGTATGGATGAACCAAGGTGTAGGTGATGTCAGTGCGTTTCGAGAAAGATTAATTCATTGCACATAGCAAAATGGAATTCTCATGTTCAGGACAGCAATATATTCGATTTGTATCGCTCAAATAACCATTTGTATTCTGCTGCTGTTTGTTTATATTTGAATATTGAAAGGCGCTTAAAACGTTTCATTACAATTTTTGGATTTGGGATAGCAGATATCCTTGTTCATTATTATTGCTACAGATAAACATCCTCTCGTAACATGCAGTGGTCCATTATGTCGAGAAGCAAACGAAGACGAAGTTTACTTTGTACTTCCTTGTCCAGCGTTGAAAGAATTCTGAGAAGAATGTATTCCTGCAAAAGTATTTTAGAAGACAGTCTTTGTTTAAACTCATATTGATGATGTCATGAACGAATGTAACAATCATAAAACAATTTGTTCTTTTTGTGTACAAAGCATTTAAGACTTTGACAAGAATTGCAAGATCCTTAATGTGCATATTTCATGACAGGGTCGGAAGTTTGAGCAGCTCTGTATCTGTTCATCAGGCATCTGCAGTTTTGTTTGACGTCTTTGACTCTTTGCCTGTCTGTCTGTATACACTCTCTCTCTCTCTGTCTCTCTGTCTCTCTGTCTGTCTGTCTGTCTGTCTGTCTCTCTCTGTCCCTCTCCCCTCCCCTGCCTGCCTCTCTCTCTCCCCTCTCCCCTTCTGATTTTGCCTTTTTTTGGCATTAGCCTCAGCAAAAGATTGCTTCATATCGACTCTGTGTGTGTGTGTGCGCTCGCGCGCGCTTGCGTGCGCATGTATGTATGTGTGTGTGTGTGTGTGTGTGTGTGTGTGTGTGTGTGTGTGTGTGTGTGTGTGTTGTGCGTGTGTGTGTCTGTGTGTGTGTGTGTGTGTCTGTGTCTCTGTGTATGACAAAAGCGTGTACAAAAGTTTTTCTCTCAGATCTTTGCCGCAAGGTCAAGGTCACACTGACCAAAAAAAAAAAAAAAAAAAAAAAGTATATACCATCACATGTTTTTGATAACGATGTTTGATCAACACTTCCTCAGGAAAATCTGACAATATTTGAAATCCGCTTTCAGTAGTGACATTCTGCGACTGTCTATCTTCATGTGAAGTTTTATTTCATCTGATGCTTCCTCAAGGTCACGGAGACCTTGAGAAGTACAACACCTGGTTTTTCTGTAATGATTATGGCATAAACGAAAGGTTCTTAAAATGTCCTGATCACCTTGTTTTGGTTCATATTTTGAGCATATGCATACGATAAGGTCCGTTTCTCAGCTCGAAATCCGCTTTGGATCCTTCGAAATCAATCGCTGACGCATATGACGTCACAAGATGTTTTTTGTGGTCTTACAGACAAAACCAAGATGTAATATTGGAATAAAGAGCACGGAATGTTTTATGATCATATCTTTCCTTATTATTCCTTAAATATTATGCTATCTCTGTCTCTGTCTGCTTCTGTCTCTGTTTCTGTCTCTCACTTTGTCTCTCACTCGCTCTCGCTCTCTTTGTCTCTCTCTCTCTGCTTGCTCGCTCGCTTGCTTTCTCTTTCTCTTAATCCTCTCCTCATCTCCAGTCTTCCTCTCTCTGTTTTTCGTCTATCTGTGTCTGGCTTTGTCTGTCTGTCTGTCTGCCCTCCTCCCCCCCCCCCCCGGCACTTCTCTCTCTCTTTCTCTTGTCTCTTGATCTCATTCCAGGTTCAGTCCTCTTCCATCCGTCTCCAAGCATTTCTTTGTTTGTCCTTGGCAAATTTGCGGGGTTTGTGTGTTGACTCAGGGATTGCTTATTATTACATTGTCGGACACTTCCCAGGTCCTTGTAGTTTAAATAATTGGCCTTTCACTACTGTAGCTGCCGACTATCGACCTGTTAGCAGAGTACTGTAGCTGTTAAGTGGCACATACAGACACACACACACACACACACACACACACACACACACACACACACACACACACACACACACACACACACACACATACACACACACACACACACACACACACACACACACACGCGCGCGCGCGTATACACGCACACACATACACACACACGCGTATACACGCACACACATACACACACGCGCGCACACACACATGTTTATATATATATATAGACATATATATATATATAAATATATATATACATACAAATATATATAAATATATATAATATATATATAATTGCACACACACACACACACACACACACACACACACACACACACACACACACACACACACACACACACATTTACACTCACGCACACAACACAGACACGGGAGCATTTTAAAAAATTGGTCATCTGAATTTTTTTTTTCTGTCAGCCATAATATATAGGGGGCTGGTTTCTGGACATGGCTTTGAGGTCGGTTTTGTGAACAACACACTGTTTACATACGCATTAGTGACAGAGACTTCTTATTCTCATCATCCTTTCCTCCTGTTTCCGCCTGCTTGTTGCAACAGCTGGAGGATAGGGTGAGGGGTGAACGGATTAAAGTAATGGAGTGACGCGGACGGTAGATGGTCCAGCGTAGCATCAACAAGCAGCTTGTTGTCGCCCCAGTGACTTTTTTTTCCCCCCAGAGGTGATTAGTTTGACCTCCATGGGCAAACAGTCCGTTAACCTGTCTGATACGAGGTGCTGAAGGAGGTAAATGGGCAGTAGGTCTGTGGGTAGGGTTGTGACTCTTTCTCCATCTCTGTCCTCCTTTCTTCTTCTTCTTCTTCTACTTCTTCTTTTTCTTTTTCTTCTCTCTCTCTCTCTCTCTCTCCCTCGCTCTTTCTCTCTGTCTGTCTGTCTATCTCTCTCTCTCTCTCCCTCTCTCTCTCTCTATTTGACTTCATATCATCTGTTGATTTTCTGTCTCCTGTAGAATTTTATGTGTTTATGCCTTCAATCGACCCAATGTTTGCTACCCCCCCCCCCCTTTTTTTTTTTTTTTTTTTTTTTTTTTTTTCCCCTCTAATCATCCTTCTGAACTGCTCTTTTTTCTACCTCCATTTATTATCTTTGGGTTTAGTAGCAGTAGTAGTAGTAGTAGTAGTGGTAGTAGTGGTAATTGTTGTTTGTAACAGTGTTAATATTTTTTTTGTGTTAATCAGAAAATTGATTTCATCTTCTTTGATTTAATTGTAAGAACATTAGTCTATTTGACGCTTGATTTATCTTCTATAAATTTGTCACATGTAATGTTTCTTCTCCCTCTATTTCATTTTATTTTGTTTTATCTTATTACTATTTTGTTTACTGTGTTTTCCTCTCCTCCTCCTCCTCTTCCTTCTTCTTCTTCCTCTTCTTCGTCTTATTTTTATTAATATCACTATCAACATTATCTTTCTTTCTTTATTTACTTATCATTATCTACCTGCTCATCTGTCTATCTATCTGTCTATACTATCTACCTCTCTCTCTCTATCTCTCTATCTATCTATCTATCTATCTATCTATCTATCTATCTATCTATCTATCTACCTATCTCTAAGTGGTGACTGTACGTTTGTTGATTTCATTGTATCTTAATTTTAGTATTCAACATGTATTTTCCTTAAGCTGTATTTGTTACTGTAAACAAATGTCATGTGTATAGAATAGCAACGGCAAGTTTGAAAAATGGCTTCTAGCCAATAGCTTTTACCGTTGAAAAATAAAGCATCATTGTCATTGTCATTGTCTCTCTCCTCTCTCTCTCCTCTCTCTCTCGTGTCTCTGTGTCTGTATCTAATTCTCTCTCTCTCTCTCTTTTGTGTCTGTGTCTGTGTCTATTTGTCTCTCTCTCGTGTCTGTGTTTGTCTGTATATTTGTCTCTCTCTCTCTCTCTCTCTCTGTTTCTCTCTCTCCTCTCTCTCTCCTCTCTTTTAGCTGTCTGTCTGTCTGTTTGTCTGTCTGTCTGTCTGTCTGTCTGTCTATTTCCCCTTCCCTCCCTCGTCATCTTTCTCTGGTGTCTTCTTCATCTAAACGTCTAACCTGTTTTTATTTTCCTGTTCATCAGTACACACTACGTAACTATTTCTCCGGGTGCTGTGATTCCCCATCTGCGGCGTATGACCCTGCATTACATTAACAAGCGGCTCACTCTGTTGGTGCAAACGGTTGTCAGATGTGATCTGAATGTGAATGGTCAACTAGTCCATTAACCTGTCTGAGTGAAGATGCTGATGGTAGTGGTAGTCCATGAGTTGTGAGTCCCCTGGGGTGGGATAGGAGTTCTCTGGAAGACTCCAGGGTTTAGGGAATCTTTGCGTAGGAACTGCTGTCTGACCTCTCAGTTTTTTTCCTTGGACGCATAAAGATTACATACGTCTTTTGCTGGAGTGTTTTTTTTTTTTTTAAATAATCTCTTCTCCAGTATATGATCTGACTTAATTTTAAGCTTCAGCAGCTAATTCCAAGTTCGATTAATTGCAGCAGTTCGTGTACAATTCTTGTCGAACCTTACTGCAAGCATCTCATTAATTGCAGCAGTTCGTGTACATTTCTTGTCGAACCTTATTGCAAACATTTCTCTGTCTCTGTCTCTGCCCCTGTCTCTCTCTGTCTCTCATTCTCTGTCTGTCTGTGTGTCTGTCTCTCTGTCTCAGTCTGTCTCTCTCATTGTTGTTGATATTGTTAAAGGTTGGTATGTATGCTATTTATTTATATGTATCTTCTTTTGTATTTCATGCTTTTGTAAAGCGCATAAAACATTGGCATATATATAAAAGTCAGCATTTTGTCACAACACATCTTATAATGTGCTTAACACTTTGTGTCGTCATTCTTTTTTATGCTTATATTTTGTATGTAGGGTAGCAGGGACTGGCTCTAAGACAGGTCCATGGGAACCTAATGACACTATCCTTGAGTAAAAATGTTCAAAAATGAGAAGTCTGAAGTCTCTATCTCTTTTTCTTCTTTTTTCCCCTTGATTCATATCAGTCCAGACGTATTCTGGTCAGAGAATCAAATGTTTTCGAGAAAGAAAGTTGCTGAATCTTTGTTTTGACCCGCGTACTGCTTGCTATAACGTTGTCTGACACTTTTCGGTAATGCCTCAGTGTAAAGTGACTGTGTGGGCGGCAGACAGTTCAGCATAGCTTTAACGAGCAGCTTGTTGTTGGCCCAGTGACTTTTTCAGAAGAGATTAGTTTGACCTCTGTGGGCAGCTGGCCCATTAACCTGTCTGACATGAGCTGCTGAAGGAAGGAAAAGGTGCAGTAGGTCCGTGGGGAGGGTTGTGACTTTTTGTCCATCTCTGCCTTCCTTTTCTTCTTCTTCTTCTTCTTTTTCTTCTTCTTCTTCTTCTTCTTCTTCTTCTTCTTCTTCTTCTTCTTCTTCTTCTTCCTTCTTCTTCTGCTTCTGCTTCTTCTTCTTCTGCTTCTGCTTCTGCTTCTGCTTCTTCTTCTTCTTCTTCTTCTTCTTCTTCTTCTTCTTCTTCTTCTTCTTCTTCTCCTCCTTCTCTTTCTCTCTCTCTTTCTCTCTCTCTCTCTTTCTCTCTCTCTCTTTCTCTCTCTTTCTCTCTGTCTCTGGCTCTCTCTCTCTTTGATTATGAATGTGAGCAGAAAAAGAAACACGTAAAGAGGCTTCTTAAAAGCTTTCAGAGGAACAGATTAGGAAGTAAAAAAAAAAAGAACTGAAAGATATTTATGTGAAAGAGTGATCTGAATATATAAAATTGAAACGACAAAAGAAACGTGAATTTGAAGAAGCAAAAATAAATAAACTCAAAGACTCTATTAAAGACTCAAAATTATTCTGGTCGGCAATCAGAACACTCAATAGAAAAGCCATAATCTATAATAACCCAATACGCCTTAATCAGTGGCATGAACACTTTCACACAATATTTCAAAGTTTTGGATCTGGGGCAGAAATTGAAGATGATGGCAATCAGGGAAACAAATAAGTTCGAAGAACCATTATTTAATGATGCAATATCAAGAAGGGAGATAATCGACAGTATTAAAAGACAAAATTCTGGGAGAAATGTTAAAGCATTTCAGGGATTCAGTGTTAAATTTTGTAGTCATTCTATTTAATCGGTTATTTGAAAATGGTACTTTCCCCACAGAATGGGCCAAATCTATTATTGTCCCCATACATAAAAAAGGAGATGTAAATAACCCTTACAACTACCGAGGGGTTGTACTCACAAGTGTTTTAGGCAAAGTTTATAGAAATATATTCAATAAACGACTAACGAAATGGGCAGAGTGGGAAGAAAAAATCGTAGAAGTACAGGCAGGATTTCAATCTGGATACAATACAATAGATAACATTTTCGCACTGTACGCTTTAGTCCAAAAATACCTTCTTAATAACACTAAACTATACGTAGCATTTGTAGATTTTCGCAAAGTATTTGACTCAGTTAATAGAAATTTACTTTGGGGTATTCTGCGCAAGAATGGAGTAAATGGTAAACTGTATATGTCTTTTAAAAGTATATATAATTCTGTGTTAGCATGTGTTCGTGACAAAGATATGGACTCCAAATTTTTCGAATGTCCCATACTATTTTCATTTTACATTAATGAGTTAGCATTAGAAATAGCCAAAAAAGGGAGACATGGTGTACAGTTATTGCCTGGTGCTGTTGAAGTCTTTTTACTGCTATTTGCTGATGGTGTGGTGCTTTTGTCAGACACTGTTACAGGGTTACAAAATCAACTAAATGCTTTAAAACATGAATTTGATAGGTTGTTACTGTCTGTAAGCCTAGAAAAGACGAATGTGATGATTTTCCGTAAGGGAGGACATCTTTCGGCTCGAGAAAAATGCTTTTATGGTGACTCTGAAGTTAAAGTAACAAACTCATATAAATATCTAGGTATTATTTTTACACAAAACTTGAGTCTCCAAAGCGCATGGATGGAAAGCAGCAGAAAAGGGAAAAGAGAAACGATGGAAATTTTAAGATCTTTAAGAAAATTGAACTGCACTGACTTCTCGATTTTTTGGAAACTTTTCGACTCGCATATTAAACCAATCTTAACGTATGGCTCAGAAATATGGGGATCTTCGAGCAATTATAAAATGGAAAAGGTACATACATTTGCCATTAAACGCTTCCTTTCGGTACCATTGCATTCATCTAATAAAATGTTATATGGAGAAACTGGCCGTTATCCTTTGTTTTTGAAATTCCAAATTAATGTATTAAATACTGGTTGAAATTAACCCAATGTCAAGATTATGAGATGTTATTGAATCAATTAGATTCGGGTAAATGAAACTGGGCATACTTCGTTAAGAAAATGTTAACCACTCATGGATTTGGTATTGTGTGGATGTGCCAGGGAGTTGGTTATGAACAAGGATTTCTTTCGGAAGTTAGGGATAGACTAGTTGATTCATACAAACAAAACTGGCACGCTCAAATGGAAGAATCTGAGAAATATGATTCGTTCCTTTCCTTTAAAAGTATATTTCAAACCGAAAAATATGTAAAGGCCGTAACAAATAAATGGCACAGAAGCAATCTTGCTCGTTTTAGACTAAGAGCCCTAGGGCTAAATGCAACAAGAAGATGGTTTTACTCAAATTCATCGGCACACTCTATTTGTCCCATGTGTAATGTAGAGACAGAAGATGAAATGCATTTTTTGTTTGTTTGCAAGTCGTATGAAAGTATACGACAAAAATGCATAATCTTTGATGAGGACATTTTAAGTCAAAGGGTCATTACCAGAATACTCATGACTGAAGATGAAAAAATATCAAAAATCCCTTGCCAAATTCATCGCCCTTGCTTGGGAAAGTCGGAGAAAGAAAAACAACACAGCAATAAATTAATGTACGTTTATCTCCAGTGAAGATATCAGTTTGTACTGTTCTTATGTTTATTTGCCAGACTTGGGTCTTCCTCTTATTTATATGACTAATTACGTCGGGTGTTCAACTGCTTCTTCAACATTTTGTTCAACTTTTTCTTCTTCAACTTTTTCTTCATCATTAGAAAAAAAAACTAAAATGGATGGAATGTTAGCCATGACTATATTTATAAATCTTTATTTCGTGAAAACGTCGCCGTAAAATTTAATGGCTTTGTTTTGTGTTCCTTGCCACAAGGACAAAAATGTCAATGGCAGTAAACCATTTTAATTGTCAGTGTCAGTGTCAGTGTCAGTCTCTCTCTGTCTGTCTGTCTGTCTCTCTCTTTCTCTCTCCAACGTCATCTTCCTCTGGTGTCGTCTTCATCTAAATGTCTAATTTCTTTTTCAATCAGTTTATCAGTTTTTCAATAGGTCCTATTTCTATGACTGCTCTTAATTCCCACATGTAGCATATGACGCAGCGTAACATCAAGGAGCGGCTTACTGTTAGCCCAACAGCTCTCAAAAGTGATATGAATTTGAATAATCAGCTGGTCCGTTAGCCTCTCTGGATGAGGATGCTGGTGGGAGTGGTAGTCCATGGGTTATGGGAATGGATTTCTCAATAAAAAAAAAGTTTCTGGGATTGATGAATTTCTGAGTAGGAGTTGCTGGTTGTTTTTTTCTTGGTTGCATTTTAGAAATGTCTGGTATTGGTGTGATTTAAAAAAAAATCTCTTATCAACTGGATGATGTGAACTAATTTGAATTTTAGAAGTGAATTTCGATGTCAATCCATTGCACCAGATCTTGTTCATCTGTATCGCAGATATCGGTAATATCTCTCTCTGTGTCTCTGTCTCTGTCTGTCTGTCTGTCTGTCTGTCCCGCTCTCTTCTCTCTCTCTTTCTGTCTGTCTGTCTGTCTCTGTCTCTCTGTCTCTCTGTCTCTCTCTGTCTCTCTCTCTCTCTCCTTTCTCACTCTTTCTCTTGCTTTTTCTCTTTATTTCTCCTCTTGCTCCTTCTGCTCTTCCCTTCTCAGATCAACCTCTCCATGTCTTGCCTATCTCTCTCTCCCTCCCTCTCTCTTTCTCTGTCTGTCTGTCTCTGTCTCTCTTTCTCTTTCTCTCTTCCTCTCTGTCTTCTCTCTCTCTCTCACCATCTCCCTCCCTTCCTCCCTCCCCTCCCCTATCTCTCGTGTCATTCCACTACTGATATTTCTCTCTTCCTACTATCACACTACCCTGGTTAGTATCTTCAGCAAGTTTACTGTTTCTTGGCGTTGACTCAGCAGTGATGTGGGCATGAGTGGGCAAGTGGGCCTATTAACCTGTCTGACTCGGAATAGAGATTGAAGATGATGTGAGAGAAAAAAAAGGAATAGGTGACTAGGTCTGTAGACTGGGTCGTCGTGGGAAGCAAATTTACGAACAAAATAGAATCACCCCTCAGACAGTTGGAGAAATCTCTGATCACGTATGGTGCTCATATACAGGATGCGCAGACATTCACCCGTGGGGATGCCGGGGGCTCTTTCAGTATAGACAGTTTCCCCACCTTCTGGAAATGTTGTCCTAGGAATGTCATATTTTCTGTCACTCTCTTTTTGTTTCTGCCTCGCTCATTTGCTTTCTGTCACTTCTTCCTATCATTTTCTCTGTCTTGCTGGTCCATTCATCTGTATGTGTTCGATAATCTCTTATGTACCTTCTCTTAGGATTGATAATTGGGTACATGTTCTAAGTGTATTTTTGGCTCTAAGGAAGTGAGGTATGAGAAAGCGACTTGAGGTAATTTAGGCCCGTTTTTACATATGTTGTAATCTTCTTATTTATGTTTAAATGTTTATTTAGGTGTGTTTTTAAATCCCTCAGTAATAAATTGGACAGAGTGGTCAACACCCGGGGCATTCCCTTGGATAATTTGCGCAAGTACATTGATATGTGTACGAAATTTTATTTTCTCTTTTTTTGCTGTTGCAGCATATCGTGTGTGTATTGAAATGGTTACAACCCTGATATGGTTCTACGCAGTCAGCTGTGCTTTAAACAAAATTAACAATAACAGTGCGTGGACATAGACACTCACACAATCACGGTCGATAAGAAGTCATATGTTTAAGTACGAGTTCTAAAAACAAGAATTGCTATAAATGCTAATGGCATATAACGATCCAATTTAATACACGATTATCATTAGTAACAGACCTAATGTAGATTAACAGTTGTCAAAAGATACATAACTACCAAATTGCTAATTATCGAAGTTTAATGTGTCAGAATCAAAATGCAAAACTATTGAAAAAAAAGGAAAGAAAAAAAAACAAAGAAAGAAAGAAAGAAAAAGAAAGAAAGATCAGTTATTCACAGTTTCAATCTGATTTTGTTGTTTGAATGCAGACACAAAATTGTAATATGCGGAAGGTTTTTATATGTCGAATACCACAGATCATTTGACAATGAGCATAATTATGACAGAAGCCATTCGCGCGCACATAAACCTTACACGCTGGCAAAGGTGCACATGATGCTCTCATAAACTAAACATTGTGCGTGACATGCAACTCCACTGATTAATACGTAACTTCTGAAGTTTGAAGGAATAAAAAGAATCATGAATCGCTGAGATCAGTCAGCTCGCTACAAAAATGATGCACGTTATACTGTGTCCCACACGCAGAGAAACCTGCTGTTTAGCGTGCATAAGGATATAGCTCTAGGGTTAAGACAATACGGTCAAGCCACACTCTGTATCATCACCTTAACTCGAAAGCAATGTGGATCTGTTTGAGAAGATCGATGAGACGCAGGAGCAGTAGATAGGATTCTCTGTCTCTGTCCCTGGGGTGCGGTAGCAAACAATTCAGGCATCCTGAAGTTGGTCCAGACTGTGATAGTTATCATCCACCTCTTCCCTCATCAACACAGGCCACAATAAGTCATTAAACATACTCCACAGCCAGTCATCATCACCATCATGTGCCCTGCCGCATGGCGTTGGCGATCATAGCCCAACATACGAATTTATCCCTTGTCACTGCAAGTATGTCTCCCATCCTCTCCGTCCTCAGCCATCCTGTAAGCCCGTCCAATATTTTTTTCCATGGGTATACCAGGTGTTCTCTTTCCCTCCAGCTTTCCTGTTGTGACCAGGTGCTCTAATTTCACTTTCCTCATAAAATGTTCTATAAAAGTTGCTTGTCTTTTTCTGATCTTCTTTATTAATGATCTTCTTGTGTCTGCCTCCTTCAAGACTTTCTCGTTTGGTTTTTTTGGTTTTTTTTTTTGCTGCCCATGGAACTCTCAACAATCTTCTTAGAAACCACATTTCAGTTGCCTCAATCTTGTTTTGACTTTGCATGTTGACTGTCCACGCCTCACAGCCGTATGACAGTATCGGTTCTAA
>CM060309.1:59109033-59111533 GCA_030674185.1 Monoplex corrugatus
TTCTGCCTTGTTCTTTTGATTTCTGTCATCTCTAGCATTTTTTGCCTTGTTGGTCAAGTTCACCTGCATTTGTTCTGTAAAGCCTCACATACTTTTCTCTTATGATTAATAACTGGGTACATGTATTAAGTGCATTTTGGCTCTAAGGAGATGTGATGTGCAGAAACAACTTTTAGGTATCTCAGCCCGTTTTAATACATGTTTTAGTGTCAGTCATACTTAAAATTTGTATTTTTAAATTTTTTTTTTATTAAAACCCCTCATGATAAATTGGACGGAGTTGTCAACGCCAGGGTCATACGTTTAGTTTATATGCGCGAATGCATTGATGTGTATACTTAATTTTCTTTTCTAGTTTTATTCACTCCTCCCCCACCCCTACCCCCCAAGGTGAGGTTATAGTCCTGATACAGTTTTGTGCAGCTGGCTGCGGCCTTGAGTAGAAATATCAATATCAACAATAATAACAGCAACATCTATATATTATGTCTACCCACCTACCTACCTACCTACCTACCAGCCCACCTACTTATCTACGTATTTGTCTGGTCATGTTAGATAATGCCGACAGTCTGGCTGAATTCAACAAACTTTAAAACTGAGAGCACAAAAACTTAACAGTAATCTTCGTGCAAAAAAAAAAAAAAAATCCTTAATCTTAAGCGTTAGCTGTTGTGTTGACATTCATAATTACTCGTCCTTTAATATGTAGTGCTACTTCTGCTGATCATGTGGCATTCTGTAAGCATTCATGTACATGTATGTCTATGACGATAGCTTTGTGTAGATCCTGCGACTATGTGTTCATTTGTGTATGTGTGTATAATACCAGTACTTCTTCATGAAATACATCCTGTGTTGTGTAAATGTGCAATTCGCACTGAATAGTTTGGAGGACAGGAATATGCAAAATGATTTATTATGATTATTATTATTATTACCGTCATCATTGTCGTCGTCGTCATCATCATCATCATCATCATCATCATCATCATCATCATCATCATCATCATCATTACTATTAGTGTAGTAGTATAGTATCGTCATCGTTGTCGTCATTATCATCACCATCACCGTCGTCATCTTCTTCATCATCAACATCGTCGTCATTATCATTATCATCATTTTTTTTAGTAGCATATTTAGTAAATATCTTAATGTAAAAATGACGAAAATACGCCATCAATCCATGAAGTGACCATACGGGTGCACATGTGTACAATATTTCATTTTGAGTATCAGTTATATCACACTGAACGCGTCATGCTAACGTCATCTCTTTGCTAGTGAACAAAATAAGGGTTAAAGGTGGAGATTTTTCATCTCCCAGGTCAGCATGTGTGCGGAACTGCAAGAGCCTATATCCTGTTTGTGCATATATATATATATATATATATATATATACACTTACAGAACATCAAGTATACACACATTAAAGACCCTATAAGCCGTGTCAGTGTATGGTGGCCTATGGAGACATGAAAACATCAAGCATACATGCACACCGAAGACAGAGTATTACACTGTGCAACAACATGTCGCCTGCAGAGTATTGGTAAAAACAATGTGTGTTGCGTCGTTAACAGGTTACTGTCGCAAACATGTAACACTCCGAAACGCACGTACAGAAATAATGAGTGATCCCCACTGTGTGAATTGTAGCAAGGTGGTACGTTGTGTACCGTACTTGTAAGAATTTCCTAAGGGGCGGAACTAAAACGCCTTGCCTTGCCTGGAGTGCAGTGCTCATGTCTCCCGATAAAACTAGGGAGTGCTAATTTTATAATGGAAGTCTCGACTATGCTTTTATTCTATAAACTTTCACCTATTTAATAATAATAATAATTACAATATTTATATAGCGCAAAATCTCGATAAAAATCAAATCTAAGCGCTGAACATACACCTACGCACGCGCGCACACACACGCACACACACACTCACACATGGCTATAAATGGGGAAAAAGAATAAAAGCAATGGAAAATTATAGAGCATATTATATACAAATATATATTACAATGTGATTCCACTCCGAGTGGAGACAGGCTACAGAGGGGGATGAGTGAGGTCAGGATTTTATGCAGAGGAGAAAAGGTGAGTTTTGAGAGCGGACTTGAAGGAGACAAAAGTAGGTTGCTGACGGACAGAGAGAGGAAGTTTGTTCCAGGAAAGTGGACCAGAAACAGAGAAGGCTCGTGGACCATAGGTATTAAGCTTAATGCGTGGAAAGCGAAAAGTCAGAGGATCGGAGGCAGAGCGGAGGGTACGTGAGGGAACATAGATCTCAAGTAGGCATGACAGGTAATCGGGGGCTGCGTTATTGAGGCTTTTGTAGCACATGGTGTCTAGTTTGTACTGTATGCGCTTTGATACAGGGAGCCAGTGAAGTTGTGCCAGGAGAGGAGATATGTGGTCAGCTTTTTTCTTTTTTAGTACAAGGCGTGCAGCATTGTTTTGAATGCGCTGTAGGATGTGAATGGTGGAGGCAGGAAGACCAG
>CM060309.1:59124033-59129033 GCA_030674185.1 Monoplex corrugatus
ATGCATACACACACACACACACACACACACACTGATAAACACACACTACAAAACACACACACACACACTTACTTATAAACACACTACACACACACACACACGCACACACACACACACACGCACACACACGCACAGACACACACACACTACACACATACCCACACACGCATACATACGCACACTTATAAACACACTACACACACACACACACACATACACACACACACTTATAAACACACACCACACACACACTTATAAACACACACCACACACACACTTATAAACACACACACTACACACACACACACACACACACACACACACACACACACAACACACACACACACACACACGCACACAGATACAAAACACACACACACACTTATAAACACACACTACACACTTACAAACACACACTACACACACACACACACACACACACACACACACACACACACACACACACACACACACACACACAGAATAGCACTCAAAAGACGGGTCATCACGCAAGGAGCATTGCAATAGCTCTATCTGATATGAAATGGGCAGTTTTATGAACCACTGATGGTAGTGGGTTATAACCTTAACAGTGTGCCTTAGGCGTGTGCACCGCATGAGACTCCAAATCTGTTTTGTCCATTGTGGATGTCATTATCATCATGTTCCTTGTCGCATGGCGTTGGCGATCATGGCCCTCTATGCGAATCTATCCTTTGTCGCTGCAAGTGCATCTCCAACCCTCTCTGTCTGCATCTACTCCACATGTCCGTCCAGTATTTTCTCACTGGGTCTACCTGGTGCTCTTTTCCTCTCCATCTTTCCTATTGTGACTAGATGCTATGATTTCTCTTGCCTCATAAAATGTCCTATAAATATTGCTTGCTGTGATATCATTTTTCAAAAATGAATACGTTTTGACATTTTTATGACGGAGTTTGTGGCCTGATATTTGAAGCAACCGCCTTTGACATAAGAAATCCGGGTTTGAATAACAGATTTGACAGGGATTTATGGATTTTTCTACCTCCTTCTTCCACAAGAGTGTGAGTGGTGGTTTGGGTGCTAGTTTTTTCTTTTCTTTTTTTTTTGAGACAAAAAACCAAAATCCCATATACAGCATGCACTCAGCGCAAGTAAAAAATCCCTCGGGAAGAGTTGTCCCAGGGGAAATTTTGTAGAAAAGAACACTTTCAAAGGTACACAAAAGTTCACTGCACTGCGGCGATGTACCGTCTCTGGGGAAAACAGCCCGATTTTCACATAAATTCGTTGTGACAAGAAACAAATAAACAAATACTAAATACTAATGCAAAATGCAGTAACCAAAAAGACAAAGCAATCAACATTGCAAAAGAAACAAACAAGTAAATATAAAAAAAACAATATAACAATTAACCAACACATAAACAAAACAGTACAAACAAACATAGATACATTGAAAAAAGTGACTACGTATCACTCTATATGTATAATAAGCAACATGCATATGCCACAATTACATATAAATAAGAACCCTAAATTTGTTATAATAACAAAAAACTTTGGGGAAAACTGGACACCTGAAAGTTTTCAGAGAAGAAGCCCTTGTCAAGTAAATGTTTTGGACATATGAGAAACTTCAATGGAAAAAACAGGATTATTTCAAGTAAATGACCGTACTGTTTTCTTTTAGTCGGTAAGCAGTTGTCTATTTTCTTTCAGTTATTAGTTGTTTTTGTTTGATAGGATACAAAGGTTGTGGTGGCATTTCGATGAGTGCAACGTATACGAGTACTACATTATCACTCTCCAGTTTGCCCGTGAAGTAAGGGAAGCTACAACTTGTCTAGTGACTCACTCAGTTTGTTTCATCCTCTCTTCTTTTGAAAAAGTTCATTGAAATTTTCCTCTTTTTTGTTTTGTATTATCTCCCCATGTTTTCCTTTTTCTTCCTCCCATTCTTGCTTATCTATCTTTTTTGTATTTTATTTTTGTTTTGTTTAAATATAGGGTCAGAAAGGCTGCACAGGGGAACGCATAGCATAGATCAGGCAACCTCAGTCACGATTGTTTTTTTTTCCCCGTAGCACCAGGTCTTACTTCGGCGAATGTAGAACTCATTGGCAGATAATTTTGTGACTTAGATTAACGGAATGGAAGAAAACCTATAGGTTGCAGTGTAAAATTTAACCTGGAAAAGCTCGCACAAAATCTGCCCAGGTTCAAGTGGATTTGTGTGTGTGTGTGTGTGTGTGTGTGTGTGTGTGTGTGTGTGTGTGTGTGTGTGTGTGTGTGTGTGTGGGTGGATGGGTGGGTGGGTGGGTGTGACATATGGGCGTTCAGCTTTTACGATGAAAACCATCTTTCCGGTTACTGCATTAGTCAAAATTTAATGTGTGTGTTTGAGCACGCACGTCCGTGTGTGTACATGTGTGTGTGCATGCGTTCATCTGTGCACGCGCGTGTTTGTTTTTGTGTTCTCAGGCTTCCGGGTGTTTGATGTATACAAATCGTCTGATTTTGCTTTCAAGGACTAGTTGGGAGTAAATACTAGAGAGACCAGATTGTAAATGTTAGTGTTAGTAGAGGGCAGTGAGTGTTGTGCAGGCTGTAGGCATAGTTTGTATATTTGTACACGTTTTTCAACACAAGAACACACTCACACACACACAACACACACACACACACACACACAACACAACACACACACACACACAACACACAACACACTCACACAAGAAAAAAAAAAGAAAACCAGCTGTAGACCAGAACCCATACAAAATTCGAACTAAAATTAATTTCAACATCGGTCAGTTGATAAAATGAAAGGCGTGCATCCAATTAAAAGTGATCTTTTCGCTCTCTCTCTCTCTCTCTCTCTCTCTCTCTCTCTCTCTCTCTCTCTCTCTCTCTCTCTCTCTCTCTGTGAGTGCGCGCTTGCTTGCTTGCTTCCTAACATTCTCCTTTTTTTGTCCGTTTGTACCATCCTCGCTCTCAGGGAAGAAGGAGTTGACGGCCAGCAGAGAACTGAAAAGTGTGAAATGGCCTCCTTGACCTTCTGCACACAAATGGTTAGTCTATCTAATTAGGATATTTCCCACTCGTGGACGAGATCTGAATAAATGCCAGAAGTACCAAAGAGGTGAAAGGGGAGTCCAGATAAATATTGGTCATAGAGTATGATAAGGAATGCTGCTCAGATTCCACCCAAAAGTCATTACCAACTGTCAAGTGTAAAAACAAAATTGTAGACTTACATAAAAAGTGTGCACGGAATGTCCATAATAAAAGCACACAGAAGAATCACACAAAAGTTATACCTGATAGATATATAATTCCATCAAAGAGCTGACATGAAAAGTATATTTGAAAAAGTCTCATGGATTTTATTTCTAATTCAGTTTTTAAGTCAACATATTTGCAAGCGTTTTAGCGCCTACACCACATTCCTGTGTGTTTATACATACTGTAACTCCAAGTCATGTACGTTGAAGATTTTGCTGAAAGTCATATCGATGTCCGTTAACATAATGTGAACATAAAAAAAGCCCAGTATGCATGCCCATCGAAGACGGAGTATTTTGACTTTGAAGCAGCATATTGCCTGCAGAGTGTGGGCAAAAACAATGTGCACACACGTATTCGAAAAAAAAATCGGAACACTAATAAAATAAATGGTATGTGTCTGTCGGGGGGAGGGGGGGGGGAGTAAAAAAGAACCCACACACAACAGAAAGCAACATAATACGATATGTAACGATCAAAAGACAATACATATCTCTATCACAGCACATGCTTTTTTCCCTACCTTTTAAGCGTTTTCCCCAAATGCATGGACGCACGTTGTGTTTGCCGACTCTGCTTAGGCCGTAGTATGCTGCTGCAAAGTCTGGAGACTCCGTCATGCTGGATGCTATCATGTTTCCAGACGCCATCCACTGACATGACTTTCAGGATCTTTCAACGCGTACATATTGATATTCTGCATGCGTATACATACGAAGGCGTTTCAGACATTGGCAGGTCTGCACACTTTTTGACCTGGGAGATCAGAAAAAAAATTCCTGATTCTTTACCAACCAGGCGAAAGTGTCTAGGAGAATCGAACCCAGGACCTTTTGATCGGAACCCTGATGTTTACTCACTTGGATTACCGTGCCAGTCGATGTCGGTTAGTCAGATCCAGAATACGACTTTGGATATTATCTGCATGCAATTACCACGTGCCTATGGCATTTCTCAAATTGATGTATGATTTATGAGAATGGAATAAATTAATCAAAGCGGTCTTGGTGATCGACTAGATAGAAACAATGACGCCCAAGGCAATCTATTTCACTCGTCTTCCACGGGTGAGAACTGGAAGCAGGAATATGCATAGGAAGAGAATTTATACAGTGATGATTCTCACAAAACTGACAGAAACATGTTTAATCTACAAATGAATTTAACAACAACGACCATCAAATTAAAAGACAAAATCCGAAACACCACAAATCCGAAGTTCGAGAAAAATCCGAAACAAAGAATCAGAATTACGGACATACTTGAACATATCATATCGTTTGCATGAAAGACAATACATGGACGATCAGAAGCATAGAATAGCAGCTAATGGAGGACACCAGGTCAGTTGGAAGAGAAGTCGTCTGAGAGATGACATTAGCTGGCAACAAAAAGCAACACAGTGACAGCAAAAGACAGAGAAAATTGAAGACCAGGAGGTTTACTTCCTGCGGTGAAAGGACACAAGCTAAAAAAAAATTTAAAAAAGACAGAAAGAACGAAAGAAAGAAAGAAAAAGGGACCAAATTAGAAATAATAGAATAACAATTATGTAGAGAGAGGCCTTGCTATAATTTTTGTAAGAACATACACCAGGATATATATAAAGACAAACTAGTATGTTCCGCAAAGGAAAAAGAAAACTGGATAATGTGTATACACACACAACACACACACACACACACACACACACACACACACACACACACACACACACACACACACACACACAC
>CM060309.1:59131533-59134033 GCA_030674185.1 Monoplex corrugatus
GTGTGGAGGGAGAGGGGTGTTTATATCGTTTGGACAATAAAAGTGTTAATGATTACGATACGGTGGTCCATTTTCCCATCTTACAGATTTTGACCATAAAAATGCCACCATAACTGTATATATACTGTGCCTACTGATCTGTCCACCTATTAGCATTACTGTAGGTTTCTGTGAACATTTTGTGGAGTTGTTTGTAATTATTATTTCTTTATTAGTTATTCTCATTTCACATGATTTATACTTGTATTAGGGAAGGCGTAGAGCAAGGAGAAAGGACGGTTATATGTGCGTTTATGTATTTATATGGTAGTGTACGTTTTATCGTGTAGACGGAGCTGATTATGCTTGTCAAGGCAGTCCATATAGAACAGACAACGCCTAGATTTAGGCCTGCGAAGTGCCCCAGCCTTATGTAACTGCCTTAGTGTCCTTGCTGAAGATTTTTAACCCTTTGACTCCCGCACTCTGTCCACCAGCTTTCTGTAGGACTCTTTGACTCCATCACCCTACCCGCCAGCTTCCTTCAAGCAGCTGGTGGATAGGGTAGGAGTGAGCTGGTGGATAGGGTGAGGGAGTCAAAGGGTTAATTGTTTGCTTTGCTAGCATGGTTAAAAATGCAGGATGCTGGTGGACAGGGTGTGGGAGTCCAAGGGTTAAACCAGAGGATAGGAAACGGATAGTCCAGACAACAAAACATGCACGTACTGAGGCCCGTTTTATGCATGACAGTCGTTGCAGCTACGAAACCATGAACGTCAGTGATCAAGGGAGTAGGGAGAAGATTTCGGTGCACTCCACGCTTTAACATTTCTCTGTGCTGGTCAGAGGCATACCTGGACCGGCAGAAGCAGAACCCACGGTCGCAGTACTCCCTCCCATGCAGAACCCCCGGAAAAACACAAGCCTCCAGGATCGGTCTTGCATCTGAAATGCAGGCCGTACCAAGCGATGTCTATTCACCCATCAGATGGGCAGGAGAATACATCCATCTATCCACCATCTCCATCCATCCATCCATCCATCCATCCATCCATCCATCCATCCAATCATCCATCCATCCATCCATCCATCCATCTATCCATCCATCCATTCATCCATCCGTAGGTTTTGTAATAATTGTACTTGCCCAGGATGCAGGAAACACAGGTGTGAATCACAATTTCAATTTCAATTTCTCAAGATGACGTCTCCGCGCTCGGAATAAATTCCATATGCACTTACATCACAGGTGCGATGTGACGGAGAAGATCCAGAATGATCACGGCACAAACCTTAAGCCTGCACATAAACCCATGAGCCGGCCATATAAGCCTGTGGTCGTAGGGGAGTAAAGGTGGCAGAGATCTCAACGTTTCCTGTGAATCTCAGAACTCAACTGTGAATCACAGAATGGACGGAGATTTTTCTCCTTCATCCACTAGATATCTAAAGTGGTTGGTTTTGGTGCTAGTCGTAAGGATGAGAAAATAAATCGACTCGTCTGCAGAATGCGCTTAGCGCACGCGTTAAAGATCTCATGGCAACAAAAAATGTCCCTGGCAAAATGTTTGCAGTATAGTCCACTTTGATATATAAATAGGAACACATGCATGTATGAAAAAATGGGTGGGAAAGCTTTAATGCGACACACTCTCCATGAGGTGACAAGCCTGAATTTTCACAGTGTCCCATTGTGACAAAAAACAAATGAATAAATAAACAAACAGATAAATAAAATAAATAAATAAATAAATAAATAAATAAATAAATAAATAAAAATAAAATGGACAGAGAGAAAAAATGAAATAGATAATGACTTGCTGGCTTGTTTTATTTTTATTTTCTAAATATGTTTCGTTGGTTGACCTTTGACTAATAATTCTTGTGTGTGCAACGGAGGCCAAGAGTAAGAAACGGTGTGATAGTGTCTGTGTTATCTACTGTAGTAGTGTAGGTTTTATGATGTTTGCTGACTTTTTGGTCTGTTTATTAAATTTCATATAATGTTCATCGGGTGTGCTTAATTCTCATGCATGATCCGTGTGTGTGTGTTGTGTGTGTGTGCTTTGTGTGTGTGCTTTGTGTGTGTGTGTGTGTGCTGTGTGTGTGCTTGTGTGTGTGTGTGTGTGGTGTGTGTGGTGTGTGTGTGTGTGCGTGTGCGTGTGTGTGTGCGTGTGTGTGTGTGTGTGTGTGTGTGTTGTGTGTGTGTGTGTTGTGTGTGTGGCATGCGTGTTTGTGTGTTTCTGTGTCTCTGTTTCATGTATGTGTTTGTATCATTTCATGTATCATCTCTCTGTCTCTGTCTTTGGCTCTCTCTCTGTCTCTCTCTCTGTCTGTCTTCTGTCTTTGTTCTCTCTCTCTCTCTCTCTCTTTGCGCGCGCGTGTGTGTGTGTGTGTGTGTGTGTGTGTACCTTTGCGCATGGATACGTGTGTGTGGTTTTTGATTGTTATTTTGGTTCCAAAGGATTTATGCAATCAAGGAACCCCGTTCTTGTACCTGTATCCCAATAGAAACTGTCTG
>CM060309.1:59139033-59144033 GCA_030674185.1 Monoplex corrugatus
CTTTTTCCCAATTAACATCATGCACACACTCTCAGCAACATCCATATACAAGACACTACCAGAACGCACTAAAAGAAGATATGACAGAGTCCCGAATAATAACATTAATTTACACAGACGTTTTCACAGAAAAGACAGGCTTTTAAGGTGGGTCTTAGAGAGGAATGGTTCAACAAATTTCCCAGATCAAAGGGAAGATTATTCTACAGAAAACGTACAATACAGGCAAAAGATCGGAAAACACTAGTCTTGCGTCTGTATTGAGGGAACCATTACAGGGAACCAACGGTGTTGATGGGGGAATAAAAACCCTCCGCGGTGACAGCTAAAGACTCTGTCAGATAACATTGTGAACAAAATGACCGGTCGCTGTGGTGCAGGACTAGCACAACAAACTACCGACGGGAATGTCGTGGGTTCGAACCCCCAACAGTATTTCAAGATCAATGTCAGCGTTTTGGTTCCAACAGACTCCTATCCAAAGTTCAGCGTGCTGTGGGTTCATTTTAAGGACAGGGACCACATAGTCGAGTCTCATCCATTTCGCGGATGCATCATTGAGGCTGTTGCCCAAATCTCCTGACCAACACCGCAAGTCTTTGTATCTCTGGGGCCTGGTTGACACCAGGATAATAATATCCATGAAAGTAAGCGTAAAATACATCTAGAAGATAATTCCCTAGTGTGATCATGATTATCTTCCCCATTGTCGTCATCATCATCATACCATCATCAGGAACAATTGCCCCAGCTTCTCTGGTCATTAACACAGCGTTAGAAAAGATACAGAAAAAAAATCAAAACATTTAAAATATAAAAGAGCCCTCTTCCCGCTCACTGACCGGACATCGTACGACTCACAGGGGAGATAAGAGTGCAAGGCAAATACACCATGAAATGGTAACTTGACAATAACCAGTTTTTGCATCAACGTGATGGATAATCATACTCTGCCCTTTGGGAGTCACGCTGCTATTTTTTTTCTCATTTCTAACAGCGGAAAGTGGACATAAAACCCACTGAAGCCACTATCAGACCTGCGGTATAGTAGTCCACAGAGGCCGTCTGTTTCTGCATCCGTTTTTGTTCTAAGGAGAACTGGTCACTGAAGTGTTATTTCCCCATGGCACAGTGTCCAATAAAATGTATTTACGGTGACTGCATGCACAGTGTGTATTGTCACAAACAGTCCGAAACGTTTTCTTGCAGTGAGTGAGTGAGAAAGAGAGGGAGAGAGAGAGAGAGAGAGAGAGAGAGAGAGAGAGAGAGAGAGAGAGAGAGAGAGGTGTTTGCGCACATGTATGTGTGTGTGTGTGTGTTTGCATGTGTGTGCGTACGTGTGTATCTGTTGTGCATGTGTGTGAGGTTTGTCACTCACGTACGTGAAACACAAAACACACACACACACACACACACACACACACACACACACACACACACACATACACACATACACACACGCACGCGCGCGCGCACTTCTTTCTGTTCGATAGGAAACAGTTTCTCCCACTCTCTTTTTTTTTTCTTTTCTTTCATATAGAATCAATAAAACTGAAATAGAAATTATAGCAAAGCAGAGTTCTTTTATCAGATTTTATCCACTTCTGGCGCCCAGGATATCCTATACAAATCACATTCATCCACCATTCTGATTCCTCCCTCTGTTCCCTGAATTGGACCCATTAAGAATTGCATGACATATTTATCACAGCGTCTGCTGACCTTGACCTCAGAGGAATTTAGGGGGGGGGGGGGGGGGGGTGATGAGCAAGAGGAAGAAGAAGCAAGGCAAAATGGTCCACACAACAAATTTACACAGTGTTCTTCAGCCCTTAGTCTCCCGCACCTATCCACCAAATACAAAAACTTAACTCTTTGACTTCCGTTACCCTTTACTGCAAAAACTTAACCCATTGATTCACTCACCCTTTCCATCAGCTTCCTGCAAAAACTACTTAACCCTTTGACTTCCTCATCTCTTACACTAGTTTTCTGCAAGGAAGCTGGTGGAAAGGGTGAGAGTCAATGGGTTAAAAGAAGCTGGTGGGAAGGGTGAGGAAATCAGAGGGTTCAATGTTTGCTATGCTGGCATAGTTGACAATGCAGAAAGCTGGTGAGAAGAGTGAGGTAGTCAAATGGTTAATAGTTTGCTTTGCTAGCAGGATACCAACGCAGAAAACTGGTGGAAAGGATGAGGGAGTCGAAGAGTTGTGTTTGCTTTCCTAGCATGGTTCACAATGGAGGATGTTGGTGGAAAGGGTGAGGGAGTCGAAGGGTTAATTTTCGCTTTGCTAGCAGGGATGGGAATGCAGAAAGCTGGTAGAAAGAGTGAGTGAATCAAAGAGTTACGTTTTTGTTTTCCTAGCATGGTTTGACAATGCAGAATGCTGGTGGACAGGCTAGGGGAGGCCAAATGTTGAAGTTTTGCTTTGCTAGCATGGTTGACAATGCAGAAAACTGATGGAAAGGATGAGGGAGTGAAAGGGTTAAGTTTTTTGCTCTACTAGCATGGTTCACAATGCAGGATGTTGTGGAAAGGGTGACGGAGTCAGAGGGTTAAGTATTTGCTTTGCAAGCATGGTTGACAATGCAGGATGCTGGTGGAAAGGGTTAGGGAGTCAAAGGGTTCAGATTTTGCTTTGCTAGCATGGTTAACGATGCAGGATGCTGATGGAAAGGGTGAGGGAGGCACAGATCAAGGCTTTGCTTTGCTATCATGGTTGACAATGCAGAAAACTGGTGGGAAGGATGGGATAGCCAAAGAGTTAAGTTTTTGCTTTGATAACATGATTGACGATGCAGGGTGCTAGTGAAAAGCGTGAGGGAGACAAAGGGTTAAGTAGTTTTTGCTTTGCTAGCATGGTTGACAATGAAGAAAGCTGGTGGAAAGGGTGCGGGAGTCAAAAGGTTAAGATTTTGCTTTGCTGGCATGTTTAACGGGGCAGGATGCTGGTGGACGGGGTAAGGGAGCTAAAAGGTTAAGTTTGTGCTTCGCTAGCATGGTTGACAATGCAGAAAAATGGTGGAAAGGATGAGAGAGTCAAAGGGTTAAGTTTTTGCTCTGCTAGCATGGTTCTACCAGCTTCCTGCATCTTTAACCGAGCTAGCAAAGCAAAGTCTTAACCCTTTGACTCCCTCACCCTTTCCACCAGCACCCTGCATCGTTAACCATGCCAGCAAAGCAAAAACGTGGAGTCAAAGGGTTAATTCATTGCTTTGCTAGCAGGAATGGCAACGCAGAAAGCTGGTGGAAAGGGGGAGTGAGTCAAAATGTTAAGTTTTTGCTTTGCTAGCGTGGTTGACGGTGTAGAAAGCTGGTGGAAAGGATGAGAGAGTTTAAAGGGTTACGTTTTTGCTTTGCTGGCATGGTTAACGATGCAGGGTGCTGGTGGAAAGGGTGAGGGAGTCAAAAGGTTAAGACTTTGCTTTGCTAGCTCGGTAAAAGATGCAGGAAGCTGGTAGAATTAATGCGTGTGGGAGTCAAAGGGTTACCGTTCACACCCACAGCATATCAACTATATGAGACAGCTCACTTCTATTAACCGTTGCAGTGCGCACATATAATTCTCCACTCTGGCCTCCGTTCCATATTTGACCTTTATTTCTGCACTGAATAGTTTGTGATCACGCTGGTGCTTGACTGTTATGTCTGATATAAGTGCAGATGTTAAGGATAAATATAAAACATACATGACAAGTAGTCAAGTGGGTAAACGTCGTACTTCAAATCTGAAGGTCCTGGGTTCGATCCTGCATGGATACCTTCGGCCGGGGAGGGTAAAAGGTGGAATTTCTTTTCGCTTTCTCGTGTCAATGTGTGTACATGCGTGTTCATGCCATAGGCCCTTTCTGTGTGGAATATACATGTGGAACGTCAAGCATGCACATTAAGGATCTTGTAAGTTGTGTTAGTGCTCAAAGGCTCATGGAAGTCAGAAAGCATGCATACACACACACACACACACACACACACACACACACACACACACACACACACACACACACACACACACACATACACACACACACACACAGATAGACACAGGCACACACAGACACACACAGACACACACACATACACACACACACACACAGACACAGACACACACACCACACACACACACAGACAGACAGACAGACAGACACACAGACACACAAACACACAGAGACACACAGAGACACACACGCACACACACTCACTCACGCACTCACTCACTCACACACACACACACACACACACAACACACACACACACAACACACACACACACACACACGCACACACACATACACACACACCTCGAAGATACCATATGCTAACTATGTAACAGCACACCATCTGCACAGTGTAGGCAAATCAACGTGCTCAAACGCGTCCGAGAAAAATCGGAACGCTTTTTTTTAACTGCATACCGTGAGTTTGTGGATTCTGGTAATTTATTCCATCCCTGAAGCAGCCTATCCTAATATAAAAACCTGCCTTGCTCCTTCTTTCATCTCTATCCCTCCTGCCTTACCGCCATTTTCCTTCATGCCTCATATCAAATTCTGAAATAAGTAATGATCAGTACCTTTTCACTTCCATGGGAGTCTTACGTATCCGCCTGCATATAGTATAGCAACATGTCACTGACAATTAAGATTTATGCCTACATATTGTGGGATTACCTTATCAAATTAGGGCGACTGTCCTTACGCAGGGTGCCACGCCGCAGTGCGTGCCATTTATTTTTTTTACGTTGTACTGACATTTCTGCTAATAGTGTTATTTGTGCAATGTCACATTCGATACGAAACTTACTAAAGTCTAGTCGAGGATGCGTCATGTTTCTTGGGATAACTGCTTGATAGCCACTGCTGTGGTTTCCCTACCGTCAGACTCGCTGAGATTACACCATGACTGAAAACATTTTCTTCTGCTTCATCTCTTGTATAGAACTCTTGTGTCACACTACCCTCACGCTGATCGTTTTGGTTGTCCAGCACATCTCCAAACCCACT
>CM060309.1:59149033-59159033 GCA_030674185.1 Monoplex corrugatus
ATACTCTCCCATTTACCAATTAAGCAGAGATATGCAATATAAAAAGATCATATCTTCGTAATGTGTTTGTTTTACTTAAAGTTGATTTCATGTTACCAGGTTTGCTGTGGGCTGTTGCTGTTACTGTTAGTACTGCGTATTTACTGCTTCTACTCTACTTGTTATTGTTGTTGCTGCCTACACTGCTGCTGCGATTGATTTATTATTGTGGCTGGTCTTCTTTATTGTCCTTCTAGGAAAGCCACCACCGCTATAGTTATAATCAACAGTAGTATACAATATTCTTCTTCATCTTTTCATTTGCCGTCAACCGACAAACTTGGACTTAGTCTTGAGTATGAAATAGGTCTGTCGTCTTTCGTAGCGCGTCCACAGGCCTGCACGGTTTCTCCCGGAGTCTCAGAAACGTTTGTCAGATCTCATCCCTCAGCGACCGATAGCCCTTGAAGTCGTGGAGGATGCTGTTCTGCTATCTACATATCATTACCACTGTCACATTCTCACCCCAACCCCCACACATTCTGTGGTTAGTAATGCCTTACAAACTGTCTCCACCAATATATTATTTCGACCATAGGCAAAACCTTCAGAGACTTGCAGGGTGATGGTAGGGAATTGGAGGTGGGGATTTGGCAAGAGGAGGAGGAGGAGGAGGAGGAGGAGGTGAAGATGAAGAAGAAGAAGTGGTGGGGGTAGGTTATTGACCTGCCCTTAAACAAAATGTAATAACCTTGTCTTTTTTGCTTTCTGGGGTATATGTCTTTCTTTACCCCTCCCGGTCTGTCTATCTGTCTGTCTATATTTCTGTCTGTCTCTCTTTCTCTCTCTCTCTCTCTCTCTCTCTCTCTCTCTCTCTCTCTCTCTCTCTCTCTCTCCCAGTAGCTCAGTTGGTTTGAGCGTCGGATTCACATGCTAATGGTTGTGGGTTCGAATCCCAGGGTGCGCTATATTAAAACTGGCCTTTTCACTGCTCCATCTTAACATCATTGTTGTTCTGGTGGTGTCACTATAGGATTAGTAAAGTCCGCATTCCCCCACTTCCCCGGGATGGTTATCCCCGTCGGCCATATCACCTGAGGTGGGTGTCGACGTAAAGACTGAACCGAATCAGTCAATCAATCAATCTCTCACACACACACACACGCAATCTGTTTCTCTCTCTGTGTGCCCCCCCCTCTCTCTCTCTCTCACACACAATTTCTCTTTCTTTCTCTGCCCCTCGCCCCTCACTCTCTCTCTTTCCAAGTATTCCTTCCATTCAACGACTCTGTCAAGAATTGCTAAGAGGCAACTTATGAACAATCAAAGATGACGGCTTCTTTCATGAGCGTCACATTCTTGGATTGTTTCGTGTGTGTGTATGTGTGTGTATGTGTGTGTGTGTGTATGGTGTGTGTGTGTGTGTAGTGGGGTGTGTGTATGTGTGTGTATGTGTGTGTGTGTGTGTGTGTGTGCTTTTGAGCGTGTGTCTGTCAAAGTGCGGGGATGTGTGTGTATTAAAGTGTTGTGCTCGTATTGTTTTATGTAAAAGTACATAAGAATGTGTACATCTCTCTCTCTCTCTCTCTCTCCTCTCTCTCTCTCTCTCTCTCTCTCTCTCTCTCTCTCTCTCTCTCTCTCTCTCTCTCTCTCTCATCCCTCCTGGGTAATACGAAATAATCTCCCACTACAACACAAAATGTAAATCTTTATAATGTGTTTACTTTACTTTAAGTTAATTTCATGTTACAAGGTTTGCTGTGGGCTATTGCTGTCACTGGCAGTACTGCTTACTTACTGCTTCTACTTGCTATTGCTGTTGTTACTGTTTGTGCTAATTCGGTTGATTTGTTATTGTTGCTGCTCTTCTTTTTCGTCCTGCTAGTAAAACCACCGCCGCTATAGCTACAATCAACAGCAGTATCCACATATCTTCTTCATCTTGTGGTTTGCCATCAGCCAACAAACTAGGACTTAGTCTTGAGTACGAAATACGTCGGTCGTCTTCAGTAGCGCGTCCACAGGCCTGTACAGTTTCTCCCGGAGTCTCAAAAACGTCTGTCAGATCTCATCCCTCAGCGACCGATAGCCCTTGCAGTCCTGGGGGATGCTGTTCTGCTATCTACGTGTCATTACCACTGTCACATTCTCACCCCAACCCCCACACATTCTGTGGTTAGTAATGCCTTACAAACTGTCTCCACCAATATATTATTTCCACTGTATGCAAAACCTTCAGAGACTTGCAGGGTGATGCCAGGGAATTGGAGGTAGGGATTTGACAGGAGGAGGTGGAGGAGGAAGAGGTGAAGAAGAAGAAGTGGTGGGGGAAGGTTATGACCTTTTAAACAAAATATAATGACCTTATCTATTTTGCTTTCTGGGATCTGTCTTCCCCTCTCACAATCTCTCTCTCTCTCTTTCTCGCAATCTGTCTCTCTCTCTCTCTCTGGCTCAAATATCTTTCTCTCTCTCTTATTCTCTCTCTCCTCTCTCAGTCCTTCTTTGTCTCTCTGTGTCTATCTTTCTCTCTCTCTTGCAATCTTTCTCTCTCTCACAATCTCTCTCTCTATCTCTCTCTCTTAGATCTCTCCCGCGTAATACAACGCAAGAATCTCACACTTACCAAATAAAAGGAAGTAATCAACATAAAACATGTAAATCTTCGTAATGTGTTTGCTTTACTTGAAGTTGATTTCATGTTACCATTTTTTGCTGTTGGTTATCACTGTCACTGTCAGTACTGCTTACGTACTGCTTCTATCATTGTTATTGTTGTTGCTGCTGCTTGTGCTGCTGCTGCGGTTGATTTGTTATTGTTGCTGCTCTTCTTTTTCCTTCTAGTACCGATACAATTACAGTCAACAGTAGTGTACATTATTATCTTCATTTTTTTCTCGTTTGCCATCAACCGACACACTTGGACTTAGTCTTGAGTGCGAAATACGTAGGTCGCCTTGCATAGCGCGTCCACAGGCCTGTACAGTTTCTCCTGGAGGCTCAAAAACGTCTGTCAGATCTCATCCCTCAGCCACCGATAGCCTTGCAGTCCTGGAGGATGCTGTTCTGCTATTTACATATCATTACCACTGTCACATTCTCACCTCAACCCCCCACACATTTTGTGGTTAGTAATGCCTTACAAACTGTCTCCATCAATGTATTATTTCGACCGTATGCAAAACCTTCAGAGACTTGCAGGGTGATGGTAGGGAATTGGAGGTGGGGATTTGGCAAGAGGAGGAGGAGGAGGAGGTGAAGATGAAGAAGAAGAAGTGGTGGTGGTAGGTTATTGACCTGCCTTTAAACAAAATTTAATGACCTTGTCTGTTTTGCTTTCCGGGATATGTCTCTCTCTCTGTCTGTCTGTTTCTGTCTCTCTCATCCTCTCACTCTCTCTATCAGTCTCTCTCTGTCTTTCCATCTCTGTCTGTCTGTGTCTGTCTGTCTGTGTCTGGCTGTCTGTCTGTCTGTCTCTCTCTCTCACACACACACACCACACACACACACACACACACACACACACACACACACACACACACACACTCTCTCTCTCTCTTTCTGTTTATTTCTCTCTTTCTCTCCTCCCCCCCCTCTCTCTCTCTCTCTCTTCGCAATCTCTCTTTCTCTCTCTCTCCGTCTGTCCGCCCTCTTCCTCTCTCTTTCTCTCTCTCTCTCTCTCTCTGTCTCTGTCTCTGTCTATCTCTCTCTCTGTCTCTCTCTCCAATTGTTCCTTCCATTAAGCAGTTCTGCCGAGAGTAGCCAAGAGGTAACTTATGAACAATCAAAGATGACGGCTTCTTTCACGAGCATCACATTCTTGAATATGGATGGTTTCTTGTGTGTGGTGTGTGTGTGTGTGTGTGTGTGTGTGTGTGTGTGTGTGTGTGTGTGTGTGTGTGTGTGTGTGTGTGTGTGTGTGTGTCTGTATGTGTCTGTGTGCGTGTCTGTGTCTCTGTGTGTCTGTGTGGTTGTGGCTTTGTGAGCATGTGTCTGTCAAAGTGTGGGGGGATGTGTGTGGATTAATACGATGTATGTTTTGTAAGTTCTCTCTCTCTCTCTCTCTCTCTCCTGTTTTCTCTTCTGTGTGTGTGTGTGTGTGTGTGTGGTTGTGTGTTGTATGTGTGTGTGTGTGTCTTGTCCGTGCCTCGGAGAGAGAAAGTTATGACTGCTTTTCTGTCAATGTGCATGAGAGACACAGAAACAGAGAAACAGAGAAGCAAACGGGCTGAAAGTTAGAGAAAATGACCACATATGCACACACGCACACATGCTGAAAGATAGAGAAAAGACCACATATGCACACACGCATACATGCACACGCACGCACACATACATGCACACGCACGTACACATTCGCACGCAGACTACCTTTGGACATACCCACTTAGAAACGCACCATCCAACACCCACACACCAACCGCCCACCAGAAAGAGAGAGAGAGAGAGAGAGAGAAGGAGAGAGAGAGAGAGGAGAGAGAGAGAGCACAAACAAAGCACGAACAGACACACACACACTGTGTAACACACACACACACACACACTATACAACATACACATCACACACACACACATATCACACAAAAACAACTAACACACACACAATTATACACACATAACAATATAATTATATAATATAATATCTATATTAATCTAATTAATATATTAATATATATCTATATATATAATATAATATAATATAATATAATATAATATAATATAATATAATATAATATAATATAATATAATATAATATAATATAATATAATATAATATAATATAATATAATTATAATATAATATATATATATATATAATATAATATAATAATAATATAATATAATATCTACAAGACCGAAAAATACGCCGGTCTTGCCACACCCTGAAGAAAGCAGGTCTGCGGGTCAAAATCTTCGCCATAGAGGTCGAGGCAAGAGGGTTTGTGGGCACCTCCGCTTATGATCTCATGAAACAACTCGCCATTTCTGGGAAGAAGAGGACTAGAGCCCTTAAAGCGATGGCAGAGGCAGCAGAAAGGAGCTCAAGCTGGATCTGGGCAAGGAGGAACCAAAAGTGAACTTCATAAGGATTAAATTCCCTACAGATGATGTGTGCCCCGTTAGCACATTGGTAAAACCGCGTACCGCAGTTCTGAAGCGCAGAATCGCCCAGGTTCGCTCCCCTGAAAAAAAAATAGACAACAGCAGAAGGGCATCCAGGAGTCATGACCTGGATGTGGCCCGGCCCCCCGAGAGTGTAAGGAGTTCAGGGCCGAAACACTTGTCTAAAGGGGGATTACTTCTCTGAAGACCTTCTGTTGTCTAGCTCTCCCTAGAGTTTCTTTCTACTCTACTAATATAATATAATATAATATAATATAATATATATAATATAATATAATATATGTGTATATTATATATATTGGGTGGAATGGTCGACGTCTTTGGCTTATTCTTAGATCATTGCGTGAATGCATTGATAAGTGTACTTAGTTTTCTTCTGCAGGTGTGTTGAGATGTTTTTAGCCATAACATGGCCCTTCACTACCGGGTGGTCTTTAAACAATAATATTAGTAATAGGAAGGAATGGGACATTTGGCGGATAGAATGATAACAGGTCAATTTGTGGTCAAGTATCTACCTTCTGGAATTCAGCTCCAACAGGCTTAGATATCTCCCCAGCCATCATGCCCTAGCCCCCTGGGGGCTCCCAGAATACGTGAGGAAACTTTCCTCATAGCATCAAAAAATCATAAAATGCGACTCAATAAGTAAAGAAAGCTGAAAGTGGTGATATTCTGAACAAGTAACGACTATAAATGTAGTGGTATTTCTGAATAAATAATGACTATAAAAGTTGTGGCATATCTGAATAAGTAATGAGTATAAATGTAGTGATATTTCTGAATAAGTAATGATTATATGAAAGTAGTGGTACTTCTGAGTAAATAATGACAATAAATGTTATCGTATTTCTGAATAAATAATGACTATAAATGTAGTGATATTTCTGAATAAACAATAAATATGGAATGACTATGAAGTGTGGTATTTCTAAATAAATAATGACTATAGTTCAGTGGTATACCCGAATAACGACTATTAATGTTGTGGTAATTCTGAATAGGTATGAATATAAAGTAGTGTTATTTTGAATAAACAATGAATCTAAGTGTAATGGTATTTGTGAATACGTAATGAATATAAAAGTAACAGTATTTCCGAATAACTAATTACTCTATAAAAGTAGTGGTATTTCCGAATAAGTAATGACTGTACAAAAGTAGTGGTATTACTGAATAATTAATGACAGATACAAAGTACAAAAACAGTAAGCTCAGAATACTTCTATACAACATGGGAGATAATTCTCAAGAGTTATGTCCTTTGATTATATTATAAAAATTCTCCCTGCTTCCCTCTTATTTCTTTGGTATTATCTATATGCCTTGGAAACAACCCTGTATATGTTCTGTCTTGTCTATGTGTGTGTGTTTGGTCAGTTCAAGAATAAAAGACTATGTCAATCTTGAACATAAGACCAATGTAGGGTAGTTGCAGAGTATAAAGTTAGGCTTGGGCGCTCCTTTTTTTGAGGAGTGTTCTGAGCTTACTGTTTTTGTACTTTGTATCTGCTGCTGTGCTAGCTGAATGGGTAGCGCAAACTGTGTTAGATTTGAGAAGTTCTATACAACATGAGAGATAATTCTCAAGACTTATGTCCTTTGATTATATTATAAAAATTCTCCCTGCTTCCGTCTTATTTCTTTGATAAATATAGTAGTATTTCTGATTAAGTACAGAAACGATAAAAGTAGCGGCGTTTCTGAATAAACAAAGAAAGGATAACAACAGTGGTATTTGTGAATAAGCAGTTGAATGATAAAAGCACTGGTAGTTCTGAATAAGTACAGAAACGTTAAAAGTAGTGGTGTTTCTGAATAAATAAAGAAACAGTAAAACTAGTTGTACTTTTTGATAAACAAAAAAATAACGATTAAAGTAATTTGCTTTTTTCGAATAAGCTGTAGAAGGATGAAAGCAGTGGCATTTGTGAATATGCACGATTTAAAAAAGCCGTGGGGATGCCGAAGACTTTCAGTATAAATATTATCTCCATCTGGAAATTCTGTCCTAGAAATTTCTCTTTTCTGTCATTCTCTTTGTTTTTGCCTTATTGCTTTACCCTCTGTAACTCTGTCATTTTCTGCCTTTCTGGTCCATTCACCTGTATGTGTTCAATACAATCTTACGTACTTTCTCTCAGGATTGATATTTAGCTACATGTATTGAGTGCATTTCTGGCTCTAGGAAAGTGAGATATGCGGAAGCAATTTTAGGTAATTTATGCCCGTTTTCATGTATCGTTTTGGTGTTCTTAGTTATCTTTAAATTCTATTCAGATGTATTTATCAAATCTCCTGGGTGATAATTTGGATGGTATGGTCAAAGCCAGGGGCATCTCCTTGGATCATGTGCGCGAATGCATTCATATGTATACTTAATTTTCTTTTCCTTTTATTTTCTTGTTGAAATTTGTGTTTTCTGAAACAATCATAGCCCTGATGTGACTTTACGCATTCGGCTGTGCTTTAAACAAAAATAGCAACAATAGTAACAATAACGATGAAAAAAAATCACCACTACCAAAACCCACAGTATTTCTGAATAAGTAATAAAACAATAAAACAGTCATGTTCCTCTATAACAAAAGCAGTGATATTTCTGAATAGATAATGAAACAATAAAGCAGTCATGTTCCTCTATAACAAAAGCAGTGACATTTCTGAATAGATAATGAAACAATAAAGCAGTCATGTTCCTCTATAACAAAGCAGTGATATTTCTGAATAGATAATGAAACAATAAGCAGTCATGTTCCTCTATAACAAAAGCAGTGAATTTCTGAATAGATAATGAAACAATAAAGCAGTCATGTTCCCTATAACAAAAGCAGTGATATTTCTGAATAGATAATGAAAACAATAAAACAGTCATGTTCCTCTATAACAAAAGCAGTGACATTTCTGAATAGATAATAAAACAATAAAACAGTCATGTTCCTCTATAACAAAAGCAGTGATATTCTGATAGATAATAAAACAATAAACAGTCATGTTCTCTATACAAAAGCAGTGATATTTGAATAGATAATGAAACAATAAAGCAGTCATGTTCCTCTATAACAAAAGCAGTGACATTTCTGAATAGATAATAAAACATAAAACAGTCATGTTCCTCTATAACAAAAGCAATGGTATTTCTGAATAAGTAATGAAACAATAAAGTAGTCATGTTCCCCTATAACAAAAGCAGTGGTATTTCTGAATAAGTAATGAAACGATAAAAGTAGTCGTGGTGTTTCAAGGTCGCTTTCGTTCCCATCGATGCTCATTTCCCTTTAGTCACTTCCCAGGTCGTGCCAGCTTTTCATTATAGTCATCAATTCCTTTTATAGACCTTCGCTGACACGCAAGAGGCGTTCATGACTTCATCACCACGAGTAGTAGCCTATTTCTAGCAGCCACTTCTCTCACAGTCATTTCCCAAATTGTGGCGGCCTTTCAGTATTGCCATCCAGTCTGCCAAATGGTATTGGGTCAGAACCCTTATCGACAGCAAATGTTAATCTTCCATGTTGGTCCCAGATTTCTTATTGACAGCCACATTGTTAACCTCGCTGAGATGAAATTCTGACGAATTATTCAAAGAGAGTGTAACATATAAAGCAAATTCCATAACATACGGTAATCTAGGATTTTCGTTTCATGAATTTAGCTCATTGTTGAAAAGATCAGTCTTATTATACAAACTGATGCTTGATGATTGGAAAGCAAATTACACACAAACTATATCTATTTGTCGCCACGCAATATCTATCTATAATTACCACCTTTTCTTTAAATGACCTCTCTTACTTACAATGCATAGAAATAGCAGTCTAAAATTTTCATCCTCGTGTAATGATTTTACAGGTATACTTTCCAACACAATTATTAACCATATGCAGAATGTTCATATAATTTTCCTGTTGGCTGATTAAGTGTAATCTTATTGTGAATCTGTGTAAATTGTTCTTTGAATTGAACATCCCACCTCATACCTGTCAACATTTTTTTTAGTCTAAAATCACAGTTATGAATAGACATTATCAAATGAAAGGTTTTATCCTTCTTTCCTAATTGGTATAGATAGACTGCTGTGTCTTCGCTGTGAGAGCTGACCTCTGACTGAATCACATTTGCCACTCACGCTATGGGATTGTCAAGGTCTGGTCTATGCGAGTCTGTGGCTGTTGACACAGGTCTGAAATGGATGTGTCGTGTGGTCATGGTGGTGTGTGGTGTGAGTGGTTTAGGTTGAAAGGTTCGAAAGTGGTACACTTAAGGAATGGAGAGAGAGAGAGAGAGAGAGAGAGAGAGAGAGAGAGAGAGAGAGAGAGAGAGAGAGGTGAAATGTGTGTGTTTGTGCGCGCGTGTGTTAAATGTGTAATGTGTGTGTGTGTGTGTGTGTGTGTGTGTGTGTGTGTGTGTGTGTGGTGTGTGTGTGTGTGTGTGCGCGCGTGTGTGAAATGTGATGGTAATGTGTATGTGTATGTGTTTGTGTGTGTGTGTGTGTGTGTGTGTGTGTGTGTGTGTACGCATGTTTGCGAGGAAGGCAGACAATTAGAAAACACAACATTTCTTACGAGAGTATCGGAAAAAACAGCTATGCACTGGTTTACTCGCAACCCTCATACACAGAAGTACTGAACACCTCATCGCAATAAAGATAATCAGGCAGACATAATGACTAAACAACCCGTCAACAGTATACGCGTGTCCGCTTGAGCAACTGAGATTTAAGAGGGAGAGAGAGAGAGGAGGGGGGTAATGTAGTCTCTTGTTTGTCTGTTTTTCTGCTTCTGCTTACGAACATGAACTCAACAAATCATTGTAAAGCACCAACACAGGCTCAAAAACGGCCGTCCTGCTTTTTTCCCTGTCTGCATAACAAATGTACTTCCTGACTGTTTAAATATC
>CM060309.1:59164033-59171533 GCA_030674185.1 Monoplex corrugatus
GTGCGTGTGTGGGGTGTGTGTGTGTGTGTTGTGTGTGTGTGTGTGTGTGTGTGTGTGTGTGTACTACTATTACTGGTATGTACCTCACTGGTACGGACATTATCGATGATATAATGCAATATGCAACGATGATAAATTGCCGTATGACCTTCTCTAAACAAACTCTACCCACACTACACACATCTCTCTCTCTCTCTCTCTCTCACTCTCTCTCTCTCTCTTCTCTCTCATCTCTCCCTCTCCTCTCCTCTCTCTCCTCCCTCCCCCTGCCCCTCTGTAGAATCTCTACATCTAGTGGGATAAATGGCCTGTCTTTCTTGTAGACGGAACGGAAATGGTCCACTGAGAATAGCTCCGGTGGGAAGACACGTACAGAGACACATATAGAGAGACACACACACACGCACACATACACACACACCACACACATATGTTCACCCACATACACGTACACACTGCATACACACAGACACGTGCATACGCACACACTAAATGTGACACACACTTATCGATTTACATGTTCATGAAAAATCAATTTTTCATTTGACAAATACATTCACACATAGAGGCACATACACACAAACACTATACGCAACACACACACACACACACACACACACACACACACACAACACACGCACACCACACACACACACACACACACACATACACACACATACACACAATGTATATACACGTATATATATATATATATATAAAATTGTATGTACGTATGTATATATGTATATACATATATATGATTACACACACACACACACACACACACACACACACACACACACAATAAACATATATTATATATATATATATATATATATATATATATATAATAATATATTATATACATATATGAGTTGCATAATATATATATATATATATATATATATATTATATATGCAACTCCATTTATCTCTGTAAATGTATCACACACACACACACACACACACACACACACACACACACACGAACACAGCCATTCTGTCTGTGTCTATGTATGACTGTCTGTCTGTCTGTCTCACTCTCACTCACTCACACACACCCTCTCTCTCTATCACTTTCTCTGTCTTTCTCTCTCGCTCTTACACACACTATATGTAACACACACACACACACACACATACACACACACACACACATCAATACCACACACGCCATCGCCCATTCCACAACCACACCTCTTCAAATGAAGCACAGCCCTGCACAAATAAAAGCGCAGTAGTTCATTGACCGCCTGCTGACAGACATTATCCTACTATATACAGTCCCGGAATGGATGGGCTTCTGACCTGAGAGAGGACACCGAGCGGATTACATCTTCCCTCCGACATCGGATGGCTAATAAATAAATGAATAAATGCATTTTGTATTCATTGCACTTTTGTCCCCACCCCCCCCCCCCTTTTTTTTTTTTTTCACAAGGGAATTTACCATATGAAATTCAGACTGCCTTTCTGAGGAAGAGCGTATTGGAACAATTCATCGTCACTCTTTTTTTGTGTGTGGTAGTATTTACGTAGTACCGAAGAAAGTGGACATTCCTCTATAATTCTTCAGGGACAACCTCTTCGCTGCCGTGGGGGCTTTAACTTGCGCTGAGTGCATCTTTGCCCAACTCAACTTCGGTTTATCGTCTCATCCGATAGAGAGTGTAGAACTGATGGCGTGAATATGGAGAGAGAGGATGAAGGGCTAGAAGAGCGATGATGCGTTTGTAGGAGATGAATATTTGCATGGAAAGGGCGGGGTGGAGAATGGATTGCTTTGTGAAAGTAGCAGGGGACACGATCTGTGTTGATGAATTTCTTTAGCGTATTAATTTGTGAGGCGTGTTGGTGCAGTCCATTCGCTCTTTGGTAGACCTGACAAGACTTGCCCCTTTGTACTGAACTTTATTTCAATTTCATTTCAGTTTTAAGTTATGTACTGACAAACTTCTATGGTGTGTGATGACATGTGTCCTATGGTCTCTCAGATGGGGTGAAGGAGATGGATTGGATGAGTTTCTGCAGCTTTTGGTTTCAGTAACAAGTTGACACAAGCATGGACGATAATATACAGAATCCATAAATCAGGCAGAACCATATGACCTTATCAGCGGGTTGGGTTTATGCGTAAGCTTACGGCTTACGCCGTGGTCGTTTTGATTTTTTTTTCCCATCACATCACATCTGCAGTTTTATGTAGTATGTACTTCGTCCTTCACCCGTGGGGATGCCGAGGCTCTTTCAGTATAAATAGTATCCCCGCCTTTTGGAAATTCTGTGCTGGAAATTTCCTCTTTTCTGTCACTCTCTTTGTTTCTGCCTTACATGTTTTGGGTGCATTTTTGGCTCTAGGGAAATGATACATCCCAAAAGCTACTTTAGGTAATTTAGGCCCGTTTTTTTATATGTTCTAGTGTCCTTATTTATCCTTAAATTCGTATTCGTTTTTATTTTTTTAAATCCCATGTGCGATAAATTGGACGGAGTGGTCAACGCCAGGGTCATCTCCTTGTATTATGTGCGCGAATGCATTGATATGTTCACTTAATTTTCTTTTCTTTTTTTTCCTGTTGAAATATTGTGTATGTTTTGAAACGGTTATAGCCCTATGTATATATATATACCGGTATATATATGAGAGAGAAAGAGAGAGCTGTACATGTATATATACAATCCGTATTGTGTATGTTTTGAAACGGCTATAGCCCTATACATATATGCCGGTATATATATGAGAGAGAGAGAGAGATGTACATGTATATAATTATACAATCCATATATATATGTATATCTGTATCTATCTATCTTTCTATCTATTCTATCTCTATCTCTCTCTCTCTCTCTCTCTCTCTCTTATATATATATATATATATATATATATATGTGTGTGTGTATATAATATATATATATTATATATATATATATGTACATATGCGTGAGAGAGAGAGAGAGACAGAGAGAGATGAGAGAGAGAGAGAGAGGGGGGGGGGAGAAAGGAGGAGAGCTGTAACTGTGCAGGCATTGATACGCCTATGTGTAATCTCACCTGTCGGTGTCACCGGGTTCAGTGTTGGCCGCTGCACTCTGTGACACAGCTACTCTCCTCCAGATGGCTCTGGCGTGACTTTTGTGGACAACTCCTTGAATATTTCAGTCTCGTATGTTGGCTATATTCTCGATACATGGGATTGGAGATCTGCCTTTCTTCCTTTTTGCCTCCGTTTTTCCATAGTAAATGGTTTCCATGAGGTCTGTGTTATTTCTAGTGACACATGGCCAATGTATTTTTAGTTTTCTCTTGTTTATGTCTGCTAGTAAATTTCTGGATCAAGTTCTTCCAAGAGTATGGAACGAAAATGGAACGAAAGGGGCTTGGAACTGGAGACGAAGTGCGCAGTGATACATTGCGTTGCTGTATGAATGCGAGTCCTGGACTCTACCGTAGACATGCCAAGCTACTAGATCAGTTTCACCAGCACTGCCTCCGACGAATCTTAAACAATACATGTACACAGAGTTCAACTTGAATGTACTTTTACAAGCTCAGATGCCAAGCATAGATGCACTGCTAGCACAGTCTCAGCTAAGATGGAGCTCTTGTAGGGTGAACTGACAAAGGGCCATCGACCAAGAGGACGGCCAAAGCTTCTCTACAAAGGCACGCTGAAAAATCCCTCCAGAAATGTGATATTGATGACGAACAGTGCGAAATCATGGCCACAAACAGGTTGAATGGAGGCAAGCTATTTGCAAGGGAACAGAAGCTTATGAAAATGAAAGACGAAGCAGCCAAGTGGAAAAACTTGCAGCAAAAAAAGGCCAGAACCAACTCTGCAGAGCGTTCCATTGAGTGTCCAGTATGCGGCCACCTGTGTGCATCAGACTTTCGCCTGAGATCCTCATGAGGGTACACAAATCAAGTGCTAAGTTGGACTTTATCGGCCACGATAGTCGACCATACACACACACACACACACACACACACACACACACACACACACACACACACACACACACACAAAACACACACCACACACCACGCACGCACACACATACAATCAGCACACCACGCAGCACGCAACGCACGCATATATATATGTATCTATGTGTGTATGTTGATGTCTGCTAATATTTTTCGGATGGTATCAAGTTCTTCCAGGACACTTTCATTAGTTCTTCTGATCTGGTCATTTGACACATGATAGTCTCCGATAAAACCACATTTTTGCTACCTCAAGTCTGTTCCAATGAGCTATGGTAATAATGTGGATAAAAGCAGGCACATTTGACTCTTTCTCTCTGTCTTTCTCTGTCTGTCTGTCAGTCTGTCTGTCTCTCTCACATACACACACACACGCACACATGCACACACACACATACAACACACACCCCGCGCACACACACACACACACATCACACACACACACAACACCCACACACACACACACACACTGGTTCACAGCAGCTTTGACCCCCCCCCCCCCCCCCAAGTCATTCTTGTGCCATACATAAAGAACGGCCTGGTTCCTGGAAACGACGACGAAGACATTGGTAGTGAAGTTCGTAAAAGTGAATGACAGTACTGCAGGAAGTACTATACAATCTTCTGACAGAACCGGCATGCGTCATTACCATCACAACTGACACTGAGCGTGTCGAAGAAAACGGAAACAGTGTAGAAAACACCCTGTGTGATCATCATAAAACATAACAGCCGTGTGTTAAATACGATGGCAAACACAGGGAACATTGGGCACGTGTTATGAAAATAGCCAGAAGTGTGGACGGTCTTCACGGTTCTCTTCGGCAGACCATCATAATTATGTCTGATCCAGCACCAATAATGTCAGATAATGCAGATCATTTATTCCTATCTGACATAAAGACGGTCGGTATTTGTGATTGCCTCTGTGGCCTATAAACTCAATTGGGTTGTGGGTTCAGCCTTTGAGATGTTCATTTTTATTTTTATTTTCCTGTTTTTTTCCCACCGTTTTTCTTCCTTTTTAAATCCATGGGCTGGTTGGTTTTTTCTTTGATAGAACTATGGACTCATGATTTCATATCTCGAGTTCCATCCCAACCCAACCGCAACATTAAAAACTGTTCACTTAATGTTTCTATCATTCTAGTAGTATCAGCTCATTGCTTCATAAATCCTTCTTCAACCACCCCACCATCCAACCCACCTCCCCATTTCAGGGCCTTGCCAGCGCATAGGGTTCTATGCGACTCGGAGAATCTGTCAGAGATCATCATCATCATCATCATCAGGTGCCCTGCCGCATGGCGTTGGCGACCATGGACTTCCAACCATCTCTATCTCTCGTTGCCCCCAGCATCTCCCCCACCCTCTTCATCCCCAGCCACTCTGCAAGTCCGTCCAGCATTCTCTCCCTGGGTCTACCTGGTGCTCTCTTTCCTCCAGCTTTCCCGTTGTGACCAGGTGCTCCAAATCCCCCTTCCTCATAAAATGGCCTATAAATGTTGCTTGTCTTTTCCTAATCTTCCTTATGAGTGATCTATTTGTGTCTGCCTCCATCAAGACTGTCTCGTTTGTTTTCTTTGCTGTCCATGGAACTCTCAACATTCTTCTTAGAAACCACATCTCGGCTGCCTCGATCCTGCTCTGGCTTTGCTTGCTGACTGTCCACGACTCGCATCCGTACAACAGTATTGGTTCTATATAACATTCAAGAACTCTCTTCCTGATGTTAATTGATAGGCATTTGTTGGTAAGAATGCTTGTCATCTTCTTGAATGCTGTTTTGGCTTGGCCGATTCTGCCGGCTATTTCTGGTGTGCATCTGCCGTCTGATGAAATGATCGTTCCCAGGAATTTGAATTTATCAACCTGTGTTAAGTTGTGCCATTTGCTGTCATTTTGCATGAGGGGATTTCATGTTTTTTACTGATCACCATGACTTCAGAGAAATGCTAGCAGATTTAAATAAAACGCGTATGGAAGTTGTTCGAATTCGATGAAACTTTCCTGAACAAACTCCAAACTCCAAACTGTGAAAACTGGACAATATAACATTATGCACTACATACTATTGAACTCTTCGGTACTGCTAATTGATTCCACATTTGCCAAGATTTGTTTGATATGTTGCTAAGTTTGTTGTGTTTTTTTCCGCTGGTGTCATGTTCTCGCTCTTACCTCTTACCTTCAATTGTTCCCTTATGAATGGATTAATGCCTACCATTAAAATCATTTCGTAATCGTATCTGTACTCCTCTCTCTCTCTCTCTCTCTCTCTCTCTCTCTCTCTCTCTCTCTCTCTCCTCTCTCTCTCTCTCCAGTGAAGATATCACTTAATACTGTTCTTATGTTTATTTGCCGGATTTAGGTCTTCCTCTTACTTATATGACTAATTACGTCGGGTGGTCAACTGTTTCTTCAACTTTTTGTTCAACTTTTTAAATTAATGTACGTTTATCTCCAGTGAAGATGTTACTTTATAATTATTGTTTTTTTTGTTTTTGTTTGTTTTCCGGATTTGGGTCTTTCTCTTACTTATATGACTAATTATGTCGGGTGGTTAACTGTTTCTTCAACTTTTTGTTCAACATTTTAAATTAATGTAAGTTTATCTCCAGTGAAGATATCACTTATACTGTTCTTATGTTTATTTGGCGGATTTGGGTCTTCCTCTTACTTATATGACTAATTACGTTGGGTGGTCAACTGTTTCTTCAACTTTTTGTTCAATATTTTGTTCAACTTTTTCCGTTCAATTTTTTCTTCATCTTTAGGGAAAAAATCAAATGGATGTATTGTCAGCCATGACTATATTTATAAATCTTTGTTTCGAGAAAATGTCGCCGAAAAATTTAATGACTTTGTTTTATGCTCCTTGCCACAAGGACAAAAATGTCAATGGCAATAAACCATTTTCAGTTTCAGTTTCAGTTTCTCTCTCTCTCTCTTCTCTCTCTCTGTGTCTCTATCTCTCTCTCCGCTCTCTCTCTCACATTCTTTCTTTCTCTGTCTCTCTCACTCCCTCCCTCCCTCCCTCTCTCTCTCTCTCTCTCTCTCTCTCTTTGTCCCTCGTTGTAGTATTTTAATTCATTATTTCGTTTTGTTTTTATACAATGTTAACAGCGGCAGATATGAAAATTTGTCTGTGTGCTAATATCTATGTTGTTGGAAATATAAAAATACATTTAGTTCATTTCCTTCTCTCTCTCTCTCTCTCTCTCTCTCTCTCTCTCTCTCTCTCTCTCTCTCTCTCTCTCTCTCTTTCTCTCTCTCTATCGTTGTAGTATCTTAATTCATTATTTCGTTTTGTTTTGATACAATGTTAACAGCGGCAGATATGAAAATTAGTCTGTGTGCTAATATCTATGTTGTTGGAAAATAAAAATGCATTTAGTTCATTTCATTCTCTCTCTTTCTTTCTCTCTCTCTCTCTCTCTCTCTCTCTCTCTCTCTCTCTCTCTCTCTCAGCGTCTTTCTCTGTCTCTGTCTCTCTGTCTCTGTCTCTCTGTC
>CM060309.1:59189033-59191533 GCA_030674185.1 Monoplex corrugatus
CCCTCTCTTTCCTCAGCCACCCTGCAAGTCCATCCAATATTTTCTCTCTTGGTCTACCTGGTACTGTCTTTCCCTCTAGTTTTCCTGTTGTGACCAGGTGCTCTAATTCCCGTTTCCTAATAAAATGGCCTATAAATGTTGCTTGTCTTTTCCTAATATTCCTTATTAATGATCATCTTGTGTCTGCCTCCATCAAGACTGTCTCAAGCAAACCAATAAAAATCTCAGGAAAATAACGCAGATTCAGAGCATACAACTTCATGGAATGAAAGCAAGAGAGAAAACAAGAAAAAAGGATAGAAAAATCAGGTAAAAACAGTGACAGAAACAAATGAAGAAAAATAAACCGTGAGAGAAATAAATAATCTACCAAACGAAAAACATCAACAACAGTAAATAAGACAAGCATACAAACAAACAAAGTATGATTCAAATCTTAAGAAAACACCACGATTAGAACATCTTAGATGTCGATTCCTCGTAATACGAATAATACTGAGTCATTTATCGCAAAAGAAGCTATTTACAGAGGTACCGGAGGGAGGACAGACAGTAAAATAAAACCAGCTAAGAACATATATGAAAATAAAGGATACAAAATCAGGCCATCGCTTTTTTTGTCGATAACAAGACTTTGATTTAATAAACATCAAACTAACCACATTTTTATGCAGTTATTATCCTGCTCGTCAGAAAGACAACAACAACAAGAACAACAACAACAACAACAACAACAAACAACCCACAGGTAGACTGGCTGAAAGACAGACAGATGATCACACAGACTGAACAGACTAAAGGAAGGAAGGAAGGAAGGAAGGGAGGAATGAAAGAAAGAAAGAAAAAAATAAATGTATTTGTATTGTTACACAGAAGACCATGAAAGTGCTGTTTATTTTTGCTGATACGAAATGATACAGCTAAATACTCAAGACAATAAAACCGATAATTAAAAACATACGTAAACAAACACTCAAACACGCTAACTCATTCATTTATTCACTCACTCACCCACCCACCCACCCACACCCACTCACACACACACACACACACACACACACACACACACACACACACACACACACACACACACTCTCTCTCTCTCTCTCTCTCTCTCCTCTCTGTCTCTGTCTGTCTGTCTGTCTCTGTCTGTCTGTCTGTCTCTCTGTCTGTCTGTCTCTCTCTCTGTCTGTCTGTCTCTCAAACGCAAAAGCGAACGCACACAAATTCGCAAACAGTAGCAGGGGTTTCTTATCTCACTTCGTTTTATCCATATTCCATCGCTGACGCATTACAACAGAGACAATAAAGAATACCAGCTGTACGTGTGTGTGTATATGTGTGTATGTGTGTGTGTGTGTGTGTGTGTGTGTGTGTGTGTGTGTGTGTGTGTGTGTGTGCGCGCGCGCAATAGAGAGAGAGAGAGAGAGAGAGAGAGAGAGAGAGAGAGAGAGAGAGAGAAAATCAAGACGAAGTAACGCTGCTGACACTGGAAAAAAAAACTTTGATAATGCGCGACAGAACTGGCACTCTGAGCACAAGGGATCTTTTTGTCTCCATTCGTAGATCATGGATTGAAGGGATAAGCACAGAAGGAAACAAACTGAAACTAACGGCTCGCTAGAAAAGCAAGTCAGTTTGACACAAAATCCAAGAACTCAGCAAAATGTCATCACCAGATAAAAAAAAAGCAAAAAAACTATTGCTCTCAGCATCTTAAAAGTCTGGCTTAGGAAATTTGATTTCAGTTTAGAAACATACGAGTTTCAGAGCCACAGAGTTCCCAAAAGAGATTCGATTAACCTTTTGACTCCCGAACAACATTCTGCATTGTCAACCATACTAGCACACAAAAAAGAAACTTAACCTTTGACTCCGCTTCCCTGTCCATAAGATTCCTGCAGGAAGCTGGTAGATGGGCGAGAGAGCTAGAGATTAAGTTTTTGCAGTTAGTGGATAGGCGGCGGGAGTGAAAGGGTTAAGAATTTTAACGTGGAAAATACTAGATAACATATATCTTACAAATATAATCATGAACGAAAGAAATAAAAAATGTTCATATTGTAACAGTATGATAGAAAATGAATAATAATACCTTGACTGCCCTGTATGACTACCTTGTATGACTGCCCTGTATTTTGTAATTTTTAGATGTGTATTGAACGAAAACTACTCACAGAAATAAATGTGTCTATAAAACTGTCGCTTGCTGACCTGTAGCTTAGGGTGAAGAAATCAAACATTTCAAAACATTGGCATAGATTTGTCATTGTGGTCAGAGTGATGGAGAAAATGTGCATACACATCCTTTTTGAAAAATAGAAACCTACTTTCTCTTTACAATCAAAATCAAAGTATAGGCACAGATTCGTAATTTTCATTGCATTTTTATTCGTAATATTGATTATGGAAATGTGCATGCATATCTGTTTCAAAATAAAACATATCCCTTTTCCTTACAATCAATCTTTGAAAGGGAATTGAATCTCAGGATATCGTA
>CM060309.1:59196533-59204033 GCA_030674185.1 Monoplex corrugatus
GACTTGATATAGAAAGATGGTGGATAGGATGAGGGACTGAAGACTTGATATAGAAAGATGGTGGATAGGGTGCTGGACTAAAGGCTTGACATAGAAAGATGGTGGATAGGGTGAGGGACTAAAGGCTTGACATAGAAAGATGGTGGATAGGGTGAGGGACTAAACGCTTGACATAGAAAGATGGTGGATAGGGTGAGGGTCTAAAGGCTTGACATAGAAAGATGGTGGATAGGGTGAGGGATTAAAGGCTTGACATAGAAAGATGGTGGATAGGGTGCGGGACTCAAGGCTTGACATAGAAAGATGGTGGATAGGGTGAAGGACTAAAGGCTTGACATAGAAAGACGGGGGATAGGGTGAGGGTCTAAAGGCTTGACATAGAAAGATGGTGGAGAGGATGAGGGTCTAAAGGCTTGACAGAAAGATGGTGGATAGGGTGAGGGTCTAAAGGCTTGACATAGAAAGATGGTGGATAGGATGAGGGTCTAAAGGCTTGACAGAAAGATGGTGGATAGGGTGAGGGACTAAAGGCTTGACATAGAAAAATGGTGGATAGGGTGAGGGACTAAAGGCTTGACATAGAAAGATGGTGGATAGGGTGAGATGCTAAAGGCTTGACATAGAAAGATGGTGGATAGGGTGAGGGATTAAAGGCTTGACATAGAAAGATGGTGGATAGGGTGAGGGACTAAAGGCTTGACATAGAAAGATGGTGGATAGGGTGAGGGACTTAAGGCTTGACATAGAAAGATGGTGGATAGGGTGAGGGACTTAAGGCTTGACATAGAAAGATGGTGGATAGGGTGAGGGACTTAAGGCTTGATATAGAAAGATGGTGGATAGGGTGAGGGACTTAAGGCTTGACATAGAAAGATGGTGGATAGGGTGAGGGACTTAAGGCTTGATATAGAAATAAGGTGAATAGGGTGAAGGACTGAAGACTTGATATAGAAAGATGGTGGATAGGGTGAGGGTCTGAAGACTTGATATAGAAAGATGGTGGATAGGGTGAGGGTCTGGAGACGACATAGAAAGATGGTGGATAGGGTGAGGGTCTGAAGACTTGATATAGAAAGATGGTGGATAGGATGAGGGACTGAAGACTTGATATAGAAAGATGGTGGATAGGGTGAGGGACTAACGGCTTGACATAGAAAGATGGTGGATAGGGTGAGGGACTTAGGCTTGATATAGAAATAAGGTGAATAGGGTGAAGGACTGAAGACTTGATATAGAAATAAGGTGAATAGGATGAAGGACTAAAGGCTTGACATAGAAAGATGATGGAAACAGTGAGGGACTAAAGGCTTGACATGGAAAGATGGTGGATAGGGTGAGGGTCTAAAAGGCTTGACATGGAAAGATGGTGGATAGGGTGAGGGACTGAAGACTTGATATAGAAAGATGGTGGATAGGGTGAGGGACTAAAGGCTTGACATAGAAAGATGGTGGATAGGGTGAGGGACTGAAGACTTGACATAGAAAGATGGTGGATAGGGTGAGGGACTAAAGGCTTGACATGGAAAGATGGTGGATAGGGTGAGGGACTTAAGGCTTGATATAGAAAGATGGTGGATAGGGTGAGGGTCTAAAAGGCTTGATATAGAAAGATGGTGGATAGGATGGGGGACTTAAGGCTTGTGGAATGGGGCGAGACAGTGAAAGGGTTAAACAGACTTGCTGAAGGACGTCACAGGGTTTGTTTGGTTGGTTGGTTGTATATAGATGTTTAGGTTTGTTTTTCTTTTGTTCATTCATTGATTCAGTTATCTTCATAGAGTAAACGATTGAAGAATTGTATAGTCAATCCAAATTATGTTTCTTCAATTCTTAGGCAGGTTTATAAACCTTTCTGAAAGTTTGGCATCTTCTGTTGAATAAAATAAAATAATTTACATCACAGTGCCAGAGTGCATTTTCAGATTTATGTTTTAAGCAGCAAAATTTAATTATTTTGCTCAATTTGCTTCGACATTATGAAATGCTAAATTCGGCTTTAATTGATAGGAGACAATAGATTGCATTGACATTACGACGTGCGTGACCTTCCTCACCTGTGTGATAATGACAATTGATGTTGAGTTGCTGCTGGTTATGTTGGACCATGTTTTGGAATAGGCCTACATAGTTTATTATCCATATTTAAATGGGCCAGTTTTTATGCATGTTCTAGAGTACTTTTTTATGTTGATTTATTTGTATTCGGCCTGGCTTTATCAGCCCTCAGGTACAAATATTGGATGGAATAGTCAACGCCAACATATACTTAGATGACATGCGGAAATATATATATATATATATATATATATATATATATATATATATATATAAATATATACAATACGCACACACACACACATATATATATATATGTGTTTGTGTGTATTAGATACATATATATATATATATATATATATTAGATACAGATATATATATATATATTTACACGTACGTAATTGTCTTATTTTTTTTTCAACGTCAACGAGGTTTTGATCCTATTTTGAGATGGCTACAGCTCTGATATGGCTGTGCACAGTCGGCTGGGCTTTACACATTAAAAATGATTATTTGTTCATACTTCTAGCAATTGACATTACATTTCTTTAGTTAAAATTATTGAAGTCGTCTAAAACAAGTGTGACTGCCCGCGCGTTCAAGCAAACAGTAACCAGAAAAACACACGAAAAAAAACAAACAAACAAAAAACAACCCATCTAAGAACGCATATTTAATGCAACAAGACAAGACAGGCGCACATTTTTGGCCAACTGGCGTTTGTCAAGAGTAATATCACAAACAAACACCAGATACAAATATTAGGAGAAAATGACTGAAACTTCCGTGCTGCTCCGTCCAGTGTCAGAAAAGCAATAAACTGACTCCCATGTGTGTGGGCGTGTGTGTGTGTGTGTGTGTGTGTGTGTGTGTGTGTGTGTGTGTGTGTGTGTGTGTGTGTGTGTGTGTGTGTGTGTGTGTGTGTGATAGTGCGTAGGTGTGTGTGTGTGTGATAGTGCGTAGGTGTGTGTGTGTGTGTGTTGGGGCGGTCATGCCTGCTTCCATAAATCTCAATAGATACATAATCCACTAAGCACATTAACAAACGAGCTACATAAGAAAAAGAGACATCATATAAATATGCTCGCCATCTCCTCCACAAATGCACTGTCCACATCCAAATTTTATATCGACAATATGACAGAAGTGTCTCAAAATGATCGGATGATATAATATATTCACCCCCAGCTTAAACGTTTCTTATCAATTTTAGAGCAAAATGTCTGGACGAAAACAGAAGTGCCCTCCACTACCAGAACAAAAGAGAGGAAAAGAGAGAAGAGACTAGAAGAGAAGAGAAGAGAAGGGAACAAGACAATAAACACCCAGACCAGAGAGAAGAGAGGAGAACAATACATATACAAAGCAAACAAAAGACAACATAACTAAATGACCGCACCGAGATAAAACTTAAACTCCAGCGCACAATTTCCCTTAAGGAAAAACTCATTAATGTTCGACCTAAATGTTGTGCAGAACAAACCACTTTATCATTTTTGAGTTTGGCAAAACCTTTGCCTTGGCAAGACCAACTAGATAGAGAGACAGGATGTTTAATGGCGTCCCTTAGAAGTAGGTAATTAGCCCCCCCAGTTACGTCTGTTTGTTTAGTTGTCGGACCAGCTGTTCCGTTGCCGTCCTCGTCTGAGCTTTGCCTCGACGATGTCTTGCATGATGGTCCTGCATGTGTGGTTGTGCCGCGTGAAGTGGCCGAGCCATATCAGCTCCTGTTGCTTCATGGTGGTAGGGCGAGGATCCTGAGGACCCACAAGGCTTTTGATCTTGCTCCTCACGTACTCATTGGTCTTGTGTTCCAGGTAGGAGATGATGGAAAACAGCTTCCTAAGTATCTTGTTTCGATTTATGGATGGATGTTGGGATTTTTCCTTTCTGACCAAAACTGTTCTTGTTTTCTCCACTGTCTGGAGAGTTCTGTTTTAAAGTGCTTTGGGTAAATTGAATTAGTGGTCCAACGTATTTTGTGTGTTAATGTTTAATATGGATACAGCAGACTTGATTCAAGAAATAACACACACGCGTACCACACATCAGAAACACACACACACACACGTACACACGCACGCACGCACGCACGCACGCACACACACAACACAACACAACACAACACAACACACACGCACACACACACACACACACACACACACACACACACACACTTACACATGCATACACACGCACACACACACACACACACACACACCACACACATACACACACACACACACACACACGCTATAACTACCGTCACCACACCCTATACACGCACACAGTGAGTGACTTATTTGAGAAAGAGACACAATGAGACAGAAAGTCAGGCTGATAGACAGTGAGACATACAAAGAGAGATGTAAGTACACAGTCATTCTCATAATAATTCAGCCAAAAGCTTACATAATTATATATTGCTACATTTGAATGTTTGACACGTACCGAATACAAGCCATGGCACCACAATGTCAGAGGTTCCAAAACGCAAGACGAAAACAACACATTAAACAAAAAAAGCGCGGAACATTACGAGTAATTTTCTTGAGTTCAACTTCAGGTTAAAATCAGAGGATTCACGCATTGAGATTTGGAAGTTTCGTCTTCTTTTTGCCTTTTAATTCTGATGTTCCTAATGGTTTCATTTCCACACCAAAAAGCATGGCTTGTGTGGTTTGGCGTTAATTGGACAGTCGGCAGTCTGTATTTATGTGAGGTCCATTGATCGAGAACGGGGAATGGGCTGGCGACATTTTGCAGACATTTCCTTGACCTGGTGTCTCTTTGATGACGCTGCTTCGTCTCCGCTCGTTTTGTCATCATGGATTATTTTGAGTCATTTTTTGAGTAACGCTGTTCTCCAAGCTCATTTGCACTCACTGCTCATCACACAATCAGAATTTATTTTAGCGGAGCACGGTGAACTCATGCTGTTATATTCCGCTATATTGCTGCACTGTGTGCATCTTTGATCGAAGGCATGCTAGGTATTTTTCATTTTTCTATAAGTCAGGCGCTAACATGACTTACAGTGTCTTTACTGTACGTGTTTGATATTCTGAATGCGTATACATACGAAAGGGGTTTAGACACTGAGAGGTCTACAATGACGTTGATCTGTGAGATCAGAAAAACCTCTGCCTTTTGCAACCAAGCAGGGGAGGTTCCAGGAGGGTCGTACCCAGGACTTTCCGGTTGGAAGTCTGACGATTGTCCACCGCACTGCTGCGCCCGTCAGTAGGGAGAGATGAAAAAGTCACCATGATACAGCGGTTAACATATCATCATCATCATCATCATCATCATCATCATGTGTCCTGCCGCATAGCGTTCGCGATCATGGCCCTCCATACGAATCTATCCTTTGTCGCCGCAAGCACATCTTACACCCTCTCTGTCCTCAGCCACCCTGCAAGTCCGTCCAGTAATTTCTCCCTGGGTCTACCCGGTGCTCTCTTTCCCTCCAGCTTTCCTGTTGTGACCTGGCCATTTCCTCATAAAATGGCCTGTGACTGTTGCTTGTCTTTTCCTAATCTTCCTTATCAATGATCTTCTTGTGTTTGCCGCCATCAAGACTGTCTCGTTTGTTTTCTTTGCTGTCAGTGGAACTCTCAACATTCTTCTTAACATAATGGAATGATAAATGAAAAGTTGTGAGTTTGAATCCTCATCAGTTTGCGTGAGAGTCTTCAACGTCTTGTATTCAATTATGTTTTTGAATCCCCTGTGTGGTGAATTGGACAGGGTGGTCGGCGCCAGGGGCGTTTCATTGGATTATGTGCGCAAATGTGTTAACATATGTACTTCATTTCTTTTCCTTATTTTGTGTCCTGGTGAAATATTGTGTGTGTTTTAAAACGGTTATAACCCTGATATGACTCTACTCAGTCGGCTAGGCTTTAAACGAAAATAACAATAAAACCAGGTCGTACGGAAGAGTTGAATGCATTACGTCTGTATCTGAGCGTACTCAAAAACCAAGATGCATTATGTAAGAAGGTGTAGATTACAGATAATGATGGAAATACCATCACATAAAGCCAGGTCGGCAAAGGCATAAAGAATAAGATTTTTTTACTTAATTAAGACAAGGGAAAAAAAAAAAACACACAAAAGTGTTGTCTGATTCACAAAGAAAGAGTATGTAGAATTGTTTGATTAGGTCACCGTTCCACTCACCTAACGATTTCAGCCCCCAAATCCCGTCTGATTTAATGTATATCCTGCTTAAAGAACAGTATTCAGAGAGCAGAATTCCTTACCATGCTTTATATTGTACACGGAACACGCAGCTTTTCGAGCAAGGCAATGCAGTCAGACATGATAAAAGACTTCTTGTGTCCGGTTTTAGCTTAGAACGATTTGTGACCTGCAGCACGAAATCAGTTTTAACTAGCATTTTGGGCATTTTGAGATATAATATCACTGGAATTGTACATTCTGCTGATTATTTTGGTACTTGAATAAAGCTTGTATTCAAAAAAATGTAGAAGTATGTATGTTTAAAGTCATTAAGTTGTATGACGGTCATTTTGAGAAAACAGCCTGTAAAGTTTTTGTGTGCTCTCTACTACACATTTTCCTTAAATTTCTTTATTTGGTGGCTTTGACCCAGTTTGTTTCTAGTTTTAGCTGTCATTATCTGAAAGGTGCACCAAAGAGCTTTCTGTCAGTATATTACATGTGGGGTTCTGCATAGGTTACGGTTCATAATAAGAGACAAAAAGAGGGTACTTTTGGTAGGAAATTACGTTCTTTCTGTTGCGATCAGTGCATTAAAATACCATTTTAAATTGATTAATAATATTTTTTGAAGAAAAAAATAATTCTTTGGGGGATAGATTATAGTCTACAGAAATCAATTTTGAGAAAAAGTCAAAACACCCCAGACAGACCCTCAGTCACCTTTTCAATTCCTAGTGCTGTTCGACTGACTGCGAGTTAAGACTGATTTCATGGTGGGAGGTCACATTTGTCATTTCACTCTCTTTCCTTAAACGTCTTTTTCGTCTCAGTGTTCAGCACTTTGACACATTATCTTCAGGGATGAATCCATCCCTTACTCTGTAAACTCACTCCATATTTGCTGGACATTGTTTGTACCAGTCTTAATATGTTTGTACCAGTCTTAATCTCTTCCATGCCCTTCTCCAATTTCTTTATGTCTAAATGAAACATGAACCTAATTGATAAGGATCGTCAAGGTTTTCCAGAATTTTTCAATGGCTGGAAACCATAAGCTGTGTGTGTACATGTATGTATGAAAAGAACAGTCACGTGAGACATGTATTCCTATATAGTAATTTCGTTTAGGTGAGCTCTTCCTTTATATGGACAGTTTATGCTGCTGATGAGAGGAGGAGGAGGATGAAGAATAGGATGAGGATGAGAATGGTATATGGACAGTTAACATGGTGGTCTTAAACAACAAGTTGAGTT
>CM060309.1:59209033-59211533 GCA_030674185.1 Monoplex corrugatus
GCTAGTTCCACAAAAAAGAGCATGCACACTGCTTTGGCCTGGTTACATTTTGATATCACTACGCCTATCCCATCCAGCATTGTACCATTTCCCTACTCAGAGAGAATAAAAAAAAATATATAAAAAAAATGCGGACGGCGATATTTCTTGCCGCGCCCCAATACAACACTTCAGATAAAGCGATGCAGGCAGACATGATTAAAGCCTTCCTAGTGTCTGTCTTTTGCTTCATACAGTCCTGCATTTCTCTGTTCCTTCCCCGCAGAATCTTCATCGTTCCTGCTTTCAGCATTCCTGTCTATTATACCTTTTCAGCCGTTCTGCTCCTCAGTCCACAACTCTTCCGCATTCTTGCAACAGATCATCTTGCCTACATCTGAACTCCTTTCACGTATATCTCTCATTTCTTCAGCCCTTTTGAAACCAAAAGAGACAAGGTGGTCAAGCCTTTGTAAAAGTCTTCCTTTTATACAAACGTTATTTCCAAAAATCTATAATTTCAAAGTCTTTTTGGCTCTGGGGAAATGTGATATGCGGAAGCAGTATTACGTAGTTAAGGCCCGTTTCTATGTATGTTTTAGTGTCTTAATTATGTTTAAATGTGTATTCCGGTATGTTTTTTAAGTCCTCTGTATGATAAATTGGATGGAGTGGTCAACGCCAGGGGCATCATCTAAGATTATATGCATGAGTGCATTGGTATGTGTGTGTTTGTGAGCTTGGTTTTCTTTTCCTTTTTTCCTGTTCAAGTATTGTGTGTATGTTTTGAAATGGTATGATGTGGTTCTACGCAGACGACCGAGCTTTAAACAAAAACAACAATAGCAGTAACAACAACAATAACAATAATAATAACAATACGAAGGTCTTTGTGATTTTGAAGAAATTTCAGAATAAGAGAAAGTCTAACGTGAAGTGAGGATAATGGTAGACTATCGGAACAGTGAAAAAACAAAGCAATATTGTCAGAAGTTCTTGTAGAAAGTGCTGTTCAGGCACTTTCCGAGAAAAAAGTTCTGATTGAAAGAAAACACATTTTTGGTTCTTGTGACCTTGACTTTTGCGTTGTGACTTCCAAACGACTGTAGTTGCGTACCCTTAGTGATCTACACAAACAGGATCGTCATAACTGTTCTTTTGTTCAAGACTTGAAATACAGACGTATTTTAGAAAACAAATCAATGCGAAAATAAATGGTTCTTGAAATACAGACATCATATAGAAAAATAATTGTAAAAAGAGATGGTTCTGTCACGGGATTCCAGATGATTTTGTGTTATTGTACCAAAATGCTTACACCTTCAAGCAAATTACATTGACTAAAAGTTCTAAAAATTCTAAACGCAAAAACGGATCAAATTATATAATTATGGGAATATTTATATACAAAATATCTTCACGGCATTCATTGCTTACGATTCTTAAGAAAATAATTCCTTTTTATAAATCTTTTAAAACAGTTATATATTTTATTTTGTTTGCAGGTCAACGCATACTTGGAAGAAATTCTACGGATTTGGAATGTTTGTAGATCATATGAATGTATATGGACAGGTTTGAATTTGAAATGGTTGTATGTCAAATATTCCGTTACTATTCAAAAACCTACGATGTATGCAGTCTAAGATATATTTTCCAATGATGTATTTCTTATCAACTTTATTGTATACAAAATAAGATGAGAAGAAGAGCAGAAGCGCAGTGTTTTAAACTTACTGTTGATAACGCTGCTTCTGTCTTAGACATTGACTGTTCATTGCAGCTGGCTAGAACTCTGCTTCTTGTCTTCGACATTGATCATTCATTGCAGCTGGTTAATGAATCAATTTGTCTGTTCTCACAAAGACAACATTGTAATGATCAAGGAGTACTGTTTGCTGTTCAGTGCTCTTCCTTTGACTTTATTGACCATGCAGTCTGAAGTTTGACTGATGTTTTTACATCTTACTGTTTGAAATAGTTCTGGAGAAGGGTAGTTCTTTTAATGGATAATTTGTAGCTTGGGAACAATATTATCGACATCTCTGCGTTTGCGAGACATCCTATTCTCAAAATATCAAACTGCAAAATATTAAGTTAATTTCAGACTATACACTCAAATCCACCTAACAGATCGGGACATTGTGTTTCATAAGAGGCCTTGACTTCTGAGGAACTTTATGAAATCACTAACCTGATTTCCGCAAATCTCTATGGGATTGCATGCACCCAATTCTAAACCTCTGATCTTTTAGAGGGAATGGGTTGTCTGGCTTCCTTCTGTGTCTTGGGGATCCATATAAAAAAAAAACGGTAGTGGTAGATGGATGACACAGGCAGTGATTGAGGTAGGTAGACGAGATGGGACCGATGGGCTTTGAGGTAGGCAGAAATTTGGGCTTTGAGGAAGTCAAAAACTATGAGACATATTATGATAGGGTGGTAGGTAATAAGTATAAGTAGGGAGAGGGGAATGGCAGAGGGGATGGGACAGACACGGAATGTGTCCGTAGAGGGATGA